>JARDYH010000003.1:50725806-51328706 GCA_029215795.1 Anniella stebbinsi | reverse complement strand
CGCTGCCCACTCATCCCAAAAAAGAGCTCCTGTACTTGTTCAGGCTTTTCCACCAGAATTGTATGATGTAACATAAGTTATGTCAACTTGATAACTTGATAAATAACTTTGTATTGAAATCTTAAAGAATATTTTCTTTCTCTTTGCTCCTTATTTGGGCCAAGCCATAGTCGTGACCCAGTACAAAAATGTATTATTTATTTATTTATTTATTTAGCACCCATCAATGCACATGGCACTGTTCAGAATTTGTCATCTGTAAATTTGTCCCCTAGCAGTTCATTGACTGATTGATTTTCTATATTTATAGGAAGCCCTATAACAATTTTTTTATGACAGTGTATAATGAGGAATACAAACAAATTAAAATTAAATGACAATGATAAATAAAGGAGAAGCAATTGTTTAGCATTAGTATCTGGACTGTATATCGAATTGCAGGAGTTTAATTATTCAGATAACTTTTTTTTGGTAAGAAACCAGGACATTCAAATAAATGCCTTTTTGTTGTCTGTAATCATGGTGCCATCCCAGTTGACTGCTGTTGTTCTTAGTGACTGGTAGAGCAATCTGCTATACTAGGTTGGCTGTGGACAAAATTACACCAATTTTATAATCTCTTTTTCTTCACACCTCCTTAGTCCTTTGTTATCCATTTGTAAAATGTCATTACCAAGTCTTTTTTTTTTTACTATCTCCTGATCCTCAAGGCAGAAACACTTATCAGTTGCTATTTATCATGCCACTTTAATATCCCTTTTTCGCAATGGAAGCATGCATAATAATGTAACACTGTGATGTACAGAAGAACACAAAAGCTGATTGATTGATTGATTTATTACATTTGTATACTGCCCCATAGCCGAAGCTCTCTGGCGGTTTACATAGGATTAAAAACAATTAAAACCAATATACAAAAATTAAAACAGCAAAAACATACAACATACACACAATCTGTACATTTATCAGCTTGTATTCTACGCAATAGAAGTGTGTTATCATCTACCAGAGAGACTAATCTGTAAGGCCTTGTGAGGAATCAGTAGTCCTGAGGTGAACTTATGTGCAAAGACAGTACTGATGTGGGTATAGCAGGGCCTGGCCAGTCAAAACTACTGCTGAATGGACTGAAAGGCCTCATCTACAAGAATTCGGCTTTACGCCTGTTCCTCCGATTATGTGCATCTTCTCGGAAGCGCTTTATCTTAAATGCTTGTATGCAGGAGGTAATTGAGCACTCAACAGGTGACCTTACCGGTTGTTTCAAATGCGCTTTACAGGTAGTTTATGCGGAGAATCGCTTGTTCACATAGTCAAAATGCACTTTAATGGCCGGAGCAAAATAAAACTCGCTATTTAACGCGCATTCGATAATGTGCATAATCGGAGAGATAATGTGCCTCTACGCCCGATTTGCGCTCCATTCTTGTAGAGGTAATTTTTTTAATGCGCCTTGAAAGAGCTTTAAATGCCTCTTGTAGAGGCAGCCAAAGAAACATTTGACTCTTATGGCACCGTAAAGACTAACAAATGTATTAGGGCACAAGCTTTTGTGGGAAACAAGTATGTTATCTCAGTTACGGTTGCATACATATGAAAATATTGTCTGTTAGAATAGACAGCAGTTCCAGCCTATCAGAGGAATGTATGGAGACAGGAAGCACAACCCCTGTACAGAGGTCATGTGGGAGGAACCTTAACGAGCTCAGCAGATTCTGTTAGACTTTTGAATAAAGGCTTATATCACAACAAGTAAGCCTCTGTCCTCTGTGAGATAAAAGAGCAGTAATAAAAACATGGTGTCAGAAGTAAATTTCTTCTGAGGAAAAGGAGGGCTCAAGCAACAACAAACAAACCAAAGCAGAAGACAACATTCTGATGATGGCAGCCAGCATGATTCCAGTTCCAGGGCCCATGGAGATGGCAGGTGATATTTTTAATAACTGGTTATTTTTCAAAGCACAGTGGCAGAACTATGAAATTGCAACAGGTTTGGATAGCAAAGATAATAAGATTAGAGTTGCAACACTGCTATCAGTGATTGGGAAAGATTGTAATTTGCTCCAGCAGCACCTTCATATTCCAGAAGCAGACAGACAAGATCCCTCCAAATTATTAGAAGCGCTTCAAAAGCACTTTGAGCCCTCTAGAAATGTTATATATGAACACTATCTGTTTAACAAATGCACACAACAACCTAATGAAACCATAAATCTATATGTTGCCAAATTACGCAAAATGGCAGATTCATGTGCATATGGCATTTTGAAAGAAGAATTGATTAGAGACAGACTGGTTATAGGTTCCAAGGACAGAGGAGCACAAATGAGAATGCTAAGAAAACCTGCATTGACTCTGCAGGAAGCCATAGACATTTGCAAGGTTAGTGAACAAACCAGTGTGCAAATGCAAGAGATGCACCCCTCAGAAAAAGATTGTCAGCAAAAATAAACAGGCTCACATGCATATGCCATCATCCAAAAACAGTGCTGAGCCAAGAAAATCTCAGAGTGAGCATTGTGGATACTGTGGAAAGTTGCATGCTCCAGGCAAAGGCCCAGCGTTTGGAACTATATGCAGAAGCTGTGGCAGAAAAAAATCATTACTCTAGTGTTTGCAGATGCTACAAACAAACCAAACCTCCACAGCATGTGAAACAAATAGACAATGATGAGGATCTTTGCAACAATTCAGACAGTGATATTCTATATATACATGACATCAAGACAGTGCATACTAAAACAAACAAATGGTTTGTCAAGCTTGTATTTGCACCTAGCACAGAAACTTTGCAATCCTGGATGAAACAGGAAACAGAATGCCAAATAGACAGTGGTGCATCTGTAAATGTAATGGGTTTCAGAGACTTCCTCAACATTATGCAAGATGGAAACGCAAAACCATCACCAAGCAAAGCTAAACTGAGACTATATGATGGTACAATATTCACACCACTAGGACAATGCGTGCTGCAAGCAGAATATCATGGACAAACATATCAGTTACAATTCCAGATTGTGAATTCCAGACAATAGCCCCTCCTATCAGCGAGCACATGTGAATATATGAAACTAGTAACATTAAATACTTCGCACAGCATCCACACAGTCAGGCTACAAGACAATAGGACCTTGACTGAAGGACAACCACAAACTGGCATATCACAGATGCAAATCCTAAAAAACTACCAGGATGTTTTTGAAGGACTTGGATGTCTCCCAGGCACCTTACATTTCAAAATGGATGACACTGTACAGCCTGTACAGCACATGCCACGCAGGGTCCCCATAACATTGAAAGAAAAAATAATGACTGCAATAACACAAATGGAAAAGAATGGAATCATTACCAGAGTGACAGAACCTACCAAGTGGATAAGCAGCATGGTAGCCATAGAAAAACTTGGTAAACTTCGCATATGTATAGATCCAAGTAACTTAAATAAAGCATTGTTGCGAGCTCATTACCAAATGCCCACTATAGAAGAAATCTTACCAGACCTTGCTAAGGCTAAAATATTCTCCGTTCTAGATGCAAAAGATGGATATTGGCAAGTACTATTAGATGAAGAAAGTAGCTACCTTACTACATTTTGGACCCCAGAAGGCCATTACAGATGGCTGAGGATGCCTTTTGGCATAAAACCGGAATAATATCAACGCCGTCAACAAGATGCACTGACAGGCCTAAAGGGCATAAGTGTAATCGCAGATGACATTCTGGTGTATGGATGTGGAGATTCCATGGAGAGTGCTATAGCGGACCATGACAATAACCTAATATCTCTCTTAGAACGGGCAAGAAAAGTCAATCTAAAACTCAACAAAAATAAGATGAGGCTACAGATGACAGCAGTACCCTAAACCGTCAAATACCAAATCTCTTCAGCGGTTCCTAGGATTTGTTAATTATCTTACCAAATTTCTTCCCCACCTTTCGGACATTTGTGAACCTCTTAGATGATTATTGGACGCAGATGCACCTTGGATGTGGCTATCCCAACATGATGCAGCCCTCCAACGGATCATAAATCCTCACTCCACCTAATGGTCAGGCCAGCCCTGAAAGTAGACAATACTGGGCTAGATGGTCTGGTTCAGCATCAGGCAGTTTCACATGTTCAAAACCACTGGCAATTGCTTCCCACTTCTAGTATGTAGTTGTGCACCTGAGACTGCAAAGTGAGTTACTTCTCACTTTCTGTTCAGTGTTTGGCACCTTGTCTAGCTAAGTAGGAACTTTAACAAAAAGCATAAATTACCACTTTGCTCTAAATTCCTTAAACCATAGAGTTTCCTGGTTTATAAACTGTAATTCTCGGGCTCTGACACGATAGAAGTAATTCACATGACCATGGAGCATTTACCCATCACTGAGGCAGTGATGATAAAATATACCGTGTTTCTCAGGAAGCTACATGTATATTTGTTGTAACTGGCAGTTTCCATTATTTTACTTTCTTATAATCTAAGACAGTCTTTCCCAACTTCATGCCCTCCAGATGTATTGGACTGCAACTCCCATCATTCCAAGCCAGCATGGATGTTGGCCATGCTGGCTGGAAATGATGAGAGTTGCAATCCAACACACCTGGAGGGTGCCAGTTTGGTAAAGGTTGAACTAAGGTCACTTATAAACAGCAGGTTGTGCAAATGTTGGATGCCCTAAATTGGTGCACCTGACACCCAGGAGCCACCCCATGCTAATGGCTACTAGACCAGAATAATCAGTTTAAGTACACAGTCCAAATCACTGACTTGAGCTCACAATCTGACACTTGTTTTTACCTCTTTGGCCACACTAGTTAGTACGTTTTCACTGTTTAGTGCTATGGCTGCTTGGGAAACTGCTGTCAATACAAAGCTTGCGTGGTATGTTATGAGAACAGAAGGGATTAGATAAAGCTGAAAACATTCATGGTTCTACATCTCAAGAAGAAGCCAAGTTTGAGTACTATATAAAAGGATGCTTTATAGATGTTTTGAACTATGACAGTTTGTGGAGAAAAGACCTTAGTTTCTTTCATTTTAAAATGTATGGATGTCATTTTTAGTCAGTATTCCTTTCCTATTGCCCATTTCCTCCAGGGAAATGGCTGAGATTTTCTTTTACAGACATCATGGTGTTTCATATTTCTATTTTAAGTGCATGGATGGGGCTTTCCCCCCCACCCCTATTTATGTCTCCTCCTTTGTATTCTGCTAGCATAATCTCCTACTACAAGATCAAAGTTATGCTGTCAGTACTCTAAAAAACCAAGCCTTTCAATTCTTCTTCAATCATGTATCAAAAAAATTAGAACAGAATTTGTCAAGAAATAACAATCGGAATATACATATAGCATTTCAGACAGAAAAATATGTTGGAATCAGGAGCCAAGATTTTGAGACTTTTCCCCTTTTTGTAGACTTGTTCAACTCAGAAGGCATATGCTGAAGTCAACTGGACTATATAGAAGGTATTTATCAGCTTCCTCCTCTGTTATTCTATAAATATACATGGCATGTTAACTAGCAGAGTCACAGAAAGTTTATACAGAAAGTTTATACAATAAATAAACTTGAGAAGTATCAGATACGTTTACAGGTCTTTTTTCTTTTGAAGCACTGAACTAGTTATTGAAGCTCAGTTTCTCATGTTCAGTTTTAAAAGAGGAGGACGTATTTGGGATATCACAGAGAGTAGAGGTTTTCAGACTTTCTCCCTATAGGAAACTCACTCCACATAATCTGCCATGGAACCCTGGGCATCTTGTAGGGCACACACCCATTTCATACAGGGTGCTGGCCAGGCATACTCTAGAGCACACCATGAGCATTGCAGGTGAAGATCCCAAATTATGGTCCTCTGTCTTTCAGGGACATTTGTCTGCTATAATGGATATTGAGTTGGATCCAGACTACATTAGTTATGTTGGATAATAGGAACAACTCTGCATACTTTTAGATACGAGGGGCGGTTGATCAGTTCCTATTTCCTGCTCCATCCCCTTCCTCTTCCCTTTTTTCTTCTTTCTTTTTTATCATGAAATTCTATTTTATTTTGGTTAACAAAATAGAGGCGACAAAAAGAAGACGGTACATATTAATAAATCAAAATCACTAAAGAAACAAAGGAATTCTTATTCTATAACAGGTATGCTTATGGAATATCTAGAATAACATAGCCTACAGTAGGAGCTCAATGCCTAATGAAGTAAAAATACAAGTTCTACAAAAGTAGTGTGTGCAAATGTATGTCATTTTGTGTGTTTGTATGTATTAATCAGAAAAAAATACAGGCAACTGTACTTTGTTGGAATTTTATCAAAAGTTGGAATACACTGCTCTTTAGTTGGTTACTTTGGAGACTTCCAGTTATGTGCTATGCATAACTTTGCAGCTGTATACAATTACTTAAGAAGGCATTTTTGCAGAAATCATTATGTTCAAAAAGATGAAGAAGCATTGCTATAGGAGTTACCAGTGGTCTAGCATGACAGTAATCAGCAGCTATGTTCCAAAAACCCTGAACTGTAAAACATTCCCACTGAAGATGAAAGTATGAACTAATGTTTCCCAGCCCTTCCAACAATATTAGCTATAATTTGGATGTATTAGGTGAAGCCTTGTAGGAGTAATGTACCACCTACTCAGAACTTTGTCTTGTGCTTCCTTTATATTAGCGTTGATTGATAAAGATGCAAAAAAGTCCATATACACTCCAGTCACCTTCTTCCAAAGACTCACCTAAATCAGTCTCCCTAGCCTGTACATAGGATGGCTTGTCATTCAATAATGCCATTTGAAGGATTTTATAAACAGATGATATCAAACTTTTATTTTATATAACAGCAGCTTATATAAAAGATTCAAAATAAGTAAGTGGGTGCTTGGCTACCTTCTTAGGCTTAGAAAGCGATACAATTGCAGATACTGATAAAAAGATAGCATGGTTGGTTCAGTTCTTTTCAAAACATCTGTACAGTAAAGACGCTCCCCTTTATCAAATAAATAAATAAATAAATAAATAAATTTATCAGCTTTTGCTGCTAACGACAGACAAAAACCTTGGGGATTACTATGTGCTGCAAATTCTGGATGATGCAACACTAACATTAGCGGAGACAGATCCTGAGCTAGTTTTTTCCACCACTGTTCCCAACTGAGTATACTGTTTCTAATCACTGGATGTTCAAAGATGCACTTAAGTCTAGATGGTAGTTGCCCACTGCTTGTTGTTCTATAATTGTCCACTGGTGCTCTGAGGAGGGATCCATCTACAAGAAATCTCAGCTGAACAGCAGCATAAAATAATTTCAAATTTGGCACTGCAAGTCTTCCTTTTGCCTGGGGTCTGTTAAGACTTGCTCGCTTCAACATTGGCTTCTGTCTAGACCAGATAAAATTTGACAATAGTTTGTTCCATTTGGCCAGAGCTGGAATAGATAGATGAAGTGAAATTGTTTGAAATAAGAAAGAAGTCTAGGCAATATATTCATTTTTACAATAGCTATTCTAGCTGACCATGATAACTTATCCGTACCCCATTTTTGAGTATCGGAGTGAATTTGTGTGTATAATGATTGATAGTTAAGTTTATAGAATTCATGTAATGATGGAGAGATATGAACCCTCAAATGACGCCAAGGCTTAGTAATCCACACAAAAGGAAATTTCTTTTCTAGACTGGTTTGTGTAACTGTTGATAGATTGACATTAATCACCCCTGACTAATGATAGTTTACTTTGTCCTTAGAGGCTTGTCCAAATCATCAAGTAGTGAGATTTTTTCTGATACTGCAGATATTGGATTTTTTATATAAGGGGTCATATCATCTGCAAACAAATACACATTATGTTCTGTATGACCAACTTCTATGCCTTGATTATACTGATTAGCATGAAAAACAATGGCAAGAGGTTCAACAGACGATGGGTAACCTTGCTTTGTAACCCTTTGTAACTGAAACGTACTTGACTTGTGATTATTAACAGAGACAAATGCTTGAGGACTTCAATAATTGGATGTGGCAGCCTTCAAAAAAAAGTTGGGCCAAAACCTATATTCAAAAATAGGTATTTAAGATAAGGTCATTCAACATGATTACACCCTTTTTCTGCATTAAGGGATAAAATGTTCATGAGAATTTCCACCTTCGCAGTATGTATAAGATCCATGGGCCATGTGAACTGAGTGGGACACCAGAGCTTCTTTAACACTGACTATGTGTGGCTGGAAGGAAGTCTCTGTGGGAAATTGGGGTTAGGGTTATGCAGTAAGTTAGGGCTAGGGTCGAGGAGGCACTGGTCCAAGGGCGGGAACTGGGGACACTGAAGAGCCATGGAGGGGTAGAGTAACTGTGTGGGTCACGAGGACTGTTGCCAGTTGACTTTGAATGGCTGGACAGAAGTCTTAGTGGTAAATTCGGGTTCGAGCAATTCTCAGGACAGGGTTAGGGTTAAGGAGGTATGGGTCACCAGGCAGGAACGGGGGCCACAGGAGAGCCTAGGAGGGCCAGACAAACTGAATGGGCTACAAAAACTGCTTCCATACTGACTTTGAGTGGCTGGATGGAAATCTCAGCTTTAAATTAGGGTTAGCGTTAAGCCGCATGTTAAGGTTAGGGTCAAGGAGGCAATGGTCCCTGGGAGGGAACTGGGTCCACGGAAGAGCTTAGGAGTGCCAGACTAACTGAATGGGCTATCAGGACTGCTTCCATACTGACTTTGAGCGGCTCGAGGGAAGTCTCTGTGGTAGATAAGGGTTAGGGTTAATCCTCAGGTTAGGGTTAGGGCTGAGGAGGCATAGGTCACGTGGCAGGAACCGGGGCCGTGGAAGGGCCTAGGAGGGCCAAACTAACTGAGTGGGCAACAGGGACTGCTTCCATGCTGACAT
Organism: Anniella stebbinsi; assembly: GCA_029215795.1. NCBI lineage: Eukaryota > Metazoa > Chordata > Lepidosauria > Squamata > Anniellidae > Anniella > Anniella stebbinsi. The sequence goes on along the minus strand of JARDYH010000003.1, from coordinate 51,319,829 downwards.
TGACTGGCTGGAGGGAAGTCTCAGTGGTAAATTTGGGTTAGGGTTAATCCTCAGGTTAGGGCTAGGGTTAGGTTTGAGGAGGTAAGGGTCCCTGGGAAGGATCCAGGGCCAAGGAAGATCTGAGGGGGGCTAGACTAACTGAGTGAGCCACAAGGACTGCTTCCATTTTGACTTTGAGTGGACTGGAGGGAAGTCTCTGCAGGAAATTAGGGTGAGGGTAATTCTCAGGTTCAAGTTTAGGTTGAGGAGGCATGGGTCACCGGGCAGATGCTGGGGACATGGAAGAGCCTAGGAGGGTCAGACGAACTGTGTTGGCCACCAGGACTTTTTCCACACTGCCATAGAGTGTCTGGAGTGAAGGCTCAGTGGCAAAGTAGGGTTGGGGTTAATTCTCAGGTTAGGGTTAGGATTGAGGAGGGATGGGTCACCGGGAAGGACCCGGGGCCATGGGAGAGCCATGGAGGGGTGGAGTAACTGTGTGGGCCATGAGGACTGTTTCCAGGCTGACTTTTTAATCGCCAGAGGGAAATCTCAGTAATAAATTCGCATTTGAATAATTCTCAGGTTAGGGTTAGGGTTGAGGAGGCATGGGTTACTTTTTCCACACTGCCATGGAGTGTCTGGAGTGAAGGCTCAGTGGCAAAGTAGGGTTGGGGTTAATTCTCAGGTTAGGGTTAGGATTGAGGAGGGATGGGTCACCGGGAAGGACCCGGGGCCATGGAAGAGCCTAGGAGGGCCAGACAAACTGAGTCGGCCATGAAAACTGATTCTATACTGACTGAGTGACTGGAGGGAAACCTCAGTGGTAAATTAGGGTTAGGGGGAATACTCAAGTTAGGGTTAGGGTTGAGGAGTCACGGGTCCCTGGGAGGAAACTGAGGCCATGGAAGATCCTTGGAAGGCTGGACTAACTGAACGGGCCACAGGGACTGCTTCTGTACTGACTTTGAGTGGCTCGAGGGAAGTTTCAGTGGTAAATTAGGGTTAGGGTCAATCCACAGGTTAGGGTTAGGGAGGGATAGGTCCCTGGGAGGGAACCGGGGCCACGGAAGAGCCAAGGGGGCTAGACTAACTGAGTGAGCCACCAGGACTGCTTCCATTCTGACTTTGTGTTGCTGGAGGGAAGTCCCTGTGGGAAATTAGAGTTAGGGTTGCGCCTCAGGTTGACGAATTATGCATTCCTGAGAGTGAACCCGGGCCATGGTAGATCCTAGGAGGGCCAGACTAACTGATTGGGCCATGATGTCTGCCTCCATACTTACTTTGAGTGGCTGAAACGAAGTATAAGTAGTAAATTAGGGTCAGAGGGAATCCTCAAGTTAGGGTTAGATTTGAGGAATCAAGGGGCCCTGGAGGGAACCGGGGCTATGGAAGAGCCTTGGAAAGCTGAACTAACTGAGTGGGCTGCAGGGACTGCTTCTGTATTGACATTGAGTGGCCCGAGGGAAGTTTCAGTGGTAAATTATGGTTAGGATTAATCCACAATTTAGGGGTAGGGTTGAGGAAGGACACGTTCTGAGAGCGAACCCGGGCCATGGAACATCCTAGAAGAGACAAAATAATTGAGTGGGTGACGAGGAATGCTTCCATACTGACTTTGAGTGGCTGGAGGGAAGTCTCAGTAGTAAATTAGGGTTACAGTTAATCCTTAGGTTAGGGTTGAGGAGGCAAGGGTCCATGGGAGGGAACAAGTGCCACGGAAGAGCCTAGGAGAACCTGACCAACTGAGTGGGCAACCAAAACTGCTTCCACACTGACTTTGACTGGATGAAGGAAAGTATCAATGGTAAATTAGGGTTAGGGTACAGCCTCAGGCTAGGGTTAGGGTTGAGGAAGGACACATCCCTGAGAGTGAACACGGGCCACGGAAGATCCTAGGAAGGCCAGACTAACAGAGCAGGCCAGCATGTCTGCTTCTAAACTGATGTTGAATGGCTGGAATGTAGTGTAAGTGGTAAATGGTTAGGGGGAATCCTCAAGTTAGGGTTAGGGTTGATGAGTCACGGGTTCCCGGGGAGCGAACTGGGGCTGTGGAAGAGTCTCTGAAGGCTGGATTTACTGAGTGGGCCACCGGAACTGCTTCCACACTGACTTTGAGTGGATGGAGGGTAGTATCAGTGGGAAATTAGCGTTAGGGGGTCAGCCTCAGGCTAGAGTTTGGGTTGAAGAAGGATGCATCCCTGAGAGAGAACCCGGGCCACGGAAGATCTTAGGATGGCCAGACTAACTGAGTGGGCCATTATGTCTGCTTCCAAACTGACTTTGAGCGGCTGGAGGGAAGTCTCAGTGGTAGGGTTAAGGGGAATCCTTAAGTTAGGGTTAGGGTTGCCGAGTCATGGGTCCGTGGGAGCAAACCAGGGCCGTGGAAGAGCCTCAGAAGGCTGGACTAACTGAGTGGGCCACAGGGACTGCTTCTATACGGACTTTGAGTGGCTCGAGGGAAGTCTCAGTAGGAAATTAGGGTTACGGTTAATCCTCAGGTTAGGGTTGAGGAGGCATGGGTCCATGGGAGGGATCTGGGGCCACGGAAGAGTCGAGGGGGGCTAAACTTACTGAGTGAGCCACCAGGACTGCTTCCATTCTGACTGAGTGGCTGGACGGAAGTCTCTGTAGGAGATTAGGATTAGGGTTCAGCTTTAGGTTGAGGGAGGATGCGTCCCTGAGAGCGAACTCGGGCTATGGGATATCCTAGCATGGACAAAGTAACTGAGTGAGCCACGAGGAGTGCTTCCATACTGACTTTGAGTAGTTTGAGGGAAGTCTCAGTAGTAAATTAGGGTTAGGGTTAACCCCCAGTTTAGTGTTAAGGTTGAGGAGGCACTTATTTCTGGTCAGGAAGTGGGGCCACAGAAGGGCCTAGGTGGGCCAAACTAACTGAGTGGGCCACCAGGACTGCTTCCAGACTGACTTTGATTGGCTGGAACAAAGTCTAAGTGGTAAATTAGGGTTAGGGTTAATCCTCAAGTTAGGGTCAGGGTTTAGGAGGGATGGGTCACCGGGCAGTAACTAGGGCCAGACAAATCCCAGGAGGGCCAGGCAAACTGAGTGGGTCACCAGGACTGCCTCTATGCTGACTTTGAGTGGCTGGACATAAGTCTCTGTGGGAAATTAGGGTTAGGGTTAATCCTCAGGTTAGGGTTAGGGTTGAAGAGGTACAGGTCTGTGGGAGGGAACCGGGGCCATGGAAGTGTCTAGGAGGACCAGACTAACTGAGTTGGCCACCGGGACTGCTTCCATACTGACTTTGAGCAGACGGAGGGGTGTATTAGTGGTAAATTAGGGTTATGGTCAGCCTCAGGCTAGGGTTAGGGTTGAGGAAGAAACTGTCCCTGAGAGTGAACCAGGGCCACTTAAGAGCCTTGGAGGGCCAGACTAACTGAGTGGGCCATCAGGACTGCTTCCAGTCTGACTTTGAGTGGCTGGAGGGAAGTCCCTGTGGGAAATTAGGGTTATGGTGAATCCTCAGGTTAGGTTGAGGTTTGAGGAGGCACGGGTCCCCGGATAGGAACTGAGGACACAGAAGATCCCAGGAGGGCCGGACGAATTGAGCGAGTCCCCAGGACTGCTTCCATATTGACGTTGGGTGGCTGGAATGAAGTTTCAGTTATAAATTAGGGTTAGGTAGGGTGACTAAATTTGGGAAACCAAAAAAGGAGATACCCAGTGGGAGTGGTGGGAAAGCACCTCATTCGCCACCACCACCTTAAAGGTCCTGATTGGAGCAGAGGATGGGAAAGCTTGACATTCCCCACCCCACCCCTCCTATTGGGCCTTTCCTATAATGTCAGGGAATGATATGTTTTCCCCTTTAAGGCCCCGATTGGAGCAGTGGGGTGGGTGGGAAAGGACATGCCTCCAGAAAGCATGTCATTCCTCCCTGCCACACTAATGGTAGCCTGAATTGTGTCTCATTTCAGGACAGTATAGAAAATCACCAAAAATCCCGACACCCGGGATAGAACAAAAAACAGGACTAACTCAGGGAAATCCTGACAGTCACCCTATGCAAAATTTAATTTCCCATAGAATACCACCCTTAAATCCACCCACACAACAGTGTTACTGACTATGTTGACCAGTTTGGTCTTGATCAAAGGGGATTATAGGTGTAACAAGGGGCATCTCCTAATCTCAATCAGTTGTGAATGCTGTCTTATTTTTATAACTTGAAATAATATATATAAAGCAGATTAGGAACATTGAGTTTCCCTGCATCCCTTTTTTATTATTTAAACAAACAATTATACTTAAGTTTGCTTGGCAATCACAAGGGGCAAAAAGACAAGTGAAAAGCAGAATCGTAGTATAGGCCAGATTTACACCAAGCAGGATATAACATCTTGAAAATGGTTTGAAAATAGTTTATGAAATGTGTCCTGGGCCCCAACAGTTGTCAATACCATTATAACCTGTTTTAAACTAGTAGTGTAGATCCTGCCACAATTAATGATGTGACTTGTTGCGACAGTTGGCTCGAAACATGAGTACTCCATCCACAACATCAGTAATAGACAAATGGCTTTCCTGAATTTGACTCTGTTATAACTCTAGAATGCGTAGATTACGATCATTCAACACCTGGACTCCTTAATTTAAATTAGTAACATTCCAGGTGATAACCTTGTAAGACACCCTAACTGAAATCGGTAGCCCCAGCAATAGGGCAAGCCAACCTCTTGTAGAATTTTTGTGATTTCACAAAGTGATGCTCTGCATCTTAGTGTACTTGAAGACAGATATTGAAATAATTGAATTAAATTATTTTCATATTTAACCTACATACTAGCTCTAGTAGATCTGAGGAGTAGATCTGAGGATGAGAGCTTTAGTCTTTATGACCACAAATCAGGCTATAAGATCCCTGCTTTTGACATTGCTAAGGTGCTGTGGGAGCCACAATCTGTGTGCCCTATCTAAAGCAATGCGTGAGGAGGGATGTTTGGAAAATTCATAGCCAGCTATTTCTGGAGTAAGAGTCAGGGGAAGGCCTAACTGACTAATTCATGCCCAGCATTCTAGCCTACATAGCTGAAATCCTTGCTCTGATAAGAGCTGTAAGAATTGATGTTAAAAATGATATAGATGCTTGTCTCTCTTCTATCACAGTCTGCCTGGACACTATACTGAGTATATGAAGGGAGTGGAGGAGACCACAAAAACTGCTGTTACCATGGCAACACTGGTGTGAGCGGTAAAGAATTGACAGCAAGAGAAAATGAACTAAGTCTTAAAATATCAGATATTGAGGATCAGGGCTACAGGGCTAATCTACAATTCAGAGGATTTCCAAAGAGAGCAGAGGGGCAGGACGCTGAAACCTTTCCTATTCCTTCTTCCTCCTTCTCCTCTGCCTCTACAGCAAGCACCATGTGGACTCTTTCTGAAGGAAGCAAGTAACCATGGCCAGATCTACACCAAGCAGGATATAGTGGTATGAAAGTGGTATATAAAAGGCAGGAGCCACACCAAGCGGGATATAGCGGTATATGGCATGTGTCAATGGGCCCCAACAGTTGTCAGTGCATTTCAAAACCACTGTAAAGCAGTAGTGTGGCTCCTGCCTTCTATATACTGCTTTCATACGGTGGTGTAGATCTGGCCCATATCTCATGCCTTTGTTCACCTAAACACCCAGCGTAAGTGGGTGCTTATAGTTGTAGTGTGAAATAGCTTTCTCTGACAATGTGTGTTAAAGAACTAATAAAGAAAATCGATTAAACTGGCCTGAGCCAGCATTTATAGCCTCCGATATTAAATGCTATGTTGTCATGATTTCTATGTATAAAGCAACCAACAAGTTGAATTTAGTTCTCATTGAAATCAAAGGGAATTCAGTTAACTTGGCCTTGGTTGCCCTGGTGGATGACTTATGCTAGGAGCTGGATGGTGGAAATGCAACACACCTAGTTCTGTTGAACCTTTCACCAACATTTGATTCCATTGACCATGGTATCTTTCTGTTCCACTTGGTTAGCCTGGGTTTGGGAAGCACAGTGCTTCAGTGGCTCTGATGCTTCCTAAAAGACACATATCAGAAGGTAGAGCTAGGTATTGTCTTTTCCACCCCATTGCCTCTGGCTTGTGGGATGCCACAAGGTTCCATCCTATTACCTATGTTTTTCAACATCTATATGAAGTCATCCAGGAATTAGACTATGCCACTAATGTGTGGACGATGGACACCTCTACCGCTCTTTTCCACTTAAGATTTCTAGGTAGGTTGTGGACCTCCTGAATAAGTAATTGGAGGTTGTATTGGAATGGATGAGGAAGAACAAGCTGAAACTGAACTCAGGCAAAATGGAGGTTCTGTGGGTTGGGAAGTTGGCTAATAATTTGGATAGAATGGGTTTGACCCCTGAGGTTCTCCTCTCCTGGATAAAATAACAAGAGCAAGTATAACAATGGCATCAAACCTATCCCATACAGTAACTGGCCTTGTGCTAATTGCTTATCTCTCAGCCTCAGTATTCCTCATCTGTAAAATAGGAATACTAATTAGTCGCTTTTGATCAGGTCTTTGTTCAGCTCTGCTGGCCAGTTTTAGGGTGATATAAAGCCCTGATCTATGGTAACTCGTATGTAGATTTGTATATATTCATGGGGTGCAAAGATAATTAACTCTGCCCCCTTCCCTGCCCCAGTCATCATTTTGTACCTAGCTCTTGTTGATAGATCTCACTTTCTAGTAACAAGCAAAATAGGCCCCAAAAACCTGAAATTTCCCCACTCCTTTGCTGTGAGACGTAGATGTGAAATTTTATGTGTGTTAGGACCAAACTATGTCAGTTTATGCTGTGGATATTTTGGTGATTTTCTGCAACAAATGAAACTGGATTAATATGCGAAGGACAGATAGTCCATTTTCTACTGTCATTTTCTCAAGCATTCACAGGAGTGATTCACCATGGTATTTTTAAAAGGTTGCATAAGATTCAATGGCACAGTATTCACAATGGCTCCATTCAATTTTCCTGTGTGTGGTGTTGCTGTAATTGCTCTGAATATCTCCTGCAAAGCTCCAACTAATTTACCAGTGAGTTAAATGTGAAAGAAGTCATGGGGATTTATTTATTACACATTATGACTTCCCTTCCCCCTGCATGCTGCAGAGATTTTGCCTTGGGTTGGCTACATTGTCTAAGGTTCTATATGTCAATCACATGACAGGTGAGAATAACAATTCCTAGGTAAAAGAACAGGGCTCTAGAGCAGGGTTGGGGAATGTGTGGCCCTCCAGATTGGGGTTGGATCCCATCAGCCCCAGGCAGCATAGTCATTGGTGGCGGAAGCTGGGAGTTGCAGCCCAATAACATCTGGAGGGCCACACATTTCCCATCACCCCATCCCTGCTCTGGAGCCTTCAACAGTGTTTCCAAAATTGATTATAATGGTTCTTTTGTGAACTGTCCAGAGAGCTTTAGATAATGGGCAGTTTAGAGGTGTAATCAAAGAACAAAAACAAATGATAGTGGTGATGAAACACAAGAATGATGGACCTTTTCAAACTGAGGCTCACATCTTGTTCAGGTAGGACAGGGGTGGGAACTGTATGTGGGAATACGGGTGGATGACCCCCCCCAGCCCTCTGTAGGCTGGATGACATCAGCGAGGAGGACCATGCCTCCTGATGTCATTCAGTCCCTGGTCAAAGCACCTGGAGACCCGGCTACTAGTCCTGATAGCTATATTCTACTACCTCCAGTATCAGAGGTAGTATGCCTATTTATACCAGTTGCTGGGGAACATAGGTGGGAGTATGTCTATGTACACCTGCTGGGAGGGTGCTGTTGCACTCAGGTCCTGCTTGTGGATTCCCAGTGGGCAGCCGGTTGGCCACTGTGTGAACAGAATGCTGGATGAGATTGCCCCTTGGTCTGATCCAGCAGGGCTCTTCTTATGTTCACTGCATGTGGGATCTCCCTCTCTGGGGAAAGCCTATGTGTGGTGAAGCTGCCCTGACTGAGGCACAGGTGGGAGAAATACTCCCATAGCTGGTTCTTCAGTCGGGGACTCAGATTAACCGCACACTGCCTTTCCAGCCAGTGCATCAATCAGGGTAGTTTTGCCTACCCCGAACTTTCCCCAATTGGGGAAGATGTGGGGTGGGCTGAGCACTTAGTGGTCTGCTTGCTGTCCCACATGGGATGGGGCATTGGGGATGGCCCTTAGTGCACTGCTCACCCTCCCAACTGGGAGGGGGAGTGATGGGCAAGGGAATCCCTGTTTTTATCTCTAATCTGTGATTGGAGATGACCGTGGGGATTCATCTCCTTGCTAGACTTCAGGGGGTGGGGCTTGGAGAGGGGCCTCACCTGAGTCCACGAGGATCAGATGTACCAGACTGGTGGGCCAAATTTGACCATGAGTCAGATGCTGTCCCTCCAGGAGGCAGGGGGTTATCTCCCCACTCATTCCAGCATGAAAGAAGATAGGCGCGAGACAGAGGATGTCTTGGAAGCCTTTCATCCTGTGCTACAAGTGGAGAGTGGAAGGTTTGTTGAATTCTCACCTACAGCGCAAAAACACCTAGACAAGTGCCAGGGGGAAGCTCTTAATAACTGAAAGAACAATACTACATGTCTGCTCAGAAGTAAATCCTACTGAGTGCAAGGGGGCTTATCTCTAGATTGTAGGATTGCAGCATCCGGGAGTAAGGCCTTTATCACACGTACCATTTTCCCCCAGGATTGCTTCTGCGGGTTCCCCCTCTGTTTCCTGTGCGAATCTAGCATTTTGAATCACACGTGGTTGGTTTTGCTCCAATACCTCAGCTCAGCCTGTTGAACTTGCCTGAAACGGACTTTGCCTGTTCAGGGTTAAATCGAAACAGAAATAAAAACGGAGCACAGGGGGACGACGTCATACGAGTCCCGCACTGAATAACTGGATCAAAGTCACAGTGAGTGTGCTTAAAACTATGCGTGTGATAACAGCCTAAGTTCAGTGAAAGGCTTATATGAAAAGACAGCCACCTATTTATGCAGACCTGAACTTATTAACTGAAACAAACTGTTACATGTCTCAGAAGAGTCTTTCTTTTGAACACATCAATAAATTTGAAGCATCGTTACTTCTAAAAGACATATTTTTAATTTTAATTTTAATTTTTGTAAACCGCCCAGAGTGCTTCGGCTTTTGGGTGGTATAAAAATGCAATCAATCAATCAATCAATCTTGTAATGAAGGGGCTTTGTATGGCAGAACATGAAGGTGTAACTTTAAAGTTTTTCCGTAACAGCTTACAGTGCAACCCCATTCATGTCTACTCAGAAGTAAGTCCAAATGAGTTCAATGGGATTTACTCCCAGGTAAGTGAGAATAGGATTGCAGCCTAAGCTCTGAAGCTTTGCTATGATTTATTGAAAAGAATATGTTCATACTGACTAACTAGTCCTATTCTTCTTCCTACTTCACATCCACCCACACTCTTCGAGTGAATCTCTCTATATGAGCTGTGTCTTAAAATTAAATACACATTAATGAAAAAAATTGACAGCTGTATTGTTTCTAGAAGAAGCAATCCTTTTTTCACTATTAACTCCAAGCAAAGAAGGTGAAGGTCTTCTCATTTATTTCATAGCACTGGTTCAGTTTCCAAAACATAAGCTTCATTAAATTTCCAACAAAACAATCATTTAAAACCAAGCACTGAGGCACTGAGGGTAGTTGTCTCCATTGTATTTGTTCGTTTAAGCTGACTGTGAGTCATTGTGCTAGAGGAATATGGGAATAGAAAAAAAAGCAGTGAGGATCCTCAAAAAGAAAAGTTTGGGTTTGTTTGTGCTTTTATCCAATGGGCACAGTGGGGGAATATGAGCGTCGTCCTTCTGGCGTAGCACATTGATTTAGGCCCGTGTGTGTGTATGAAACCTCAGGCCTAGGAGATAAATGTGGCCCTACTGAAGTCCCAATTCAGTCTTCCGGGGCTTGTTTGTTTATTAAAACATTTGCATCCTACCCTATATCATTAGGATCTCACGGCAACGTACAGATAAAATCAATTCAAGCAGTGTAAATCAATAAATAATTTGCACAGCTAAGAACATAAGAGCCATGCTGGATCAGACCAAGGGGCCATCTAGTCTAGGGTGACCATATTTTGGAAACCAAAAAGGAGAACAACATGGTTGGCTCCCAAGGGGGCATGCCCCCACCAACATATCTGGCCCCAGGGGGCATGTCCATCACCAAGGGGGTGTGCCCACCTGAACATAGCCTTGATCACATAATCTGATTTTACAGCACACAATTAAGACAAATCTGTTCTACATAACATCTTAATGTTAAAATCACTGAAATAAAGAACAATGTATCTGAAATTAACTTCGCTTACTTTTGTAGCTTTTGCTGTACTTTGAAGTTTTTGCTATACTCGGTGTGATACATTCTCCCCTTTCCTCAAATATCTTTTCTAACTGTATCCTCACTCTGCTGCAAACTGCTGCTGCTTTTAAGAGGGCTTGCTGCCGGCTTTTTATTTTTTATTATTTTTAAATTTCATTTTTTTAACCTTGTGTATGATTGTCACAAGTTTCTCTACTCTAACATTAGGGTAAGTGTTATGGGCGGCAGACACTACTTCGCCCATTCACACTTCTCACTTTTATACATTAGCTTCTCAAGGCTTGCGCGTTGACACCACTTCTCACAGATTTTGAACTCCTGTCTACTTCCTGCACAAACACAAAACTCTTTCTAATGCCCTGCATTGCCTGCCAGCACCGTAGGGCTAAGTTACAACAGGTGTTTTTCGATTGTCTGTGCAGCCTCTGTTGTCTCTCTCTCTAAGTCATAGCAGGTGTGTGCAGGTGTGTGCGCATGAGAGTGTGGTGTGCCCACGGCATGCTCACTTTTGTCTCCAGCCCCACTCACCATTGGCTTGCAGCTCTCGGCCCATTACTCTCATGGTAATGCAGCCCCTTGCTGTAGTTGGTCCCAATTAATAACCTACCAGCTGCATTTTGAACCATTTGGAGATTCTGACAGATATCAAGAGACAGCCTCACTGTAGTAGTTGGAAGGCATAGCAAACCACAAATGCCACTTTGGCTTCCAATGACAGTGCTGTTTCTAAACTCTGAACTGTTTTAACAAAGTATGTGTTAAAATAAATGAAATGGACTCTGTTCATTAACATTTCTTCTGTAATCTAACCATTTCTGTAAATCTACTTCGAAAACAAGTGTAGTAATAAATACAAGCAATTTGCTACTTTTATTAGCAAACTCTCTGCAAGATGTGAAAAAGAATGGCATCACAGGCCATGTCTATATGATGGTGCATTGGCACTGTGAGCCCCCAACCCCCCGCATTTCCGCTCCTGCAGGGTTTGCAAAGGAGGAGGAGCCGCTGCCGCTGCCCCGTGCACACCAGTCCACTCTCTGCCATGGCACAGCACGAGCGCCGCTCCCCCATCTGCGCGTCCCTCCCCTCCTTTTTCCCCACCTGGACCCTGCCATTGTTTTTTCCCCCTGGAGACGGAGGACACGTGGAGTCATTCCAGCGGCCAGCTGGCCTGCCCCCTCCCCCGTCCCCGGTCAGATGGCGACCAATCAGGGGTCACCAGCTGCTGGACATGCCTTCAATGTAAGTCCAGAGCAAGTCGCTGACTTTTTAAAATGGGAGCTTCAGGGGAATGCCCTGGGACAACTCCACAATGGCTGCTGCTTCATATAAATGACCTAGCACCACTGCAAAGCCACCTCAGGGCTTTCCCATCATCAAGACAAGTTCACAATCAACGCAAATTACACAAGATTTGTATACGTTTACATATGGCTAGATCAGTGCCGCTTGAGGCTGATGGTGATTTTGAGCACCCGACTCCTGGCATGTTTTCCACCTCATTCTCTCTATACACCACAAGCCTGTCTCCAAGGTATTTTTTTAATTGCTGCAAACCATAAAAGATGCTTTTAGAAGAAAGAAAAGTTCAGCTCCTTTTGAAGTATTTTTTCAATAGAGATTTCATATAGCATATATTTTTGAAAACCATAGAAATTGTAATTACTCCATTCACTGAAGAGTTTCAAGGAGTTTGATCCTGATTATTCATTGGAAATAATGACACAATAACATCATGACAGCAAGCCCACCTTTCTGAACTGAAAATACAGTGTAAGGATTTTAAATTGCAAATATGGCATCTCCAAGCCTGACTGCTTTTGAAATGCAAATAAGATGAAATCTAATCAATGATTATATGAAAGAAACTGAAATGTAATTAAATAAACATGTTTTGTTGATTTTACTGGACTGTGATGTTTATATTTTGTTTTTGTTTTAAGTAAATGATTTATTATCTTGATCATAGGTCATAACAAAGGCGATAACAACAAAATTACATGTAATAGTCTAAATCGTAGCCCAAAATACATTATCATAAAAGGAAACACACAATAAAATTCTCAGTTATGTTATTGCAACCAACTGGATGGATTTTTTTTTAAAGATAAGAACAATGTAGCTACATGGCCATAAAAGCAAATTGAACTGCCTTTTCTGTTATTCTTTTTCCTTTGGCAAGCGAAAACTCAGTTTTTGCTGTTGTTGATGGGACCTGTAACATAATGCAGGTACAACCTCTCTGTGTGCTTAAATGGGATAAAAACTTGCAAAGATTTAGAGTTAACCATATTTCTTTAGTTGAAACCACAATTATACAGAATAATTAAAAAAAGCTGAATGCACTAATAATCTGTTTGAACAAGAACAATGCAACCATTAATCATTTTTAGTCCAAAGAAAGAACTAGAGAGATCCTATGGTCCCTGGGCGAATGTCTCAGAGATCATAGGATAGGTTGGAATCCCCTCTCAGAAAGGGGAGTTGGAAATTTGAACCTGTCTCCTGACTCCTCACACCTGGCATGGAAAGAATTGTGCTGGCTACCTTCTCTGAGGTTGGAAACCTGACCTTGGAGAGGGGGGAAAGGGTCATTCTGCTGGGCAGGGAGGAGAGGAGACTGGAGTGGCCAGGATCCGAGTTATCCTGAGTCACTGATGGCTTCCTTCTCTCCTTCTCCTAAGCACCCCTGTTAGATGGGCTAAAAAGCCTGTCTAGCAAAATCTGCAGGGCAGGAAGATGGGGAGGCAAAAAGATGATGGTGATCAGACACTGCCGAGTTTGGGGGCTTCCGATCAATGAAGGCACAATCGTTAAAGTACAATCCTATGTTTGTTTAGATAGAAATATGTCCTATAATTCCCAGCATGCTGGCTGAGGCATGTTGGGAGTTGTAGGACTTTTTTCTGTCTAAACGTGCATAGGATCGTGCCCTAAATTACTGTTCAATACAAAGGAAGCCACGCCTCAGTGGTAGAGCACATGCTTTGGATGCAAAAGATCCCATGTTCAATTGCTTTTATCTCCAGTTAAAAGGATCTCACATAGCAGGGCTAGGAAAGCTATTTGAGACTTTGGGGAGATTCTGCCTGGAGCTGTAGGACTTTTTCTTTTTAAAAGCGCATAGGATTGCATCCTAAATTTATATTAATTTAAGCCAATAATTAAGAATGCATAAGTGGCCTCTCATTTCAACTTGTAGTAGAAAGCTTAGATAATTCATAGTGGTTGAGATAACTGTTCATTTTGTCATGCGGAATTCGTTTTGATTTCACCTTTTAAAAATTGTGTGCCTTTTAATGTCATAATAGCAGCACTGTAAGTAACACCATAAATCACGAAAGCTTCCATTTCTTTCCCTCTTTTCTTATAAACTTCTGTGAACTGGGGAGAGGGGATTAATAATCACTAAAGTTTCTGGCCTTCATGAATTTGTCTAGTTAGGCCCTATTGTGTTCTTTAAATATGTACTGATACAGAATTACTCTGAAAAGCAATCTAATGCAGATGCAGAATTTTCATACTGAGAGATTTCTATTAAAACAACTATTGAAACAAAAAGCTAATTCTGAATAGAGTGGTTATATTATGTAGAATATAACCACCCTATATATAATACATTTAGGTGATTCACAGTGAAATCCTATACATGCCAACTCAGAAGAATTGGTGTTTACTCCCATGTAACTGAGTATAGGATTGCAATCTGAGGCTGTAGTTGGTCTGGGTGAGTTAAAGCTGGGATTAAAAGTATTCTGGCTAGACTGTTGGACTGGGACTTGGGAGATCCAGGTCCCCATGAAGCTCACCGGGTGACTTTGGGACATCCACTGGCTCTCAGCCTAACCTACCTCACAGGTTTATTGTGAGGATAAAATAGAAAGGAGGCCATTTTAGCCACCTTGGGCTCTTTGTAAGAGAAAAAGGCAGGATATAAATGCAATAATAAATAAATAAAAGGTTGAGCATATTGCAGAGGAAACAGCTGTAATAATAAACTGAAAAACAGATTTTGGCAAATAGTCTGTGGCAACGATTCAGGCCATAATCCTATATGCACCAGTAGCAGTGAACCTCTTTCAGCCTGAGAACTGAATTCAATTTCAGAGGAGCTCTTGGAGCGGTACTACAGTGGTGGGTGGGGCCAAAGGTAAAAGGGGCAGGCCCAAGGTATCAAAAATAACAGCATATTTTAGCTTAAAGCCCTTACTGCCAGTAACTAAGCCATAAGAAAAGCATTTCAACCTTTTCAAACAGGGAAAAATGTGCAAATGAGCAGGGGGAAAGGGGTATGGCCTGCTGGTGAAACTGAGGGCCAGACTGGGGGCCCAGGAGGGCTGGATTTGGAGCTCAGGCCTGAAATTCCTCCCCACACTATACACACTTAGGTGGGTGCTTCTAAGTAGGCTTGCATAAGATTGCAGTGTCAGACATTTCTTTTTATATTTTACACTCCCCTACCCCCTGGGTATGTCCACTTGAAACTCATTAAATTTTCTCTTTCTGCTTCAGAATATTTTCTCAGGCATGAATAATCTAAAGAGTAAGCAGAATGCTGGCATAAATATGCAAATAGCTATTATGAGAAGCAATAAATTCAGATATAATTAAAAAGAACGAGAAAGATCTTTTAACAATGGTTTCTGTTGCTGCCATGTAAGGAGTATTTTGCTCACCTTGCCAAGTGTTGATTGGAGCCTTGCTCCAAAGGATACAGAAAGAAAAGAAACCAGTGGTGTTTCCAGTTCCTGTAGCACTCCCAATGAGAAGGCATTGTGCAGCTATTCTATTTGTTCTATAGTAATGGATTTTCTGCAGAGAGAAGATGTGAGAAGACAGAGGAAACCATGGGAGGATAATGAGTTGAAAACGATGTCATCTGCACTCCTCCCCCCACCCCCGTGCATCCGCTGGAAATTTTCTGGGGTAGGGTGGGTTTGTGGTTGTAATTCACACGGATAATGTGCACTGCTACAATCCACCTGTGTACTTTCCTTGTGTGTGCTCTTTGTTGCTTAGCATCACATTCCATGACATTTTACAAGGCTGCACAAAGTAATTGAAGATCCTGGGAATTGAACAGCACTAATGCGGAAGAGTGTTATATTCGAGAGGCATCATGAACTCCAACAAAACTTTATGTGGAGTGAGATTTGAAAAAAGCACACACATAGGAACAACAGGGAAAAAACTCAAGATGCACAAACACAGTGTAGCTGCCTTAAGAATATCGTAACGTACATTTTATGGCATCACTGGTTTTAACATAACATTGAGACCTGCACATGTCTCATCCTAGAATGATTCCCTTCATCTTGGAAACACTGGTGAACACTTTAGAATACTCTTTCCCAACCAAATGCCCTCCAGGTGTTTTGGACTACAATCCCAGCATTTTGGACCAATGGGCATGCTGGCTGGGGCTGATTGGAATTGAAGTCCAAAACATCTGAAAGACACCAGGTGGGGAAGGCAGCTCTAGAGAATAGCAGTGGAGACTGTTGGGAGTGTCTTTAGCAATGGAAAGAGAATGACCGTGCTTGATCAGGTTTTCAGGTTCTAGAGGAGGCTGGACTACTCACATTGTTATTGACCACTTTTTACATCAGCTAACAATACAACTTTTGCATAGCTTGAATTTGAACTACAGCAAAGCTCTTTTGGTATTGCACACTTTTCTTTGAACTGTACATTTTGTGTATGGTTGTACAAGCTCTAATAGAATCGGAGAACAGAAATCTCTGATTTCTCATAGATCTGCTAACTAAGCAGTGACCAAGATAAGTAGATCGAGACTCTGAAAAATCTATATAGCAGGTCTACCCCTCTGTTGTTTCTCATTGGGTAGAACTGGTGTCCAGATAATGTCATTCCATCCACATCTGAAACCCTCAGTTCTTTCCATATAATGGCCCTTCTGCTCTACAGCCAATGTACAATAGATTCAGGTACCTTCACAAGAGGTTTCTTTATTTCTACAATACATGAGAAAACACTAACTTCTGTTGAGCTGCATGGCACACTGTCTCAGCACCAAGGCCAACACTAAGAGCGAGATGGGAAGAGATTTCACTTGGGCCTCCTAGCAGAATCAAAATTAGCGCTGTGGGTGGGTGTCTCTTACAACAACCCATTCTATACCTTAATGAATTGCACTGCTACTACAATCAATTTCACAGCCCTATTTGCATTTCCTTAAAACACCAACTGTCCTGTCCTGAGCTTGCCCGTGTGACTGGAAACTGAAGGTAGAGACAAAAGGGTCAGGCGCAGCACAGCAGTCCTGTTGCTGCTCTCAGAATGACATCGTGACTGGAATCTGGGAGGGGGGCAGTTGCACCCCTTGCCCTATGAATGGATGCCCTTGCCCCCACCCTGAATGAGATAGTGCATATGTTTGCACTGTCAGTTGGCATACACCTGGGCTTTCCAAGATGATACCCATGGGCACTAATGTGTTGATGGACACTTCTCTTAACATTCACCAGGCTTCCTGACCCTCTTGATTTTTATTTTATTTCTTAAGGTTTTAAAAGTAATGGTACAAAGCAAAGTGCTGTGCTCCAGCACTATATTTGGTTTCAAAAGAGTGGTTTTGTGTTTTGGAGCTCAAACTCCATCTCTGCTTTATACGTTGGCTGAATTCGGACAACACGATAGTCAATGGTGGCGTAATAATCAACTTTACAGTTGTTCATCTAGGGGGTGCTCCCCACACAACATGGTAATAAATAATCAACTGTGGTGTGGATTAAGATCAGCACTGAGTTGACTATGGCAGCATTCAGACGACACGATAGTCAATGCAACTGACGATTGTCTGTCTCCCCCCCAGTTGCTTATTGTGTCATCCGAATTCAGCCGTAGTTTCTTGGATATGTTACTTTTCTCTTAATCTCACCAGTTTGCCTACTAGGAAATGAGTGTTTAGTAACCAACCATGCCCACCATGGTAGCCATTTTATGAAGTCACCCCCATGGTAGCCATTTTGTCAGAGTACCTATGACACTCAAAATTCCAAAGGTGCTCACTGACCGAAAAAGATTGGGATACCCCTGGCTTACGGTATAACTGGAGTGTCATAGTATCTTTTCTTAACACTTTACAATAGTTTAAGATGGCCCCGTTCAGAAGACACCTTAAATAATGGCTTTGACCATGGTAGTTAAGCCAGTAAACATTTCAAGTATTTGTAACCCCCATGTACTGAATGGTTTAATCCCATGGGGCAGAGTCTTCACTCAGAGGGAGGTTTAAGAGAAAGACAAAAGGAGTCAGTGGCCTGGTTCGGATGACACGATAATCAACCCCCCCGTAGTTGTGTTGCTTATTGTGTCATGTGGAGGGCAACACACAACGCACACACAACTGACAGTACGCTATTTTGGGCACTTAAACAACAGAGAAAAACAATGGACTTGCACGTTGTTTATCCCGAATTCCGTTGTTTAAAGTGTCATGTGGAGGGAACCCCCCTCTCTCTGTGTACTATTCCATTTGGTCTTAGAGTTCGCCAGCTGGAGCAGCTGAACCCCCCCACCCCCCCGCTGCTCCAATACAGCTGGCAGGACTTGCGGTGCATGCTGGGATACGGCTGGAGGACTGAGGGAGGTGGGAGGGAGGAGATGCAGCAGCCCAGAAGGACACTGGGACTTTTAGCCACGTAACAGGGGGAGGTGCAACATGTTGTGTGGTGGGTATCGCCGCGCCGACGCCAAAATAATGCATGGTCAGTACGCTATTTCCCCCTCTGTTGCCTAAGTGTTGTCCGAATTCACTCAGTTTGTTCTGGTGGAACCTGAATGCCAGAGAATTGATTTATACCTTGTATAAGATAAACTGAACTAATATTTATGTGTAGCAGAATTTCAAGGGGATGGGGAATCATTTTTGTAGCTTTGATATTTGTTATATTTATATTATTATTGTAGGGCTAATACCCTGCAATATTTAAGCTACTAATTGTGGATTGCCCTGTTGCTGAAAGTCAAGGTATCTCCAAAAGGACTATTGAAGTGTCCAGCATTTTGTGAATCCAAAGACACTTTGGGACTCCCCTACTGCAAAGTTACAAACAAGAACTCCATACTTTTGTTTGGAATCAGTAGGACTAATTGTTGCATTTTCTTTGTTTTGGGAAATTGCATGATTTGTATAGTTTTAAATCTTACTAAAGACATGATTGTTCAATTATATCTTTGCAAGTTTTATTCCAATTATGCTCCATAGGATCCACACAAGTGGAGGTTATATATTGTTGGCATGCCAGTACTGAAAAAGAACTATGTGCACATTCCACTTTAATGACTGTAGCGTATTAGCTACTCACATTAAACACCATGCACCGTTTGCGTTAAGGTGCAGCAGGAATCAGCGGCACACTTTCAGGTTTTCTTGAGGGTGAGGCACATGTGTCCTCATAGTAACCTTCCGTGTATGAAAAGTTTCCCTGGCAATCGTCACAGCTGGAGACTTGACTTGTTATGAAATGTTTATACCTACTTTTGATAGGCGCTGTAGAGAAAAGTGATCCTGGAAAACACCGGCTTGTAGTGGGTATCAATGTTCATTGTGTGGAATGAAGGTAGTTTAAAAGGAATGGCGCATTGCAATCTATATTGCAAACTACGGTTTGAAAGCGTTTCTCAGTCTTGACAAAAGCAGCAAGTAAAATGTATTTTTCTCTACATTTTAAATATGCCTTTCCTTTGTCGTTTAGAAATCATATTTAATGGGAAAGGAAAACATCGCTTTGCAAAGGCAGAGAACGAAAGCAGCGAGAGTGGCGATTGTCTAAACTGTGTTAAGTGCTTCCAAACACTGAATACGTCTGGAGCAGTAATAATAACAATTAAAAAGTTGGCAAGTGCCTCCTTTTGCATGGAATTCCAAAACAGCCCACAGGCAGCAGCTGACGGAGGAGATTTATAAACAAAGTTCGAGGAGCTATCTCCTCACATCTTTTGCAATCAAATCTTTTTCAATGTAATCAATGGTCTGTTGCTCCCAAAAAGGGGAGGGTTTGGGAGCCAAGAACAAAGCCCGGACTGGAGCAGCACTCGCGAACCCGTGGTTTGCAAAACCAAGTGAGTCCACGAACGGGGCTTCTTTGCTGAAGAATCCAGCTCGGCTCTTTTTTGTGACTTTGACCAAAGTTGTGTAACTTCACCTCTCACGAGGGGGCGGTCTTGTTCCCTCCCCCCTGGTTTCTCTTTCCTTCTACTCCTACACGGGACTGGGCCAGCCGGGGATAAGGGTCTCCGCTCCAGAGAACATGAGAGTTCACTACAAGAGTGCCGTGCTGCAAAAAGTTATCTGCAGCGGCCGAGGCGGCTGGTGCTCGAAGGCGGAATTCAGGCATGTCGCCCCGCACGGCCAGGCACTCGCTGAGGCGCGTTTTCTGAACTCCTGGGGAAGGAGCCCGCCGCGAACCCGACTCGTTAAAGTAGCCGGCGCTTTCTTTTCACGGGCAGTCGCACCTGGAGGCGACTATGAAGCGGTTTTCAGGGCGTCAGTGGAGGAACCTGAGAAACTGTGGGCAGAAGCGGCTGAGGGTATCGAGTGGCACAAACCCTGGGCTAAAACCCTGGAGAGGAGAGGTCCCTTTAGCACCTCCTGGTGAGTGGCCGATGAATCGCTCACTTGGCTACTGCTCGGGCCGCGTCACAAAAACGGTCATGGCAAAGAGAGGGTCGCCGTCCTCGCCCCCCGCCAGAACCCCTGTGACAAGCAGACATTCAGCGGGGGAAACTTACTGGCTAACAACATTTTTCCACTTCCATTTCTGAGGGGTGGTGGTGGTCGGGAAGCGTCACCTGTTGAATTTCTGCCAAGCATACAGCTTACTAAAGGCACAGGAGTCCTGTTAGGAAAAGATGGCACCATTCAGTAAGGTTAAGGCAAATGTTAGCAATAGGACTTGAGTCAAGGGTGAGCCTGGAACCTTCTTTCAAAGCCACAAATCAGCTCTTAAACATTGTTAAAATGCTGGTGTGTCTGAGTTCTGTGCAGAATTCATTTTCTTCACCACAGATGGTGGATGGCTCACATATGTGGGGTGGGGAACATGGCTTCCAGGCTGACCTGAACTCCTCATTTAATATAGGACGCTACTGAGGTAAACTGGTGTCTTACATAGAACAGTCCACCATTGTATCCTGTGTTAATTGTGATTTATCTGTTGTGAAAGGAAAAAAAATATTTCAACAAAAGTATGCTTGCTGTCTTTTATGTAATCCTGTTTAGTTCATCTTGATTTCATCTCGAATATGTACCTAGGAATTCTAAAGTGAAAGGAATGCAAACAGAAACATCCTGGTCATATTGGATGGTGAAAAAGTCATGCTGGTGTTTTGACGATTGAAGTGATCTAGCCAAAGGGCCTGAAGGGTCATACCACTGTATCTAATGATTTAAGGGAAATCATTAGGGATGCTTCTGTTTATGCCCATGTCATGTTTTTCTGCTCTTGCTGCACAGCATCACTGTGTTCAGATTAATGTTCAGGTTAAGAGACACCATCTTTGTGGCCAAATGGTGGCTTCAGATATGAATTATGTTTTTGCTCTGTTGTCAACTAGATTGTCTTTATGCAAATAGATTTATTGGACTGGCTTTGCATTCGTATAGTAGGGTTCAGAGTAGTTAAACATTTAATAAAAAAGATCCATCAGATTCTTTGAGTCTTACGTTGGATTTGGTTGTTTTTTTGAAATGGGTGACAGGAATGTCAAAAACAACAATTCCAGTGTGTGTGTGTGTGTGTGTGAGAGAGAGAGAGAGAGAAATCATCCCAAATACAGGTGGTGAGAAAGATCTTATCTATGACAATGTTGCATAGAAGAGAATCATATTTATAAACACCTTGCGATATGCACAGCCAGGCAACATTTGCATGCCAGTACCACTGTTGGGAATATACGCTGCTAAAAACACAAGAAGAATCCTACTGCATCAGACCAAAAGCCTGTCTAGTCCAGCTTCTTGTTTCCTATAGCGGCTAACCAGATGCCTCTGGGAAGCCCAAAAAGTGGACATCAGGGCACTAGCCCGCTTCTGCTCTTCACTGGCATCTGGTATTCAGGGCATGGTGCCTCTGATCCTAGAGGTAGCATATAGCCATCATAAGGAGTAACCATTGAAAGCCATATCCTCCATGAATTTGTCTGTTGCCCTTTTAAAACCATCTAAGTGTCAAATTTGCCATTATTCTGATTGTGTAGTTACTAATTGCATCAAGGGATTAAAAAGAAATAATGCTAGAGTTGTCCCCCCCCCCTTTTCATCAGGATTGCAGTGCATGGGAAAGTGAGGCTTAACCCTTTCTTCCCCAGCCATTATCGTAACAAAAATGCCTTCTCCCCCTGCTGCGATTAATCTTAGGCTAACTGCAGTGTGTGCATTTTTGCTGGGATCGGAGCGGAGGAGGGAATGATTAAGCCTCTCCTCTTGATAAAAATCCCCCTCTCCGCAACTAGCATTACATTTTTTAAAATCTCCTGAGGGAGTTGCTAACTAGTAATGACCAGGTTCACACAACACAGCCAGCTCGTTTTGGGTTATTTAGCCCACAATTAGCCCTGGCGTGTGCTCCAGCTATTTTGATTTTGCACTCCCCAAATGTGCCAACTGGGAGTTTGTGCCATCATCTGAACCTGGTCTATGTGGGTTAATTGAAATTAACCTTTGAATAACCCTCAGTGACTGGGTTGGATGACATGGTGTACCCCCCTATCAGGGTTACACAATCATAATTATGGTTGCGTGCACTGGGCACATGCCACAGCCGATTGTGAGTTGTGTCATGCAAACCAGCCCAATTAGTGTAAAGTTTGGTTTCATGCTAAGTTGGTGGTTGTCACCACCCCTTGTGCCAACTAGTGACATAGTTTAACTAGGAGCTGTATCTCAGTGAAGAAGTGCTTCCATTTGTTTGATCTGAATCTCCCACCATTCCGTTTCTTTGGATGGCCCTGGGTTTTACTGACAAACAGATGCTCAGTGTTCAGGAGGCTGTGCATGTTTTAACTTATTATTCCCCATGTAGCATCAACATGTTAGTTCTTTCCTGTGATGTTCTGGTGGAGATAAGAAATGTTTAAACTGGCTCAGAGTTGACCTGGCAGGATCTGTAGCAGTTGGCAAATGTAAAGTTATCATTAGAATAGATATTGATCTATCTTGTGTCTTTTCCCTTTCAGAGGTGGATGCTGAGAATTTTGGACTGAGGTGCAAAGCAACCCTATGCATATTTAGTTGGAAGTATGTCCCACTGTGTTCAGTGGGACTTACTGCCAGGTCAATATACATGGACCTCGGCAGTGTGGGACCTTTATCCTTTAAAAGGACTGAACAACTTGTGATCCTTGTTTTGGCCTTTAACTCCCATCTGCACTAGCCATCGTAGCTAATGGGGAGGGATGATGGGAGTTGGAGATCAAAACACCTGGAGGGCCACAAACTGTCCACCCCTGGAAAAAGTTTACTTCAAATCAAGACTTCATCAGTGTTTTTTGAAAACAGGACACTATCTGTAGGGAGCTCTCTTCTTTTCCACTTTGGCTCATTGAGGTTAGCATATGGAATGAACCCCCCCCAGCTTACAACGATATAACACAAGAGATCCTCCAGTTGTCCAGCGTGTTCCTATCATGTTGGTCCAATAAATGCTCCTATCTGTGGGGCTGGGATTCAGTGGAAGGTAAATCCAGGCATCATATGGGAGTTGTAGCTCAAGAAATCTGAAGGGCCACAAGTTGTCCACCCCCGGAAAAAGTATTCAGGCACATTCGATGCATCCTTGATTCCTAAAAAGTGGCCTATGCAGATGAACTGAAGTCTATCTAATTTCAGTTTTTAGAGCAACCTTCCCCAACCTGGTGCTCCCCAGATACGTTGGACTATAATTCCCATAATCCCACATCCAGCATAGTTGTAGTTCAGCACAACTTGAGGGTGCCAGATTGGGAAAGGCTATCATAAAGTCATTGTATCTCATAATAAAAAGATGTTCTTCTAAGAGTTTCTTATCAACTGTGGTCAAGGACGGAATTGGATACTGATTAACCTGAAATAACATTCTACCTATATTGGAACATTGTCCTTATTGGACCAACTTTGCTAGAATGGTTGTGCTTTAATAGCATGCTGCTTTTTTGGTTTGCTATAACTGGCCTCTCAGAAAAAAAATAATTTCTAGTAAGGGGGTGATTAATGCAATAGCTTTGTTATTGTTGCATATTCCTGCAGGTTTGACTATTTCTGGAAGTGTACTTGTGCGTTTCCAGACGTAACTCGGTAATCATTTCAGCAACTTGTGTTCACAAGACTGAAAAAAAGAGCTGCCAGTATCAGGAATTGTTGATGGCCATATCTGATGGGTGATGAGCATTTCACACATTAGGTTCGTCTATCTAAATGTGTAATTAGTAGTGATTAGGATTCTTAGAGTTACACAAACATGAGTATTGTGTAACCTGGCCCTGAGACAGTGAACTTACTATGAGTGCGTCTGAATCTTAACTCCAGCTGCTATGTATGTGCACAGAATGCAGCACCCTGTTTCATGGAGTGAATGACACTTGAATCACATGACTTGGATGTTGTAATGTTGTAACTCCAGCTGCTATGTATGTACACAGAATGCAGCACCCTTCTTCGTGGAGTGAATGACACTTGAATCACATGACTTGGATGTTGTAATATTTATGTATTTATCAAATTGAGTCATATTCTAGGTATCATAATAGTTATTAAATGAAGTGTAAAAAACAATGGAAGTAGTGAAAATATGATGAATTCTGTGAGTGTGCTAAGGTTCTAAAATAGAAATAGAAGTAGAACAGGGATGGGGAATGAGTGGCTTTCCAGATGTAGATGGGACTGTAACTCCTATCATCCCTCACCACTGGCTAGGGCTGATGGGATTTGCAGTCCACCTCCACCAACATCTGGAAGGCCACATACCCCATCCCTGATAGACAAAGACAGCCTTCCCCAACCTCATGTTAATCTACAAGCCCCATTTTCTCCAACCACCATTCAGTTATAGTCCAACACTTCTGAAGGCCATCAAGTTGGGAAGGCTGGACAAACAGTGCGGAGAGATTCCAGGTTCATGATCTAGAACAGATGTATGTTTATTTCAGCTTGGAGTCTTGTATCTTATATTGAACTTGTGGTGATGTCACTAATTCTGATTGGCTGAGCTGGGATGTTGGCTCAGAATTTTCTCTTGCTCAAGAAACTTATGTTTGCAGTCCCTCTTAGAACTGTGGCAGCCTGGAAAAAAACAAGAAAAGTGTGGGGGTTGGGTGGGATTTTTCTGGGATTTTCTTAGGATTTTTTAAAAAAATGCTTGAAAGAATTTTACTCATACCATGGAAGGAAGTATTTAATTGGTAGTCTCTCCCCCCCCCACGATCACAAGACGGGACAGGGGAATATCCAATGAAACGCTTCCTTCGTTGGTAAAATTCTTTTAAAGATAAGATTTGATTCACCCTAAATGAATGGGATGAAGATTTTTATGTAAGTGGTTAGAGAATGATCATTCCGGTGTATATGTTGAGTGCAATGTTTTCTCTGTTATCAATTTAACATGATATCATGCTGCTAGTCCTTTATTATAACATCGTTATCCTGCCCTTTAGCCAAGAAGGCTCCCAGTACAGTTTTCAAAGATATTTCTTAATGCAGTTCCTGCCCACAGGTTTACAATCTAAAAACATGACACAAAAGGAGAGGAGATTGGAAGGGAGGAGGGAGAAAAAAAGCAAATTTAGGTACTAGATTCTTAGTTGCAAAGTTCAGCAGGTCATGGTGGCTTCCTCTCCCTCTTGAAGAACCTCATACAGATCCAGGCAGGATGGAGGGATGCCTGATTGCTGCTTCCTTTCCTTCTAATGGCTTCAGCAGTGACAGTTGGTAGCAGGAGGGAAGGGATCTCTCAGCTGGAACTGGATCCAGGCATGATGGAACGGTGCCTGGCTGCTGCTTCCTTTCCCTCTGATGGCCTCAGCAGTTACTATACCAGACTGTTTCTTTCTAAATAAAACACTTTTATTTACTACAATTTTGTTGCCCTTTATTTTCAATTTGTATGTTTTCCTATTTCTCAGATGGCAGTAACTAAGATACATGTGCACAAAGTATAACAGTCCCCCGCTTCTCTCTTTGGTATTGCATAAATTTACAATTTTGGTTGTAGAAAACTAAGGGTGCCTAGAGGAAGGTTGTTTGAAGAATGAGGCTTAAGGAGGAGAGCAGAAGAAGTATGGAACTGAAGAGGAAAAGGACTAATTGTAGAAGGGACTTCAAAGAATCCTATCAAGGCCTCTGCTTTAAATGTACTGTATCTTACTTTAAGTGGAAGAGAACAAGCAAACAAAACACAATCCTATATTTTAGAATCCTATCTTGATTAAAGGTCATACAGAAGCAGAATATTATCAGATCTTTTTAACAGGTATCCATAAGAAGAGCCATGCTGGATCAGACCAAGGTCCATCTAGTCCAGCATTCTGTTCACACAGTGGCCAACCAGTTGCATGTGTGAAGCAAACAAGTAGGACATGAATGCAATAGTACCTTCCTGAGCATATTCCCGAGTAATTGGTGTACATAGGCATACTGCCTCTGATACTAGAGGTATGCACATCAGGATTAGTAACTATTGATAGCCTTATCAATGGCCTTATCCTTCATGATATCAACCAAATATTTAAATGTATTTGGAAAGGTTCACTTTTTAATCCAGTGGTTTTTATTTTCTTCCTTTTTTAGGTTTGTTGGGGGAGAGCTGAATATTTGTTATAATGCTATAGATCGTCATGTTGAGAAAGGACAAGGGGATCACATTGCTATCATCTATGACAGTCCTGTAACAAATACCAAAGAGTTTATAACTTACAAAGAAGTTCTTGAACAGGTATGTTTAATGAATATATTTAGCAAGCAAAGTGACCAGGTAAAATTGAACAAAATTATAAAAAATGTTGGTAAAATTCCAAAGGCAGAAAACACATTTTTCTTTGCACTTTGAATGCACCAGGAAGTGTTCTGATACTATACAAATGTGAATCTACATGAAACCTCTCTCACTTATGATTCAATTTATACAGTTACGGTTGCAACTGGATTATATACCTTGCAGTATATTGCTATTGAACTAACAATGAATCTGTCCTCTTTCTGCTATTTTCTCATCATCTATTATCATATTTCTTTTAATTCAGAAAATAAAGCCAACCTCCCATTTCAATTAGTTGTTTTTTTTAAAGGAGTGTACAGGGATACCAACTACACAACATGACTATGCAAAAGTTAACAATTGAAATAGCTATTAGGAGATTATCATGATCTTTAATGAGATTTATCGGATTTTTAAGCACATGAAGAGATTTTGTAATTAATGTGCACTGAATAGTCAGAGCATAAGCTTAGCTCACATGCAAACATTTCTTTAGGACAAATGATGTTTGTACAGTATACAATATATAAAGGCCATATGCATGAAAAACAACCAACAAAGCTGTGGTCTGGTTTCTTTGTGTGTAACATCATTCCAAACCATAGTTAGCACAAAACCATGGCTTGCAATGCACTTCATATTATTGTTTCTGATTCTAATTTGCTGGCCAGTGGCAAATGATGGGTTTTATCAATTCAGACTAAACCTTTGTAAAATTTCCTAAAATGTGGTGTGCAATATCTGAATTGAGGCACTGCAAGTATACTCTACAGTTATTTGTTGCAGTTTGCTATACTGTCTTCATTCCAAGGTTTTTAGATGGATTTGTATACATCTGTGCAAATTTAATGCTGTGCACCTCTTTAGGAAGTATCTCTTCCTCTCTAGCCTCAGATCTATGGCGGAGCCCCTGCTGCTATGTGTTCCAGATTTATAAAAAGTGAAGGGTGTGATGGTACAGACTTGTACTTTCACTGTAAAGATGCACAAGTGCTACCGGAAGGTCACTTATCCACCTATCTGTTGGCATTTCGATGGCTGCTTGGAATCTGGTTCTTTATGAAGGCATTCAGTGCTGAATAGCATTGTTTTCAGTTGGTTTCCATGCAGCCTCCCAGCGCGGGGATATTTTGATGCCTCTTTCAGAGTTAAAAACTTGTAGTCCCAGAGCCAGGGCAGGATTTATTTACCTGAAGAATGCAAAAGCTTTGTGAATATTTTTTGTTTATATATGACAGAAGTGTCTCAGAAAAGTGAGTCTTACAAAATTCCAGTGGTGGGGGCTGCGTGATGACATCACCAATATGGCTGCCGCACTATTATGTAGTTGCCACATTTAAATATGCATAACATCTCACCCGTTTATGCTACAGAGATGATTTTTTCTTGAAATGTTTCAAATTTAATGACAAATACTTTTTGTAATTACACATGTTTTGTTAACTCCATTAGTTTTTGAGATAATTTCATTTGAATGTATAAAATCAGTGTTCACATTGGTTATGTGTGACGTTTAACCATGATTTACTCAAAAACTATACGACTTTCGAAAGAATGCTTAAGAACAAAAAAGTTGCATTTTTTAATGAGGATTAAAAAAATGTATAAAAACGTCCACTTTCTCAGGATTGTATGATTTTACAGTTTATCATACAGGTTTTTCATTTCAAAAGTATCCACCCTAAATATCTCTCGATCTGATGCACAGATCATTTTGAACTTGTTCAACTGTGATTTTTACAGTTGAACATGTTCAAATGTTTTTTACAAAATTTCAAACAGGACAAGTATGATGATGTATAAAAAAGATTATTTATTAGGTTGAATTGTTTTTAACAAATGTTTTTAAAATCTTCAGCAAAAAATTATAATTTACAAAATAAAAACTATGTTCTGTGAGAAGGGTTAACAAATAAATTTCATTGGATGTCCTCTTCACTTTCATTGGAACTGCTATCATCACTGTCAAAATCACTTTCCTCATCTTATTTCTCACTGTCATCTTCTGTGGCCATTTCAAGATTTTCTGGGAGTGTTGGACTATCGTACCATTTTATGTGGTACCTGCCATTTTCCAAGTACCAGCCATGTTCAGTAGGATCAAGCCCGTTGTCAGGTTTTCTACAATCTGCTCGTTTCCACAGCCATGACAATGAATTGCTTCTTTTAATCTTTTGGATCAATGCAGGTTTAGATGGAGGCAGCATTGTTGGGTCAAACCCTTTAACTTTGGAGAATGCCTTAGACTGGATCTTAGGTGTTGTTTTCTTCGTAAATAGACTGTATCTTACTTCACTCACAGAGGAGTATCTAGGGTGGCTGTACATGGCACAGACCATTTTCTTCAACCCAGCTGTCTTTTCTTTGGTTAAAGTTAATGACTCACCTAGCTGGCTGAGAATTTATTGGAATTCATGATTCTTTTTCATGCTTTCAAATGGTTTAACTTTTCCCTGTCTTGCAAATGCAGCTGTGAAATCAGACCCTGTAAAAGTGTGGTAGCCAGGCAAGGCCTCTGCCAGATCATGTCCGAGCTTCTCTGTGATACAAGGTACATTGATCGTCCTTCTGCTGTTGTTAGAAGACACGCCACAATCAAACCAAACCCGAGAATTTAGGAAGTGCTTTTGATGGTAAATTAACAAAACCAACACATCAGTGTCATTTGCTCTAACCAGGATATTCTTTGCCTGATCACTACCACGTGATGTATGTTGGATGTTCCAAGCTTCGGCTGTGTGCCATCTTTCTTCATCATCTCTCCTACATTGTATTTTTCCCTTGTGCAAATGTGCATGGTTGCTAATGGAATGGGTCTCTTGTGAAGGTTCATAAGTTGTGCTCAAGCTACTACTGGTTCACCATTTCCAAGTAAATGCTTCTGTTTCTGCTATGTAGAGATTCTAATCTGCTGCTGACATAGGCTGCAGAGCTATGGGTTGGGCTGTAGGCATTTAAGCCTAAAATCAATTTTCTCTCTCTCTAGTTAATGAAACTCTTCTGCTCAGTATTTTCAGGGACAGACTGGAAATAAAACAGTGGTTCACTGTACAATGAAAAAAGGAGAAATGCTGCAATACAGCAGTGTTTCATTTGTGATCCTTTAAAACATACAAATATATGTATATCACTTTTGCTACATTTCCCTTCTTTACTCACAGGCCCTCCCCTTTAACTAACTGGAGCTATAAGACCCTGTTCTCTTACTTTCTCTCTGTCCAGATGTTTTGGACTTCATCCCCCAACATTTCTTACCATTGCTCATATTAGTTGGGGTCAATGGGACTTGGAGTCTAAAACATCTGGATGGTACCAGGTTGAGGAAGGCTGCTGTAGATGGTGCAATTCGGTAGCAAAAAAGCACTACAGATCACAACTCAGCTGGAAAAAGCTGCATAGCAAGGAAGAAAACATAATTAGGTTGAAGTAGGAAATGGTTATTACAGTCTAGCTCCAGATTTTCACAGCAAAAGTGTCATACTTGCATTTTATGCAACTCCATTAGCACCCTGCTTCTCACTTCGTGCATCCTGATCTCAATGGAGAGACTTGACAGAGCTTTCCTATTTATATATACTGCAGTAGCTTTGATATATATCTGCTTTTTAATTCCTGAGAAATTAAATAGAATGTGGTAAATGCTTTTGAATTACTTTCTTGGGAATAATTCTTACATATGCTTGCTATAACTTATTGTGGTTGGCTTAGTTTCCAACAAATGGTTTATGAACTACTGTTTATCCGAGCAGTAATTCTGCTAGCTGCATTAATGACTACCACTTGTACACAATTTATTCAAATTGATTTTTCTTGTGCCTTGATATTTGTCTTTCCCAAAGCTCTTGCTGGATTAGTAGGACAAATGTAACATTTATGAAATCTAAATTCCAGAATTTTTTAGTTGCATTTTAATTTGTATATGGTGTTCCTGACTCAGACCTAGAATACAAAAAAATATGTACTGTAGTAGGCATTGTAATGTCCTGTTCCATATTTGTTTTTCAAGGAACAAATATTGTTTTGCAGTGCAAACAGTTTTTACAGCTGAGGTTTCAGTTCTGCAAGGGCAGACATCACGTTAGCATTATTTTATCTAGTTTATTACTGAAATGGCCTGGCTTTATAACTCATGGCTTTTCTGTCCCCTCATGTGCCAGCTTCACTGTGAAGATCCTGGTTTGTTTTAAACATGTTTTGTTGTTGCGTTCAAAATGTGAACTAACTAGGATATTAAACCAGGATCTGATCCTGGATCTGCATGCGAGAGCCAGTATGTGGGGGAAAGGGTGAGGGTGGAGCTCATGGTCCTGACTCTTATCCCAAGCGTC
This sequence comes from Anniella stebbinsi, assembly GCA_029215795.1. NCBI lineage: Eukaryota > Metazoa > Chordata > Lepidosauria > Squamata > Anniellidae > Anniella > Anniella stebbinsi. Next base: position 51,289,183 of record JARDYH010000003.1, on the reverse strand, counting down.
ATAAAGCATGGTTTATGAAGCTGGGAATGTACATCCAAACTGGCCAATAGCTATCCAGAATTGACAGTAGAAATTATGTGCATCTAATGAATGGTAACTGGATTGTATCCATTGAGTTTGTGAAAGTGAACATGTAATGCATCAATTCTTTCTAAAGATATAAAAAGGAAGCTTTGCATGGCTTTAGACCTGATTTTAGCAAAGTATTTGTACATTAAGCCTCACTCTATCCTTTATCTCTGTGGTTGATTTCAGAAATGCTACATTAGTTTTCTTTGGCTAGAACTAGTGTGAAATGGGGAGTGGGAGAGGCCATGGAGCCAAATAAACAGAGAAACTCACCTGAAATTGGCTGGATTTGGTATAATCTCATATATTATGACATAACTTTATGAGAGCCAGACCTTGTATTGTGGCCACATATATATCTGGGGTTACTTTATATGCCTTTCTCTTACTTACTAAAACTATAGTATTCTAAACATAATTAAATGTTATATTGCACATTTTAAAGTAAAATGGAATAACTCTTGAAATGTATTCATTTATTTATTTATTACATTTGTATATGGCCCCATAGCCAAAGATCTCTGGGCGGTTTACATAGGATTAAAACAATTAAAAACAATATACAAAAATTAAACAGCAAAAACATACAACATACACACAATACACACATACATTTAAAACTGCTACAACAACCCAAAAAGCTACAAAAACAAAAACAAAACCAGGCTCCTCAGATATTGCCAAATGCCTGAGAGAAGAGGAAAGATAACAATGTTGGCGCCAGGTGGGCCTTGTCAGGGAGATCGTTCCACAATTGGGGGGGCCACCACAGAGAAGGCCCTCTCCCTTGTTGCCGACCTCCAAGCTTCCCTCAGAGGAGGCAGTCGGAGGAGGGCCTTAGATGTTGAACGTAGTGTTCGGGTAGGTTCATGTCGGGAAAGGCGTTCCGTCAGGTATTGTGGTCCCAAGCCATTTAAGACTTTATATGTTAAAAACAGCACCTTGAATCGGGCTTGGAAACATACAGGCAGCCAATGCAAGCGGGCCAGAGAAGGTCTTATATGCTTGAACCTTCTGGTTCCAGTTATCAATCTGGCCGCTGCATTTTGCACAAGATGCAGCTTCTGAACCACCTTCAAAGGCAGCCTCACGTAGAGTGCATTGCAATAATCTAACTTGGAGGTTACCAGAGCATGGACAAGTGAAGCCAGCTTATCCCTGTCCAGATAGGAACGTAGCTGGGCCACCAACCTAAGTTGGTAGAAGGCACTCCGTGCCACTGGAGCCACCTGAGTCTCAAGTGACAGAGATGGTTCTAGGAGAACCCCCAAGCTACGAACCCACTCCTTCAAGGGGAGTGCAACCCCATCCAGAACAGGTTGAAGACCCTCCATCTGGTCAGCAGAACCACCCACTAACAGCGTCTCAGTCTTGTCTGGATTGAGTTTCAGTTTATTAGCCCTCATCCAGTCCATTGTCTCAGCCAGGCACTGGTTCAGCACATCCACAGCCTCACCTGATGAAGATGAAAAGGAGAAATAGAGCTGCGTGTCATCAGCATATTGATGACAACGCACTCCAAAACTCCGGATGACTGCACTCAATGGTTTCATGTAGATGTTGAACAGCATGGGGGACAAGACTGACCCCTGCAGAACCCCATACTGGAGAATCCATGGGGCCGAGCAATGTTCCCCAGACACCACCTTCTGGAGCCGACCTGCCAAGTAGGAGTGGAACCACTGCAATGCAGTGCCTCCCACTCCCAACTCAGCCAGTCGTCCCAGAAGGATACCATGTTCAATGGTATTGAAAGCCACTAAGAGATCAAGGAGAATCAACAAAGTCACACTCCCCCTGTCCTTCTCCCGACATAGGTCATCATACAGGGCGGCCAAGGCTGTTTCTGTACCAAAACCAGGCCTGAAAACGACTGAAATGGATCCAGATAATCGGTTTCATCCAAGAGTGCCTGGAGCTGGCTCGCAACCACCCGCTCCAGGACCTTGTCCAGGAATGGAACATTTGCTACTGGCCTGTAATTATTAAGATTTTCAGGGTCCAAGGAAGATTTCTTTAGGAGTGGTTTCACTGCCGCCTCTTTCAGGAGGCCTGGGACCACTCCCTCTTGCAAAGAGGCATTAATCACTTCCCTGGCCCAGCCAGTTGTTCCATCCCTGCTAGCTTTTATTAGCCAAGGGGGGCAAGGATCCAATATGGAAGTGGTTGCACGAAACACCTCTTTACTAATAGCATTTTGATTAGAGTTTACTTGTGGCTGTGATTTGTTGTTGCTGAATGAAACTGCAAACTTTAATCTCCTGTTTATTTCAAGTTCACCATTGCAAATTTTTGTTGACACCTGATCTCAATTTTTGTGTAGTGGTTATATTCATTAAATGGCTTAAAACAATACATAATAGGTTGGATCCTGACATAGTCATACTAGAGTACATCCGTTTAGTAAACTGTAGTCAAAGAGTTGTAGATTAGTCATGATTAACTTATGTTCCATTGATTTCAGTGAATGTACTCTGAAGTATGACTAAGTCTAGATTCAACCCATTGAATTAACATGCAACAACAACAACAACAACAATATATTTATTTATTTATTTCTTACTTGCCTCTCCCTCCGGATCGAGGCAGGGAACAACATTAAAACACATGATATAAAGTACATAAAACTGCTTAAAACATATAAAAACTACTACATTGTTAAAATACCAGTAAAACTCCTAAAAATCAACTAGGTTTGCTTGTTGTAGATTTATGCAATAATTTCTCCTTTTACAATGAAATACTGTTGATTCTGAAACTGGTTTTTAATAGGTTGCTATTTGGGGTAATTATCATGTTGTCCTTTCACAAGGAGTAGTTATAGTACATGTCATGTGAGTAATCTTCAAATAACTTTCAACTGTTGCCTACTCAGGTCTCCAGGTTAGCTGGTGTTATGGTGAACCATGGTGTGAAGAAGGGGGACTGTGTTGTCATCTACATGCCTATGATTCCACAGACGATGTACACTATGCTGGCATGTGCAAGAATAGGAGCTATACATAGTCTTATTTTTGGTGGATTTGCTTCAAAAGAGCTTTCTAGTCGCATTGATCATGCCAAGGTAACAAAATATTTTTACTCATGTTTGGGGAGGAAATGAAGGAGTTCTTATAATAAAAGCTTGTAAATAGCCACTTGATATCCTGTTCTCTCCCTCCTGTTCTCTCCTCCCCACCCTCTTGGCTATTCAGCTGTGCAGGGAAACTGTTGTAAATGGAAAAGAGTTGGTTCTTCTTTTTCTCTCACACGATTGATGTACCTGAAATGACAAAGGTAAGTATTTTGGCAGTCAGGCTAGCAAAATGTTTTTTATAGCCTGCTAGCTTTTGTAGACTTACTTGCTTTTACGAGCAACTCTCAGAACAGCCCCTTTCCAAATATATTGACAACCCTACAAGAAACAGAAAGTTTTGAAGCATGATTTATATGGCTTTATTCCGGAGCAGTATACAGCTCTGAATTGTACGCCAAAGCAGCTTACTAATGAGTAAGCTGCCCTTGGCTAGAACCAGAAAGCTAGTGGGAACACTCTCTTCAACTGTTCTGGCTATCCGTTGGTGCGCTGAATGCACCTCTCAATATCTCTGTCTGTCTGTCTATATAGTGGAAATGTACACAAAGTTTTAACACCAAACTGGAAAGCCAGTGTGGTGTAGTGGCTAAAGTGTTGGACTGGGAGCTGGGAGATCTGAGTTCTAGTCCCCACTCGGCCATGGAAGCCCACTAGGTGACTTTGAGCCAGTCACAATCTCTCAGCCCAACCCACCTCACAGGATTGTTGTGAGGATAAAATGGAGAGGAGGAGGATTATGTATACCACCTTGGGTTCTTTGGAGGAAAAAAGGTGAGATATAAATGCAATAAATACATAAAATAAATAAAACATTGGCCCAATAATGTTTCTTTACTCTCTTGATTAGATTGATTCTTTTTGATTTCTGTTAGATGTTTCCATCATCAGATCTTTTATGCATTTTATTATTGATGTAGGTAGCAATGAATTACAAAGCTTTGATCAGCATATTCTCTTATTGTTAATAAGCTTCTCTTTGTTACTACGAATTACATCCTGTTTGTTCATTCTTCTAAGATCTCATTAAAAAAAGCTGTTCATCCAGTCTGTCATTAGACTATCTTCAGATACCATAGGGGATGTAATATAGGGTAAAATAGTTTGTTCCCCCTTCACTGTCTACTTTTTCACATGTCACAAAAACCGACAGTGGGTTGTCAGCCTTCATTGTTTGAAAGTGGCTTGTTCTGATGTCTGAACATGGCACTTTTTCCTCATAGTGATTATATATATATATATATATATATCACATTTGTATACCACCCCATCTCTGGGTGGTTTACAAAAATTAAAAACATTGAACATTTAAAAACCAATATACAAAAATTAAAACCATAAAAGTCTAAAAACAAACTACATATTATTTAAATCTGTTCAGGGGTCAGTTAAAAAGAGACCCTGAGAACCCATGAGTTGTTGTTGGGTTGTTCAGGGTGGCTTATTTTCAGAGTAGCTTGTCATGACATGAACCAGGCACAATGGCTTGTGTGTGGCTTGTTGGAAAGGGTTACAGAGTAGCTGGCAAGAGCAGCAAAAAACCTGGTTACTCCTCGTAATCTCACTAATGATATCAGCTCTATTATGTTTTGAAATGACACTATTTAATTTAACTAGTGACATTCCTCCATTCCTTCACCTCCCTAGATAGTGGCATTTTTTCATCTTTAGGGAGATTTGCACATATTTAGTATTATTGTTGTTGGTTTTTTTTATCTCTGGGAGATTTGTGTAAATGTAATTTAATTTTTTTTAAAAAAAACTTGGGAAGATTACTGTGCTTTAGTGAATTTGTGCAAATCTTCCCCAAAGCCAAAAGAAATAAATTAATAAGGTGGGGAAGAATAACACTAAATATGTGCAAAACTCCCAAAGGTGAAAAAAAAATACAAAATGAACAGTATTCTGGTAAGGAGCACCTTTGCTGTCATTAGCAAAGTTCCAGATAAGGCTGCTGAGTTTGTGCTGCAAAGGCTCATGGGGGATTTGTTGGGAGATGGCAGGAAGACTAAAGGGGAAACATTCCATGGCTAGCTGCAGAGTGCCTGATTGTCAAGAGTAATGTGGGTTAGCAGTGTTCCCCGCCTCGATCTAGATGGAGAGGCGGGTTAGAAATGAAATAAATAAATAAATAAATACTGTAGCTTATTTTTAGGGTGGCTTATTGTGATGTGCGAACCAGCCCTGTGGTTTGGATCCAGAGCATTTTTCTGACAGTGGTAGCATCCATAAGTGGAGTTCTTTTCAGAATGCTCCCCACTGGTGAAGGTGGATGGGGAGAGAGGCGTTTTTGATTCTGATTACCTTTCCCTCTGCAGTCCCCTGCACTATGTCTCCTACTGTTCTGAAGAGGTCCTCAACCTTCTGGAGCAGACATTTATGGACAAAGGAGGCAGCAAGGGATGGGAGGAATCAGCAAGCAGATTCAGCTAGCGGAAAAGCTCTGTTTGAACAAAAACCTCCCACTGACAGAACGGCTCCTTTTGTCTGCAGAAGGCTTTTGCTAGATCCAACCCGTAATATTCAGCTACCACAATATTGATCTCTGTTAGAAGTGACTCCTTCTTATTCAGTGCTTGCCTACTTTATTAATGATTGTACTTTGGCTAATTCTTGTTTTTCTCTTACTAACTATATGCAAGCGGTATTGGTGTAAACATAGGAGTGAAGGAAATGAGCTTCCCTTCGGTTATAGCAGGAGATAATTCCCTTGAGTATTAGTTACAGGATAAAGTTATATTTGGTTGTATCAGATTCTTCACACTGGCCTTGTAGTCTGTTTCTTTCACTGTTGATAATTGTCTGTTCAAATTCCTTAGGAAGCTCTTTTAAAAGGTGAGTATGCAGACGCTCTTATCTAATAAAAATATTTTTTTCCCCATTCTGCTTCAGAATAGTGCGTGCGCTTTATCAGTTTACTGTAGTTTATCTTGAATTTTAAAACACTTGGGGAATACTGCATTGATAATTATTAGTCTAGTCAGGCAAACAGTAAAAAAAGAAAAAAAGTGAACATTAAAGATATTAAAAGGTAAACAGTGATGTGACCACAGTGACGCATGCCTTGGTTATATACTGTAAAGTGGGGCTGCCTTTGAAAAGCGTTTGGCAACGTCATCTGTTCCAGAATGCCATGGTCAGACTGTTGACTGGGGAAGGTTACACGGAGCATGGGAGTCCCTTGTTACAACAGCTTCAGTGGCTACTAGTCTGTTTCTGGGCACAACTCAAAGTGCTGGTTATGACCTATAAAGCCCTACATGACTGGGACCAGGTTATTTGAAAGACTGCATACTCCCATATGAGTCTGCCTGGGCCTTGAGATCCTCAGCAGAGTCCCTTCCCTCAGTCCCGCTGTCCTCAGGGGCATGTTTGGTGGGAACCCGAGAGAAGGCCTTTTCTGTGCCTGCTTCCAAGCTCTAGAACTCCCTGCTAGGCTAGGCTACATCTCAGTTGTTCTTCCACTGGCATGCAAATACATTTTTATGTAGGCAGGCTTTTCACTTATATACTGATGATCATCTTAGGCCTAGAAAATCATCAGTACGTCAGACAAAAGTCTTCCTAAATAAAAGTTTTTGTCTGCTGGCAGGATAGGAAGGCCCTTTGGGCTTTTTCTAGACTGATGTGTTACTAAAACAGGATTCAATCTGGTGGATTTTGTTTTTTCTTTTCTTTTTATTGATGTGTGTTTATTTGAAGATTTTGAATTACATTTTGTTATTTTGTTTATATTTTACTATTGGCTGCCTTGAGCACTAATTTTAGTGGAAAGATGGGATATTCATTTAATAAATAAATCAAATGAACAAATAAAAATTGATTAAAGGTGTAAAGTGAGTATCGGGAATTTTCCCTGCTTGAAGTGTTCACAGTGAGCACAGAACTCAGTCTTTTGTGCCATAACAACTCTTTCCAAGGTGCATTGAGTTGTTGCCTTGCCAAAATGCATTTTGTGTTGTTGCGAACACTTCCCATATCTAACCTGCCAGTCTCCCTGTACAGTCTCCCCCTGACCCAGCAAAGTTATGTATCAAGTGTTCAGTGGCCATGCTAACTGGTCCTCATTTGTCATCAAGCTCATCTGTTTCTAACATGGGCTAGCTCACTCGCCCTTTCTTCAGGAAACTGAAATTAACAGCTGTTTCCTGACAAGCGCACCTAAGAACACTGCTCATTTGGGGGATAGATTACAGATGTTGCTGTAGCATTTGTATATGGATGTTACAGAGAAGCTGAGTTGGCAGCTTGCTGCATCATGACCCAGATACCCATTTTTCCAAGGAAATCCAGAAGATAGCAGGGATCATCTTGCCATTTTTTTGTGATGTGTCACAGGAGTCTCATGAGTGGTTCAAAAAGCAGACAAGATGCTCTCTCTCTCCTCCAGCCCCATCTTTTCTCTCATCTTTCTTCTTTGTCTTCAAGTTTGTACACTGTAATTGGAAACCTGTAATACTGTTATGAGGGATAGAGTGGGTTATAAAACAAATATATTCTAAAACTGTTTCCTCTCCCCCCACCCCCCACACACCTTAGTTCAAGGAGACAAGCACTGCATTTTCCTTTTTAAAAATGTCACCCTATAATCATATAAAAGAACCCTCCTCTTACCAAGGAAGAAATATGTATTTACTCTCACTGTACGTACATACTGGGAGGAATTGCTTGGGCAGAAGGGAATGCTTCCCATTTTCCTGGTGAGCTGGGGATTCTTGATCCGTGGGAAGGGAGATATGATTTGCATTGAATCCCTGTTTCCAGTAGCAGCTTTGGGAACTTATTCACATATGTTTATGTACATGAATTGGAGGAAGAGATATTCATTCAAGACCCTAATCTTGAACAAATCTGGGAAATTATCTAGAGAACCATAATAGTGTGTGTGTGTGTGTGTGTGTGTGTGTGTGTGTGAATAATATTTTAATTTATAAACCTGTCTGATTTCTTTTAGCCCAAACTGGTTGTAACATCAACTTTTGGAATAGAACCTGGAAGAAAAGTGGAATATGTACCCCTTTTAGAAAGAGCGTTGGAGATGATAAAGCACCAACCTAAGAAAGTTCTGATTTATAGCCGCCTTAACATGGTAGAGTTACAGCAAATAATTGTACACACATTGTTGGACTGTTCTTTGAATTTATATTTTCCATTAATATTGTAATTTAAATATTTCATTTCATGAGACTTGGATTACATTTCATGATCTCTCTAGCTGCTATGCTTATTTAAAGCATATAATTTTTATATGTTCCCATACTGCTGCTAAAATTCTTGTGGCTGAGGGAATAGTATATTTGATGTCTCTGTAAGGAAGACTTGATGATTTTTGAGCAATTATTTTTTGCGTTCAATACAGTTTAATGCTGCAGTATTCTATCCTTTGGTGTACAGGGAACTGTCCCTATTAAACCAGGACGTGATCTAGACTGGCATGAAGAAATGGCAAAAGCAAAGCCATGTGACTGTGTCCCTGTCCTTGCAGACCATCCACTTTATATTCTTTATACATCAGGAACAACTGGCACGCCCAAGGTAGGCTCTGTCTTTCAGTATAAGCATCTGTGACCAAATTATGTTCTATTCCACATGAGGAGGCATTTAATTAAATGGCTGAAAATGTTTTCCCAGCTTAGTGCTCATAAGAGATGAGCATTATTGGAGCTGTCTCTAATTGTATTTCATTTCTCAACAATACTTTCAATGTTTGAAGTATATTGTCAGTGAATATTTGATTTGGGTTCCCTCCCCCCCCCCCCCCCCCCCATAACAGGACTGTTCCAGCCTTGAAGTTCATTTTTCATGATATTCCATTGTGTATCTGATCTTCATATTCAGTTCATACCCCTAGACAACACTGCACAACTTTGTTTCTGTGTTGTGCTGGATAGGGGTGAGATCAAGGAACTAAGCTTCTGTGTAGTGGTGGCATATGGATGAGATCGATGAAATACACCATGTGAAATGTACTGTGCATGTAGAAATAACAAGAAAAGATAGAGTAGCTCACAAATAAACAGGAAACAAGAAGAGTGATTAGAGCAGCACAGCTAACTTGAATAAGTGTAGATGAGAATGAGAAAGGAAAGGAATACTAAGATATTGGTCCATGAGGAGAGATGGAGAATGGCCTCAGACATTAACAAGAAGTGCAAATTACTTGCACAACTGACTGGTGAGGATACTTTGTGATATTCAAAGGGGAGATACTCACATTTTAGGTGTAGAACTTATATATTTATTTTAAAAATTACTATCTTTCAATTCAAAATTTAGAGAGGTTTATGATAGCTAGTAAAACACAATAAACAGTAAAAGGAAACAGTTTAAATACAGCAGGAGGAAAAATGCATTGTTAGACATTAACAGTATGGGAGAATTAAAGAAGGTCTTTATCTGGCACCTAAAAGACATTGGTGCTAGGGGAGCCTCCCTGGGTGGAGAGTTCCACAACTGAGGTGCCACAGCTGAAAACCCCTTCTTCTCCTGTACTCATCTGTCTCACTTCAGATAGCAGAGTAATCTCTTAATACACAGAGGAAATAAGGTGCACGTCTCCCTTGAATGAATTCTGCTTCAGATTTTACAAATAAGCAGTGTTAAGTAGATGTGCAAGGTGCACTCACCTGTGAATGTGGCTGATTATGCCCAGTAATATCCAAGGCCACTCTGTTAGAATGTAACCAGTCAAGTACTAAAGCATGTATCCAGGAAAACAAGGGAAATTTCCCAAGGTCAAGAAAAGGCTGTTTTCAAAACAAAAATGGTTGATAGGTTCACACAACATTAGAATCCACTATGAGTTATCGTGTTGTCTGAATGCAGGGCGTTTTCCACAGGGTGGCTTGTTAGCCATGCAGTGTGGTTTATTTTTCTCAAACCATGCAAATAAGCCATGGCTTGTTGTTGGTTTGTTCAGGGTGGTTAATAAACCACATTGCATGGTTAATGAACAACCCTGCAGAAGAAATACTGCATTCAGACAACATGATAACCCATGGTTCAACAACAACCCACACTGGATAGATTAGTGTGTTGTGTGAACCCAGCCTCTGAGATATCCCAAGTGGTGACCAAAACAAGTCATATATATGGATTTCTCAGCCCATGCTGTTTTTGGATCTGGACTGTTGGGATTTGAAGGGCTGAAGAAATGCTCTCCTAAAAACACAGGTATCTGGGCATGTTCTGTATATCATTTAAACTGCAAAATACTAGTTTTTATTTGGGCATATGAAGTTTCTTATAAATCTTTCCATGCTCTCTATAAATGTATCAGGGTCAGGAATCTTGGTTTACTGAGTTGCCTCAATTTGTCTCATGAAGTGAAGGGACTTCATTTTCAGTAAAGTATGGGTATCAACCAGATTCTGAAAAATTACAGCTTTAATTTTAAAATAACAAGTTTCTACATCTCATCGTTCCAAAGATAAGCTTCTAAAGTGAAGTTCTATCTGCAGTTCTAGAGGGCTTTTAGGAGTTAGGGGAGAGATTCTAATTGCTTCTGCAAATTTAATGAACATAGGAATTTTCCATATGGGAAGACATTTCAGTGTGTATTTTATTTACAAATGATCTTAATTTTAAATTGCTTCTCACTTAGGGTGTTGTTAGACCAACAGGTGGCTATGCAGTTATGCTAAACTGGACCATGCCAGCGATATATGGCCTTAAATCTAAAGAGGTAATTTCCATGTATATTCTAGTTCATAATTATGAAAAACAATGTTTATACCTTTTAATAACCTTTTGGGCTTTTTTGTTTTTGTTTTTAGGTCTGGTGGGCAGCATCTGATTTAGGCTGGGTGGTTGGCCATTCCTATATTTGTTATGGACCTCTCCTGCATGGGAATACAACTATTTTATATGAGGTGACTGCTTATTTTAATGTTGGCTATATTGATTGGTTGATTGATTGCATTTGAATTGATGTTAAGCTAAATAGTCTCTCAAAGCCCCCCTCTCACACACAAAATACACATTACTCTTACGTTACTTAATATGGGTTTACTATTACTACTCTTTAGCAACCTCATGTGGAAAAGCTAGTAGTTAAATGGTCAGTGAAACCCAGCCCTTCCATGGGGGCCAGAACTTAAAGAGCCACCTGTGGTCCATTCAGCAGGTTCATGTTAGCCTGGATGAGGCCTGTTGGAAAGCCATGGTTTCCCACTATGTTAACAGCAAGCCTTGGTCTCATGCTTTCCTCCCTTCTCTCTCCTCTTCTGACAAACCTCATTTCACATTACATCAGGATCTGGGCAAGTGTGGTTTGTCTAGTTAGTGAAAACAAATTAGGAGTAAGCTCAAGTAGCTACATGTGCCAGTGAATAATCACCCTTGCAAGCTGACCCTCACTGCTTAATTTTTTTTAATCAAAGACAGGGTGGATCTGCTGCTAAATTCCACCTTCAAACCCATTGTTTCACATTTCATAATAAGGTCATTTCCTGTTCTTCTTCGTGGTCTCTGTGCATTACACACTATGGGCTTGTGCCGGCGCTGAGCCTCATTCCGGAACCTCTAAAAGCTTAGACTCTTGGCGGGAACCCCTCCCCCCACCGTACCATTGCGCATGCTCGGGTTCCCGCCTACCTCAGTCCTTTTTCGACCGCCTTGCTGGTTGCCTCACGGAGAACTTCTTCCAAGTAGCGTTCGTACTTCTGTGTATATTCAGCTTAGATTCTACTCTCTCTCTTTCTTCCATACTGTTTTCTCCTTCTTTCCTCATCTTATTCTCCTATATATATATATATATATATAATTTTAAATCTTTTCCTCATCAATATATCTTTCTCTGTATATCTATCTATCTTCGATATAGTTGTTTGGTGGAGCGGTGGTCCCCCGCGGACACCACCCCTCCCCTCCTCTCCTACTGTGTTTTTCTTTCCTGGTCTTCGGGAGTTATCCAAGATGGCGCAGACAGCGCTGTTTAAAAACTGCACCATGCAGCGCAAAGCTCACCCTCTCAGATGGCCACTCGAGATGCCTGCTCTGTTTGGGTGAGACCCATGTAGTAGATACCTGCGCCCACTGCCTTAATTTCTCCAGGCAGACTCAAAAAAATCGAGCGAATAAATTACGGGCCCTTCTCTGGAAAAAGGCCCTGGAAACGGTGGACATTCCCGCGCGTCCAGCAGTCACAGGTGCCACTGGGACTAACGCCCCTGCAACGGAGACGGCGGCTCGCCCCAAAAAGTCGAAGCCCTCCCTTTCCACTGAGGTGGTTAAGGCGAAGAGGCACAAAAAAGAACCGACCATTTTGGAGGAAGGGGCACGCAAGAAAAAGGAGAAGGTTAAACCCTCCTCGAAGCCGAAGCAACATAGAGAGTGCTCAGCAAGAGAGCCGGCTCCGCGACCGCTACCGATGCCGAAACCTGCCTCGGTACTGGAGAGATCACCGGTACCGATGGCCCGCCCGACACTGTCTCCGTCAGCTTCGATATCACTACCGCTGTCATGGCCATCGGCGTTGATACACCGAAACGCTCCTCCTGTTCCTCTCTCGATACCGAGAAGGACTCTTCCCTCGATACCGAAGGAGGCTAGAGCCTCACCCGCGTCCCCACACCGGAGCCGGTCGGCATTGAACCTGCATCTCTCCTTATCTCCACCAGTATCGGACCCGGAGGACCGGCTGTTCGACCCCCTCTCGCCAAGGGCGTTGCCGATGCCAACGCCTTCACCGGTACCTATAGCGGCCGCTATGGGCAGGAGATCCCGATCCCCGACACCAGTACGAGATTGGGACCGATTCTCCAATCGCTCCACGCAATCCTGGACCTGTCGACCTCGGACAGTTGACCGTACCAGTCCTCGACACCAATTCCTTTTCGACCCATACACGGGCCAGAGACTTGAGGACGATGTGGAAACCTTTGTCCCACCGCGGCCGCCCAGGCTACCTCCAGCAGCCACAGTGTCGGTACCACCACAGAGCGCGCCATTGCCTGAAACATCACTGGCACCACTTCCCCCCCTGGAAGTTAGGGCTCCGCTCTCCCCCCAGTCTGAAGAGGACTATGTATCGGACTCCTCCTCCTCTGCAGATGCCCCACCATCTATACCATCACCAGAAGATGCTGTGGGTACAGATAAAAGAGCTTCCCCATCGGTGGAAATCGTTTTTTTCACAGAGCAAATGCAGCGGTTGGCTCAGTCACTGTGTGTCGATGTCCAGCAACTGGAACAACAATCAATAGATACAATATACGATGTGATGTTCAGGGACTCGACAACCACCCTGGCCATGCCACTGATACCGACTCTCCTACGCACAGCTCAAGAGTCATGGAAGACCCCGGCAACAATGGGACCAGTCTTCAAACGCGTAGACTTCCTATATAAGATCCAGGAAAAGGATGCGGGCTTCCTCCTTCAGCACCCAAAACCTAACTCCGTTATTGTAGAGTCAGCACAAGGGAGATCTTCGAAATCGCACTCTGCCCCAGTGGACAGAGAAGGGCGTAAACTGGACACCTTTGGGCGCAGGGTCTACTCTTCCGCCGCCCTCGCCATGAAAATATCCAACTATCAGGCAATGATGGCACGGTTCCACTTATTTTTGTGGGACAAGGTGGCCTCGCTGCACGCGCACCTCCCAGATGACATCAGGGATGCAGCACAGGTGTTTCAGCAAGAGGCAACATCCCTTGCTAAACAAGAACTCACAATGGCCAGGCACCAAATGGACTGCCTATCAAAGGCTATCGTTGCTTCCATTGCCCTACGGAGACACGTGTGGCTTAGGTCTTCCAATCTGCCACAGGAGTCCAAATCAAGAATTGAAGACCTCCCCTTTGATGGGGAAGGGCTTTTCAACGCTGCCATGGATACGACAATGGACACCATCCAGAAGGCAAAAACAACAGCAAAGAAGATGGGATTCTACCCCCCCGCCGACCCAGTCGTATCGCCCGCACAGGTGGCCTCGACAGCACCCTTACCAACCGCGTCACACACATTATAGGCAGCAACAGCAACAGCGCTTCCAACCTGCACAGCCCAGCTTCCGTCAGCAGAAAAGCTACCCGCAAGGTAGATTCCGCCAGCAACGTAGCAGGCAGGAAGCGTCCAACAAGCAATGCCTTTGACTCTCCCCGGGTAACTCTCCAACCGCACATCAATTTCCGACACAGACTGCTCCCGTTCTACGAGGCATGGGCCCGCATCACATCAGACCGGTGGGTCCTAGATATCATCCTTCAGGGCTACCATATAGAATTCGTTTCCCTGCCATCAACGGGATGCCTGAGAATCACACCTGCCTCAGAAGTCCTGCGTCAGGAAGTGGCCTCTCTACTCCAAAAAGGTGCCGTTACTCCCGTCAACCACTCCGACCTGCAAGAGGGATTCTACTCCCGCTATTTCACAGTCCCGAAGAAAGACGGGGGCTTCCGACCCATCTTGGACTTGAGATTGCTCAACGAATTCATACAGACCAGGAAATTCCGCATGGTTACACTGGGGGCTATTCTCCCTCTTCTTAGGTGCAACAGGTGGTTCACCCTCCTAGACCTCAAGGATGCATATTTCCATATCCCCATCCACAGGTCCCACCAGCGCTTCCTCCGCTTCATAGTTGGGAAGGAGATCTATCAGTTCACAGTCCTGCCATTCGGGCTAAAGACCACTCCCAGGGTGTTCACGAAGTGTATGGCCACGGTATGCACATTCCTCCGGTCGTCAGGAGTGGAACTTTACCCTTACCTGGACGACTGGCTGATAGTCTCTCCTTCCCAATTACAAGCGGAAAGGGATGTTACCACCTCAACAAGACTCCTGCAGGACCTAGGCCTTGTAATAAACGTCGAAAAGTCTGTGTTCCAACCCACGCAAACACTCCAATTTATTGGAGTCCTCCTCGACTCCACGGTTGGGAGAGCCTTTCTCCCGGAAACAAGAAGCATACAAATCCAACAACTCGCCCACAGCATTATGGACTCAACTTCAACCAAGGTACTGACATTGCAGAGACTGTTGGGCCTCATGGCTTCATCAGTGCATGCTGTCATATGGGCGCGTCTACGAATGCAACCGCTGCAACAATTCCTGTTGGCAAACTACAATCCACTTCGATACCCGAATTTGACCAGAATTGACGTCCCTCACTCACTCTATCATTCCCTCAGGTGGTGGACTGTGAAGGAGAATCTACGACTAGGTCTCCCATTTGTGACCAACGGCCCATCCAGGATGATCACTTTAGACGCCTCCCTCCTGGGATGGGGAGCGCACTGCAACCACCTCAACATACAGGGCGAATGGTCCTCCCTAGAAAGCACGCATCACATAAACAGGTTGGAGCTTCTAGCCGTGCAAAAAGCACTTCATGCCTTCAAGAGTTACATTATCGGCCACCACATCAGGATAGTATCATACAACACATTGGTTGTCTGGTATCTGAACAAGGAAGGGGGCACCCGCTCCCGGACCCTCCTACGACTGACACTTCAAATTTTCAGCTGGGCAATCATTCACGGAATACGTCTCTCAGCGGTCCATATCGCAGGCTCCAAGAATGTACAGGCAGATCTTCTCAGCCGTCAATTTCACACGAGTGGTCCCTTTGCCCGAACGTCCTATCCTCAATCTTCAACAGATGGGGAACCCCATGCATGGACATTTTCGCGTCGGCGGACAATACAGTCTGCGACTTCTTCTGTTCGAGAGCGGGAGTGGGCTACGGTTCCTTGGGAGACGCCTTCAGCACTTCATGGGGGAAAGGGCTTGTTTATGCCTTCCCCCCCCTTTCCGTTGGTCTCCAGGGTCGTGTCGGCCCTACAACGCCGTCAAACGGACGCCATACTCATCGCCCCATGGTGGCCACGCCAAGCCTGGTTCGCCCCTCTACTCCGCCTCTCCATGGGAGAGTACCTCCATCTGCCGATGAACCCAGACCTCATCTCAATGGAACACGGTCTCGTCCTTCATCCGGACCTAAACAAGCTGAGACTCACAGCGTGGCGAATCCGGCGCAGTGGCAACACCTAGACCTACCATCCCCAGTACGTACTATCCTAACAGAAGCAATGAAACCTTCCACCAGAGCATCTTATGACCGAAAATGGAAAAAAAAATGTCCAGTTCATCTGTGTACGGGGACTCTTGCCTCAATCTTGTGGAATCTCAGCTATCCTAGCTTTTCTCCACTCCCTTTATGAAGCAGGCCTAAAAACTACATCTATAAAAGTTTACTTGGCAGCGATTTCAGCGCGCCATGATCTCATACAAGGCTTCTCTGCCTTCTCACATCCTCTAGCAAAACGCTTCCTCAAGGGACTACGCAATCTACACCCACCGCTACGACCTATAGTCCCACAATGGAGCTTATCGGTGGTCTTAGCTGCTCTAACAGATAAACCTTTCGAACCACTGGCCACTATCAATATTAGACTACTAACCTTCAAAGTGGCCTTCCTAGTAGCTATCACCTCGGCCGGACAGGCTTCGGAGCTCTGCGCCCTGATGGCTGACCCTCCATTCACCCAGTTCTTTCAAGACAAAGTAGTCCTCAGATCAGGCCCTGAATTCAGGCCTAAGGTCATTTCCAGTTTTCATATGAACCAAGACATTGTACTCCCTACATTTTTCCAGGCTTCGACGGATCCGATTAGCACCAAACTTCATGTCCTCGACGTGCGTCGAGCACTAGCCTTTTATAAAGATAGAACATCAACTTTCCGTAATTCGGACCGTCTCTTCGTTTGTTACGGTGGTAAGACAAAGGGACATCCAGTCTCTCCTCAACGATTTGCCAAATGGGTGGTGCACACAATCTCTCTCGCCTACCAAATAGCGAAGAGAGAACCCCCAGTCACCCTAAGGGCTCATTCCACACGATCGCTGGCAACCTCTATGGCTCTGGATCGAGGGATCTCTATTCCAGAAATTTGCAGAGCAGCAACCTGGTCCAGCATTTCTACGTTTGTTTCGCATTACAAGCTAGACATCAGGGCTAGGAATGACTCCTCCTTTGGACGGGCTGTCTTGTCCTCTGTCCTACAGTGATGTTTCTTCAGCGAGTCTACCCACCTCCGGTAAGTGATTGCTAGTTACTTGCCCATAGTGTGTGATGCACAGAGACCACGAAGAAGAAATGCAGGTTGCTTACTGTAACTGTAGTTCTTCGAGTGGTCATCTGTGCAGTCACACAACCCACCCACCGTCCCCTCTAGACTTTGCTTGTGTTGATGGTCCAAGAGGTTATCGCCGACATGCCGTTCTTAGTATTTTACTCTATTCTTCCATTTATTGCTCATTCGTGAGGCAATTAGCAGTCTCATAGAACTGAGGTAGGCGGGAACCCGAGCATGCGCGATGGTACGGTGGGGGGAGGGGTTCCCGCCAAGAGTCTAAGCTTTTAGAAGTTCCAGAATGAGGCTTGGCGCCGGCGCAAGCCCATAATGTGTGACTGCACAGATGACCACTCGAAGAACTACAGTTACAGGTAAGCAACCTGCATTTATTCTTCTTTTACCCTTTGGGGAGAGAGTCTCAAACTCTTTGGGTCTTTGACCTTGGCTTTCTATGTTGAAAGAGCTTTCATAACTTCAGCTCTCTAATCTGGCCACCCATTTGTGGGCTAGGCATTTCCGATGATTTTTCATGGAGTAAGAAAGTCAGGGTGTGGAAATTGCTGCTGGGAGCTACCATGAAGAGCTGTAGCAGAGAATTTTAGCCCCTCAGCTGAACTCCCACCCCAAATTGTTGGGGGCTTTCAGTCCCTCTTTGCACTCCTATCCCCCAAATTCAAGCTGAAATATATCTGTGCAGCCAGTTCAAGTTAGTTTTAGTGAAGAGATTTCCGTTCACATTTGTGAAGCACTCTGCTCATGATCTTAAAGCCAGTCTTGATGCAAGCTTTAGGAATAGTGTCCTCAGTGGTCTCTTTGCAGGATTGTCTCCTTCTCCCACAGCCTGGTAAGTAAACACTTCTCTAAGTTCCCATATGTGGGACTGTACAGAATGGAAAATAAAGAAACATAGCTGCTTACCTATAACTGGTTCTTTTAAGAGGGTATTCCATCCAATCACACAACCTTCCCTCTAACCCCACAGCTGTCCAGAAGGCATGGGTTTTATAGTTCTAGATACTTGTTAAACATATTCTCTGTTATGGTCAATGCATAGGGAGGCTCTTCATCACATATGTGGGATTTTATTGCACATAGGTGAGGGAGGGGAGCCAATTCTCCTTACCTTCCAGAGCTTTCTAGAAGGTCCTACCTGCGACCTGCATTGCCAAATTCCTATATCTGGGACTAGCTAGAATATTTATTCCAAAGAACAATAATTATGGTAAGCAACTCTGTTTTCTAGTGTTGCACCTGATTAAGGTTGCTTGTCTGTCTCATAGTGTGATATTGAGATGTAGGATGTCACAGCTTGTTAAGGAGATGCTATTGTATGACAGTAAAACCCAGTGGGTCAAATGTTTTGTTCCCATATTAATTCCTTATTGTGTTGCCCTGTGTTTTGAAGAACGACATAGATCTCCAGGTAGGGATTAGTTGTATTTCTTACATATAAATACAACAGTAGAGCCAGCTTCCATGCCTTGAAGAATGGATACACGTCTTTAGAGCAGGAGAAACTAATAGGAGAACCCACTGTATTGTTTTGCTCTTTGTTAGAAATCCCTGCCTAGTTATTTACGATGCTATCTGTTTGGGAGAGGGTCATTTGTCTTCCAATGTGAGTTACGTACAGGAAGGAGAAACAAACTATCTGGGAGCTCACATTTTACTCCTCATTCGATAGTTGTCAGTGTTAACATTGGTTTGATTCATTTTGCTCAGGCACATAGCCTGCTCCTATGCATCAGTGGTTAGAATGCATTTTTAATGGTTAGAAAGTTGGACTAGGACTGTGCAGACCTGGGCTCAAATCCCTACTCAGTGATGAAGCTTGCTGGGTGTCCTTGGACCAGTCACTCTTCTCTCAGCCTAACCTACCTCACAAGATTGTTGTGAAGATAAAATGGGGGCAGGGGTGCACCACCTTGCGTTTGGAACAAAGGCCGGATATAAATGTAATACATAAATACAACAACAATAATACATATAATTAAAAATTGATGCTGACATATAAATTTGAAACTTTAGACTCACTGTGTATCTGAACTTAGTGCATTTTCGAGTGCATCATGAGACAGAACTCGGCATTTAATGGTGCAGCAAATGAATAATTTCCTCACATTTGTACAAAGGCATTTTACCAGTGACTTCAGCAGTCTGCTGACAAGTTGATACTACTGTTGCATTCAGGACTTAAAAGAATTATGGAACACTTTTTACCCAATTACAGTTTTAAAACCAATCTCTTCATAGGGGAAACCCGTGGGAACTCCAGATGCTGGTGCTTTTTTCCGTGTGCTGGCAGAGCATGGAGTAGCTGCCTTTTTTACTGCACCAACTGCAATTAGAGCAATCCGTCAACAGGACCCTGAGGCTACCTTGGGGAAGCAGTACAATCTGACAAGGTGAGCTTAGGTTACATTGCAAGGTGTATTTTTTAAAAATTTACTACTAGGAATAAGCCCCGAATGTCTATACAGTCTTGAGTTCAGCCTGTTACTTAGATACTATAACAAATAGGTTATGCGTGTGCAAATTCACTATGGCTTGATTTGCATGTAAGTAGCCAAATCATTAGGGCTGTGCCTTGGGGCATGCACTGATTTCCTCTGTCCCTTAATTGTTTGAGCAAACCATAATTTGCTGCAGTGCCTGAATTATACCTTACACCAGCCTTCCCCAACCTGGTGCCCTTTATATCTAGTGGTTTAGAACTCTCATCATCCCCAGGGAGTGTGGAAGCACCAAACCCTAGGTTTACTGCAAAGCAGAACTCAAAAATAAGGTTTGAAAATGGTTTCTAATTCTAGTTTGGAAGCAAACTCTAGCCTTGTTCACCCATTTTGTGTGAAGGGGCACCATAAGTACAGTGGGGGAGCCTGGCCTTGCCCCTGGCTCCGCTGCTGACATTGTGCCCTACACTGGTCCATGTAAATGTGCAGATTTGCAAATGGGCAACAATATACGGACATTGGGGGGATGGGGCCAGCATGGATGCTACGTAGGGGTCAGGACCATGATTGGGGTAGGGCCAGTGGTACAGTTTCACTTCTCATTGTACTCATGGATCCCCTTCATGTGTATAATGTGTAAAGGGGCTGAAGGTTTGGACAAAGAAGTTTACCTGATTTGGACATCATGGCAAACTGGTTTGCTCAAATCAGAGAAGTAGAGAGTTGGAGCATTTGAGAGGAGGAGGGATTGCATGAGCCTGAGGCATGACCAAGACAGCCAAACGTTGATGTTTCTCTTAAACGTGAACTAGCCAAACTTATTAGAGTTCATAAATATTGCAATCTTCTGTTGACCACCAGAATATATCTATTAAAATATCTTCAGAGTGTGTTAATGAAATTATTGTTTCCATTTCACCCATTCTTAATTATGAATTCCAGGGAAGTGTTACTAACAAAAACAACAAGACCCTAGTTCTAAAGACTAATCTGAGAGTAAATCCCATTGAACTCAGTGAGGCTTAATTTTGATTAGACATGAGTAGGATTGCACTGTAACATATTTATTTTAGCACACACAGTTGTTTCTGATAAAACAGGATCTTGAGTACTAACACTCGTACCAGAAATCTTGTTATCCGTTAAGGTATCACAGAGTTCTTTGTTGATTTTAGTTATGAGAGTACATTTTGGAATTCAGCAGAGCTATTAGGATCATGCATAATTAAACAGTGTAATTTCTTTCTTTTGAAGTAACTCTATGAGGACTTTTGGTTGCATTATTGATGACTGAACTGTTGGTTGTTTTCTATTAAAGATACCACCGTATCCAGTAGAGGCTGGTAGTTCTGATGTCAGTGGGGCTGTGAATCCACTCTGGGTTTCAGTCAGAACCAGTCAGAACTCTAAACGAGCTATCCAAGGTGTTGAAGGTTTAGAGTTCCGACTGGTTCTGACTGAAACCCAGAGTGGATTCACAGCCCCACTGACATCAGAGCCACCAGCCTACACTAACAGTATCTCTACTTGTTGAAGTCGAAAGGAAAGTATTGGTTTTTTTTGTTTTTTGGTAGCTTCCAGAGGCTCATTGGAGTGACCTGTTTTACACGTCCAAGAGGGCACTGGGAAAATCGCTGTAAGGAGAGTCTGGCTTTAATAGGTGATGCACATAGGAAAGAGTACTGTGGTTTTCTTCCACTTGAGTTAAACTAGATTGAGTACGCTGCACAAATCACAGCTGCTTGAGCAGCACCATATGAACATGCCATTACTCACATTAAACTTAGCATACATTATTCTACGAAACAAAATATATTGTATTGGAGCTCCACTAAATAATTCATCTGTTGCTGTTAAATTGCAGACCTAACTTTTATCCTCATCTATTTTATTCAGCCATTTAATTTGACAGATATTGCCACATATATTCATGTTGTCTGTTAACTCAACTCTCTTCTATGGTTTGCAACTGCCCTCTGTCATTTGCAAAACACTGCTTTACACACATTCTTCATGTATCTGTCATTGGGCCTATTCATATTACTTAGCTCCGGAGATTCTACCAAGGTGAGTTTATGAGGAAGCCTTTGTCTTGGGTGCTGCTGTCTCTGCTTCTGTTGCAGCAGATAGAAGTGAACAACTGAACAGGGGAGATCCTTCATTTTAACTGCCCATGGTATCTCAGTGTTCGTCTTGAGCAAGAACCCACTTCACAACAGATTGCTGTCAGTTAAGAAGTGTTATAGGGGTGGTCAGTGTTGGCAGAAGAGGACCTGCAGCTATTCTTGTTGCTTGCAGAATGTGCCAGTCAGCTGAGGGCTGTGCGTTGGCCATAGAAATCAGAAAATATAACTATAAACTGCTAGGTGTGATCAACATCGAGTATGTCATAAGGGAGGAGTGTAGCAGAGAATCAGATAGTTAATCAGTTAGAGCCATGTTTGTACTGTATTCTTTATTTTGACTGGTTAGTATATCTTTAACCTGAAGATTCTAGGTGTGTTCCATAATGCAGTTCTCAGTCTTGCTTCCTGGTTCTAACTGCTCTCTCAATGACAGTTATGTTCTCTCTATGACAGTTATGTTTTCTAATGACAGTTAGTAAGAAGTCTTCAAGAAGACTAGGTATGATTAGTTTATCTCTCCACTCTTATATAGTAGTGTTTCAGTTTTGTTCTAAGAATAAACATTCATCATTTTTTGTTCTCTACTGTTAAATCATTGTCTCTTGCATTGTTCTTTAAGAACACACAAATTCTGACTTCTACTAATATAAACAACAAAAAGTCTTATGGCTGCTTAAAGGCTATCAAGAAGTGAACTCAGCCCATGAAAGCTTATGCCATAATAATTTTGTTAGTCTTCAAGATGCTGCAAGACTCTTTGCTATTTTAGCTGCAGCAGACTAACATGGATGCCCCTCTGGAGGGAGTGGATTTTTTGTGTGTGTTTTTTTGTGTTTTTTTTAAGCAGGGGTTAAATTCCATAGTTGATAAGAGCAAACACATAACAATAACCTACTCCTTTCTGTGTTTTTCTTCCTTTACTGGGGAGTAATGTTGAAAATAATCCTGTTTAATGTAGGTTCCGAACATTGTTTGTAGCTGGTGAACGCTGTGATGTGGATACATTGGAATGGTGCAAAAAAATCTTCAAGGTACCGGTTTTGGATCATTGGTGGCAAACTGGTGAGTTTTGTACAATTGGTGAAAAACAACAAATGTCACCTTCTTCCTGACTGAAGTTTATGTTTCAGACCAATTTAATTCCTCCTTACGGAAATTGATAGTTTGGATTCAATTCCTCACTTGTCCATAGACTCTGTGGCTGTGGTTTAATGTATTCTCTTCATGCTTTTCTTTTGGCACTTATTATGTTTGTATCTGCTGTTCTTAGAGAAGTGGGCTATTAGGTTTCTTTACAGGTCAGGAGTTAACTGACTATTTTTCTGTTAGAAAAACAAAAGGCTGATGCATCACTCCACTCCTTGCCTTGGTTATCCATGCACTAGTGACATTCAGGTTGGACTGTTGTAATGAACTGTACATGGGACTGCCTTTGAAGATGGTTTGAAAACTTCAGTTGATGCAGAATGCAGCCACTCAAACGTTGGTGACGGTGAGGTGGTCAAATCATATTGGTTCATACATTGGACCGCCTTCACCTGTATCATCCTGCCTGATCTTAAGCAGTGGAGGCCCTTCTTGCTTGCCAGCCGTTGAGGCCAGGTATGTGGGCAAGTACATGAGAGAGGGCCTTGTCCACAGTGGCCTCACACCTCTGGAATTGGCTGTTATCTGGGATTTGTCAAACCCCATCATTCCAAGATTTTAGGAAGGCCCTGAAAATATACTTGTTTTCTTTGGCCTTTTACTGATTATGAGCGTCATCAGATGAAGGGAAAATTGTGTTTCCCTACTGTTGCTTTGGTCTCCTGCTGCTGTCCCACAGTAGTGATGAACAGCTTCCTTTTCCTTCATATGGGGAAGAAAGAGGAAGCAGCAACGACCACATGGCCCATTCAGTGGGCGTTTTCATCGCATTGCTTTTCCTGCACACAGCAGGAAATGGTGGCAAGTTTTAAAAAAAACAACGGATTTACCAGGTCTTATTTTGTTGTGGAAAAAAGACCAGAAGGAGTGGGAGATGCGTGGGAGGCAGAAGGCATCGTTAAAATGACCTACGAAAAACTGTGAGTGGCCAGTAATGTGATAAAACTCTCGTCTGATGAGGTGCTATGTTTTGTTGGATATTTGGCTGCAGCTGTGTTCTGTGTACTATCTGGGCTAGATGTTTATTGCTGGTGTTTATTAATTTTTGCTGTATTATTGTTGCATGGGATTTCATTGTTGTAAGCCACCTTGGGAGAGGGCTCTTGCCCTTAAAGGTGGCCTAGAAATATTTTAAATAAATGAATAAATAAATAAGCAAATTGGGTGCCCTGTGCACAAATGCGCTGGTTGGCAAAAAAAAGTGGAAGGGATAGGGTTGGAGGATATTCCTATAGGGACCTCAAAATATGCAGGGCAATCCTGCTTGTTACGGTAAAAAAGCCCCAACTGCTCCCAAGCCAGCTGTGAGCAAGAGGTGTACATGAACTCTGTCCTCATGCTGCTGCTGGTAGATGTTGGCAGCAAAGAGCCCTCAGCCACAAGGGATGACAGGTAAGCTGAATGGAAGCAAGGCTTGAGCTGGGGCAGGGAATTGCCTTTGGAGGACGTATTCTTGAGGCGCAAGTCCTTACAGCTAATTTCTTTGGGCAGTTCTCTATGTGATGACTGCAGAGACAGTAAAGGAGAGAGAGAGAGAGCTCAGCACTCTGTTGTTATCATGGCAGCCTGAGCACCTCAAAGTCAGGATGAATGTAGCTGCCCACATTTACTCCTTGAGGCTACCAGAAGCTCTTCTCCAGTAGCTTTGGGGCTGACAGTGGGGAGAGCCAGCTTGCATATTCTGTCCTCAACGACACTGTGGAGGCTAGACAGCCACTGCTGCCCCCCTCCCCCGCTTGAGCTTTGAAGTCGCATCTCAAGCAGGGGGGAGTTGGATGAGTCTCCCTGCAGTCCACTTTACAGAGACTGACCGAGCCAAGCATTTCCTAGTTGAAACAGAAAAAGCACCTGACCTGCCAGCTATCCCCAGAGCTGACTTCATGGAATCCCTCTACTCCACCTGGAATAGAGGAACTGCAGCAGCTGCTTCTAGAGCTGAGAAGCATGGGTGGAGGTGGGTTGGATAGGGAGGGCAGAAGGAGAAGAAATGGCTTGCATGTCTTGTTCCTCTTTTCTCCCTGCCCCCCATCATGAAAGTGATTTTCCATGTCCCCACTTGTTATGAATATTTATATAATTAGTCTGCTAATCAAC
Source organism: Anniella stebbinsi (assembly GCA_029215795.1). Lineage (NCBI taxonomy): Eukaryota > Metazoa > Chordata > Lepidosauria > Squamata > Anniellidae > Anniella > Anniella stebbinsi. The sequence continues at coordinate 51,264,141 of JARDYH010000003.1, read as the reverse complement.
CAGAGATATGTACAAACATATAAATTAACCCAGCAAATAGACTTTACATTCCCAGAGTTCCCCAGTGCTTTTAATTGCCCTCCCACCTGCAGTTTCATCAAGGTCTTGCTGCTGCTACACCCACTGGGCTCAGCGTCTACCCATCTGATTTTATATCACTGTTCTATATAGAATTGTTAGAGTTGTTTACAGAGCTTAAAAACAGAAAGAAAATGCAAGACCCCCCCCCCCCCCCAGCAAAACCATTAAACAGCACAGTTCAAGGTGCTGGTTAGCACCTTTAAAGCCTAAACTTCTTAGGGCCCAAAACCTGAAGGAACATCTCCCCCCCCCCCCCCCCCCAATATCATCCTGCCTGCGCATTAAGATTTTCAGGGTAAGCTTTTCCCTGAGTACCATCAGTGGCACAAAGTATTATGTATTTACAAAAGAGAGGACCTTCTGTTTGGTGGTGCCCTGACTTTGGAATGCTTTCCTAAGGGACCAACCATGCTTTCTTTTCTGTGCCAAATCAAAACATTCCTTTTTGCCAAGCATTTTAAATTTTAATTTAAAATGTTATATTTTTGTTTGCAGGTTGAATATATTTTTATATCTCTTATCTTGCAATTTTATCACTATTATTGTATTGCATTTGTCTTTTTTTATAATGTACACTTCCCTAGGATCCTTTGTGGTTGAAGGGCAATATTTTTATTTTTAAGAAATAAAATAAGAAACAGCAATAAAATCCATGATAAAAATGTCTTCAGATCTGAACACCTGAGGCAAATAAATTAGGTCTTCACCGACGATTGAAAAGACATTAATCGTGCAATCCTGGGGTCCTTTGAAGAGCATCCTACAGGCCATAGGAGACGGTGGACCTCCTGCAGAGAGGGAGGTCCTTCTGCAGAAGACCTCTGTGGACAGTGGCAGAGTTTTCACCAGTGGGTGTCCCCCTCGCAATACTCTGGCAATGGCAAAAAAGGGGACATTCTAGGGAACTGCTGGGTGGATTGGAGAAGACTTTGGATCTGCCAGGTCCCAGGAATGTGGGAAGAAGTACACCAGCCCTGAAGATGGTGTACAAAAGAAAAGCCAGCAAGTGAAAAGGGAGAGAAAAAGGTTTTAAACCACCCCCACTTTCTGCTTTGGCCAACACGAGCCTGGCAGGGCTTAGGAAATGGCTGTTCATCCATCAAAGACTGCCAGAATCTCCTGTCTTTAGCCTTCTAGTCCAGAACTCCCTCTCCCTCTGAACATTCACTGCTGGGCTGATATGGAGAACACCCTCCTGCTCATGCAAGTGGTCTTAACTGATATAAGTAAAGTGACACCAGATCCATAAATTCAGTGAAAAGAAAAATTGGAAGTGTGATTTTTCTTTTGATAGAAGTGGAGTTGCAGTTGTGAAGCAAAACTTAATGCTAGATTACATAGTATTAGCATCTGTGATCAATTTTCTTGCAAGTTTCTGTAGTATATAATATATTGTCCACAATGCCCTACTGTTCATCATCTAGACTATGGCTTATATTCTTCTCTGCAGACGTATTTTGTCCTGCATGAATTACATCAATTGCATCATAGGGAGGGGCCAGAGCTCAGTGGTAGAAAACATGCTTTGCATGCCAAAGGCCCCAGGTTCAATCCCTGGCATCTCCAGTTAAGGTAGGCTGACCATCTGAAAAGGAGGACAGGGTTCATATAACTTTAACAGTTGTAGAGAAAAGGGAATTTCAACCAGTGTCATTTGTATGCAATTAGTTCCTGGTGATATTCCCTCTTCATCACAACAGTTAAAGTTGCAGAGCCCTGCCTTCTTTTGTATATGGTCACTCTAGTATAGTGCCTGCAACTTTAACAGTTGTGATGAAGAGGGAATTTCACCAGGAACTAATTGCATACAAATGACACTGGCTGAAATTCCCTTTTCTCTACAACTGTTAAAGTTATATGAGCCCTGTCCTCCTTTTCAGATGGTCAGCCTAGTTAAGGCTGGGAAAGACCTCTGTTTAAAACCTGGTGAGTCACAGGCAGTGAGTGCAGATGATACTGAGCTAGATAGACCAAATGGTCTGACACGGTACATAGCAGCATCCTATATTCCTGTCTTTTGTGTGAGCATGGGTGGGCACCTTTGGCAGTCTCCCAGTCACTATCAGTGCCCCCCACCCCCACCCACTGCTGCCAAAATGGCTGTTGTGCTGCTGAATTGCCACTGAATTGTAGTAGTGCAGTGGCAGCAAAAAAGTCTCATTCTGCTTTAAAGCAACATGTGCAGTGAGCGTGCACTTTGTTTTAAAGGCAAATCGTGCTCACAGAAGAAGGTGATTTACCATTAAATCCCACTGCCCACGTTTATTTAAAGGCTGAAAGCTTCTTTTTGCTCCTGTTGCTCCTGAACTCTTGTTCGAGGGTGGGGGCAGCATGTTTCCCACTCCTGGCCTAGACGAAAGGTTGTCATGGGCTACATGAGAGCTGGAAGGCAGACAGGAAGATTGTGGTTTGAAAATATACCTTGGATTTGTGTGTGTGTGGGGGGGGAGTGGGTTGTTTTTGATTTTTAAATAGTGATTAAATCTTTCCTGCATGCCAAGATGGTGGCATCTGAGCTGGTTGTTCAGATTGCAAATAATACATATTTTTCCTCCTGATTTGTAGAGCTTTACTGGTACCCCACCAATGGGCAGTATCGCATAGAGCTCTTTTGCGTATGTGATCAGTGCTTCCCAGAAGCACTACATCGCCACCACAAGTAATAGAGCTCACTTGCGGATCAGGACCGGCTGAGATGGTCACGTGTGAAAGAGCCTTATTGCAGATTGCCCCATATGCTATGAGGATGCCCCCATACCCGTTGGCTGTCATGCTATGTAATTTCAGATCAGATTACCTGTATCTATTTCATCCCACTTTATGGTGACATTTTATGTAAGTTAAGCATATATGGGATGTTTCTTCCCTTTAAGCTCAGTCGCTTTCTCATGCTTCTGTCTCTCTCAACTATCCTTTATGCAATTACACCGATTGGAGGAAAGGAGCAGCTAAACCATGTTCAGACATGGTTCTGATCTCAAAGTTATTTTAAGATGCACTAGAAGAATAAGGGGGGGGCTTTAAAAATCTTATTTGCATAAGTGGGAGAAGCTGTGACAGCCACTAGTTTTACATATTTCTATGAAAATGTTACAGGTTGCTGATGTCATTTGTGTTGCCTAGCAACAGCTTTTTTCTAGTTCAGAGACTAGAGGCCTCATTAGGGTAAAGTAGATGGTATTACTGATGATTTGAGAATAGGGAACTGAGAGTTAAGCTCCATGAATCTCTTATAGAAAGAATAATCCTTTGCAAGATTTAAGGCACAGCTATGATGGAGCTTTTGCTACAGAAAGAGCAAGAAGCAGTTTATAAAACACTAATCCTTGCTGTAGTTTTTTTTTTAACCATCCTTAAAATAGTCACAATCTAATCAGCCTCTTCCATCTTTATAGTATTACTCTGACCAAGGTACAAAGAACATTTTCTGGAAATGATTAAATTTTAAATGGTTAGCACGGAGATATGCAGTTACTTTTTGTAACATTGGTTTGTGTTTATTGTCCCTTCTGTATCAGCGATAAACATGCAACAGAGGAAGGAAATAAGGTGCTTTTGATACTGATAAAACCAGGACATGCATTTTATGATCATATGCAATTTGAGGTGTTGCATCTTTGTTATTCAGCACATTGTACACATATTTTTGGGGGTGGGGGAATTGGGAGTGATCTCCAAGATGCTTCTTTCCTCCTTAACAAGATTGGCATTCAAGAGAAATTCAGCAGCTCCAACCTCTCCTGCCTGTAATGTAGATGTAGTTGGATGCCTGCCTCTTCCTCTCTTCTTCTTTTAGTATATGAAGGTTTTCCACATTTCAAATTGGGATGCAGAATGAGGAGTGGAGGTCAAATATCTTGTATTTCATTTTTGCTATGGATATATGTTTTCTCAACTTAATTAATAGATGGATGAGCTAAGTTTCCACGAATTGATGTTTTGCAGTATTCTACCAGATAAGAACAGATGCAATACTCCAGGTGATAGATGCTCCATTGCTTTTCACTGTGAGGTAGATGAATGCTGGCTTCAGCTCCCTAATGATTCAAGTACATTTGCCCTTCCTTTGCTACAGCTTTATGTGCTTCAGCTCTACCCAGATCTCTTCTGCTGGACTCTTCTTACTCCCAGGCACACAGCTGGCCTTTTGGCTTGAAGGAACATACCCAGAAGCTGTGCTCAAATGGCCCCCTGCTGGAAAATGCTGAGATGGCTTAACTCATGAAGCTGCACAAATGATCAGGACTTCTTCGTATGTTATGTGGAGATATACATATGCTTTTCTACTGCAGATTCTACTGTAATACATGAAGTGTGAAGTGAATCGGGCAGTTGCTGTGCATATAAGCTGCCTGTAATCTGTGTACATGTGGCAGAAGACCCAACTCAGCTGCCTTTTATATACTGTATGCAGAAGATTTTGTAGGAAATCCTTACATACACAGTAGTCATTAGCAGGACTTCTAAGAGAATCATCCTTGTGGAAGAATGAATGTTAATGCATGGTGGTTAACCTAATCTTGTTCTTTTTAAGCCACTCAGTGCAGTGATATTTAGATTTGTAAGTTTGTTCTGCAAAGCTTTTGTAAGTCTTAATAATGTGAACAAAAGAAATGTGACTGAATCCAGCCAAAGTTGAGCACTTTTGAGCCCCTTTTAACTCTGGCTGGGTCATAATCATAGTTGGATTGCTTGCTTCCTTCTGAATTTCTTTGAATCAATTTTTCTCTGTCTTTATATTGGGTGATAGGCTTCACTTTCATTAGCAGAAGACAATTAACGGCAATATTTTTAGTTAATATAGCATGTGGACAGTTTTAAATCCAACCTGTTTTCATTTGTACACTCTCAAATAGGCAAACCTGAACACGCCCAATCCTGTATCTGTTGCTGGTGATAACACCATTGCATAAATTGCAATACTATGCCAATGTTGTAGTCTTGTTAGCTGCCACCAACCCCATTGTTATAGTGTGTCTATCAAGGGCTTTGGGGGACCTGAGCAGAAGACAACCTAGATCCTTTTATTTCTGCCACAGAGCTATAGGGCCCCACTGTGTACAGGTGGTGGTGATCTTTTCTGCAGTTTGGCAGAGTAGTGCATCTACAGGAGTTTAAACAAAAAAGAGGAAGGGGAAGATGGATAACCACAACAAGGGTTGATAGTTGTTGTTACTCTGTCCCATGGGAAATGGACCAAAGTAAAGTATCTGGGAAGGTAGGTAAACCTAATACCTCTGTTTCCTCTGCCACTGAGGTTATGGGGCTCTCTTTCTTGTTTCCAAATAGCTGAGGAGAGCAGCAGGATCTGGGATTGATTTGCCTCCTGCACTCCTGTGTCTCCTCCTGGGGACCCTCCCTCTTCTTGTTCCTCCTTTGTTTGCCCTTCTTTCAACCACATCTCTCGCTTTCCCTCATGTGTCTGCAAGAGGATATAGGGTTTTATTCTCAATTACAGTCCAATGCAGCCATCATAGGAAAAACTCATCTTCTTTCACAGCAAGGGTGGTGACTCAAAGGCAAGTTGCTCCCTGCTTTCCTTCTGCTAGGATGGGATTGACGGTCTCATGTGAGCAGAGCTGGTTGCTGGCCAGCTACACCTATCCAAAGCATTTATGTCAGGTGGGGAACCTTTTTGAGTTTGAGGGCTGCATTTACTGATATGGAACCACCTGGGTGTGTGTGTGTGTGCATACCAGTGGTAAGTGGGGCCAAAGTCAAAGTGGGCAGGAAAAAAATAATTTCATTCCTTATCCTTCTCTTTTTCCATCCCATGCAAGGCAATTGACCTTAGGAAAAGGCTAATTCTACAACTGAATGCCATGTGCGAGTGGGGACAGCTGCTGAGGGAGGCTGTGGGCTGGATCCAAATGCTTTGTGGGCTGCAACAGACCCACGGGGCAGAGCACCCCCCTCCCTGGATTTATGCGCTGGTGCAACAATTCTTAACAGTGCATGGAAAATATATTCCCCTGTTAGATGAATAAACCTATAAGGAACTATTCCATAACAGAAATGGCTCTCCCACTGAAATGCTACCTATTTAAACTGATTTGTAGAAAATTAGTTTCAGGAACTATGACCCTAGTAAAATTAGCACTTAAATTTATGATATTCGCAATGAAATAATATCTGCTGTGCAATAGCCCAAGATGAGAATTATTTCCTCTGTGTGTTAGTCTTCCATTGATTTTTATAGAAGCTATAGCACTGGATGAGAGAGTAGAGTTGGAACCCTCAGGCATGGTGAATACTAAAAATAGCGCATTTTGCACTGGTAGCTAATACTCTTCTGAGTATTCTACAGTAGCTGTGTTTGGATATTTTTCCTTCTGAAATGACTTGAGCTCTAAGAAAGGAAAGGAAGCAATAAAATCAGTTGGATATATAGAGAGTCTTAGTAAATGCATAAATCAGCCCAATAATTTAGTGTCGGTGTATTTCAGCTCAAGAGACTTCACCAATTTCCTTTTCTTCAAGATCTTTTGATCATTGGTCTGCAACAAACCCTTGCATTTATGAATTTCTACAATATATTATTGTCTTTGCTGACAGAATCGTTGCTTTGTACTTGTCATGACTTTCCTTGTTAGCTCTTCCCATTTCTGTCAACTTGAATGCGCAACAAAAGGGGCTGGGGGTCAGCAAGGTATTCTGCCAGCAGGGATAGTAGCCACACCATTATTTCTATTCTTGACAGGCTTTTATCAAGGTGGATTTAATTTCTCATCTTGAGAAAAGCAAGGCAGCTAATCCAGTCCTTCCACCTGCAAGTGTGTTGGCAGATTCACAATGCAAGTTCTGCAGGAGTGTTCTCAACCATGAGCAGGCTCATGCAAGACTCCTAGAAAGAGCCTACTTCGGGAGTGGGCAGCCTCTTTTGTCCTGAAGGCCAGATTCAATTTCAGAGAAGCTCCCAGGACCTGAATTCCAGTGGTGGGTGAGGCCAAAGCCAAAGGGAGAAGGGCCAAAGGCAAAAGAGGTGAGGTCAAAATGCAAAAAATATACATGCTAGCCTATGGTAGCTTAAAGCTCTTTCTTCCAATAACTGCGCCCAGCACTGTTAGGCCTGCTTATTTACCAGGTGCACCAGATGAAAACAATATCAGGTGCTTGTTTGTGCTTTGGCTGGGTTAGGCAGGTTTAGTTTAAGCGTCTTGTTTTAATGTGTCTATTACATTACATAAATTTCTGAGGACTCCGGTCAGAAAGCAGGACACAAAACTAATGAGTAAACGGGTGAATAAATACAGCAGGTAGCTGGGACCGCACCCAGAATTTGCATGCTTCCATGCCACTCATGCAATCAGCAGGACTCTCTTCCCTTCCACTTACAGGTAAATGTGTCACAGGCATAGGTGGCCTTGGCCACAGAGGCTGTCATGGTACAGTTGATACTCCCTGTGATGGCCCCGATGCCAGGCACTCTGGTCACTGTCAGTTAAGCAGAGACAGGAGTATTGCCACAGCATGTCCTTTCCTGTCCCAACAGTGTTTGAGTCTGCATGCTACTACCCCCCCCCCCCCCGTTCCTCATGGATTTGGGTGAGAGGGGCGGGGAGAGTGGGGCTGGTCTAGCTTTACGCACCCTCTGTCTTTGACACTTGGTTTATGACACAGCCTTTTCTGCACCAAAGAATCACCCCTCCCCATTTTAGGTACTTCTTAAGGAAAACAGAAATTCACCAAGTAAGACCGGAATTTCATTTTTGCTTTAGATGTAACCATTTATGTAGCTTGTCCAAAGAATAATCACATCTAAAATGGAATGGTTTGAGAATACTTTTAATGGGACATTCACCTTCTCCTATGCCACCAGTACAATTGTAGCATTCTTTGACTGAGTATGTTGCTTTCTTTCAGTCTTGCGCTGTTGAAAAGTTTATTGAGGATGATTTCATTGATTATAAACCCCTGGAATGGAATAGTGGTGTTGTATTTTTTTTCTCAGGCTACACATGATCCTTTCATCATGTGTAAGTCAATTCCTTTTTCTGCTTCAGTGACACTGGCTGCATTTATCAAACATCTTAACTAGAATTAAAACACTGCTTTCCTCAGCACTCGCTAGGGACATGTCAACAGTTTATTTTAAAAAATCTTCAAAGGAATTTGCTGCGTTTAAAAACAATAACATAACTTCTTTTAGTTTCAGACTGAATTAAGGGTACAAATCCCTTTTCCAGGGGAGGTGCTCCTTTACAGGTCTGTCCTCTCCCACTTCCAGAGTCCTTTTACAACTATGCAATTGGCCTTTACTTGCTATTGGAGGCCTGTATTCACTTCTCATGTGTAGTTCCAGTCATCTGCTGACTCTTTAGGGTAGTTAGTCATGCTCAGAGAAAGAAGGTTGGACTGTGCAGTTAATTATTGCAGCACTTACGCATTATAAATTCTGTAATTCGTCCATGTTTACTTGTTGTCATAAATGTACATCAAAGTAGTTGGAAGAGATGCAGCTGCACTTTCTGCCAAGAAATTTGTAACCTTAGGGTGAGGAGTTGATATAAAAATCAATATCTAAACTCACCCTTAGTTATTAAACTGGGTCTCCAGCCTTTTGTGGACTGTTGGCATATTTCAAGATTTGAGAAACTGGCATGGACACTACCACAAAATGGTTGCTGTGGGGGCCAGGCTAGTGGCAACGTCGCTTGCCCAAGAAATTAAGTACAATGCTGAGGTTTGGTGTGAGTCCCAAATGCTAAGCAGTGTATTTGGCCCTGCATAGCACAAAATACCCCTTTCCTAGGAAAGGAGTTGTGATGTTCAGAGAAATACCCAAAATACACACACAAAAATCCAAGCAACTCCTTCCTGCAAAACACACAAATCAACAGGCAGTGCATGAGACACACACCAACTCACCCCCCAAATCACACACAAAAATACACCAGGCATCAACCTTCCCCAAATGCACACACCAAAACCCCAGACCCCTCCCCACAACAATGACCCCAAGCACATAAAACCCTACAGAAAACCCTAGGCAAGACGCATTAACAGATAGATGCACACAGACGCATATGCTCTTTCCTTACATAAGGACATAAGAAGAGCCATGCTGCATCAGACCAAGGGTCCATCTAGTCCAGCATTCAATCACATGGTGGCCAACTAACTGTTGTACCCACAGTACGACATGGGTGCAACTGCATCCTCCCACCCATGTTCCCCAGCAGCTGGTTTATATAGGCATTCTTTCCCATGGGGCCCAGAGGCATTATGGGGAAAGGAAAGGAAGACGATGGGGCAGTTAGAAGCCTACACTTCACTTTCTGGCAAGAACAGCCACTGCTCCAGGTAATAATAATAATAATAATATACACACATACACCACTGGCCATGGAAGTCAAAGAACTATGGCAACAGGAAAAGGTCACAATTATTCTATTAGTCACATCAGTCACCGGCATCACATAAAAAAATTATATAGAAAACCTTCAGAAACTGGGCTTACCATCCACACCAACATCCAGAAAGCAGTCATAATTAAAACATGCTCAGTTGCCAGGAAATTCCTGAATTTGTAAAATGCAACATGACTTGGCAAAGCCCGTCGTGTCCGTCTAGAAAAACCACCTTGAGCGAGAAAGAGATACAATAATTTATTTACAAAAATTAGGGTGAGCAAGGGCCTCTGCGGGCAACGAGAGGGGTGTCTGGTGGCACAGGGGGTCCCACAGACACTGTGTTGGGGACCCCAGGATTAAAAAACAATGGCTTTCCACTAGAGGAAATTGAAAGATTGACATATATTGAATATTTAGGTCAAAATTATCTGTATCCCTTCTACTGAATAGTACTGATCCATGAAACATGAACTGTGTTATTGTTGTCATATTAGGAATTGCTTTTTAAAGCAGAAGATTCAGCTGACTGCGGATTGTTACATTTTTCAATCACCCAAAATTATATATATATATATATATATATAGTCTCATACTATGCTATTACAAATTTATGCTTGGCTGCCATATATTTGCCTAAATGGTTATAAAAAATCCTTGGGGAATTTCTGTTGCTAAAATCCCTATAAAATAAATGCCTGAGCTTTTACTTTTGGCTCCCACTCGTTTCATGGAAGCTTAGCTTACAAATTGGTTGTTGTGTTTGTTTGTTTCATCAGTTTTCTTGTTCCTTAATTCTATTATTAAAGCTCCATATCTCCTTCCTTTTCTGTTGCTTCATTATTCTTGTCCAAATTCTCCTATTTTCCTCTGCCTTTGAGTTTCACCACTTTCCCCCTGTTGTGACTACCTCTTTCTTTTTGTCATTTTTCTTTGCCATTCATTCCTTCTTCTTGTTTGATCATTTCAGGTGTCCTATTTAGGACTCTCCCTAGCTTCCTTAGCACAACCATTTCCCACTTAAGCTCTTCTGCTGCTCTTATCTTTCGTTTTTGAGTTGGTTACCCCTTGGGCAGCTTTTCATGCCGTACAGCTGCCTCTTGAAGTAACCTATAGTGTAGCTTGCCTAAAGGAAGGATTTGTTTTTGGATTTCCAATTTGTCCTTAGTTCGTATTCAAGGTTCTTTATTTTTTCCTAAGCTGTGTTGAAACAGGAAAATTGAGTTGTATCCAGAATGACATGTTCTAAGGTGGTGGTTTTCCTCTAAACTGCTACAGATGGGTGAAAATTCTAAATTCTTCGAATTTTTCACAACTATGCTGGAGGCGAATGCCTTCCCTTTAAATTTACCAATGTCGACTAGCACCTTCAGTGAAGATAAATCTGAGATAGGGAAAGAAATCCTAAAAAGTAAGGATCCGAAGTGATACTACAAATTACAAATGACTGCTTTTGCAACTTACCTTGTTCTCATGACCATATTAATGGAGGCACAGCCGTGCCTCCATTGTTAAGGTCCGTCAGTAAAAAACACATTCCGCCATGTTAAAGTGATAATTGGGGGGGGGGGTCATTCTAACAGCCATAAAATCGAAAATGTTTCATCAACCTTTCTGAAATTTACAGGTGCCAGAAATAAATGTTTGTTTTACATTACCTGAAAATTTCAAGAAGATTGGTGAAAGATTGAGGGAAGGAGGGCAGTTTAAGGTAGAAAAGGAATACAAACCTGTCTCCCTACTTTTGTAAAATTTACTTCCGGGTTGAGACTTTTGTGCTCACAATTTGCATAATTTCTAGAGCCTTATTAATTAATCCAGTGGTGGGGTCTTCTTCCTCCTTGACTGTAGTTTGTGGAAAGCTTTTCGTTTTTTTTAAAATTCCCTTCGGTTGACTTTTAAGGACTATTTTAACCTCTCATTCAAGTCAATGAGGCGGCCATCTTCCCTCATAGCGCGACACACGCTCAGTAGCATCGCTCTCCCCCCTCCCTTCTGCCTTAGAATGTGGGGTGCGTGGGTGGGTGAAATGGCCGCTGCCTCTAGCACAGACCTTTTGAGTAAAGAAGAAGAAGAAGAGTTTCTCTTTTCTCTTCTGGAACATGCATTCCTTTGGCTCTGAGAGTATTTTGGGCTATCTTCATAAGGCCAGTTTGCTCTTTTGCTCCCTGATGAAGCAGGGTGTGGTTCCTCTGGATCCATGGTAACCTGATCTTCAGATCTCTATACTAGAGTGACCATATACAAAAGAAGGCAGGGCCCCTGCAACTTTAACTGTTGTGATGAAGAGGGAATTTCACCAGGAACTAATTGCATACAAATGACACTGGCTGAAATCCCCTTTTCTCTACAACTGTTAAAGTTACAAGATCCCTGTCCTCCTTTTCATATAGTCAGCCTAGTATATTCCTATTTATAGGTTTTAGCTGTATTTGTTTTAGTTTTGTAAGGCTGCCCTGAGGCCCAGCATTGGGCAAAAGGCAGGATACTACTACTACTAATAGTAATGTTTCAGATTTCACTTCTGCATCTGATGTTCTTTTGCATTTACTTTTCTTTATAAACCATTCATATCTTAAGACTTCTTGTGTGGCATGTTTTCATTGGTTTAACAAGTTATAACATAAGCATGACTGTTTTCATGCTTATGTTATAAAATCTATTTTCAACAAGCCTAGTAACTTCAAGAGTAACAGAGTTGGGGAAAATCCTCAATCTCTTTGCTATCAGAGGCACTGAGTAAGGGAACCCTGGAGATAATTTAGACTGACCTCAACCACAAAACACTATTCCCCCTTCTGAAGAGATCTGGACCACAGACTACTAAAGACAAACAAAGTAGCCAGCTATAATAACAGTTCTCATGTGGCCATTTGCCTTATGAGGCAGGTGCTCTGCGGGCTACCAAATGGAGGGACTAACAGGCCATAAAGTTGCCTGGCTGGATCTGCCAGAAATCCAGCCTCAACACTCCTGGAAGGTCCATGTTCTATAGCACCTGCTATCAGATGAACTTGAGGGAATCCCACCCTCCACCCCGGGTTTAATTTACTGGCTTCCCCTGGCTGGACCTTGCAGGAAACTATAGGGACAGACAGAGCAGGCATTCATAGCACACATAGAATGCTGAGACTGGCAAATCTAAAAGCAAGTGTGTTGCTTTTCAAGAACCAAGGAAATTCAATGGGTCTTACTTTTGAGTAAATATCTAGGGATGGAAATGCAGCCTGTGCAAGAACTGAGTAGGGTGACCGTATTTGGGAAACCAAAAAGGAGGACACCTAGTGGGGGGGGGGGCAGGAAAATGGCTTTCTGGGGCCACCTTAAAGTCCCCAATTGGAGCGGAGGAGGGGAAAGCATGTCATTCTCACCCCACCGCTCCAATCAGGCCCTTTTCTATAATGCCTGGGAATGACACGTTTTTCCCTTTTAAGGCCTTGATTGGAGCAGTGGGAGAGAATGTCACACCTCCAGAAAGCATGTAATTCCCCCCTGCTATGCTAATGGTGGCCTTAAAAGGGAAAGTGTGTAATTCCAGGTCATTATAGACTATTGCATAAAATCCCCCCTGACACCGAGGATAGAACAAAAACCAGGAGAAATCTGGGAAAATCCTGACAGGTTTTTATTATTATTTATTATTGCATATATCCCACCTTTTTTCCGCCAAGAAACCCAAGGCGGCATACATAATCCTCCTCCTCTCCATTTTATCCTCACAACAGCAACCCTGTGAGATGGGTTGGGCTGAGAGTCTGCAATTGGCCCAAAGTCACCCAATGGGTTTCCATGGCTAAGTGGGGAGTAGAACCCAGATCTCCCAGCTCCCAGTCCAACATTTTAGCCAGTAGGCCACACCCTAGTGGTCACCCTAGAATTGAGCCATGCCAAGTTGGAAGCAGATCGGTTCGTGCTTTGATTTTTAGGATATATTTTTTAAAAGTTTGACTTCAATTTTTTTTCTAAAATTCAAGGCATGAACCAATCTGCTTTCAACTTGGCATGGCTAAAGCCTTACTTAAGAGGTACCATGGTGCCAAGTTTCATCTCTACATCTTTACTTTCTTTTTTTTTAATGTACTGCTCAAGGCCCTAGATCCCAAAGAGGAGAATTGGGTTTGAAGTTTTAAAAATTCCTAAAACTCAAGGCATAAAACAGATCTGCTTCCAACTTGGCATGGCTCCATCCCTACTTAAGAGCTACCATGGTGCCAAGTTTCATCTCTTTATCTTTAATTTCATTTTTTAAACTTGTACTGCTCAAAGTCCTGGACCCCAAAGAAATTTCTGTTTGAACTTTAAAAAATTCCTAAAAATCAAGTCATGAATGGATCTGCTTCATACTTGGCATAGCTATATCCCTACTTAAGATCTACCATGATGCCAGGTTTCATCTCTTTATCTTTAAAAATGAGGGAGATGCAAGCATTTTGGTTGATATATTAATGTTAAAAGTGAGTTCAACACATAACACTAGCTTTGATTTTATATTGGATGTCAAGATGGTATAACATTCTGGCTGACGCTGGCTTGGTTGTCAACTGTATAATATCCAGTCATCCATTACACAAAGCCATGAAATTCATTAAACAAAAAACCTACGGTTTACAAAAACAATGTTAAGGCTCTACAGATTCCAACCAAGCACCAAAAAGCAGGGAAATTGGGAGTTAAGGCTCACAAGCCTTAACGCCACATCCTCCCTAAGGAGGCAGGAAGTGCAAGTGAAATTCTCATTCTCCCAAAGCAGATAAACCATGAGAACAGGGTGGAGAATATGATATGCAGAGGTGACTGTGGGGTTGTGGAAAACTGATCACAAACAACTTAGGGCCACCTACTTCTCTTTTTTTTTGTTTAGAGCAGCCCTTCCCCAACCTGGTGCCCTCCAAAGGTGTTGGACTACAACTCCCATCATTGCAAGTCAGTATGTCCCATGGTCAGGAATGCTGGGACTTGTCATCTCAAATACCTGGAGGGCAGCAGGATGGGGAATGCTGTTCCATACCCTTACCAAATACAGGGTCTGCCCAATACTTTTCTCTCACACACATCTCGCATATAGCAGCACTCTTGATAACAAAAGGGGCACTCTTTATTACAGATCTAGAACCAGAGCATGTGCCAGGCACTTCCAACTTTTGGTCAATATCCTGCCACAGAACGGCGTGAGTCGGGGAGAAGAAGGAGAAAGTGCAGCTGACATCTTTGCACTTCCCCCACCCCCTCTTTCTCTCTCTCTCTCGCACGGGAGAGAGACGACGGGACAACTTAGGGCAATTGAAATGTGTCTGGGAGCACCAATATCTGTTGTGTGGGGTAGGGGGAGATATGGCAATAGCAGGGCGAAATGCCGTTACAGGGGAAGGAGAGATGGATATCTAACACCCATCTTACCTTCCGGTTGCCCTGCTACCCCGGGGATCTTGGGGAACGATCCAGGTCACCCACAGAACCTTTCCTTGCTCCTATGCAATGCCAGGTCGGTTAAAAACAAAACAAACATAATCTTTGACCTCCTCACAGAAGAGGAGGCCGACCTGGCATGCTTAACGGAGACCTGGCTGGGAGATGACAGTGGCCCAACATGGGCTCAGGCTCTCCCAGCTGGGTACTGTGTTAGTGAGCAGGTGAGGGAGTAGCTGTGGTCTACAAAAACTATCTTAACCTGACCAGACATCCTGTCTGGCAACTGAATCACATCGAGTGTGTGTACCTGAGTCTGAAGACCAGGGATAGACTAGGGATTCTGTTAGTGTACCGGCCCCCCCGCTGCCTATCAGACTCCCTGGCCGAGCTCACGGAACTGGTCTCGGAGCTGGTGTTGGATTCGCCCAGGCTTTTGGTCCTGGGTGACTTCAACATCCCATTCGAGGCTGGTTTGTCAGGTGGAGCTCGGGAGTTCATGGCATCCATGACAAACATGGGCCTATCCCAATTGGTCTCTGGACCCACACATTCAGCAGGTCACACCCTCGATGCTGTTTTCAGTTCTGAACAGACGGATCTGGGGGCGGAGGTATTGAATACCTCCGAATTGTCATGGACAGACCATTTTCTGGTCAGGGCTAGTATCATGGCTACCACCCGCCCCTGCAGGGGTGGCGGACCTATTAAGATGGTCCACTCTCGAAGGCTGATGGATCCTTCTGGATTCCAGAAAGCCTTGGAGGGTTCTATGGCTGGTATCGTCAACGATCCTGTAGAAGTCCTGGTCAATAGATGGAATCAAGACCTAACTAGGGCTATCGATACGATCGCCCCCAAACGTCCTCTCCGGCCCGCTTCTAATAGGGCGCCCTGGTATACAGAAGACCTCAGGGAGTTGAAGCGGAAAGTACGCCGACTGGAGCGCCGATGGCAGAAAACTCGACTTATATCCGACAAGACATGACATAGAGAACATCTTCGTTCCTATGGGGTGGCAATACGTGCAGTGAAGAAAGCTTTCTTCTCTGCACGCATTGCATCTGCGAATTCACGTCCAGCAGAACTGTTCAGGGTGGTGAGGGGTCTAACCCAGGCACCTTCTCCCCTGAATCCGATTTTAGAGCCTTCGGTAGTTCGCTGTGATGCCTTTAACGATCATTTCTCAGATAAATCTCTCGGATAAGAGCCGACTTAGATGCCGTTGTTATAGCAGAGGTTGACAGTGGAGTGTCCAGTGACTCCGCGAGTAGGATTACACTTGATCAGTTTCAGTTGGTGAGTACCGAGGATGTGGACAAGGTACTTGGATGTGTGAGGAGGATGACTTGCCCTCTCGATCCCTGCCCTTCTTGGCTGGTCGTCCAGGGAGGAGATGCAGTTAGATCATATTTACAACATATTATTAATGCATCTCTTAGGGAGGGGAGTTTTCCATCATGCTTAAAAGAGGCGGTGGTAAGGCCGCTTCTAAAAAAGCCTTCCCTGGATCCCCTGGACTTTAATAACTACAGGCCAGTATCAAATCTTCCATTTTTGGGCAAGGTGATCGAGAGGGCAGTTGCCCTCCAACTCCAGTCAGTCTTAGATGACACTGATTTTCTAGACCCATTTCAAACCGGCTTCAGGGCAGGATACGGAGTTGAGACCGCTTTGGTCACCTTAGTGGATGATCTACGCCTTAGTATTGACAGGGGGAGTGTGTCCCTGCTGGTACTCCTGGACCTCTCAGCGGCTTTCGATACCATTGACCATGACATCCTTCTGGAGCGCCTGGGGGAATTGGGAATCGGGGGCACTGTGCTTCAGTGGTTCCGATCCTATCTCTCGGGCCGGTTCCAGATGGTGATGCTTGGGGATAGCTGCTCTTCAAAAAAGGAGTTGCTATGTGGTGTACCGCAAGGTGCCATCCTTTCCCCAATGCTGTTTAACATTTACATGAAACCGCTGGGAGAGGCATGGGGCGGGGTGCTATCAATACACTGATGACACCCAAATATATTTCTCTATGCCTTCGACAACATCGTCAGCTAAGGATAGTGTGTCTCCTCTGAATGAATTCTTGGAGGCGGTAATGGGCTGGATGAGGAAAAACAAACTGAAGCTGAATCCAGACAAGACGGAGGTGCTTACTGTCAAAGGCCCCAACCTGGGTCTGGAGGTGTGTCAACCAGTTCTGGATGGGGTTACACCCCCCTGAAAGATTGTGTTCGCAGTTTGGGGGTACTCTTGGATCCATCGCTCCAGATGACAGCTCAGATTGATGCGACGGCCAGGAGTGCCTACTATCAGCTTCGGCTGATACACCAGCCGCGCCCCTTCCTAGAGTTGGAAGACCTAAAGACGGTAGTGCACGCGCTGGTAACTTCGAGGCTCGACTTCTGCAATGCGCTGTACATAGGGCTACCTTTGTGCCTAGTCCGGAAACTTCTTCAAAATATGGCAGCCAGGTTGGTCACTGGTACACCTAGGGGTGATCACATCACACCAATTTTAAAATCGCTTCATTGGCTGCCAATCAGTTTCCGGGCAAAGTATAAAGTATTGGTTATTACCTTTAAAGCCCTTCATGGTTTGGCTCCAGGTTACCTGCGGGATCGCCTTCTCCCATACAATCCGCCCCACACACTTAGGTCCTCTAGGAAGAACTTACTCAAGTCAGCCAGAACTAGGCTGGCGAGTGTTACCCAGAGGACTTTCTCTTTCATCGCTCCCAGACTATGGAATGGTCTGCCGGAGGAGGTTAGACAAATCAGCAGTCTTCATGAATTGAAGAGAGTCATGAAGACTGTTCTCTTCCGACAGGCCTATCCAGATGAATTTTAAGATGTTTTTATACTGTTCACTCCCCACAATCCCTGCACAATACATCATCTCATCAAAGCAACAGTGGAGCAGAAAAGGTTTAGTTTGGCTGTCTTGAACACCTTTCAGATGAGATTAGTTTGCAATCCTATACCTCTTGGGAGAAAGCCTTAGTGAATTCAGTGGCACTGGCTTCTGAGAAGACATGTATAGGAGTCAACGTTCTCCAGCCTGGTGCTCTCCAGATGTGTTACACTGTAACTCCCATGTTATGTGTTATTGGGAAGACAAAAATCAATTCATACTTAATTTTAAAATAATACTTACGCATGAAAGTATTAGGTGGTAGCTCTGCCTTTGATCTCACACTGCTGAACAAGTAAGAGAAATCCTTTATCTGATATTCAAGAAACAGACATCCTATGCCATGTGTTGAAAACTAATGTTGATGTCTGAAGGGCTATCTGGATTAGGTATTCAAGATTCATTCATTGTTGTTTCATTTGGTTTTGACAGTTTATTTAAAGTGATGCAGCTCTTTTGTAGTTCCTTGATTGATCACATATCTTAATGCTGGAAAACATCATACTTTAGTACAGATGTGGGCAGAAAATAGATCTATCCTGATGATTTGAACATCAACTCGCGGCATTCCTGATAACTGCCCATGCTGATAGGGGCTTTTACAAGTTGAATTCCAAAACATCTGGAGATCTACATTCTGCCTTCCGTTGTTCTTGAACAACATTCCCCAACCTGGTGCCTGTCAGATGTGTTGGGTTGCAACTCTCAATATAAGGAGATGCTCTAAGAAATGAGAAGTAGCTGGTCCTAAGTTGTTCATCATCATTTCCCACAACCCCACAGTCACCTCTGCAGAGCAAATTGCATATCTAGATTTTTGAGATGACAAGTCCCTGCATTCTTGACCATGGAACATATTGACTTGCAATGATGGGAGTTGTAGTCCAACACCTTTGGAGGGTACCAGGTTGGGGAAGGGCTGCTCTAAACAAAAAAAGAGAAGTAGGTGGCCCTAAGTTGTTCGTGATCAGTTTTCCACAACCCCACAGTCACCTCTGCATATCATATTCTCCACCCTGTCCTCATGGTTTATCTGCTTTGGGAGAATGAGAATTTCACTTGCACTTTTTGCCTCCTTAGGGAGGATGTGGCGTTAAGGCTTGTGAGCCTTAACTCCCAATTTCCCTGCTTTTTGGTGCTTGGTTGGAATCTGTAGAGCCTTAACATTGTTTTTGTAAACCGTAGGTATTTTGTTTAATGAATTTTAATTCAGTGTTCAGTTTGCATTTGATAAACTTAAAATCCATGATTCAAAGTTTGCTTTGAACAATAATTTCAATTCTAGTCATAGCACCTACAAAAACATAAAAGACTTTTCAAAAGCTTTAGTGATGAGCTTTAGAGCTTTAAGTGAAATCTTTGCATAATATTTTCTTCCTTTCCATACAAGCCTTATTGCAATGTTCCCCAGAGAAGGATCTTAGCAGGAGTCACTTCAGCTGCAATTCTATGCACATTTATTTGGGAGTAAGCCCCATTCAAATTAATAGGGCTTACCTCTGGGTAGAATTGCATAGGTTTGTTAATTAATAATTTTCAGACTATCAATAGAGCAGCCTGCTTGCACTGTTGTCTTTTATAACCAAGTGATAGTGGTAATATTATTCATTTATTTATTATTCAGTTCATTTACTGAACTGATGTCTGTTTGAACTGTAATTTCACATGAGTGGCTAGATGGGTTTTCTTGAGATCCTTTAGGCTAGTACCTCCAGTTTCATGAGAAATTCATTTAAATAGACTTATCACCTGAGGGCCGCCTATAGTCATTCATCATACAGTTTTGTTTGTTATGAGTATTTTAAGTCTACTCTTGTTATGTTGTGTACAGGAAGATTTTCTTGCAGTGGAACTTAAGAACAATTGGTTTCCCTGTTAATAGTAAGACACTAACTACAGAGATCTTATAAAACACACTTTCTCTTGCATTGCAGAAACAGGATCTCCAATAACAGCTTCCTGCGTTGGCTTGGGAAACTCTTTAGCACCTCCTCCAGGACAGACAGGAAAACTGGTGCCAGGATACAATGGTAAAGTTGCAGAATGTGTGCAGTTAATATACAATACAAGCGTGTAATCTTCTTTAAGCACTTGGTTCTTCACAAGGTGAAACAAGGCAACTGTATTTAAAACCGAAAGGCTACTATATTTGACAACTGAGGCTCAAGCCTAGACTTGATCTGATTTGCTTGGCTGCTTCAGTGTGCCTGTTCCATAGCAACATCTCCAGATAGATTTTTATGAAATCCATTTCTCTTGTTTTTACTCTGTTCTTTTCCAGTTTAGAAATTATACTGTGCCCCACTAGTGTTCTAACTCTGCAATAATCTATATTAAACATTACCAGCAGGCACATCATAGTAGGCCTGTTCAGAAGACACCTTAAACCCTGCTGGTTAAGGCTTTTGGTTAAGCAGCAGGGTTTAAGGTGTCTTGTGCGATGCGTTTTGATAAACTCTGATCACTCACTAACTATAGTCAGACCGTCTGCAGCAGAGTTAGCACTCTAACCATGGCTTAAAGTGTTGTGTGTGACAGCATGGTTTGTGGTTAATGCTAACCCCAGAGAACCACAGTTTTGCTAACCACAGAGCCTGAAGTGTTGTCTGAACAGGCACAGCGTAGCATGGATGTATGTTAGTTCAGTTTATGCTTTCAACTCACCTAGAGCATCCCAGCCCATATATATATATATATATATATATATATATATATATATTATATAGGCCCCATTCAGAAGACACCTTAAACCACATCTTTAACCATGGTGGTTAAGCCAGAAAGCCAGTCCTTATTCACCATGGTTAAAGCCGTGGTTTAAGGTGTCTTCTGAACATGGACTGGCTTTCTGGCTTAACCACCGTGGTTAAAGATGTGGTTTAAGGTGTCTTTTAAACAGAGCCACTGTATTTTTATGCTGCTCCTCAGCCAAAAAGGCTCCCAGAGGAGCTTACATATAACCAATTAAACAAGATAATCCCTCCCGACAGGCTTAAAAATCTAAAAAAGACATGACACACATGGAAAAAGGAAAGTGGAGGGATGGGGTAGGATTAATTCTTTTTAGTAGGGCTGGTGGAACGGCCCTCCTCTCCCTTTCATCTCCCTCAGGTCATCCTGTTGGAATGGCTGCTGGTGGTAGCAGTTGAGGGAGGAGGAGCCTTCATGAGGGAGGTCTTCAGTCAGGTTGGCAGAACGGCCCTGCTCTCATCTCCCTTAGCTGGAATGGCAGCTGGAGATGACTTATCCTTTATGGTTTTCACTCATCCCCTTTTAAAGCCATCTATGATAGAATCCATCACCCCATTTTCTGCTACCATATATGGATCATCTGTATTCACAAAACCCCAAGAGAGTCAGTTATGGGTTGAACTGCAGTGGGGGAATGTGTAAAGATGAGTCCAGAAATCTAACACTGCTTCTGCAGACATAAAATCGAGCTTGTACGTGAACACCCATATAGGGCAAACGGGCCACATCTACACCTAGCAGGATATAACACTTTGAAAGCGGTTTGAAAACAGTGTATGGAATGTGTTATGGGCCCCAACAGTTGTCAATACTGTTACAAAGCAGTACTGTAGATCCTGCCGAGGCCTGCATGTGGAAAAGGAAAAGTTAACTAGTTGTAGTCCAGACTTTCTCAAATGCCATGTTTGTGCAAGAGCTCTCAGTGAGTTTTGTCGATTATGGCAAAGTCTAGGCAACTCCAGCATATAATGGGGATACATGAGCAGACTTGTACTGAACTGGATGCCTTGTGGTTGTGGGAACATTGTATCTGTGTCAGAATGCCCCCACAAAAAACACAAGGAACCTTGATATCAAGAGGCATTTGTCTTCATCAAAAGCTCCATACGCTCTATAAAGCCTATGATTTAAGCACTGAATGTATGTGTGTATTTCATATACTGTTTTAATTTATTTATGTACATTAAGTAGCATTTGCATATTTACAGTGTGTAAGGATGCTGCTGGATATGAAGTGACTGCCACAAATAAGTCTTGCCTATTGAGCTCAGCAAGTGTATAACCATGTTAAATTTAAACTTGCTTTTTATCAGGAAGGCAGTCTTCTGCAGAAGCTGACCTTTGAAAGGCATGCTAAGCACATTATCTTTAACGTTCAGCGTTTTTATTTTAGCTGTAGGAAACGTAGGCTTTGAACCAGTATAAGGCATGAAAGGCAGTAGCTGCCTCTGGTCTGCAAGACAACTGAAGGCTGAACAGAACATGTGCAATTGTAAGATTAAGAATGCTGTAATATTTTCATAACTTAAAACTGTGGTTTGACCAAGAATATCCAGGGATTAGATCTGCTCTTGAAATGTAATTGAGATCACTTTATGGCCATTTCACTTTCACAAGTTCTGCTCAGTTAGTCGGAAAATAGAGTTGACAGTATAATGAAGTATGGAAAAAAATGAAAGTTTAAAAAGATAGCAACATTTTTCTTGCACCATCTTGGAAGTAAGACCAATAATTATGAGGCTAATAGCTAGTTCAGACATAATTGTACTTAATAAAACATGGTTTATTAAGCCAAGAATGAGTGTCAGACTTGTTCCCCTCCTTCTCCATTTGCATGCTGGGTTCTGTGCTTCTGTTGTAGCTTAAACCCTCAGTTTCCTGTTGCATTTAAACTGAGAAACTGGTTTAAACTAACCGTGATGAAAGCTCCAGTGGCAGCATCGGAGGGAAGGGGAGGGGCAAGTGGGGAGTGTGCCCACCCGGTGCTTGTTCTCCTTGTGGTTCATTATCTGAGATTGTTATGTCTGAACTGTCCCTATGCTATGGGGGGAAAGGATGCTTGAGAGGGGTCTTTGCTATGACAAGAAATAAAGCTGAAAATTATTGCAAAGACACCCACCCACCCACCCAAAAAGGTCTCTTTATTATATTTTCTGATTTTTTTTTTTAAAAAAGAAGCGAATTTACATTCCATTCCAACTTTCCTCTGAGTCAGATCTTTAACTTAAAACGTATTTTTCAGTCTGGTCTGCAAACAAGAGCCTGAAGTTAACCTAATTAGGAGATGCAAATGTTTGCAATTGCGTTCTTCAGTTGTGTTTGCCATGGCAATTAAGCTTGAAGTGCCCCTGTGTTGAAAAAAGACTAGTTAAGAGTTGGGAGGCAGGGAAAATATCTCTTGTTTTTGTGACCTCTTGTTATGCCCTTTCATTGCAGTGATGATTCTGGATGACAACAAGCAACCTGTAAAAATGAAGACTTTAGGAAATATTGTGGTGAAGTAAGCAACCCATAACTTACCAAGAGATTTATAATTAGTGAAATAAAGTAATAGAGATGGAGGAGTGAGAGTGGGCACAAACATAAAAGTGTGATTGAATAATGATGAGTATAGTTATTGATGCGAACTCCATACTTGCCCTCCCTACCCCGAATATGGGAGACCCAGACCTCCCAGTGGATGAGTTAAAATAAGTTTATTGTGAATAAAATAAGGTGGTTCTTTTATTTTTCTCAGTTTAAAGATGGAATTTGAAATGTTTTGATCTGCCAACTTACAGTCCCCATGGAATGACATGTTTGGTTTATTAGGGCATATATTGCAAAGGCTACTTCATTGATCTGTTACAGTGTTTATAACTGTTCCTCCGAAGAATACATGAAAGTCAATCCTTATTTAAGAAAAATTCCACATGGAGTTTAATTGGAATTGAAAGTTAAGGTCTATGTTCAACACATAGGCATCGGGGTCAGGGTCAGGGAAGGCACATGATATTGGGATGAGAACAATGGTGTTTTGAATCTTTCAACAAATGGGCTTTCTTCATTAGTAGAATGCATGAAGGGGGTGTTAGTACCTCAGAGACTCAGGCATAATATTTGTCTTGTCAGGAGTTCTTTGCAACACGCCAGACTTTTTTAGAATTATCTGGTAACAAGGAGCAAAAGAAGGATCTAGATTCCTATTCTTCCTACCCTTTCTGGAAAATCCATATAGATTACTAACTCTCACTTCAATGATTTTCACATATCCATCAATTATGTTCATAAAAATGACACATTTTGTAGGAATCAGCCCATTAATTTTCCCATTGTGATTGTTCAATATTAGCATGTTGTGTTCTGGGCATTTGCTTCTCCAGCCTAGTAGGTTTATGAGAACCAGCCATCCATTTAAAGAGAAACATCTCAGAGAACTAGCCATCCATTTAAAAAGAAACATCTCAGAGAACTAGCCATCCATTTAAAGAGAAACATCTCAGATAGCATCTTCTGCACAACAGGACCACTGACTGGATTTCTTGTCTCTTTTCTGCTTTCCTACCCTTTTCAGTTTCCACTGCTTCTGCTTGGGTTCTCATTAAGCTTTTGCTACCATGGTACATGCCATTTGCATGTTTTGACTGATTTACAGGTAATACTTGAGGTGACTATCCTTTTGTTCAGCTGATTACTGCTTTTTTAACTTTAGCCTTTCGTATTTTCTGCATTCCTGTTACTAATTGTTTGCACAATACAGGTTTAACCAATACTCTGATGCATTCTTGCTTTTGTAGAATTGACAAGACGATGCTGATCACAAACTCAATATGTGTGGCTGCTTTACATGTTTTCTTTTTGGACTTAATTGCTGCTTAATGTGATGATTAACATCCTCAGATTCATAGCAGTACTGTACTTAACAGTGAAGGGGAAGGTGGTGAATCCTATATCACAGTATATGACATACTTTGAATAATTGTTGTTTTCTTACATGAAAGAAGATGAAATGCATGTCAGTGTACCTATATCTGTGCATACAAAATATATTTGGACCTTTTTTTTGCTTGGCAAACATAACTGGCAATATTTATATTCAATTTTGTTATCTTTAAAGCCTACGGAGCATTTGTAACAAGGAGCTTGGAGTGTATTCCTATAATTCCTTAGAAGTTGCACATACATAAGACAAAAATGGATCTATTTGGTATGATCGTTTTAGGTCAACACACACCTTAGCACTTTGAAGTGTGGCGGGCAGACTAAGCCAATGAGGGCAGGAGACTTAGTGATGGAGGAACCACCAAATCCAAAGCCCTGTCAGGGATGCCCCCAGCAGGGCAAAAGGGAAGGCAGCATCCTCGTCCCCACTCCTTTTATTGGTGTTGTTTTTCCTGTTTATAGAATTACCTTTCAAATTGTCCCAATGGGACAGGAAATATGTACACCAGTCTCAGGGCTGGCATAATTTCATCTTTTGTTCTTGGGGAATAGGATGGGAAGAAGAACTTAAGAAGAGCCGTGCTGGATCAGACCAAAAGGTCCAACTAGTCCAGCATTCTGTTCACACAGCGACCAACCATCTGTCAACCAGGGAACCACAAGTAGTACATGGTGCAACAGCATCCTCCCACCCATGGTCCCCAGCAACTGGTGCATATAGGCTTACTGCCTCTTATACTGGAGTTTGCACTTAGCCATCAGGTCTAGTAGCTGTTGATAGCCTTCTTCAGGAATTTATCCAACCCCCTTTTAAAGCCGTCCACTACTTGTGGTAGTGAATGCCATAGTTTATGTGCTGAATCTCACACCAATCAGCTTCATGGGATGACCCCGGGTTCTAGTATTATGGGAGAGGGAGAAAAATGTCTCCCTATTCACATTCTTCACACCCTACATAATTTTGTACACCGCTCTCATGTCTGCTGGATCCAAAGCCTCCCCTGACCCGCCCCTTACAGACTGTCGTAATGCCCTCTTTTTGCCCTCTCTACCATAGGAGCACATGAGAATCAACAGCAGCAGACCTGGCTGCTGTGAGGAGACTTTTGATGGCAGACAACTGCCTCTTCCCACAGACAGACAGACAGACA
This sequence comes from Anniella stebbinsi, assembly GCA_029215795.1. Classification (NCBI taxonomy): domain Eukaryota; kingdom Metazoa; phylum Chordata; class Lepidosauria; order Squamata; family Anniellidae; genus Anniella; species Anniella stebbinsi. Next base: position 51,238,571 of record JARDYH010000003.1, on the reverse strand, counting down.
GACAGACAGACAGACAGACAGACAGTGTTCTGCAAAATCCTATGTCCCATGGGATGCTCTCCCAGGAGCCATAGGATTGTGCCCCAATTCCATTAAGATTTTCCCAGGAGATTTCATGTTGGGTTGGATTGGTGGGGGTGGGGAAGATGGAGTTGCTACAGAGTATAATTTGTAGAAATCTTGGATTTTCAGAGTGTTTAGAGCCTTCCCCCTCTGTGCATTTGATTGACTATGAGATATGATTCAAGTATTGTTTTGTTAGAATATAAAATATCTACTCTCCATAGATGTAAAGCTGGAAACATATCAAGCTGAGGAATTAATCCCTGTTTCTTGGTTTCATACAAAGAAATGCTAAGTGCAGCCTCAGCCTTTCAGGCAGTTAATATACTGTTGACTCGGGAGAGGTTTTAATCTTAAGTGTCTTGTAGTAGTATTCATTCCAATATAGAAACCTTGTTAGTCTGTAGCATAAAAGAGACAATATATGCAGTGACTTTACATATTCATGACACAATAGACAACCCAGTTGGTCTCTAAAGTGCCACAGGACTGTTAAATTTGAGAAGCCTCAAATATCTGGTAAATATTTATACATAAAAGTGAAAGTAAATGGAGGGAATATCACCGAAAAATCTGTACATCTTTATATTACTTTATATTACCCTATTTTTGGGAACCTTTTCTCTTCCTGTGAAAGAGGCATCTTTCACAGGATGGGGGAGAAATTCGGAGAATTGTATCCTTGGGGAGGGGGACAGCATTTCTACATGCCTTTTAAAAGAGTAGCCAGTTGTTTTGGGGTATTCTTTCTTTCTTTCTTTCTTTCTTTCTTTCTTTCTTTCTTTCTTTCTTTCTTTCTTTTTTAAACACCCCTAGCACTTGGAGCCCGGCAATTCTTCATGAATACTTATTGGAGACTATGTGCCTTGCCCTCTCCAATAGGCATTCAGGAAGAACTCCTGGGCTCCTGCAAGTGCCGGGGTGGTCTAAAAAATAGAAAGAAGATCTCTCAAAACTTCTCAAATTTACAAAGGTATGTGGAAACCCTGTACACCTCCCCAAGGAGAAAATTATCACTTCTCCCAGCCTCTTTTGCCAGAGTTTTCATTTCCTCCCCACCCCCTACAAAATGCTGAAAATGGAATAATCAAAATTTTCGGCACAGCACTACATACTATTACCAAAGTGAAGTGTGCCAGGTGCTCATAAAATACTTAAAATACAAAATGTCCTTACAAACTCTTGTATTTTCAGTTACTAGTAACTTATGCATATCTATTCTTGTTTCACTAAATGTAACACTGTTGCAAGTCACCAGATGGAATTCACTTAACACCTTTTGTGTTGTTGCTCTAATGCATATTATCTGTTCTAATTTTTGGATTGCATATGGGTGACAGTGCATTTGCGTTCTGAGATGTGATGGGTTCTCTTAATGGTTAAACTGAAAGGAGATCAAAATTTTTAAAAAGCTGTAGGGGAATCGTTAATGACTGTATCAGCGAGAATTGTCCTTCTCTTTCACAAGGACTTTTTGGACAGTTAAATAAACCGAAGGTTCAATTATGTTATTAGTTATGAATTATTATTCTGTTAGTACGCTACAAGCATACAAGACAACTTCTATTTCCTGAGGCTTTCATTTAATACAGAGATGTACTGAAATGGAGTAATGCAAAATTATATTCCTGCTCTGCTTGGGAGTGGCCATTGAATCTGCTCAACAGAAATAAGAAGCCAAGGTTCAGTACATGCTTGGTACCTCTTATCCTTCAGTAGCCATTCCTTACGATGTGTTGTAGCCCAAAGAACTAGGATAATCTTTAAGCTCTAACCATATGTTGCACATTTCCTTTTCTTTTGCTAGAACTCCAGGCAAGAGCTGGTAGGGTAGCGGTAATATAATGAGCTAAGGGATTTTGTGGCTTCAGTTGGCTGCGAACGCATTGAATATTTACAGACATTCTAACTGCTCAAGCTATTTGCTTCAGAATGAAGTTATTTGCAACACAATATCCACAGAGTCTTCTGTGAAGGATGGTAAAAATCTGTTGGATTGAGACTGAAATAGGACAGGCTGTGTGGGGTAGGTAGACTGGGATCTGAGGCTGAATGGGAAGTGGAAGAGGGAAGCCAGAAGTGGTAGTGGCTTAAGGGTTGAAGGAAGGAGACTGATTATGCAGTGAAGTGAGGAGCAGGGGTCTTAGAGAAAGATAGGGGGAAGATGTAGATGAGAAAACATGATCTAGAGACAGGAGGAGCTGTGGGCTCTTGACAGGAAGAATGTATGTAGGAAAGGAAGCCTTAGATGCTGCAGTACCAAGGAAATGTAAGTTTCCTTGACTTCTAGGACACTTCTCTGTAATGGCATTCCTGCTTGGAGGTTAGAATTGTCTTGACATGTACTATTTTCCCATTGCATTAGCAATGGATATTGTGAGTGTGAAAAGAGTGTTGATACCAAAAGTCCCTGCTTTGTAGTGGTGAACTAGATTTAAGACAAAGTGTAAGTTGAACCCAAGAGACAGCCTCACAATAATTTTTAGTGGGTGATCACTTGCCACTGTCCCTGCTGGTTTGTGATACTTCTTGCTTCTTTCCATCCATCCATCCATCCATCCATCTGCTGCAGCAGTGACATGGAGAGTAGCCCTCTTTCTTCCTTTTCTAGCCTCAAAAGGCTTTCGGAGATATTTTGAGTGGTATTTTGGGACAATAAATTCTAAGGTCAAATTTTCCGGTGTTGTGGATGATAGCTTGAAGAATATTGATGAGTTATCTGGAAAACACCCTTTTATGTAGTTTTTGAGAATCCTAGTCATTGATTTATGATAGTGTCTTAACGGTAAAGTGAATTCAAGGTGAGCATTTGTTGTTGATATAGATGAGATTCTATCAAGGTCTGTGGACCGGCTTTGTTACTGACCTGAGGGAGTTTGGCCACCCTCTTTAACACTGGTAGTTTCATGCTCTAACTAAACACAATTCTCTCAATTATAAAAAGGGGAATTGCTGCTACCCATGCCTCTCTTCTCCTCCCTGCACTATGGAAAAGGGTGCATTTTGTGGGAAATGACTCAGAAAAAAACACTGTAAAACAGGTCTGTGACACACACCCTTTTTGACACTGGGTCTTTCTAACCTCCCTAGCTTCTATTCTTTGCTAGATCAGTCCATGTTGTAGAGCTTTTTTAGCAAATGGGGCTGTTATTAAGCTGCAGTTCTTCTTCGTGGTCTCTGTGCATCACACAAATGGGCTCCGTGCCCGCGCGGGCCCCTCTATCGGCAAAATTTTTTTTCTATAGCTGAGGCGCTTCTGGGCGGGAACTCCTCCCCCAAACCACACTGAGCATGCTCCGGAGTTCCCGCCCAGCCCTCAGTTCTCTTTCGTCCGCCATTGTGGCAACACCTCTTCGGCTTTTCTCTGAGAGAACTTTTTTCTGAGGCGTTTCTTCTCACTTTTGTTTTTATTTTAATTTCATTTTTATTTTTCTTTGTTTTCTCGACGAACATATGGCATTAAAAGCACCATTTCGGAAGTGCACTAGTTGTGGTAGTAAACTACCCCCCTCTGACGGACACTCATTGTGTCTTCCTTGCCTTGGTGAGGGCCATATTGTAGACTCCTGTTCTCACTGTCAAGGTTTTTCCAGACAGACCCGAAAACATCGAGCAGATAGACTCAAGGCAATACTTTGGAATAAGGCATTGTTGTCTGTGGACTCCCCGGCGCCACTTCCAACAACTTCAGGGAAAACGTCACAAGTTCTTTCCCGCGCTATATCTTCAGCTAAAAAGAAAACCCAGAAACAGGGCTCATTTTCCATCAAGGCTCTCACTTTAAAGAAGAAGAAAATGCCTAAATCGATTCGGCCTCCCAGTACGGAGCCCCCACTCGATTTGCCTCAGGCAACGCCAGACAGGCCTCCCAGTACGGAGCCTCTGAGGGCGTCTCCACTCACGGCATCATATCTGCACTCTCGCTCTCCGTCCCCTAAGGAGAACATCGAGCAGCCACGCTCCGATACGGACAATCCTCCGGTGCCTCCTCACCGGTCGTCGAGCTTAACGATGCCCTCTGCCTCGTCGCCACTATCTCTGGCCAGATCATTCTCCCCCACGGCATCCAGCCGTCCTCTTCCATTACCACCGCCTCATCCCTCGATGGCGCCGACCTCCACGCTAGTCACTTATCCAACCTCTATCTCGGGCAGTGAGATTCAACGCTCCACAACACCTCGGCCTCGTTTTTCTCGAAGCCCCTCATCTCACTCAAGACGGCCAACATATACACCGTCTAGAGAATACTACTCTCGCAGATCCCCATCGCACCACTCCTATGCCCGCCACCGTTCCAGATCGCCACATGTTTTCTACGGTTCGCGACGGGACTACGCTCCTACTCAGTACCGACATTCTCCGTCGCCACCGCAATACACAAGAAGCTCTCCAACGTGTCATTCCTATTACTCCAGATACAGGGATATCAGTCCATACTCCGCTTCTTCCAGGGATTCCCGATACCACGCGTACGATCGCACACACCGATCCGCCCATACCGTCAGTCGTCCTATTTCTCCGGACGTTACACGTCGTTCCACACCTCAACCTTCGGTACCGACGGCTACCCTTCCGCCTTCTACACAGCAACCGCAACAACACGCAGCTCTCGGCACTTTACCAAAGCGAGTGGCGCCTGACATCCACCAAGCTCCCCTCCATACCGAGGAGCCACCAAGTCCTCACGACGCCTTGGCAGTCATTCCACGAATGACAGAGGATGAGGGTGACTATCATTCTGAATCCTCATCTTCTTCTTCTGCTCAACCAGCAGCTCTATCTCCTGAGCCAGATCTTGCTCCTCCGGGAGGCATTTCCCCTTCGGAGGACCTCGGTCAGTTCTCGGATCAGATCAGACGAATGGCACAAGCATTGGGTCTATCAGTAGAGCAAGATGCCCCTACCACTCAGGACCCAGTTTTTGACGCCGTAACAGCAGATTCTTCACGTTCCGTGGCCATTCCAGTTTTACCAGCCTTACTGGACACTATTAAACAATCTTGGAAAACACCTGCTGTTATGCCTCCAACTTCTAAACGACTGGAAGGCTTATATAAGATTCAACAGCAGGAGGTCGGTTTTCTTTTCCAGCATCCCACACCCAACTCGGTAGTGGTAGAAGCAGCACAGGGTAAGTCCCATCGTCAACACAGCGCCCCTGTCGATAAGGAGGGCCGCCGGCTGGATCTTTTTGGGAGACGAATTTACTCGTCTTCTGCTTTATCTATTAAGGTCGCCAATTATCAAGCAGCCATGTCGGGATATCAGCTCCTACTGTGGGATAAGGTTGGGCGCCTATTTGACCACTTACCTGATGACAAGAAGAAGTTGGCATCGCTGTTCCAACAAGAAGCCTTGAAGCTATCCCGGCAACAGATACACACTTCGCGTCATCTTGTGGACTGTGGCTCTAAGGCGATGATTGGATCGGTCGCCCTTCGGCGACACGCCTGGTTGCGTTCTGCTGGAATAACCCAAGAGGCCAAGGACAGGATAGAAAATTTGGACTTTGATGGTCTTGGTCTTTTCAACGCAAAGACTGATGAATCCTTGGATGCGGTGTACAAAGCTCGCACCACAGCTCGGAAAATGGGTTTTACCCACCAAATTCCGCCTCGTCAACAACGATGGAACAGATTTCAGTCTGTCCCACGCTCTTCATCTCAGATTCGCCCTCATTTTCCATCTCATCCTACCACCACCAACACTCAGCGTCAGGGTTTCCAGAGGAGGCAATACCAACAACCTCGCACTCGGCAGCCCTTTCGAGGCGCGGACCCGTCAACGAAACGACGTTTTTGACTTGCACAGTCAAACTCACCTCAAAGATTCTCATACTCGTCCTTTTGGCGTCATACATCCCACTATTTACAACAACTGGACCCACATTACCACCGACAGATGGGTTCTCAGCATCTTCAAGAAAGGTTATCACATCGAGTTCGACACCTTCCCTCCGCTCGGTACCGTGAGACACACGACGTCCTCTGGCCCCCTTCGAGAGGAACTCAACACGCTCCTGTTGAAGGGGGCCATCGAAAGGGTTCCTCATCGACTCATCCGCGACGGGTTTTATTCCCGTTATTTCACGGTACCGAAAGCAGACGGAGGAGTCAGACCGATTTTAGACTTGCGCATTCTAAATACTTACCTAACCACAAGGAAGTTTCGCATGACATCCATACCGGCCATTCTACCACTCCTAGAAAAGGGAGACTACTTTGCATTAATCGATCTACGGGATGCCTATTTCCATGTTCCCATCGCACAAACACATCGGAAGTACCTGCGGTTTGTCATCGACGGAAACATTTTCCAATACTCCGTTCTCCCGTTCGGTCTCGCGACGGCTCCAAGAGTATTTTCCAAGTGTATGGCAGTTGTCTGTGCCCGTCTTCGCCTCCTCCAGGTCATGATTTTTCCCTACCTGGACGACTGGCTTCTCGTTGCTCAATCCAGCCAACTTCTGACCCAATCACTGTCAAAGACGTTATCTCTTCTCACGCATTTGGGCCTCCACGTCAATTTCGACAAATCCGTCCTAATTCCTACGACCCACATTCGTTTCATCGGAGCTCACATCGACTCAAACGTAGGTCGAGCTTTTCTTCCCCCGGATCGGGGCACAAAAATTCGAGCGCTTGCCTTGTCCGTTCTGCACGCTCCCTCAACATCAGCGTTCGTCATACTCCGTCTTCTCGGTCTTATGGCTTCGACAACAGCGGTGGTTCCCTTCGCTCGTTTCCGGATGCGACTCCTTCAGCAATGGTTTATCAGAACTTTCAACATCCACAACAATGCACGTCGCACCATCTTGATTGTGCCAGACTACGTTCGAAAGTCCCTCCGTTGGTGGACCGTGCTTCGAAACTTACACACCAGCATCGAGTTCCACCCCCCAGCGCCCTCTCTCGTAATCACGACAGACGCTTCCCTACAGGGCTGGGGCGCCCATTGCGCGAACCTCGAGGTTCAGGGCCGCTGGTCCCCCACCGAGAAATTACAACATATCAATGTTCTAGAGCTGCACGCGGTCCAGAAAGCACTTCGTGCTTTCGAACAGCATCTCCTCAACAGATCGATTCAAATAACTTCCGACAATTCCACGGTGGTCGCTTACCTAAACAAACAGGGAGGCACGCGGTCTCCAATCTTGTTAAGGATGACTCTCGACATTCTCCAGTGGAGCTGCGATCGCAACATCTCCATCTCTGCCATACATCTAGCTGGACTCGACAATGTTCTCGCAGACTCCCTCAGCAGAAAGATGCAGACCTGTCACGAGTGGGAGTTACACCCATCCACCCTCCGCACTCTATTCCACCGTTGGGGGACCCCGACAGTAGATCTTTTCGCCACACAACACAACGCAATTACCGCTGTGTATTACAGCAGAGCGGGTCTGGGGAAGGCATCTCAGGGCGATGCATTCATGATCACCTGGACAGGTTTCCTTTTTTACCTGTTTCCACCTGTTCCCCTGCTACCCCGAGTAATAGCCAAGATAGCTCACGACAACACCTCGTGCATCCTCATTGCTCCGTGGTGGCCTCGACAGGCATGGTTCGGCGCCCTTCTTCGTCTGTCGCGCCTACAATATTATCACCTCCCATACAGGCCAGATCTCCTCACGCAACACCACGGCGAGATCCGTCACCCGGATTTAAAGACATTACATTTGACAGCATGGGCTGTCAACGTTTTCTGAATATGGATCTCCCACCAGTTATTGCTCAGGTTCTGTCCGCATCTAGAAAGCCTGCCACGAGAAAATCTTATCGCCTCAAATGGGACATATTTTCCAAGTTTGCCCTTCTTAACGGGTTTCTTCCCCATCAGTCGACGATGCCCCAAATATTGTTGTTCTTACACTCTCTATTTCTAAAGGGACTTAAATTATCATCATTAAAAGTTTACTTGTCAGCAATTTCTGCTCTTCATCCCCTGGTTGACGGGTGTACTGTTTTTTCACACCCTTTATCTAAAACGTTTTTAAAGGGTCTCTCCAATTTAGCTCCACCCCTGCCTCCCTCTCCACCCCCATGGAGTCTCTCGGTGGTCCTCAAAGCTTTATGCGGCAAGCCATTTGAACCTCTTGCTACTGTGAGCTTGAATTTGCTCTCCATTAAACTTGCGTTTCTAGTAGCCATTACAACGGCCAGGAGAGTGAGTGAACTTGCTGCACTTCGAGTCAACTCCCCTCACCTTGTTTTCCATAAGGATAAGGTCGTTCTCCGCCCAGACCCTACTTTCCTTCCTAAGGTCGTTTCATCTTTCCATCTTGGACAAGACATTATTTTTCCAGTTTTCTTTCCAACACCAACTACGGCTCTCGAAAGGACTCTGCACACCTTAGATGTCCGGAGAGCTCTCGCTTTTTATTTGGACCGCACTCGCCCCTTCCGTATCTCACAGCGGTTGTTTGTCTGCTACGCAGGACCCAATAAAGGAAACCCTATTTCCACTCAGCGCCTGTCAAAATGGGTTACCAAGGCTATTTCCCTGGCCTACGAGCTAAATAAACTTCCTCTCGAGGGACCTCTTCGAGCACATTCTACACGCGCTGTCGCAGCCTCCACTGCTTTTGCCCGGGGCATCCCTATCCCAGATCTCTGTAAGGCGGCAACATGGTCCACGCCTTCCACATTCATCAAGCACTACCGCATTGATGTTCGTTCCAGAGCTGACGCCAATTTTGGACGGTCGATCCTTTCCTCTTTACTTGCCTGACTCTCCATTCCCACCTCCGGTAAGTCTGCTTGCTAATCGCCCATTTGTGTGATGCACAGAGACCACGAAGAAGAACAGGTTGCTTACCTGTAACTGTGGTTCTTCGAGTGGTCATCTGTGCAGTCACACAACCCACCCGCCAACCCCACTATGGAGTTCAGGGTGATTCTTTTCTCTGTTTCATAATAAATATTCATTACACAATGTTTTAAGAGTTTAAAATTTAAAACTTTATTCTGTTACTGTACACAGTTTTACTCTTGCACCTTTCTTCAGTTGATCTTCCGTGCTGTACCTGAAAAGAAAAAAAAAAAAAAAAAAAAAAAAAAGAAAATCAATAGCAATTTTATACAACATAGATCTAGGATAACAGGAACAATCTAGAATATTACACGTTCCTGCCTTCGGTTTCTAGGCCACAATGCCGGCCTCAAGGAACTGAGGGCTGGGCGGGAACTCCGGAGCATGCTCAGTGTGGTTTGGGGGAGGAGTTCCCGCCCAGAAGCGCCTCAGCTATAGAAAAAAAATTTTGCCGATAGAGGGGCCCGCGCGGGCACGGAGCCTATTTGTGTGACTGCACAGATGACCACTCGAAGAACCACAGTTACAGGTAAGCAACCTGTTCTTTTATCAGTTTATAAAATGATCAAAGTTTGGTTAAACTTTTCTGCTCTAGTTTAGGATTAATGTTAATCTGCAGAGCTGGCCCTAAGATTTGTGATTGCACATAATGCTAAGCTGTCATTTATGTTAACCATGATTTGGTTAATATAAATTTTAGCCATAATTTTTCTTGCAGATAAACAAACAAACTGCAGCTTGTTTTCCCAGTTTTCCATTTGTTTTTCTCTTGCCCGTTTTTGCAAGAGCAGTTTCGTTTTCAGGCTGCTCTTGCTGAGCGCCTTTGTTCAAACAAGCCATCAAAGGTAACAGCTGAAAGCAGATGAGATCAGGAATGATCTATGCGTTGAGAAAGAATGAAATGTTTTCGTGTATCTGATGAGCATATTGTGGCTACTGAATTGAGTAGCAAACATTTTGAAGTATTTGGGATGGATTCTGATTACTGTGTGCATGTAACACATACAATTTCATGTTCTTGCTTGCTAGAAGAAGGCTTTAATCCTTGGCCACATCCACTAGACATCGGCTACAGCCCATCTAGCATAGGTCATCTCTTGAATTATACATTATTTTAACTTTATTAAGCACTATCAACTTTATAATGTTGAGATGGATCCTGAATTAGTCATATGCAACTAAGTTGTGGAAGCAAATTTCCTCCCCACCCCCACGGCAGGGTAGGAGTGGGGATTCCTGAAAATTTCACAGAGGCACCTTTGATAAGTGGAACCCTTCCATTCATGGAAAGCAGATCCTGGATCCAGCCCCTTGAAAAATGCCTCCTTACGTTAACACATCTAGGTTAGCGAAGCCTCTTGTTTCCAAATCTCTTTGCTTAGTAAAAAATGATTATTGTTTTTACTGCAATAAGTCTCTCATCTTGTATGCTTAACATGTTCTTATGAGTTTTCTTAGCATTTCTTCTATTATCCTTGATCTTCTTGTTCTCACCCTTTGTATCTTTTTATTTTTCAAATAACAGGCTGCCTTTGCCTCCAGGAGCGTTTTTAGGTCTTTGGAAAAATGAGGAGCTGTATGAGGAATTATATTTTCAAAAATATCCAGTAAGAAGTGTTAAAATGAATTATATAATAAACTATCTCTGGCAGGTGCTTCCAGTTGGAGTGCTTCTAGCCTTACCAATCACATGACATTGTGCAGCTACTTTGTCTTTTTCTCCTTAATTGATTTTCAGCAGTCAGAGAAAAGTTGGTAAAAGTGGTGAGCAAGCATGGGAAGGTTACAGCCGGAAGACGATGTCTGTACCCCCTGCAATTCTGCGAATGAGGCAGAGTGATGGCAACATAAAAGCCTTGTCCAGAAGCACCCTAGTTTTGTAGATAATGGAATGCCATGTTTCTTTCTTTGATTGCATATAGATGCATCTCCAGCTCCCCCATCGTTCTCTGTTCAGCAGAACAGTATGGGGAGAGCATGTGCTTTGCATGCAGAAGGTCCCAGGTTTGATCCCCGGCATCTCCAGGTAGGGCTGAGAAAGAACCCTGTCCTGAAAACCTGGAGAGTCACTTCCAGTCAGTGTCTGAAGCATTTTTCATTTTTCTGCTTTCATTCGAAGGGATTTTATGATACTATGGATGCAGGCTACATGGATGAAGATGGCTATTTGTATGTCATGTCTCGGGTGGATGATGTGATCAATGTTGCAGGTCATAGGATTTCAGCAGGTGCAATTGAGGAGGTAGGTGTAATACAAGCTGTAAAAATACTAGCAAATACCAGCTAATATTTAGATTTCAGTGAATGATGTTTCTGACTGGTAGCTTATTAGCTTATTAGAAATGGCTCTAAGGAACACGGACAAGAACACTCTGTGTTTCCCAATTCTTGTCTAAGAAAGTTAACAGTGGAAAAAACGCTGGCATATCCCGTTGAAAATACTACAGATAAGTACAGCAAAGATGTAATCTAGGCGCAGTGGCTTTTTCAAGTATTTTAAGTGGTCTGCAGCCCATATCAGCAGCTTCTTAATTTCAGGAAACCTCTTCTACACTGATAGACTTATCTGCCAAAATGTGAATAACAGCATGAAAGTAAAGAAGAATGACCACAGAATGAATACATTTAAAAGTTAAAAACAATATCTTAGATTGAGTAAGGAAAAGTTAGTAATTGATGATTTGAAAGCAGTAAAGAAGTAATATAACATGATCATACTTCAAAGGACAGCATTAATTGAAAGGCTGAATGAAAAATGAAAAATAGGTTTATGATGAGAAAAGTAAATGATAGTAAGCAATAAATATAAAATTAAAGGATAAGTCGAGTCAATTGGATTTTAATAGTGGTAGGTTTTAGCAGTAGAATAAATATGACAAGAGAAGAAGTAAGATAACCTAGATTCCAGATAGAAGATGTTATGACAGTGATAACAGCAACAGATAATAATAATAATAATTTATTTATTTATTTATTTATTTATTACCCGCCTCTTCCTCCGGATCGAGGCGAGGAACAACATCAAACATAAAATACACAAAATTGATTAAAAGCACATAAAACCAATACATCATTAAAATACCAATAAAACACCAATAAAAATAATAAACTATTTTTTGATTTATTAAGCTTAATAAAGTGAGTAAACATTCTGGAAGAAATAAACAAGCAAGTTGAAAGATTAAAAGAATAATAAAGAAAACAGGAACAGAAAGATACAACTGGGAGTCATCTGCCTAAAAATGGTAATTGAGGCTAAAGGAATTGATGTTTCTTTCTTTGATTTTCTACCCGGCCTTTCTACCAAGAAAAATGGCACTCAAAGCAGTTTACAATCATAAATAAAACTTGATTAAAACAATAATAAAACAACGCATTAAAAATACAGCAATAACAGAATAAAAAGCGAGTTACACAGTCAGGGAGTGCCCTCTGGTGGACCCCATCCTATGTCAGTGTCCTATTTGGTGGCAAGAGCAGCAGGCAACAGCTCTCTGATCAGTGCTGGGCTGCTTCTCTTAAACACCCAGTGAGGGCAGGTATTTTAATTTTCCACAATGCTCTGGATCATTGCTATATCAGGGGCATTGTGGGGAATTCAAATGGTGGCTCCCAGGCATAGTAGTCTCGTGTTGCTGGGGGGAAAAGTTTAAACGGTGGGCCAGGGAAGTCATCAATAATGGACCCTGTGAGGATACTGCTCTGTGGTAGCTTCCTGAGGATGCTGTGTGCTGATATTGGCCTTGGGCTAGGAGGAGGAAGGCATGGGATCAGGAGTCATGGGAGTTGAGGTGACATTTTACCAGCCATAACTAAAAGAACTGGAAATACTTCTTAAAAATTGTAAGCAATATATACATCCATTAGACAGACAGATAGGGGTTTCTTGGGAGCAGGGAATAATCAGCTTCTTGGGCATATGAAGTCAGAATCACATGTGCCTTATCAGGATGTGCTTACATGTAATGCTGTCTCACCTATTCCAGTAATATGGCCAAATGGGTGAAATCAATGCCAGTTCTTTTTTCGTGTTTGGTGAATATGTACCTAGTTGTAATATCTACTCATCAGAACTAGACCACCCCACTTAATTCCTCCCCTTGCCCTTCCAGCTAACTTTCCAACTTCACAAATTATCTTATATGAATTGGCCCTTAACCTTACCGCAGCACTATATAATAGAGATTCACATTTTCTTCTTTTTCTGACGGGGTTGAACCTTTTCAGTCTAGCCTATATGAATCGTTTTGGTTCTACTCTGCTTTCCTCTAAAACAGGGATGGGGAGTGTTTGGCCCTCCAGATGTTGGTGGGCTGCATCTTCCATCAGCCCTAGCCAGCATAATCAATGGTGAAAGATGATGGGACTTGCAGCCCAACATCTGGAGGGCCACGTTTTCCATCCCTGTTTTAGGGAAAAGCATAGCAGAGCCACAAAAATTCAAAAAGGTTGCGCTTCTGCATTTTAAGTAAGTGTTAGAAAACTTGCTCAAACCTTCTCTCTACTGCTTTAGTGAAGGTGTCTTACTTTTACATCATCTTCATCCTGGCAAACTGGTGTGAGGCATTGGTAAATTGAGGCTGCGTTATGCTCTGTCTTGACTTTTAGGAAAGGAAAACATGGGCTAAATTAGTTGTTTTGTGGATTGTTTGCGCTTCATGGCAGTCCTGTCTTCCTTGTATTGCTGAAAAAAGTTCTTTAATTCCCATTGTTTGTTTACTATACAGCAGGAAGCAAAAGTGATTGCTTTGCTGAATACATCATAAAATCACTGCATTCTCTTAAATAATGTATTTTTTTACTTTCCTGTTTTTAAGCATGGTATTAATCTACATGTAAGAGTTCTGTGCATATTATTATGCAAATGAAATGTAAGCCAACCAAACCAATATATTCATTTGAAAAGGTTTGTTATGATAGATATAATTGTGGTTTATGCACAGTGTTATTGGTTGGATAGCTAATATAAAGTTATTATTTGAAATATTGCATTCCCAGCAGATGTATTACTCAATCAGTGGCAAATGCAAAAGATCTAGTGCCTTTTCACTTCAATATTATAGACTCTTACACTCAAGTAATTAGCTTAAGTGTTACAATTTATATAATCCAGTGAAAAGGCACTAGATCATTTTCATTTTGCACTAATCTAAATTTTGAGAACTGGTCACTCGGGATTCAAGAACGGGTGTAACATTGCACTGAGCGCATACAGATCAGAAATGTAGTTCCACAAAATGTTGAAATTCTGCCCTTAGCAAACCAGTAGTACTGTGTTATGAATAGACACTGTAACTATAGGTGTAGTAGTTGAATGCCTGCTGCCTAATGCACCTAGAGACTTTCAAATAGTGCACCATAGCATGGGGTTCCCATGTTACTAACTTTGAAGGAGTCCTACAATGGAGAAATACTTGGCCATCTAGTTCCACTGTAAGTACAAAAGCTCCACGTGACACTGAAATTGTGGGACACACTATGACTTTGGCATTTTCAAATACTCTGGATTGATAATGAATATAGACACTCTAATTTGTTGAGTGATGTATTTTTTTCTGTTCTCTCATCAGGCTGTTCTCTCCCATAGTGCTGTGGCAGATTGTGCCGTTGTTGGCCAGGAGGATTCCTTAAAAGGCCATGTTCCATTAGCATTGTGTGTCCTGAGAAATGGTGAGGCATAGTCTGTTTATAAAGCTGAATCTAGCCTTGGGTCGGTGGTATGAACATGTGTGCTTTCATATTTATACTTTGACTCATGGCTTTCAGCCTTCAGGGCGTCTTAACAAAATTGTAACATACAAAGGAATAAAACCACTTATGACAACTGCACTCTTACATTCCTTATCAGGAGTGGATATTGAAGAGGAAAAGATTGTGGAAGAGATTGTGAAGAGGGTTAGAGAAAATATTGGCCCTGTGGCGGCATTTCGGAAAGCAGTATTTGTGAAACAGATACCAAAGACTCGTTCTGGAAAGATACCACGGTCTGCTCTTTCTTCCCTAGTGAACAGCAAGCCGTACAAGGTGAATAGTAGCATTCTTTTACTACTGTGATACGGAGTACACACAATGAACACACTAATAATAATAATAATAATAATATTTATTTATAACCCGCCTCTCCCTACGGATCAAGGCGGGGAACACAATGCAATACAAGCATGACAAAGTTAAAAATTTTAAAACAAGAGAAACACATCATTAAAACATTTAAAATTCATCCGGATAGGCCTGCCGGAAGAGAACAGTCTTCATGACTCTCTTGAATTCATGAAGACTGTCAATTTGTCTAACCTCCTCCGGCAGACCATTCCATAGTCTGGGAGCCATAGAAGAGAAGGTCCTCTGGGTAACACTCGCCAGCCTAGTTCTGGCTGGCTTGAGTACATTCTTCACAGAGGACCTAAGAGTGTGGGGCGGATTGTACGGGAGAAGGCGATCCCGTAGGTAGCCTGGGCCCAAACCATGTAGGGCTTTAAAGGTTATAACCAATACTTTATACTTTGCCCGGAAACTGACCGGCAGCCAGTGAAGTGATTTTAAAACTGGTGTAATGTGGTCAACCCTAGGTGTACCGGTGACCAACCTGGCTGCCATATTTTGAACAAGTTGAAGTTTCCGGACTAGGCACAAAGATAGCCCTATGTACAGCACATTGCAGAAGTCGAGCCTCGAAGTTACCAGCGCGTGCACTACCGTCTTTAGGTCTTCCAACTCTAGGAAGGGGCACAGCTGGCGTATCAGCCAAAGCTGATAGTAGGCACTCCTGGCCGTCGACGGATCCAGGAGTACCCCCAAGCTGCGAACACAGTCTTTCAGGGGGGGTGTAACCCCATCCAGAACTGGTTGACACACCTCCAAACCCAGGTTGGGGCCTTTGACAGTAAGCACCTCCGTCTTGTCTGGATTCAGCTTCAGTTTATTTTTCCACATCCAGCCTGTTACCGCCTCCAAGCATTCGTTCAGAGGAGACACACTATCCTTAGCTGACGATGTTGTTGAAGGCATAGAGAAATATATTTGGGTGTCATCAGCATATTGATAGCACCCCGCCCCATGCCTCCGGATGATCTCTCCCAGCGGTTTCATGTAAATGTTAAACAGCATTGGGGAAAGGATGGCACCTTGCGGTACACCACATAGCAACTCCTTTTTTGAAGAGCAGCTATCCCCAAGCATCACCATCTGGAACCTGCCCAAGAGATAGGATCGGAACCACTGAAGCACAGTGCCCCCGATTCCCAATTCCCCCAGGCGCTCCAGAAGGATACCATGGTCGATAGTATCGAAAGCCGCTGAGAGGTCCAGGAGTACCAGCAGGGTACTCCTGGACCTTAATATTTTGGTTCTATACAGGGCTGTTTGCAACTTCATACTCTTAATACCCTACCCCTAAAATTATGCCTACATCTATGGTGGTATATTCACGTGTCTTTAACCGGAGCCATATGCTGTGTGAAGCCACTAGTTCCATGGTGTTGACTCCCAAAAGACAATAACAATTTACCACTCTGTAGCAGGCATATAGGTTTACATAGTGTAGCCAAACATCTTGGTCTATTATGTGCATATAAGACAGTGGATACATTTCCGTCCACCTGGTATCCCATTCTTGTCACATTCATCTGCACCTGTTTCTGCATTACAGAACCATTTTGTGTAACAATGCGGAGATGCATCTATTGATAAGTTATTCACAATAAGGTGGCAACTATAAAACTCTGCTCTCAATGCTGTTTTTTTGATGAGCAAATAGTGAGTTTTGTTTGATTTTAAGAAAACTAGGCAAAATTGATTGTATAGGAGTTAGCAGTCTAGTATCTTGATTCTTTGCTCTTATTTCTTTAGATAAGTCCAACCATTGAGGACCCTGCTGTGTTCAAACATGTAGAAGAAGTGCTGAAGACGAAGTTAAAGTGACTGTTAAAAGCTATGAAAATATGAGTAGTACCTGGAATACTTACTGCATTTAGTTATGCCAGGAATATTATATAGGTCTAATAACTTGGAACTGATTTTATTTCTGCAAAAGTCTGTTCCCAAGTTTTAAACTACAGTGGCAAGTAAATAATATTGGAGTGCTGGTGTAATTTTTTTATGATGAATATTCAGATGGTTTTGAGGCTTACATAGCTATTAAAATTGTGTAAACAGAATGGAGTATATGTCACTTGCATGCTGGTCCAAACTTATCTTTAAATATAAAGGAGAGGACGTTATACACCTTGACAGAATTAAACACTTTTAAGTTACATTGATCTCATTGTGAAACTTCATTCATATGCTGTCACACAGAGGCTGAATTCGGACAACACGACAGTCAACGGTGGGGTAATAATCAACTTTACAGTTGTTCATCTAGGGGGTACTCCCCACACAACATGGTAATGAATAATCAACTGTGGTGTGGATTAGGAGCAGCGCTGAGTTGACTATGGCAGCATTCGGACGACACGATAGTCAATACAACTGACGATTGTTTCCTCCACCCTAGTTGCTTATTGCCGAATTCAGCCAGAGTCACACTCAGAAGGAAGCTCTTTCAAGTAGCTAAACTGATTACTAAATTTTATCCCAGCGTTAAAAAAGATTCTCAGGTTTTACTTTTTTTCCCTTTGGACAATAATGTAAGTGGGGTGGAATACTTCTGATCAGGGATGGGGTGAGTGTTTGAGAGGGATGGCTCCCACCAGCTTCAAATCAAATTGGGTTTGCACCGCATTTCTCTTACAGCTGGAGATTATGAAGGCTTGCAAGACCCCATGATTCCAGTTTGCTGATGGACGAAGCTCTGGCCAGGCACTTTCCTTGGCTGTGCAGAGCTGTCATTTGCCTGCTTGCAAGTACCTATGACTATGGGCTGTAAAAAACAAAACAAAACAAAAAAACAACACCTTTGCAGGAGCTCTCCTTGGCTAGATGGCTACTTGCAAGCCCCATAGTCCCCGCCTGAAATGACTTTCCTGTTCTCAACCTCCTGCTTCACTCTCCTATCCTTCTTGGCCACGGACTCCATACGTTCCACATATGGATTTTTTTTATTTGGGAAAGTGGGATTCTTTGGCAGCAATGATGGGGGGTTACATAGGAAGTTAGGAGGAATTGGGCTGCTTGAGTATGTTTTACTTGAACATTTGAGCAGCCCGATTTATAATTAAGCAGGTGATCACCCAATCCTGGGTCTGTCTGCACCTGGAAGAAACCTTTTGGAAATAAAGCTTGCGGGTTTTATTTTACACAGTGCCACAAGATTTCTGTCACAAAGTAACAATAGGATACTGGAGAAGAAAACCATCTGGATTCCAAATTTGCCTGCTCATCTGGCAGCCAGATTTTTTTAAACAAAAGTACTTCAAGGTATAAGTTACATAGAAGTGAAAACTAGCCAAGTATCAATGCTACTAGAAATTAATTAGTTTGTGTGTTTTTTTCTGGATCACCTTATGTTTAAACATTCTGTAGTTAAATATTACAATTGTTTTCACAGGGAAACTTACCACAGCCTGCATGAATTAATTAATTGTATTCCTACATCATTGAGAATCTCTCTCCGTAATGTCTTCACTTTTTGCACAGGTAATCTGTTGTCTTTGACATTCAGCAACATGAAGACATTTTTTATTATAGCCCTACTACTCATCAGACGTCCGGGAAGCAAAGCATACGATAAACATTCTCCTCAACCAGTAACTCAGGCAGTTGTAAATTTCCCCATGGTAAATGACAGTATGTAGGTTCTTGTTAGATATTCAAGTAGAAGACACATTTCAAAAAAGTCATGCTTAGGCTGCCCCCTACTGCCAAAAAAATAGACTGACTCTAGAAATATGTAGTGTTTAAAAATACACACAACCCAAGTCTTGCTTTTGAATTTGACATTTAAGTTCCTGATGTAGGTTTAATGATGAAATTTTCATAACAAAACTTAATGAATGAAATGTAGGTGTAGCTTTTTGAAGCATACGTGTTCTTTGGCTTTAACTACTAAGTACACTTGGGAAAGACCCCTTGTGTCTTTCTTGTCCTCCTGCTGAATGGGATTGATGCCAGTATTCTCAGTGTTATTCCCTATGTACTATGTTTTGACTATTCCTAAAATGAATTTCCTCATCATACATGTGGCAGGGCATGGTAATTGAGGGGCTCTGTTGCTATAGTGCCTATGCCATTTTCCATAATGGCCTGTCATGCTGTCTGTATACATGCATGTGCACATCCTCTGCAGGATGGAAGGAGAGGAAATGAGGCTCTATTGAGTCATATAGAATAGGGGAGTGGAGGCTCCACCCCCCCCCCCCCCCCACATAAAGAGCCATTGAGCCACAGGAAAAATCAATTGGGAGCATGTCTGTCATATCCCCTCTTTCCCTCCTTCGGTCTCTGTCGCATGCGGACAGAAATGCTCTCACCAGAATCCCAACTGTTTTACTCTGAAATAAGACCTGCTATTTTTAGTGGGATTTAACTAGGGTTAGAATTGCAGCCATAGTGGTAACTCCTGAAATTAAAAAGGAAGGGGACTCTTGAGGGGATTTTCTCTAAGCCCTCGTGGCCCAAGAGTTCTTCCTGAAATATCAAGCAAAGATTAGTGTGTGTATGTGTGTGGGGGGTGGGTGGGGTCTTATGGTGACTGTGGATGATGTTCTGTCTGGTTTTTTTAACTCAGTTTTAATCCAATGGCAAGTGCTGGGCTGCCATACAACTGGAAGCCTCAAACGTATGCCCCTGCGAAGTGCTTGCTTGCTCCTCCTGTCTTCCGGTTCCATTTCTCCTCCCCCTCCTGTCCCAGACAGCCCCAATAGTGTACAGCTGCTGTGCTGCCACAAGTAAAAAAGAAGCTCGTTGCCCTTCTACAGCGTCTTGAAACTTGTCAGGGTACATTTTGCTGTGGAGGCGAAAGTAAAACAGAAAACAGCTGTGCATCAAGCATCCGGAGCAGAATTGCGGAGAAACCTGCGGGCTGAAAGGGCCATAGGTTTCTCTCCCCAACTATAAAGGGTTGATGCTGTGCCCATGCAGAAAAGGATTGTAGCCATTGAGGTTTGGGCAGAGGAAAATAAAAATGCATGCTCTATCCAGCAGACCTTTAGATGAAAAACAGGTAAACTCTAGCTGAAAAGCAAAGGTGTGTAGTGTAACTACTTGTTAAAATTGAATTGATGTAGTTCATAGTAGCCTTAACTCTGCCTTGGCATGTATTTAAAAATAAACAAATAGAGGCAGCTATAGGAATTCAGGAAAGGTTGAATAACACTGCAATCCTATACCCTCTCACTTGGGAGTAATCCTAATTTTAAGTATTTAAATATTTAAGGAATACATCGAATAATAAATTCAATGGGATTAACTCCTGAGTAGCCATGAATAGAATTGTATTGTTAGTAGGTATTGTATGTTGTACCCAGACACAAGTGATGGTTAGCCATGCTTCAATCTCATGGAACTCAAGGAGAAAACTTAGTCTTGACGAACTTAAGTCCTATTGATTTCATGAGACCTAAGTATGACTAACTTGATCTGGATCAAACCTGTTTTATTCTGCCACTTACTTGTTTCTTGTATAGATAGGTATATTTTCTCTCAGAAGAGTTGTACTATCATTTTCTTTTAATGCTGTGTATTACAGTGTTGTGTTTAGGTTATCACAATAGGCATTAGGGGAAGGAACCACTCAATCATGCATTAAAATTCTCCTAATCTTATGCCTCTACAGAATTTGCACCACTCAGGTTTCTCCTGTAGTTTAGAAGTGACTGATGTCAGTTACATGAGTGCACTGTACAGTCAAGTATTCCCAGGTGATGCATGCTATTAAATCAGGAGCATTTTCCTGTACTGGGCCATGTGGTCAGCTAAGTCTTTCACTTCAGTGTCTCCTGCCCTTTGCACTACTGTTCTAATTCTCTCCTAATTGCAATTTTGTCAGACGTGGACATAAGTAGAGATACTAACATCCATTACGCCAACTTCCATTTTATATATATAAAAAAACCATTAGTACTTTAACCATGTGTCTGGAAGAAAGACCATGGTGGGAGAGGGGGTATAAAATATAAGTTAAAATAGATTGCCATATTTATACTACTGATGGTTTCAGCTATATGTTGATCAAAATGGAATATGGAACATTAAGAGTGGAATCCTATGCATGTGTAGACTGAAAAAGAAGTTCTACAACTCCCAGCATCCCTCCAGCCAGCCATGTTTTTTCTGTCTAAACATGAATAGGATTGTACGTTAAGATACACTAAGCATTGGGTCCCAAAATTATTTGTAGCTATGCCACAAGAAAAGTCACAGCAGTGTTATATTCCATAGAAATCAATGGCATTGCCTTAGTGGCCATATAAAAAGTTCACTTGTAAGAAATTGTGCACTAAATATTTTGGTACATTCACGTTATATAAAGCAGCACATTCAGTACACCATCTTGTGGCAGACTGCATTTTTGTCTTTCAGAGCACATGCTGGTTTTGCTTGTTAATCTAAAGTGTAATATTTATATTCATCCCTGAAGCGATGTTAGTCTCTAAAAGTTAAACTTGAAACTATGACACACACCTTTTTCACAGACTGAACACATAAAACAGCACTGATTTTCTTTTATTGACAATTGGGGAGAAAAAAATCCGTCACCATTTGGTTAAGTGAAGTCTGTTTAAAAAAAAACAACGCAGTAAAATGTACGTGCAGATGTTTTGCAGATCAGCCTGCTGAAAGGAATAACCAAAAGACAGGTCTTAAGCTAAGATCAGGCAGTGGGAGATTAGCAAATAGTAGGTAAATGACATTTTTAAATAGGTCTTACTTTGAAACTTCCCATATAAACAAAGAATAAACATCAATAACACCACCAAATAAAGCCACAGCAGATAATAGTTTCTCCTCTAAAGTTTTATACATTATATAGTAACTGTTCTGTCTTTCAGTTATTTCCTCTGATAAACTTGACTTCAGTGAAGTCTCAGCAAGGCCATCTTGGATAAAAGCATAACATTAGACAAACAGCTGTCTAATGCCCTATTATAATGAAGAAATGGAGGGCATTTTTAAACAACTGAAAACTTGAAGATCAGATTTATTTTCCCTTGATGTTTTTATTTTACACCAGTGTTGGCTGGTATGTAAAGAATTCAAAAGGAAAAAAGTGATGCCTAGCAAAACTAGCCGCATCTTGGTCCATAAGTAGCATTGAAGAGAATGTCTCTTGTTAATTTCCTGTAATTGTTTTTGACTCTTGCAAACAGTTTTTCTTCATGTTGATTTTAAAAAGGAGAGCCATCACAGTGCTTTTCTACAAGTATATATAACAGTTCTGTTTTGCCTTTATAGGTCCATTTTTGGCTCAAGTTCAATGTTTAAATCTTTCTATTGTAAATCATCAGAGGCAGGTGTTGAGCTTTAAATATTGACAGGATTCTTTAAAAAGTAGGAACATGTTGAAGCATCTAATAACTCTGCTAAACATATCCAATTTACTTTGCTACAATTCAAAACTGTAAAAATGGTGAAATGGAAAGATACAAACAGTATTGTTGACACTGTATTGTCAAGTGTTTGCACTAAGACCCCATGTACCATAGATTTAATTTTTTAAAAATCATATTTATATTCATTTACATGAGACTTACACATATGAAAAAGAAATACATACACAGTAAATACATAAATTCTAGTATATTACAATAAAACAGATGAAACAAGTTTAAAAAGGGGTGTCTCCTTTAGATAAAAGCATTATTTCTGCAATTCGGCCAAATTTCTGATGATAGATACATTGGGGTTTATTCATAAAAACTAATTAGTAACTATTCTTTTATTGAACTACCCAATGGGTGCAGTCTGGCCAGTACTTTTACTGCACATTCTACAGTCTTTCAGTGGGGTTTGTATCCAAATCCTACATAAACTCCATTGAAATGAATGAGTTGTGTGCCGGTAGTACTTGACAGGTTGCACATTACAACTTAATATGTAAAAAGATCACACATTTTTGTCTGATAAACATTTTGTGTTTTCTTCCCTATTACCCTGTTCTTGGAATAAAAAGCTTCTTTTTCTTAAGATGGTGGTAGTGCACTTCAGGTAAAGTAGAAGAAAGAGGTGGCATCTAGAAGTGAGGGGAAAATAATCTTTCAGTAATAAACTTCTTTACAAGGTTTTCATTAATAGACTCATTTCATTTAAGAGAACCGATAATGATCTTAGAGTGACAGATTGTAAAATCGGTGGAGGCTGGCAAATGAGGATTGGTGATGAGAGGAGTGAAGGAATGAGGCAAAAGATCTCATGATACCTCAGAGCGTTGAAATCGGGCGGGCCATATGTGACCCATGAGCCACATGTGAGTCCCACCATGCACCGCTGAATTCAGTGGCACCAAATGTTTTATAATGAAAAATATTAGTGCTATGGAGTGCTAAAAGGGTCAAATGTAGCTTCAGGAGAAGCTAAATATAACCCTTTTGGTGCTACAGAGCAAAACAGAGCAGTTTATTTATTTATTTATTTATTTATTACATTTGTATACCGCCCCATAGCCGAAGCTCTCTGGGCGGTTCGCCACCCCAAACCAGATAAATCCCTTTTACTTTGCACAACTGAAATATGGACCTCTTAACTAAATAGCATTCAGTAATGTTACCATTTTCTGTTAGAACAATTGCTTTGAAATCTAGCCTTTGTAGGATAAGCCAGAGATCTTAATACATTAAGGCTGCAATCTTAAAATACTTACCTGGGAATAAATCCCATTCATTTCAATGGGGTTTCTGAGTAGAAACGTATAGGATTGCACTGTCAACATCCCAATCGGAAAAAAAGATAATTGAAAGAATGAAAAATGAAAGGTCACTATTTCATAGTTTTGTGTAATTTGTGTGTAGTATTGAGTTTAAATAATAAAAAATCCAGGTTGCTTTTGTCTCTCTAGCAGGTTAGTTGATGTTGGATATCTCTTTAGTATTGTTCTTTATATACGATAGAATGTATGATGAAAAAGATAAGAATTGATGATAGAATTGCTTTGTAAATTACTGTAGTTACTGTAATGAATGTAGTTGTCACTGTAATGAGTTATTGGTAGGATCAGCCTCAAAATGCACTCATTTACAACTTGAGGAGTAGTAATAATTCTTGCAAATTGCACTTGTTGGCTTCATGTTTTCTATTAACACAGTGGGTTGACACTAGACTTGCTCATGCTTAGAATAGACCCATTACGATGAATTTAATCATGACTACCTTGTTCCATTGATTTCAGTGGGTCTACTCTACGCTTCACTAAGTTTGGAGCCAAACCATATTTTTGCCTACACGCTACAGTTTGTATTTCCTATTTTTTGTTTTCTGATTCTCTAGCAATAATCAAGTCCCTGTAATGAAGTCCCATGAAAATTTCTGTTGTAAGTTGTCTAACCAACAACGCTAAGAGCCTATCCACACTACTACTTTAAAATGGTTTAAAATGGTTTATAACAGTTTTGAGAATTGTTGGGGCTCAGGACACACTCCATATACAGTTTTCACAACATTTTCAAAGTGTTTTATCCTGCGTGTGTAGATAGGCTTGTAGTATACTTATAAAAGAACCAGAAAAATGTGGGTAGACATCGCCATAGTCTGGAACTGATTTTCTGGATGCCATCTCTCAAAATAGCTGCCACGAAATTTTAACTGTACCTATTTTGGCTCCTAGAACACTTTTGTGTCATTATTGTATCTAAATATATGTTATGGGGTCAAGGAATTCAATTATAAGGTTCTTAAATTCATATGGATGTTAGATTTTGCAGGAAACAGGTGCCATGTTATTTATTAAATACAAATTGTTGTAAACAGTAACGTATATGAAATTCTGATTACCTTATATGTAATGTACATTATTACATAAATTTCCCTGTTTCAGGTGGAGAACCACTGAGGAAAAATGGATGGTGCATGAGGACTTGGAGCTAAACTTGTTCATCAGGAAAAAACGCAAGCTTCATTTGATCTGAAAAAGTGCATTATCTGTCAGACTGCAGACCCCAAGACAAGAGTTACTAGAATTAGAAGTGCAGGAAAACTAATAAGGCAAGCAACTGACATTAAGTATGATGTGAAAATACAATAATGTGGCAGATGAGTATGGGTTTGTGCATCATGTGACTAACCAATGCTACAAAGCATGCACTTTGAAAAAAAACTCTTGATAAAATAGCAGAACATCAAGATAAAGAAGAAAGCAAACATGAAGATTTGGCCAGCAGCAAAGCTACCATTGCTGGAACATTGTGCAAAGCAAGGTCAACAGTTTCGCCACGAGTACCTCCATCTTATGTTATGCTATCAATGCATGAAAGATGTATAACCTGTGGACAACAAAGTTATAATAGCGTGCGGGAGAAGCTATGAATCAGTGAATCAGAAAAAGCAAAGAATTTTTTAACTGCTGCTATTTATTTTCAAGATGATGTTTACACACGTATGGCAGATCTGGAATCAGATACTTAGGTATTTGGTGTGGATGTACTGTACCACAAAACATATTTGGAAAGATATTTAAAATTGTATGAATCTGGTATGCGAAATCCTAAAGACCGAAAAACAATTTCCACAAAAGTTGTTGCCTTTAGAAGAGGTAATGAAATTATTGGCCCTGAGCTTAAAGAAAGATGTGGTTTCACACTGTCAGAAATTCATGATCTCACAAATAAATTGTCTAGAGAAGACATAATTAGAAACAACAAAGTTGAACTTAGACTACAATGGAGAAGACATATGCTTCAGTTCATCTGACAGTAAAAATGAATCCTTGATGGTGTTTCCAACAAATCTAGGGATTGATGAAATAGTCTGATGCATACGAAAAGAAGATAACATCAGATCATCTGCAAAGGACATCAGAGCGGCTTTAAAGGAAGTTAGCTACTGAGCCACATACAAGGTTATGCTGTTATCCTACAAAGCCCTAAACAACTTGGGACCAGCATACCTAGCAGACCGTCTTCCCTAATATATACCTGGACGACAACTACGATCCTCAGAGGAGACCTTACTGGCCATTCCAAGATGAATGGAATGCCGCCATGAAGAACCTTGGTAGTGGGCCTTCTCTGTAGTGGCACCCACCCTCTGGAAAACCCTCCCTCATGTGGTTCGGGAGGCAGAAAACGTTAAATCTTTTAAGTGCCTCCTGAAGACATAACTTTTTACACAGGCTTTCCCTGGTTTTTAATGTAGCTCGTTTTACACTGCCTTTTTAACTTTTTAATGTTTCAATTTATATTGTTATTTTTATGGTTTTTAATTGTGCACTGCCCAAAGAACTTCGGCTGAAGAGCAGTATAAAGATGTAATAAATAAACAAATAAATTTTGGACTTGCAGACAGGTTCTGTGATTCTGAAAAACTAAAGATGTCTTGGATAGCTACTGAGATGCCAGATGAAACGTTAACATCTTTATCAGCATTGTCAAATTGTATTTTTCTCAAAGATGAGAACTCAGAGTAAGATCCATCACAAAAGGGCAGTGATGATGATCAATGTAATGAGGAACAGGGTGCTCCTACCTTCAGTGAAAGAAAAATGGATGTTTGTGGGAAGGTCATTTACCAAATTCTATATTATTCTCTTCATCACAGAAAAAAACAGACATCATGGAAAGAAAGGGTCATGCGATATATGACAAGTGCAAAAGAAGAGACCTAATTACACGCAGGAACAAAACATTGGTGACAGTGAGCTACAATGAAATATTGGGGGAAAGACAGCAATTAGCAGCATATGCTATGCAAACAGGTAGAGAAGGAAATTTGCCATTGCCAAACCATTTTGATATCGAGAGCTTTCCTAGAGCTGCCATTGATCATTTTGATCATGAAGATTGATCAACAATATCGGGTGCTCATGCTTCAAAAGACACTGTCAGTGTTCTATTGCAGGTGCATCTTGGTCCAACAAGGTTTACTGAACTGATGACCATAGAATGCAATACTCCTATGCAGATTCAGATGTACAGGTTCTGGTCTTCCAACAAAAACACAGAGATGCTCCAATAGGCTGCCAGTAATTGTTTCATTAACAGTGCAAAAGTGACGACTGTGATTATGGTATTAAGTGGTACTATGACAGGAGACAGTGATAACAGAGACACGCTTATAGTTAGAAAGCAGGAAGTAGAAACGTGCTCTGAGCTTCAGATCTCTGTTGAAGAAGCAGATGCTAGAATAATAATCCACCTGTTCCACGCTGTTCAGCCAGGAATGAAATGCCTCCTAGTATTATCGAATGATACTGATGTAGTTGTCCTCTTCATATATTTGAACTATTCACAATCGGTTTGAAAGAAATGTGGATAAAGTAGGAGTGAGAGACAAAGTGCACTACGTACCTCTTCACAAACTTGCAAAGCATCTTGGAGCTATAGTGTGCAGTATTCCAATTAAGGCACATATTACAAGCTGTGATATCATAACTAAGGTAGGAACAAAGACATCGGCCTCGAAAGCAGTACCACAAAAGTTTCTACTTGGTTTTTTCAGAAGAAAATACTCGTTGACCTTCAATATTCACTGCAGATGGACCAACACATATCAGAACTTCCACCTTCATTTTTCTCAGTTAGAAATAGACATTTGAGAAGATGCTTTTTTATTCTTCGGGCATGCTTAACTCTTTATGGCGGCCGCTTTATTTATGAAGCTCTACAACCAACAGACTTTGGACATTACAAAACATCATAGTATTCTGAAGCCTGAACCATGTCTTAACCTGATGCCTTCCGAAGTACTTATACAATGCACATGCACAACTTGCGTTACTAGTAGATGCAAATGTCACTTAAAATATGTGGCTTGCACAGAGTATTTTAAATGTGGAGAACAATGTAAAATATTGTAGTTGAAGAGAGAAAATCAAGGGACTATTGTCATACTCATATTTGCTCCACCCTGATAATTATGTGTAAAAAAGTTATGAGTATTTGCATATACCAAATGTATGCCTTTGTTTGAATATCACTGACAAAATTTTACAGGTATACTTTACTATTTCAGTGCAATAATGAATTGCAAAAATATGTTCAACTTATATTTAATAAATAACAGGAAACCTGTTCACTGTGAAATCTAGAAGCCATATTAACTTAAGTACTTTATACTTGAATTCCGTGACCTCAAAAACATATATTTAGACATCAGAATGACATCTGTAAGTTCTAGGAACCTTAATAGGTGCAGTTTAAATTTGGGGACAACCATTTTTAAAGATGGCGTCTAGAAAATCTGTTCCAGACTATGGTAATGTCGACCCAAGTTTTTCTGGTTCTCTTACATGTATACCAAGTGGTTTTGCTGGTTAGATAAATCAGAACAGATTTTTTTACGGGACTTCATTACAGGGACAGGACTACAATGGCTAAGTCCATGTAGTAACAACAGCAAATTAGATAAGAACAGGTGTGATGCCTGCAAGCATAGCCCCTTTCTTTCTGAACTTCCATTACAATTTGAAACACTTTAGGTGC
The DNA here is from genome assembly GCA_029215795.1 of Anniella stebbinsi. Lineage (NCBI taxonomy): Eukaryota > Metazoa > Chordata > Lepidosauria > Squamata > Anniellidae > Anniella > Anniella stebbinsi. The sequence goes on along the minus strand of JARDYH010000003.1, from coordinate 51,210,189 downwards.
ATATGGGAAAGTCAATGGAAACAGCAGGGTCTGTCACCTCTTGACAGAACTACAGGTAGTATCAAAAGTGGTTCAATCAGAGCTAGGATGGGTGCTGGATGCTGGATGCTGGCTGAAGCCAACCTAAGATGTAGCTATTTTCATGTGACCACTTAAATCCTATGGAACCTACTAGTGTGAAACAGAAAGGCATTAGCAGATCATCGCACATGTTGCTATGTTAATGTGATTACAGAATAGCAACAGGGCTGTTTGAATATATTTTTGTGGAAGTTAGTTTTTTTACCGTGTATATATTCCAAACATCTTCCAGAAAAAAATTGCAGTGATTAAACCAGAGAGCTGTAACACCCACCACCCACTTGATTATTGGTACAGCTTGTTCTTACTGAGGTGATAAGTCGGTGTCTGGCCTGTATTGTTTCGGACTGCAGGTGGGGGCTCACATGAATGAATGCTCCACAAAGAAATCAGATGAAGAAAAGAGCTTCCAAGTGAGAGAATAATTTTGTATGGAAAAATTATTCCATCAGATGAGCCTTTAATTGCAGCCCAGACACAGGTTTATTACTACAGTGAGGACTAGACTTATAAACGCAAATGTCTCAGGGCCTCAGCAGAATCCTATATCACCAATAATTATTGCTTATTTTTCATAAATAACACAGCCTTTCATCGTTCATGTCTGAATACTCACATTAGTTCAGCTCAGAGCTCTTTTCCATGCTAGCCTTGTCAGCATGAATATGTGCGAACTGTAGAACTGTCTAACCTCTGCAACCGTGCTGAAGCAACTGCAAATTGGGAACCAAAACAACAATAAGAACCTTGCTATCAAAAACCTCTCCTTAATTTGAGGCTTTTCTAATAAAATATATAGGCCGCTCTGCCGGAATTCTATTTGGCCTGATTCTTTAGGCTTATTCAGAGCTCTAATCACTTGGTGTGTGTGCTCTCCCCACCTGCCACACATTTATTTGTTAAGAATAACACAGCATATAGTATTGAAGAAAAAATGAGTTGGATCCAGATTGAAACACATGCAACAGGACTGATGGAAGTGGACTTCTTCCCATGCTACACAGAAGTTGAGGAACCATGCTGAATGAGCTAGATGTGGGGCAGAAGGAATCCCTGAAAATTAAGCAGATGTGCTTTCATGGGTGGAGCAAACTTTTATTTTGCATATTCCAGTGTTTCTACAAAATGCTAAGATGCACCCATTTTCAAGTATCTTTAAACACTTGTGTACAAGCATTTGGGAATTTTGATGTAATTGTAAGTGGTAAAACCACGTTCACACAACAGGATGTGAGAAACAATGGTGTACGTGTGGCAGCTGTTTTTGACATGTAAAATAGTGAAGGATGAAGCTCTCTAGACTCAAATGGCTTCCCCTAAATGAATGAATTCAACCTTGATTTGGATAGGTTCAATTAGCTCATTTGAAGTTCAGGCCCATTCTGTTTTCCAAATATAACTGTGTCTCATTGGGTACCCACCTCCAAATCTAGTGAATCCCACCATTGCTCCTTTCACCCAGCATACAAACTATTGATATGGCTTTCATTAAGTAGCAAAAACAACAACAACAATAATAACAACAACCACAAACTATTGGTCACCAGGTTTCCTGGGAACTGTAGTTTCCCAGAACTTCCCGAGTACCCAGAAGCGCTAGAGACCTACAATTCTCAAGGTGTCTTGGCACCCACAATGTTGACCTGGTTGTTGTTGTTAAGTAAATAACAGCAGAAAATGGGATGGGGCTGAGCTAACTGCAAGCTTGTGCTGTGAATGTGGCTCATAATTAGTTCTAAATTGGGGATATTTATACTATGAACTTCCCATTTCTGAAATTCAGCTGCACTGCTGAAGCTGTAAGTGTGAAGCAGTACATTGTAATTGGAAATATTGTTCTTATATGCTCAATACTTTTGTCAGTGTAACTTATGAAAAAAGTGAAGACCTAATTAGGAATTCAGGTGGTCCAGTGTCTTCCTCAACTGCTGGGAAAGTATTTCTATTACTCCCAGATGCCGTACCTTGCTTACCTGTTGAATTACACCAGGGCCTTTTTCATAATGAGAAACAGAAAAGCAAGCAGCATCTGACATGTGGGAAGTTGCAGGTATCACCTGGTTGAATTTAATCTAGAGATCCTTGGAATCATGTATCCTACAAATTGCCCCCTAGATTTCCTGTTGAACTACCAAAACTAGCTATGTTTTACACTAGTAGCACCAGTAGTTACCTGACAAGGAAAACAAAGCTATTTGGTTCTTAACCAAAGGTTTGTGCAAGTTTTACCATCTGCAGCACAGGAATTAGAGTTGAGCCTCTAACTAAGACCATCAGCTGTGTCTTGGCAGCAGGACCCTACCATCACATCCTGTGAGCTGTAGTTCCCTACCAACTTATAATCATTACAGATTTAGGGGTGTATACTGCATACAAACAAGAAAAAAAAAATCAAGCTGCACATAGCTGCCCCCTGCCATCCTCAACCCACCACAAAAACACACACATCACAGTCAATCTGAATGTTTTCTTGACAAATATCTATGCCAAGCATGCACCAGGAAATGGGGAAGTTAACAAGCATAGCTTTCATATCTTACCACTATTTTCCCCAGACCATAGCAAGGTCATTTGCTCCCTATACCCATATCTACTTACTTTCATTTGCTCTGTTCTAGATTTTGACTAAATATTTTACACTAAATATAACTAGCAGCTAAGTTGGCTAAGCTATACAACTCTGGCATGTTCTCATCTGCAAAGAAAAGAATGCACAAATGGCTTTAGTTTTGAAAGTAAGCATTAATATCATACCATCAGTTGCCATTTTTCGTGACTGTCCTGATGTCGTAGTTAACCTGAATCCAGCTGGCAGTGTTTCTGAAGAACCAGGCATCATGCTGATTCCATGGACTTCACGTGGAGGAAACTGTCTTCGCCAGGAAGAACCACGCCTGAAATTCTTGTCATCATTCTGATGAAACAAAAATGTATGGATTTTATGAAAACTGGTTTCTGGGAAGTTGACATTTCCCCAAGTTTGATCAATTAGAAAGTGGATTTCTGTCAGTTACAAATATGTTTTTCAAAAAGCATATATTTCATGGAAATGGAAATCTTTAAGCTGTTCTAGGTTGGTCAAAGTTTGCCTTATTATCCCTTTTGAACATAACCTAATAAGATATGCAAGGTGAGCACTGTTTACTTATATTACCATATGGCTAGTATGCAGTGAAAAAGTGTGTCAGGTTGCTTCCATGTGATATTGGGATCCATGATCATGTGTACCAAATGGGATGTGATAAAGAACGCAACTCATCCTTTGAGATAGTTGTTACTGTGCCCAAAAGGTTAGGAAGATGCTAACTAGAGTGCCTGAGAGATCCTAAGTTGCCCATCCCTAATCTATATATTCTGTATGCTATCTTGTTTTATTATTTGCTACATTTCAGAAATATAAGTGACCACATGTCTCTAAGTATGCCTATCTTTAAATGTAATAAGTGAAGAATATAAAAAAGAAAAATAACACATCATTTTATTTAAAAACTCTGTTCTGTTACATGTGTTTATTTTAGCAGCGTTGTACATTCACAATAGATGGTAATCATGCCATTAAACATGTGACAAAGTGAAACTATAGAAAAATCATACTTGTATATTTTATTTTGATCACCATTAAATCTAGACCCTTATTCCTAATATTGATTGTGTATTATTTTCATACACACACACACACAGTTGTTATTGGTTGGCAACCTAGAGCTACTGAAATCCCTATCAGTTTATAAATCATTTACCAAATGTCATGAGTGCTCCCACTGACAAAGGGCTGTAGGGGATTATACATAGATTTGCACAAATGGTGCTACTCCATTTATTTCTCATGCCATCCTACATCTATTCTGAACCAATTTGACTGGATCCTATTCTACAGTAAAGCCAGCATAGCCATAATGATTAATTCCATCCCATACTTCCCTATTTTGATGGAACATAATTATATTGACAATTTCCTACTCAAAGTGGTATACCATAATTCAGTGTAGTGAATAAACTATGAACATATTGGGAGGAAAGCTTTACAATAGTCTACGCAGCTAATTCCATTTGAGAATAAATCAAGTTTAATTGGAAACATGTTTAGCATTTGATAAGAGGGTAAGATTTTGCCTATAGCTGCAGCACATCTTTATTACCTTTTCATGCATTCTTGTATAAATGACCCAAATCAAACATTATTTTCTGCTGTTCATAAACAATAACGTATAAATAGGATTACTTACTTCATCAAGTCGTCTATCTGTTCCTAGTGCCAATAGATTGTTGTATTCTCTCTCAAGGATCTGTCGTGCCTATGGTTAACCAAATCAAATAATTGAAGTAATAAAAAATATAGTTAAGATCCATAGGAATTGATTACAATAAGTAATTTAGTTACTTACCTGTGTATTCTGTGTTGGAATCTGCAATAATAAAGCTAAACTGCTATAATCGAAGTTATCATCCAGGGCTATGAGCGATCCATGCACACCACTTTCTAATACATTGTTTGCATATTCTCGTAATCCAATTGCTTGTATCCAGCGTATGGCTCTGTCATTACTCCATACCAACACATCTACAAAAAGGAGGGAGAGAAGCGTTTTCCTAATGACTCAACTTTCAGAAGCGCAAGGATGTATGGAGGACTGAGCTGAACCAGTTGTGTCCATTTTTACAGAAACTACACTTTACAAAACAGGGGAAATCAAAATTAATCAACCTGTTGGATGTTTTTCTGTTTTAAAATATAAATAATTTTTAATAGCATGATGGCTAAATTAAGTTTCTGGACATATCTTTTTGTAGTGTACTGAGATAACTCAACGTTGAGGCTCGCTAATAACTAAGATGCTTCAATTTCTAAATGCTTTTTTGGTAAAGTTCTAATGAAGCTGGAAGCAGGTATCACACATTTCCCACTTGCTTATTGTAAAGTCTGAATAATTAGGTTGACCATATAGAAAGGAGGACCAGGGCCCTCTATCTTTAACAGTTGCACAGAAAAGGGAATTTCAGCAAATGTCATTTGTATGCATACAGCACCTGGTGAAATTCTCTCTTCATCACCATAGTTAAAGCTGCAGGAGCCATGCCGTCTTTTTTATCTGGTCAATCTAGTATAGTTCCTGCAGCTTTAACTGTTGTGATGAAGAGATAATTTGACCAGGTGCTGTATGCATACAAATGAAAGCATGGAAGCAGTGAAAGGCTGTGTAGCCATAGCTCTGCACACACACAGTGCTGATTGCTGCATGGAGAACCTTTGCAAGCATTACCCCATTGCAGGATCAGGTCCATTATTAGTGTAGCAATGTATGACACCTGGTGTCCCTAGGAGAAAGCATGGATTGAAGTGACAATGCTTTGCATCTACTTGCAATTCATGGTAGACATTATACTAATAGTAGGCATTATAACAATCCCCCAAACAAAATTAATTTTACATGCATATTGAAACTCTTCAGTGTGAAAGAAAAGAGACTGCCTCTTAAGATGGTGCTTGCTATCTGTGTTTTTTGTAAGTACTTAGCATTTACATGTAAGCAAGTATCTATTTTGCTTCCCCATTAAGTGGGCACCTTTTTAGCTGATTAAAAGTTATTTTAGTTGAATAATCAATAAATCAAACACTGCAGCCTTTTAATATATGCTTGTCATACTGTGGCTGCTGATTGCATATTTCACGATATTGTGCATTTTGAATCATATTAATTGGTCAGAGGATACTCTCTTTAAAAATAATTGTGAATAGGATAAAACTTCCTAAGCAATGGATTATCATCATGTAAATGAGTTATTAACAAGCCAAGTGAATATGCCAATCCGAATTGTGTCTATGAATATTTACAAGTTTGGGTGAGGAAGAGAGAAGATCATATTGGGGTACTCCACACTTGAGAATGACTGTCATGCTACTTCTTCCATATTATCTCCTAACCATCCCTGGGTACAGAGATCACATGGAGAAATTGCTGTCTGCACTGGCATTTCACGGCTTTCAATTCTACAACCATAGGAAGCATGTTTTGCAGTGAGTGGGCGTGCTTGTTTATTCCCGTGGATGTATTGACAGGTACCATGGTGGTTTAATAGGCAAGCTGTATCTTGGGCCTAACATCAGCTTCCTGGTCCCAGAAAGAGCACATGCAAAAAAGACTGCCAGAGAGCTACAGACTTACCTGATGAAAAAGACATGACAGCCAACTATAGCTTAATTTACCTCCAGGGGCTGTTGCATCTTACTGGGTGCCCACAGAAACTATTTTTGTATTCTTCTCATAGGTATCCAACTTGCCATGACTTGCCATGTCGTGCAAACTCAGGTGGCGAGGACTGAAGGTTAGACAACCCTCAAATAACCTTAAAATAAGCCAGGGGTTATTTGAGGGTTGTCTAATCCTCAAACAACCCCTGTCACCTGGGTTCGCATGACACAAGCCATGGTAAGCCAGGTGCCCACAAGTGTTATGCAAAAATGGCACCGATGTGACAGCCCCTGTGGGTAAATTAAGCTATGGTGGGCTGTCGTGTTGTGTAAACCAATTTATAATCTACAGCTGGTGTGGAGTTCTCCTTATGCTGAACAACCAAACCTACCCTGCAGAAAGTCACAGCTTTGTGGCCTTAGTAGGCCCTAGTCACAGTTTCCCCCACATTTTACTGTTGGGTGTGAATAAATGTTTTTCAAATATGGCTCATAGACCACACCTGCCCTTTTAAAAAAAGTACATTGAGCTAGACATCGGGGAAATTAGAGAACTAACTTCCCCAAGTTGGACCTTCCAACTTAATATGAGTCAAGTCCAAACCTCTGCAAAGTCTGGCGTTCGCTAGTAATTAGATGAACTGTAGCAGAACCCTTCATAAGGCTGCGGAAACATTGTGGTTGCCAATCCCCATGGGTTACACAGTTTCTAGGGTGTCTAGATCCTTAGTAAGGCTTCTTGAGCCCAGGGAAATTACAATTCCCAGGAATACTGCTGCAAATGCACCAGGATCAACAGAAGTTTTTCCCCGCTGGGATCCTCTTGCTTGCTATTGACAAGTATGTTTTGAGAAACACTTTGGGTAAGTGATGGGCAGGGGAAGGCTTGCCATGTGGAAGCTTGAAGCCTGATTTTATTCCCAAAGACATAGCTTGGAATATAATGGTAACTAGGCCCATGTTCCAAATGAGATGATACTTGAGGGAACGCTTCTCCCTATATCTGCCTCCCCGAGACCTGAGATCTGTCGAAGGAGCCCTTCCTCGTGCCCCACAAACACATGATATACACTATAGTGGGACATGGGAGAGGACTTTCTCTGTTGTGGCATTCCGGCTGTGGAATTCCCTGCCCCTGGAGGCTCGACTAGCACCGGCACTGGCTTTATTTAGGCGCTAGGTTAAGACATGGCTTTTTAATAAAGACTTTGATGGCTAAATCCACCTGCCTGCATACTGTCTTGTTTTAACTGGATGTTACTATTTTAACGTTTTGTGTTGGTTTTAATATATTAATGGTTTAATTTGTTTTACAATTGTGTATTTATTCTATTTTATATGTATTATTTTATCTGTACGCCACCCTGAGATCCCTGTGATATAGGGCGGGATATAAATGTTTTAATAAATAAATAAATAAATAAATAAATAAATATATTCCAAACCAAACCCTATTTATTTATTTGGGGATTCATAGCCCACTTTCACTTGTGTCTCAAGGCAGTTAACAAGTCAAATTGTTAAACAATACAAAGCAGTATAAACAGGGCAGCAGAACAAAAATGAAGATCATAGCCAGTGAATTTAAAAACCATAATGATCATCCAATTTAAAGAGACTATATCATAAAAAAGCAAACATGTGCCATTAAAAGCATGAGATAAAAGGATGGACTTTACAGAGCACTTAAAAGATGTTTAGGGAGCGAGGTCCAGCACTTGAGTGCTACCTCCTGAGAACACCCCATAGCCATATGCAAGCCCATTCTGAATTGCAAAGCTTGGCCATTATAATATTTAATAAGCTTGGCCATTGTTGTGTTTAAATGGTGTTGAGTCTAATACCGTGAAATTTCAGAAAACAAGCATTAAGAATATCTTCCTTTAGTAAAGTATTACCTTTTATTTCGTGCTGACTTGCTTCTCTTCTCCTTTCTAGCTCTTTTCTGTCATAGTTCAATTTCTTTAAACACATGATTCCATACTGCAGACTTGTTCTGTTAATTGAACAACAGCAACAACAGGATGTTACAAGGCAAGTAGAAATAAAATATTTTTGAATATGAAAACCTATACCAAACACATTTCATAAAAACTATAAACATTTTGCAGCTTGCCGTTGACATGACATCAATTGGGGGAAGAATGCGTATATTTGGAAAAAAAGTTGTTTAAATGTTTGGCTTTGACAACAATTAACACTATCTCATGCTGTAAAGCTATGATACTAACTTACCGATGAAAGCTATCCACCATTTTTAAATGTACCCGGAGATCTTTTTTTGTGAGGTGATCTAACATCCTTGCATCTACTAAACACTCCATGAAGTAACTTCGATACTGTGGTAATCCTAGACTGGGAAGCCATTCATTACCAATCCATTCATGGTTCATGTCACCATAAGCCAGAGTCTATGGAAAAAAATAGGAAATTATCTTGTACTATAAAACAAAATCAATTCTCTTAATGTTTTCATTTCCTCAGTAGTTTCAGAAAGTATCCACTCAAGCTATGAAGTCATTTGAACAATTCTAGTTACCAGTGCATTTCCAAGCCTGATTCAAAGTGTTGTTTTAATCTTCAAAGCCTTAAACATTTTGGGACCAAGTTACTTGAAAGACACTTCACCATATCAACCTGCTGGCACTTTAAGATCGGAAAGAAAGACCCTTCTCATTTGCCCACGCATGAGAGCAATTAGGTGGGTGATCACATGAGAGGGCCTTCTCTGCAGTGGCCCCACAACTTTGGAACAAGTTCCCATCGGAAATCCACAATGCTCTGTCATTGCAGGCTTTTAAGAAGGCCTGGAAAACATATTATTTTAGCATGGCCTTCTCATGATATGACTGCTGTTGTTGCTGCTATTGCCATTGTTGTTGTTTCTGGCTATTATTCTTGCTTTTACTGCCATTTTACTATATTCATGTTTTTATTGCTTTATTATTTTAACTTTTTTATATATTATAATTACTGTAAGCCACCTTGGGAGGGTTTCTGCCCTGAAAGGCAGCCAATAAATATTTTAAATAAATAAATAAATAAATAAATAATATGCATTTTTTAAATAAAAAAAAATGTTATCCATGACCATTGTATCTAGTCATCAACAGAATTTGATATCCTACGTGGTGAGTGATTCTGCCCATCTACCTCAGGAGGCAAAACTTCCAGAAACTTTACCAACATGAGGCTCGGCATATAAGTAATACATTGTCAAGGTATATTCAGTGGGTTGTAGCCAGTGTAATATTTATGGAAAACTACAAGAGGTGGTGTTCCACCAGTGGTTGTGTCTTCCACTGGATATTATATACATGCTAGTGGAACAACTTGCACAAGCAACACTTAGCACAATGAAATCATAACAGTTGTGGAAGTACTTGTGCAATGGCTTTCATAAGCACTTGCACAGGCAGAATCAAAGCACCGGATTTGACACTTGCACAAGGATGAAAATGGGTTTTTTGAAGGCTATAGAAGCATTGCATGAGCAGAATGATGCCACTGGATACAACTGGCAGGCTTTTGCATCTTATCCCAATAAAATTCCTAAAAGTGATTTCAATTGGCTTCTATGTGGCTTATATAATGGGTAGTCTCCAATTATAGGAGCATAGGCCTGTAGAACCCGCTAATACAGTTGGAAGCACTGAGAAATACAAAATACAAGATGGATTTTTCCGTAAAGCTGGAGTGGCTCTTCCTGGACAAAAAAAAAAAAAAATCTGTTTGTGTGCCGCCTCGTCAGCTGCTCCCCATCCTAAGCTGTTGAATCTTCTCACTTGCTAGAAGCAACGGGTTGGTATTTCTACCACAGCAAACCTTGACTACTGCTCATGTTTATTAACTGCAATGCATGTAGTGGCACTCCACTGTCTAGCAGTGAGGATATCCAAAGCCAATCTGGCTGATACGATAGCAGCCAGGTGGCAACATTTAATTGCCACTAGGGATAGGGGAAAAATTAGTCCGATTCATGTGCAATATGAACACACCTCATTTTGCACTTAATACATACACGAACCAAAACTCAGTTATCCTTCAAAATTTGCAGTTCTCCAAATTTTGCAGTAGAGTTCTCCAATTAAAAAAAACATATATTCATGAAAATGTTAAAAATGCATTATATGCAGAAAATTGCTTGCAATAAATGTGTATATTAGGCAAAATTGCATACAAATATATGCATCAGGAGAAATGTGCATAAAATGCATTCATATTTTCATGTGAACAATTAAAAATGGCTCAAAGTTCAGAATGAACCAAATTTAAGACTGGAACAATTCTTGAAAGTTCAGGATGAACTGAACTCAAAACTAGAAAAATGAGAAATGGAGAGAAACTGAAATCGATAGATTCATCCGTCCCTGACTCCACTTCCCTGATTGCTGGGATCTAGTGGAGGCTGGTGGCTCAGTGGGGATGTGAATGTGCTTTAGGTTTAAGTCAGAACCAGTCAGAACTCTAAAGAAACAATCCAATGTGATGAACCTATTTTGGGGGATAGGATTCAGCAACTTGGATAGCTCCTTTAGAGTTCTAACTGAAACCCCGAGTGTCACAGCCCCACTGACATCTGAGCCACCAGCCTTTACTGCCTGGATCAGTGCTGGTAGATGATAGAGGTGGAGCACCTACCCATATTCTCAAGAAGGCAATTATTCGTCTCTGCACCAAGCAGCCTAGACTGCCTGCTTTGTAAATGATATGACTCTGGTGTTGGCAGATACGCCTGGGACGCATGGCTGGGGACCATGAGACAATGGCTGCATGGATGAGGCAGAGAAGGTCTCATTGCCTGTTAACTCTTGAAGGCATGTTGAAGCATCCTAGACTGCCTGGGGCTCACATATAATTAGCAGCAGAAAAGCAACTTGTCTTAAATAAAAAAAAAGGCGAGATCATTAAAATATCCCTTTCTTGCTATATTTAAATAAATAAATAAAGAGCAAGCCTGGCGCTCTCATCTGTAGAAGGGCTGACAGCTCCTTCGTACTAGATGTCGCATTACTGTTAGTCATACTGGGGGAAGTGTTAGAAGTGAGAAAGGTTCATACCTGAGCCCAACTGCCTTCTTCATTCTCTTTCTGGAGTGTTGAGGACAGCCATTAGCAAAGTGGGTTAAGAATACAAAAGAAATACAGCATGATTCAAGTCGCAAAAATGAAAAGAAATGCAATTATCAATGCCATATGCTAATTCTCAGCTTTTAACAGAAAGACAGTGAAATCAACCCACAGTGTGGCTAATTTCAGAGTAAGGGCCACTGCTAATAAAATTGAAGTCTGGGAAAGAGCACCTTCATGCCCTACCTGCAAATGCCTCATGTTGGCTCATCTATTCAGTGAAGTAGGACATTACAGAAATGTTCCATGTGGTTCCATGAAATAGCCAGTATAGGGATAATGGATCTCATTTTAACATCACTGCTTTCAGAAATTAATTTCTTGCATAAGAGGAGTTTGTGTAAATACAGCAGTGTGGGAAGATTTATGTTATGGAAATACATCGGCATCAGGACAAATCGATTCAATTTAAGGTTGGAAATCCAATGGTGGTATCTAACTACTTATGAGAACAATATTTTGGGTTAGCTTTCTTGGAAAAATCATTTTGGGAAAATGTAGGGGCTGAGATTTAAAAAGTGGAGATGAAAAAATTTGGGATGGTGAACAAAATGTTTAGTCTGGCACTCCCAGAGACTTATAATTAAATTTGAGAGCTCCCTGATGATTTGTGACAAAGAATATCATCCCACTTACTCCTCAGTTGCCTGGGTTTGGTGCTAGGTTTAGCCCATGTGAACTTGTAATAATTAAAACAAAAAGAAACCTGCCTCTGCGGTTCATGATCGTGTAAACTCTCAGCCACTGCACTTGGGATTATGTATAGCAAGTGTCGCCAACCTTTTTAGATCTGGGGACACATTTGGAAATTTGAGGACTTGCTGTAGGCACCAGCACAAAATGGCTCTCATGGAGGATGTGGCTAGTCACATAATGGCTGCTGGGGGGGGGGGCTGGCTAGTCAAAAGAAGTGGGGTGGGGGAGAGAATAGTGAGGCTAGAGGCTGGTACGGAGGGGGAAATAACAAGACAAATGGGTAGAGGGGAGAGAAAGGTGAGGCTAGGAGGGAGACCAACAGCACGATAAAGCAGTGGGGGAGAAATACTGAGGTTAGGAAGGGAGAGAAAGAAGGCTAGGGGTAGGGAAGGGAGATAAATAGTGAGGAAAGGAGAGAAATAGCAAGGTTAGAGGCTGGAAGCGGGGTGGGGGAGTGAGAGCAAAGCGGAAAGGTCTGTACAGATAGAAGAAGATTGGTTGGGACCAGGAAGCAACTCTGTCCTTCTGAACAGCTCATCAGTGGCAGGTTCAGGAATAGGAAGGAGAAATTGGTGCCCTGAAGTTTTTAAATTTTATATTAAAACATATTTTTGACTGGGCCAGGGAGTGGAGGAGCTTCGCGGGCACCATTGGAGATCCCTCATGGGCACTATGGCCACAGGCACCACACTGGGTACCCTGATAGATAGGATGTGTTGTATTACATGCCTGCTTGAGCTCCATGTCACAAGGCATGCGGATTGTATTTTCAACACAGGGACATTATGATGCCATTGGGCAAGCCTGTCCTCAATGCACATTTCCACAACTGCAGAGTCAATTAATATCTAATGCTAGAGAGTATGATTTCCACTCAAGCATATGCAAATAATACAATTTAAATAATGGGTTGTGACGAGAAAATAGAATGAATCAGAAACGCAGTACAAGAAGGTAATTAAGGCTGCAGTCCTATACCCATTTACCTTGGAATAGCCTCCATTGGACATAATGGGGATCACATCTGAGCAAACATGCACAGGATTGCCATGGACGAATGATAATTCAGCAATTTTTCCCAACATCATCTATTACTCCATGTTACTGCTTTATTTATTTTGGCATGAATTATCTAACTTGCTTGTCATCAGCTTAGTGAACTTCAAGCTGCCACTGTTTTTGCATACAGAACTTTTCATGTGCATGAAGCTAGCTTAATATGCAAAGAAATGGCATATAAAGCAATAAGCAGGTCTTATACATTGACCATTAACATTTAGAGATGACTATTAAGTACACATTTTGACATTAAAGCAGTCACGAAAGTTGCTACTAAAACTAACCGTTTTGGCTGGAGCTGCAAGATTTTCCATTTCTTCATGGGTCACCCAAACATTGCCTGAGGGCTATTGTCAATGCCCACAGGGAGGCCAGTAGAATCCGCATTAGGTAAGCAGTGTTAAAGAAGAAAGGCAGCAACACTGTAAGTTAACAGCATACAGCATCACAATGAGCACAACCATGTCCTTGCCTCTGTTGAGCTGCAGCTAGAAACAACGTCAGACAGCTGCATGTCCTCTTCCCCCACTTTGAAAAGGAGGAAGAAGTACTGGCCCAAAACAATTCCCCAACACGTTTGCTACTATTAATTACTGCCACCACCTTCCTTGATGCTGGTCCCCCCTCCCCCGTCGAGTTATAGAAATCTCTCGCCCAGGGAGAGTCACCTGGAACCAACATGGTTTCCTTTCCATAGCCAGGTTAAGGCTTCCTTGTTCACCCAGGCTTTTAAAATCTTTGCTATTTTAATCCCTATTATAGGGTGGCGGTTTTAACTCTTATTTTTTGGCTGGTTTAGCTCCCCACTTTTACTGCATTCTGTTGCGTTGGCTTTGCACTCTCTCTCTCTCTCTCTCTCTCTCTCTCTCTCTAATGTTGGCTTTTGCATTTGTTTCTGTATTTTTATGGCATTGGCTTTGTACTGTTTTGTTTTTAGACTTTTGTATTTTATTATATTGTATTGTTCTGCTTTAAAATAATTGTATGACACCTAGAGAACCTATTTTATAGGAGTCTTACAAATACAAATAAGAAATAAACACCCTCTTAGAGCATTCCAGGTGACTGTAATTTCAGTAGGCACGTGGGCTATTTCAGCGCTTCGGCAACGAAATGTACAGGGCATTTCAGCCTGCACTGATCTCATAGCCAGTACCCACAGTTTAAGGAGACACCAGGGCAGCAGTGTGAGTTATGCTGCAACTGAGAAATACCTATCCATGGTCTTAGTTGTTTACAGTAAGCATCTTCCTACATGTGGCTCTTATAGAAAAAGTATGAATGCTGATGCGTTTCCCATATTGTCTCGACTCATTTTGTCTCTTTCTCCTAGCATAGTGAGCAGCAGCAATACTTGACAATAAGCACAAGCTTATTCTGCCTTTTTTTTTTTTTAAAGGTGATGTACAGAGGGAAAATGTGCTGATTTAGGTCTGAATCCTGGGAGGAATAGTTTTATGCATGCTTCAGGAAACAAGCATTCATAGGTTAAACCTTTTTACCCTACTTTTGTTTCTATTCTGGGAAAATTGAAGGGAAAAAAAACTCATGAAAATGAATGTGCAACAAAATTGAAGTCAGCAAATCTAGGCCGGGGAAGTCATTAAAAAAGATAATGTTAGGAAACACATATAAGAGGGAAATTAGGTCATCACATGCGTACTTTATCCTAGAATGGAGAATTACCTACTTAAAAAAGGACTAAGTTGGGGTTTGTTATTATTGGTTAGACCTCTCCAAAATACATTGCATGTAGTTGCCACTAAATGTTTGCCTAATGAGAAATTCAAAGCAAATTTGTCTCTTCAGGCAAAACATCAAAGAAACTCAAAAAGGGTTGGTAAGGCTAGTAACATTCTTCCATTTTAAAAACCCTATTTATAAAGGTTATTTCAGTTGGTGATTATCCATTTCCCATATTTTTCTAATAAACATTTTCCAGCAAAGATATGGGTACTTCTGCAAATGTTATTCCCTTTCCCACTTCACCCCCCACTTCCACAGGATAGATTAAAAATGTGGCCCGTTGTCAATATCAAGTATTACTCTTCTAATTTTTGGCTGTGTTGTAAAGACTGGTTCACACACACACAAAATATATTTCTTAGACAAGTGTACATATCTGTAACCTGAATCTTATAGGAATGCATTGGGCATCATGTCAATAATGATTTTTCAATACCTCTACATGAAATAGACACATACAAATTCTTCATATTTAATAGTATATATAGGGTTTCCCCTACAAAATTGTACACCTGTGTAGAGAAAATTCATCAGTGAAGCTGAACCCAGAGATAATTTAAACTGTCATCAGAAGCAGGACCTACAAAAAAATAAAAAAGCAGTGCATGCAATAGGAAAAACAGGAATGTAAAGCAAGTTCAGTTATGGACCTTATACAGAGATAATGCTTAACCATGATTTAAATGACATGTTTGAATACCTAACCATAGTTGAGGATTGGCCATAAACCAGGCAGTGGAACAATGGTTTAAAGTGGATTTACAAACTGAATAAATCATGATTAAGGCAATCTCCTTGTCTCTTCGACTTCTCTGCTTTTAAGTACAACAGGTTGCTTACCTGCAACTGTGATTCTCCAGGTTGTCATCTATACATTCACATAGCCCACCCTCCATCCCTGCTACCGGTGCTATGGACCTAGTTTCTTCCTCTTCAGTGTTCTCCCTGGTGGCTGTGCTAGTCTCAGGAACTGAGTGGGAAGAGTGGGAGCCTTACACTTTGTATGTCAGCAGGAAGGGTGGGGATTCCTTCCAAAAAGCTGTGCTTTAGAACATCCTGAATGAAGCTCTGCACAGGCGCAGAACCCATATATGTAAATGCAGTTGACCGCTCAAAGGACCACTGTTACAGGTAAACAACCTGTCCTTTATACTCTCTCATATTCTTTACTTCTGTCTTCACCACCTACCAACACCTGCTCTCTCTCTCTCTCTCTCCCCTCCCCAGAGCACAGGATGTAAGTTGAAACTCCACTGCATCTGAGGTGCCTGATAATGCTTGCCTTTGACCTCTACTGCTGCTCACCAACTGCCTGATGGTATCTGGTCTCTCTCTGCTTGTTAATTCTTCCACTGTGGGTCTCACACCATTGTCAGCTATTTTTTTACACACCGAGAACCACACAATTTGTCTCTCAAACTGCACCCTCCTCTACCAGACCTGGCAAACATTTGCTCTTATATAGGTCTGTCAACAACCCTGGGGCTGTTGCTGGTATCACTACCTCTTTTGGGTACTCACTGTAAACAGCAGTTCAGTAATAACTGGGATGCTTGCCTGCCAACTCTCCTCCGTTCTTTGATTGCTGCTTCTTTGCCCACACACTGCTGTTTCAATGAGACAATGGGGACCGCTACTTCTGTCCACCTCAGTAAGAGAGACTGTGGCCACATGCCCACCTTAATGAGAAAGAGACTGTGCTTGCATGCTCCTATATCTGTTGGCCACAAGGGGAGACACATTGTGCTCACACACGCTTCTGCTGCTGCCTGCTTCACTGAGGGAGACTCACCATGCTGCCTGCTTAAAGGGGAGATTGCCCATTGTGACCTTATGCTGATGCTGCCTGCTTGAAGAAAGCCTGGCCATTGTGGTTTCATCCTGACACTACCTGCCAGATTGACCTAGGTGCCCCCATGCTGATGCTGCCCAGCTGAAGGAGAGAGAAACTAGACAATGGCTCAATTCGGACAACACGATAGTGAATGGTGGGGTAATAATCAACTTTACAGTTGTTCATCTAGGGGGTACTCCCCACACAACATGGTAATAAATAATCAACTGTGGTATGGATTAGGATCAGCGATGAGTTGATTATGGCAGCATTCGGATGACACAATAGTCAAAACAACTGATGATTGTTTCCCCCACACCAGTTGTTTATTGTGTCGTCCGAATTGAGCCATAGGGTCTGTTCAGACAACATGCTAAGCCATGGTTAGGCTGCTAATCCTTTTGCAGTAAATGGTTAGTGAGCATGTTTAAACTGTGGTTATGTAGCCACCACAGAAAGGAATGGTTCACATGACATGCTAACCCATAATGTTTAGCTCAAAATGCTTAACCACCATGGCTTAGTGAACAGGGTCAATGTTTGCTCTTTGCATGTAGGACCCAACAGGGATTTCTTAACTTCCTTTCTTACACTCTCAGTGTCTCAAATGCACATTTCACCTCTCCTCAAGTGGGCCCCACAGTCCTCCAGTGCTTTTTAGGCCATGGAATAACCACTCTCTAATTTTTGCTGACTAATAATTATTTACATTCCTCTGTGCTATGTGTGTCTGCTGCCTACCAGTCATTTCTTTAATGAATGGAAACCAGTGAAGAGTTAGCCACCATTTGGAAATGGAAAGCATCAGTGAGCTAGCTTGGGAAGGGACTGAGCTTATTTCCGCAGAGAATACTGGAAAACTGAAACTAAAATATTATCTCCTGTACACCTGAAGTATGTTACCCTAGCTATCCCCATACCACAAGATTTTTTGCTGTGTTCTTGCATGGTGGGAATAGTTTAAAAAGGAATCTAGGAAATTACAGGCCATTACCATCATTAAGGATAAAAATGTTTAAGCATATAGAAGGACAAGCCTTGCTGAAAAAGGACATGCTGATCAATGCCTATTCACTATCATGGCTGAATGGAACCTCCATGTCAGGTGCCACAGAGTACCTCTTGTTGCTGCCTCTTGCTGGAGAGTAACAGTGGGAAGAACCTATTGCCTTCATCACCCTACTTGTGGACTTCCTGGAGGCACTTGGTTGGCCACTGTGAGAAACAATGCTGGACTAGATGGACCTTTGTTCTGATCCAGCCAGGCTCTTCTTATGTTCTTATGAGTTACATGAATATGACTCACCGTTCTAGATGTTGGAGGGGCTGATGGACTTGTGAGCGAAACCATCTCCTGGATTGCCAGTCGGAGCTTTAGGCGATGGAGAGGATTGCTGATCCCAATTTCTCTTTGAATCTCAGTATCCGACAACGCAGACATGATGGCACCACTTTTCACATTTGCACGGCAAGCGGCAACGTACCATGCAGGCATTCCCAGCCATAACTGTGGTGAAAGGGGAAAAACAACCAAGAAAACAAATAGCAGCTCATCCAGTTGCTGAAGGTTTAGGGCTGAACTAAAATGTGAGGTTTGTGAACACCCCCCCTCCCCCGGTGAAATACAACAGTATTTTCTCTATAATCTGAGGGGGCTGCACAAAGAAAGGATGTCTCTGCCACACAATCAGGCAGATGAAACCATCACCAGTCCCATTATCAGGCATTCACAGATAGCAAGTGCTCCATTGTGACATTCTTCACAGCCCTGAGTGCAGCTAAAGTAAGTGTGTGTGTGTGTGACTTTTGTGTGTTCAAAACAGCCCTTTTTCCTAGTGATAGTGACATCATCAAACAATCAGCTTTGGTCACATTATGATATCATGGTTATTAGGAAGAAGAGTTAATTTTCAAATTAAAATTTGGCACTCATGGGGACTTTGAACAGCAGTGAACTGATGCAAAATAGGTAAAGTTTTTAAAGTCTATCAAGAAATGCTCTGCCCCCACTCACAAAACTGCTTTTCATGCTGAAAACCTTTGCTACAGAATATTTGGCATCCGAGGCAGTAAGCCTATATGCACCAATTGCTGGGGAACATGGGTGGGAAGGTGCTGTTGCACCGTGTCTTGCTTTGTTGGCCCCTGGCTGACAGCTGGTTGGCCACTGTGTGAACAGAGTGTTGGACTAGATGGGCCCTCGGTCTGATCCAGGATGGGTCTTCTTATGTTCTTATCCTAGCTTGTCCATATTTTAGATATTGTGGAATGGCTCAGATTCAAAGATAGTGTTGCCATAATCTAGGGATTCAGCTCTTGGAATAAATTTGCCCCGTACCCCCAGTTACCAATCCAGAAGAAAGAAAGTGGTGGCTATGACAACAGATGTGGGGTAGGGAGTTGGGTTGTTGGCCTGTCATTGCATGTTCAAAGTGATTCCTGGCACTACACAAACCCATATTAGATAAAGTCAAATTGTCAGCTCTTCTGGCTTCCTTCACTTCCACACCATGTATGAATGAATAAGCTAGCCCCTGTGCCAGATGCTGGGACCAGATAGTGATTGCACCCTGCAAACCTCCCACCTCCTTGTGCTATCCAAGCCCTCTTTTTTCTCCTTCCTCCTTTTTTTTAGGCAATGGTCAAATCTGCAGAGAGACACACAGCATGCTTGGAGAATACTCCTTCTATTCTCGGATGAAAATTTGTATCCTCTGTTGTCCTTGTCTTGGTAACGAGGGAGGACAGGAAAATAAAAGAAAGTCAGAAGGAAAAAAAAAGACTCTAATAGGCCTACCCCTAAAATATTGAATAGACCTACTCTAGGCAGATCAACTCTAGACAGAGTTGGCTTGCGCCAAGGACTGATAGGTTCTCTCCTCTCCTAGAAGGATATACAGCCTCCCCCACCAATTTAGTTAACCTTTTACTATCTGCTCCTCTCCACTTCTGAGTGAGAGTATCAGATATTCCCTATCCATATATGAATGAATACATTATGAAAGGAGGAGATTGGTTAAATAGATTCACAGGGATTTCCTTCCTGTGGTATATCCTATTTTTCCCACAGAAATTCTCAGCTGATCAGAAAGACGAATAGGAACTGCACAGATTTGGGTTGAAATTTTTTGCTGCCTATGCTTTGGGCCATATGATAATTTTAGTGGCAAACTGCACCTTTGATGTACTTAATATCCAGGAAACCATGTGGAATCCCTACGATTAACAAGAGGAACAAGTCTGGGGGAGGTCTAACCAATTTCAGAGAATAATATTGGGTGACCATTCCTTGTCCCCTTGGCAATTGAGCTATGGGATTCTGCAGGGTACCATCTTGTCCCCAATATTGTTCAACAACTACAGTATACGAAGCCGCTGAGAGAGTGCTCATTAGAGGATTTGGAGCCAGGTGCCACCACCACGCTGATGACATGCAGCTCTATTTCCATGTGACATCTGAATCAGGAGAGGCTGTGCAAGTCCTGGATCAGTGCCTAAATTCATTGATGGGCTGGATGAAGGCCAATAAATTAAGCTGAATTCTGATAAGATGGATGCTCTGTTGGTGAGTGGTTCTTGAGTATGAGAGATAGGATTATTGTCTGTTCTGGATGGAGTTGCATTCCCTTTGAATGACCAAGTGGCTGCGATGGCTCAGAGTGCCCTTTACCAGCTTCAGCTGGTTTGTCAGCTATGGCCTCACCTGGACAGGGCTAGCTTGGCCATAGTGGGTCAGACGCTAGTAACCTCAAGACTGGATTTCTGCAATGCACTCCATCTGGGGCTGCCCTTAAGGCTGCTCCAGAAGCTGGAGCTAACACAGAATGCAGCATCTTGGCTGTTGTCAGCATGTAACTCCTTTGAGGAGGGAACTGCACTGGCTGCCTATTTGCTACTGGGCCAGGTTTAAGGCTTTTGGTGCTAGTGTATAAAACCCTACACAACTTGGGACCAGGGTACCTGAGAGAGTGCCTCCTCCCTTAGCAACCTCCCCAGTCACTGAAGTCATCAGAGGGCATACTCCTGCTGGTTCCGCATGGACTTATGGTCCAACTGGAGTCCACTGGGAGAAGAGCCTTTAGTATAATAGCCCCCTTTCTATGGAACTCCCTGCCTCTGTCAGTCAGGCAGGTGCCAACACAGTGTTGTTTCTGGCGCCTTCTGAAAACATCATTATTTCAGAAAGCCTTACTTAACAGAACAGCCCTGGTTTTAATCAGTATTCTATTTTTTATTTTTTAAAATATGGAGTTTTATCCTTTTATTCTTTTATCTTTTATTGTTTACCACTCTGGAATCTGTCTAGATGCGGAGGGTATATAAATTTCATAAATAAAATAAAATAACCTTAGTGAACCTAATGAGGTTTCAACAGGCAAGACTGACATTCATATTTGAACTTTCCATATTTGTAAATCACATGAAAGGGCATGCATTCAATTAAAATATCTCTTTGTTTTCTATAAAAAGGATGGGCAGGAGGTACATCGCAATCTACTGGTAGAACTTTGGGTGATTTGCAGTTGATCAGCAATGATTCCTGACTCCCAATTATTTAACAAAAGCAGCACTGAAATGACACCTGCCCATTCAAAATTATACTGCAGAAATTGAGAAAGCATGGGATAACTAGGAGTAGATTTGCATGTGGCGTAAAGACGGTGAGCTCTGTTCAGTTCAGGTACTCAAGACAAATGCCTGAGCTCATAATTCTTTAATTCGAAGTGCATGTCTTCTGTACACCAGGCTCTGGCTGGTGGATCTCAGGGTTCTAGTAAAAAATGAAGAAAATCCCACAAGCCTGAAGTCTGCCCACCTATTCAGAAGTGACACACTGAAAATTAAAATAAATTCTTACTAGCATCACTTGTGAACATACCCCAAGATTCCAAAAGGGATATGAAGAACTGTTCATAGCAAGAGTCACTATTCATTAATTCTGAGGACCAGTCTATACAAACAGCAGATCACATGATAAAACTGTACCTGGATTTTAGCAGTACACACTGCAGATTGTATGTATGCAGGCTTTTTCATATGAAGTTTATGCTATAAACCAACCTGCACAGAGAGAACAAAGATCCTATCTACACTACTGCTTTAAAACGGTTTAAAACGGTTTATAACAGTTTTGAGAACTGCTGGGGCCCAGGACACACTCCATATACAGTTTTCAAAACGTTTTCAAAGTGTTTTATCCTGTGTGTGTAGATAGGCTCAAGGTGTCAGGAAAAAGGGTTCAAATCCCCTTTTTATTCTGACATGCTTGATTTTTATGTGCAGGGATTCTTTTTTTTTTTTTAATGGGGAAGCATAAAACATGTCCCCCACCACGTCCTTTCTGCAGTCCTACATTCCATACAGTTGTGCCACATGAATTGCTGTTTGCAGACCACTTAAAGAATCACGCATTCAGTTGCTATCTCTAGCTAGACATCTGTACTGGAGCTGGTTGTCTTTATTGACTTACTGTTTTTACTCATGGCTATTAATTTAAGTAGTTACTGATTAGATTTCTCCCCTGGAGTAGATTACAACTCGAGAGCTAAAATTAATATAGTATTCAAATGGACTTTGGAAAACCATGTTTTAGCCTTTAGCTATAAAATTTCCTCCTCACATTAATACATTCTTGGTTGCATCTTACAGCCAAGCCCACCTAATAATTTAGGCTTTCCAAGGTACCATAACGTCAAAAAATCAATGGAATGAAGCGGCTGCTTTTAAATCCTATGAATATTTGCACTTTTGCTTTAAACGGGTGGGGGAACAGGACAGGACACATTTTATACATTTAAAAATGATGTCTTGGTTTTATGTATATAATATTATTCCCCCCCCCTCCCCATTCAAAAGCTCTTTTAAAATTTCCAATGGCTCAAGACTCTCTCTGGCTCAATTTGGACGACACAATAAACAACTGGTGTGGGGGAAACAATCGTCAGTTGTTTTGACTATTGTGTCATTCCAATGCTGCCATAGTCAACACAGCGCTGATCCTAATCCACATCACAGTTGATTATTTGTTACCATGTTGTTTGGGGAGTACCCCCTAGGATTAGGGTTAGGGTTAGAGTTAGTCAACCCACCATTGACTATCGTGTCGTCCGAATTGAGCCACAGTCTCTGTCTCTCTCTCCTTGTAAACCAAGTAGAAGAGCATCTGTTTGAATGCTAAAGTCAGCTCTCTTTGAAGTATGAGTACATGAATGTTTCTCTCTTTGAAGGATAAGTGCAGGAATCTTACGTCAGCAATAGCAAATTTATTTTGAGTATTTAGAAGCTTAGCATTTTTAAGACACAAGGAAAAGGAAGCATGTATTTGTAAAGGAAACAAAAATAACTTTTTCTCTAAAGCGTTTGCATATTAAAATACTCATTTTATAGCCATTGTACTTCAGGGGGTGAAGTTTGTTAACTCTTGGGCACATCTATAACCTTTAATTAATGTGTTTGAGGTTTGAATATTACAATTCGGTTCAGAAGCCTGAGTGATTCAACTCAGAAAGTAACATTTCACTTAACAGAATGGAGGATGCTCATATTGAGGAGCATAGTTGCTCCCTATTTGTAATAAGGTGTTGAAGTTGATGTTTAGTGTCTTTGTTGACAATAAGCTTAATAAAAAAGTGAAATGAGGATAAGAATGCAGAAAAGGATGCAGCATAGTAGTTTATCAAGAACCCTGATAGGGCTTATATTTGCTAGACAATCACCTGATGATGCTACCAGATGGTATGCTTGATTCTACAGGTGTGTTGTTTCATTCTACTATCATGCTTCTGAAGTCATAAGATTTCATTTGCCCACATCAGCAAACAATCTTATATCTTGGCTTGAAAGGCAGACCTAACTTATTAACTGTTGCCATAGACGGGGTGGGTGAATAGCATAACTCATAGGCCTGAAAGTTCTGAAGCTCCACAGTGAGCTCCTACACAACCAGCTTGCTGGGAGATATCGAATCTAGCACCACAGTGACATCAGAGCTCATAGCTTAGTGCCAGCCAGAAGTGCCATGACTTTTCTTACAACACGTTCACTGGGATATCAGAGTACATCAGGGCCTCTTGGCCGTTTTTGCTAGTTCTAACGACAGGTATAGAGAGAAGCACAACTGTTTCTTTTTGGTGGCACGGTAGCTTCACATATTTTTACCAAAAATTGCAGGGAATTATTTCTTCATATTGCTGCATGCATGTGTGAAAGAGGACGTCATGCATTCAGAAAGGTATTGGTGCAAAAGGCTGACATGCAAATCTACCTTTGATTTGGTCCAAATAGGTGAATGGAACATCAAGCAAAGTAGCTGCAAGTAAAAGTTAGGATGCTCTGGCAGAATGGGTTGGAAAAATCACAATCCTTCCCTCTTAAATTAATGTATGTCTTTAAAATCAGAAATACCCACACTTTCAGAAGGTTTTCCTAGGGCTTACCTCTAGCCATGCAACCACCGTAGGCCCATCCCACTGTGCAAATGGCAACCCCTTCCTCCGAGCTTCCTCCAGAAGTTCATGCCTAAAAGTGCATCACAAACTATTAAAACATGTGGTGATACTTAGAAACATCACAGATAGGAATTATGTTCAGACACAGTTATGTTGTAGTATACCACATCAATGATATTGTACTTTAGTCTTGATTTAGCTGTCAACCTTGTTGAACCACTCAGACTTTAGAAAAAGTGTTATTTTCCTTTTTGAGAATATTTCTCTTTCTAGGCCAAACATTTTCTTGCTCTCTACAGATTCATTTTATCCTGCCATCCATTTATAATGACAACAAACCCACTTTTTAAACTTTAATTTCCATCATTTCTCAAACTAGATCAAGAAACAACTATTACTCACTTTTGCCACACAATTATTTCTCCCCTAATTGACAATGACTTTTGTAGTAATAAAGTAGAAAATAACCAAGCTGTATGGTGGAGTACAATGAGACAAGGTCTCCATATCTGCCTTGTAGTTTTTCACAGCTTGTCCAACAAGTGTTGGCTGTGAAGTCTATCCCTTGTTAGCCCTTTCCAAAAGCCCACTACTCAAAGGCTACAGATGTCAATACTGGAGGCTGGGAGAGTTTTCTACATCATGGGACAAGAATTTTCATACACCAAAACATTTTGTTGTATTAATAGCTTGCAATTTGACATGGCCCAGAACTTTCAGGCAAGCTTCAATAAGGCCATAAGTTGTCCTGCTCCCAGATGACTGTTGCAGAGGTGAATGGAGAATGTATCACCTGGCTAGAATGAGGAGCACATATGTTCCACTGTTATCTTTTGAAACTGTGTGTGTGACCCCTTCCCCCCCTGCTCAAACTGCGTCCGGAGATTCCTCCAAATTGAAATTGGTTGTGTACTTTCAAGTTCTTCCATTTGTACCTCAGGATGATTTATATATGCGAAGTATCTCTGAAAATTGATCGATAACACAGGTAAACACTATTCACCATTAATACAAAAAGGAGAGAGTTTTCACAATCTGGTTTTCTATGTAGGTGCAAAGAAGTCACAGAAAAGCATATATAATTACTCAATGACATGGCTTTACCTTAACCTCGTGAAACCAATTTTGAATTTGGCCATTGAAATCAGTGACAATATATTTAGCCATCAAACAGCAGGGCTCAAGACCAAGGTTTATTTTCTTGATACTAATTTACTAAACTGAATATATTAATGTACTTGTTTACAACTTCTTAATGAAATTATACAGAGGAACTAATAAGTTTGAAAATTTTCCTGCTACAGTCCCTTAGGGTTGTTAATGAGTGAAATGCTGAAAAGTTAATACATGCTATTGGTTGTTCTTTGAATGTGCTCAGTTTTCTTGAATGGTGCAAAATAATTAAAATTTATTATCTTCTATTTTAGTCTATGGAAGCAACTGGAATGCAAATCGGCCTCCTTAGCATTTACGTTCCCAACAGATCCCTCTATCCTACCAACCGTCCTTTTTTTGGGTCATGATAATATTCCAAAATACAATAATATTGTAATATATTGGGCCAGTCTTGCCAGCAATATTCACGTGACTAATCAGCTTGCCTAGATATTTATTATCCTGTAGACCAGGGGTGGGCAACTTGTGGCCCTCCAGATGTTGTGGCCTACAACTCCCAATCAATAATCAGCATAGGTAATGTGTAAGGAATCATGGGAGTTGTAGGCAAAGACATTTGGAGAGCCAATGAGTTGCCCGCCCCTGCTGTAGAGGCTTTTAGCACTTCAGTCATTGCCTTAAGATGTTAATTTGCTCAGTATGTACAATACTTTGTATTTCAATCATTTCCATACATTTAATGAGCTATATATGAAATAAATTAGAATTGGCTGCCTAGGAGAGTCACCACTATTGCACTGTACAACTAATAGTATTTGTCATCACGACCATTTGGTAGTAGATTCAGTACTAAACAAAGGACCCACTGTGCAATTCTCTGCATCAGTTAAAGAAAAAAAAGGGGGGAATTCAATCAAAAACATATGAAAATAGGAAAGAAAAGACTTTAGCAATAATGTACAGAAAATTTCATTTGTGAATCCAGGTGTTTAAAGACAATGCTGACTATAGTTTGCATGTAATGGACCGTCAGCCATATTCTTTCATTATAAGGATGCAACCCAGTGCAGAATTAAATGTGGACGTCCCACTGGATGTGGAGTTTGTAATAAAAAAGTATCTGTTTTCTTATAAGTAGTCTCAGGAATACTGACTAATTTACAGCAGAAAACATTCATTCAGTGAGGTTAAATTACAAGATGATATGCACATTCATCTTAGAAAAAACTCTAACCAAAAGTGCCAATGAAGAAGCACACAATCCAGCAGCAAAAATACTTCTGTATAAGATGCTGAGCTCTTTTGTAGCTCTCTTCTACTTTAACAGGGGTTAAATCGATGGGTTTGCTTTCTTTAGCCATTTACTCAATCTCACCAGTGTTCAAAAAGTTAGACTAGATGACAACTGAAATTCTTTTTGTACCATGAGTCCATGAAATAAAATCAAATTAGTCAATTGGACATAGGGTTATGTAAACTTTTAAATGCAAAGTCTAATAGATTTCCGAGCCAGTATAAAATCACCGTAGAACTTGTCTAGATCTTTGTTTAATTCATTGTATTCATTTAGTTTTGATTTTTTTTTAAAAAAAATAATCAATATTTGTTACATTTATTTCCCGCCTTTCCTCCGTGGAGCACAAAGTGGTGTACGTGTTCCTCCTCTTCTCCATTTTATCCTCACAACAACACTGAGAGGTAGATTAGGCTAAGAGTCAGTGAGTGGCGCAACGCCACCTAGTAAACTTCATGGGCGAGTGGGGACTAGAACCCAGACTTCCCAACTCCCAGTCCAATACTCTAACCGCTACACAACACTGGTTTTGTGCCAAGCAGAGGGTGAATTGGAAGCAAGGCAAATTCATCATTTGTCCTGAATCTATTTCTGCATAAACAGTAAAGAAATTTTCTGGTAGAATAAAAAAGAATCATAACAAGCTAATTAAAAATCAGATGTAAAAGTTTTTAGATCTAAAAAGTGGGGAAGTTTTATTATTATTTTAATAAAAGCACAGCTTGCTTAAATAATGCTGTAATTGCTGTGTTTAAGTGCATGTGCTTCAAGGCAGTGAGAGTTATTGCTTTTCCTGAAAGCATACATTAGGTAAATGGAAATATAGGGACCATAAGTTTGAATTATAATGAGAAAGAAGGACTGTGAAAAATATACAACCACCATGAGAATGAATCAACCAACTTGTGTAATACACAGTCTGACAATCTTACAATAAATTTGCTAGATACAATTACAGACCTCTGGAGTTCTCAGGTATATTAAACCATATTAAATCCATATTTGATTGTAGTAATACATTTTAACATAAAATCTTAAATTAATATCTTTAGTTCCCACCTACAAAAAGGCTTTTTGTAAGCCTACTGTTTTCATCATGGAAATGGCAAAATTGATATAACAAAATTGGTCACACGTTGCATGGAGGAGTTTATATGAGGTTTGTTCCTACATTTTCTGAATATTTACAAGAGTGAGCATTTTCAGAGTGCAATGTTGTAAACATCTACTCAGAACTAAGTCCCATTTATTTCACTGGGGTTACTAAGTGGGTTCAGCGTTGCGGCTGGAATCATTTTAGCCAAACTCAGAAGATCAATAAAAATATATCCTCAACTTTGCAAATTAACGGAATTGCTAAGAAATGAAACTAAGAGTGGAGAAATCAATACAAAATACTATTGTTCTATATATAACTCATATAGAACAAGTGAATGAACAAATGAATGAGTGAAATACCAAATCCATACCACAGAGTTACAACAAGGTTTCTAGAACTTCACTCAGTTCATTTAAAATATATATTACTAATCCACAGATTAATAAGAAAAAGTTGACCTTGAAAAGGTCTCAAATGTTGCTCAGTTCAGAATATTTTAGAATTCAGTTTTGGTTCAATTCTCAATCTGTAAATTAAAATAGTTATATAAAAAAGAAAACAAATAATAAAAGAAGGAAATAATAGAGGAAATTCAAACATGGTGCTGAAAATGAATGTGATCAGCAACCATTGTGGTTTAACTTACCCAGATGTGCTTTTCATGAGATGAAGAGAGATGGATGGAAAAGAAAAGCACACAAATATTAATGAATATATGTCAATCCATAAAATAAATCATATGATAGAGTAAAAAATTAAAGAAGCAGCATAGTAAGTATGGCTATTATTATTTCTAAAACTGAACTCTCTCTCTCTCTCTCTCTCTGTCAAATATACAGCCCTGTACAGAGTTAATGCCTTTTAAAAAGCATTGAATTATCAATAAAATGGTTACTGTATTTCCCTGATAAACAAACGTGAATTATTCACGGTTAATCTTGAATTGAAGGCACTAAATGTAGAATGCACAAAATGGGTTACAATTACAACAGAGCAAGACTCCATCAACACATGAGACCACATACAGTCACCTTCCTTACAGTTAATAATATTTGCAACATCAGCTCCCTGAACCATTATGTTAAAAGCCATGATAATTGCTGCATGTGCATTAATGAGGGTTTAGAGCCAGCTCATATTCCCCGTTAATGTATCCCAGGGTATGCTTTTATTATTTGTTTTAAAAATTGATATACTGCTTTTCCATGAAGGGTGAGCAAGCTGGGGTACAATCCAGGAAAGGGGCACAATATTTTGGAAAACATTATGCATTAATTAGGTCTCCTAGTGGAGATTTTGCAAATGAACCATCAGCAGAACACTTCTCAGCTCCCATTGTAAATAGCAGGCACCCAGGGGGTGGTACATTTTGATCAGGACCATAGTGACAACAAAGGGTCCCCCCCAATACCACGGTCCAATCTGGGTTGGGAACCTCTCCCTCCCCCATGCAATCTATTAGGGTTTTTTTAAAAAAAGAAGAAATCAGCTACACAAGGCCCAAGGAAATGTAGTTTGGCTCAGAGTCACACATTTATGTTCTCCACATGAATGCATGAGATAGTGAGAGATGCACTACATGTGAAGGGAGATCTTGCTGAGTGAATTACCCATCAGAGACTGAAGCCATGCTTCATGTCAGCAGTCAGGGATGATTAAACTGGTGATAGAGCCCCTATATCCAGAGGTGCAGTACCGTACTGACAATCAGACATATATCTTCATTATACCCTCCTTGTAAACTTCCCCACCTGGTCACTGTGCTGGTGACAGATTGCTGGATTAGATGGACAGTTGGACTTGTGCTGCAAGGCTATTCTTATGTTGTCTTTAGCAGTCCCTATGGATAAGCTTGCTTATAGAAGATGCTAACCTAAACATCTCTTATAAAAGAATTTCGGCTTCTTCAGTTTCTTCTTGCAAGATTTGCAAGGGTCTGAAGATTCCTTATTAGCCGAGTTGTAAAGATGTGAAAATCTGGGCTTTCATTTGCGAGAACTGCATGAGTAAAACCAAACATGTTTATCCATTCTCAAAGAGTTTCATTACATTTATCTGGCTTTGCCAAGATAATTCAATCTCTTCCTTATCATTTTTTGGAGGTGGATTGCAATAAATGGCAGCTGGATTGTATGTTAAGACAGAGAGCTATTAACATATAATAATTTCTAATGAGTCCTGACACAAACAAGAAACATACACACATTTCATGTCATAACAGCCTTTTGCTGATAATAGACAATGAAAAAAAGTAAGAGTTGTAAGCTACACAAAAGAAAAAACCCTTAGTGGCTATGCTAATGGATTATTTCAGCAATAAGAAAAACAGAAAATTTAGGTGGTTAGTAATTATACAATTAAATCAATGTTGATCTGTTTTTTAATTGCATTTAATTACCAGGCTCATTAAAAAGCAACATTTTACATATGAAAATGAGCAAAAGTATTATTATTATTTTTTGGCTAAAGATGAACACGCCAAACCACTGTAATTAAACACTCATCCTTGCCCGAGGTAATATTCTGCTAGTTGGGCTGTTATTGACAAAGTAGGAGGAATTTGTCAATGTGATAAATTTTAGCAGTGACTCCAGGGAAGAGGTAAATACTCTATGCACATGGCTCTGCTAATTTGTGGGACGGTTTATCCTTAGGAATTGCTGAGGAAACAAAAAAATCAGATTTCTTTCAACCCTTGTTCACAGCATATATCAACAGGAGTTCAACGTTTCTCAGATGGCTTGCTGAAGGGCTGTATTCATCCAATTCAGAATTTAAACCATTATTTAGGTGAACCTTGGCCCTCTGAACTTAGAATATGGTCAGCCAACATGTGGGTTGTGGTGGGGCTATGAAAGTTGAGAAGGTTTCATTTTCATTCAAACTTTGTGGTTTTCCAGAGCCTAAACCCATGAAGTTGATAACATTTGACAGCACATATATTTAATCCTTTCAAAGACTAGTTATATTAGGAAAATATTTCCAAACTTGTTGCCTTCCTTGTCTGTTAATATGCTTTGCTGACAAAGCTGTCTAGGTGGCATGGGGCAAGAAAGCAGAAGAATGTGGAATCTTCTTTCAGGAAAGAAAATCAAAACAGGGTTCACAGTTCTGCATATGGAGAGAATGGGTCAACAGTGTCCCAGTTTAACGTTAAATGTTCCAAATTAAGATTATTATTGAAAATGTTTCTGGTTATAAAGTATAGCATTTGTATATGACAACTAAAAACTCGTACAGATTACATAACCATGCAAATAAAACCAGCAGTTTGTTTGTAGGATCTTAATGAAATCAGTATAAAATCATAATTAATCTTCCAGCTTGCAATTATAAAATATTCTGCATAAACAGCCAACAGTAGTAACTGAAGACATGTTCTTTAAGGGTTAGCATGATTACAGAATGGTACATAAAAATATCCTTATTTTAATTTTAGTTGCAGTTTGAAAATCAAGCCCATGCAAAGCTCAGCAATTCAGCATGGATCTAATACGTTATGTGACATTAACTATAAACATACTTGATGTATGAACCATGAAGCCACTGAAATTCTAAAGCCACTAGCCGCTGGATATAAATGTGTCTGAGACATTGCATATTATTTGCATTCTAGACTTTACAGTGAGCATACACACGGATATTATTCAGTTATAAAGCTCCCATAGAAGCAATGAGGTTTGACATCACTGTTTCGGGGCGTCCACATCCCAAAGCTCTACCGTCATAAAACCTGTCTTCTAAATCATTAATACTCTTATCCACCATGCAATGCTGGTACAGGGAGTCTTTAAGACACTGATACTCTAGCAAGGTGTTCTGTCTTAGTAGAACAATCTCCAGAGAAATACCAAGCAAATGCCCAGTTGCCTTGATTCCTGTAAAGTAGAGCCCTATGGAAGAAGATAATGTAATATGAATGAATTTGTGGAGTGTGCCTGTGTTTGGGATGATGGCTACAACCTCTATGCATTAATTGAGTCTTCTTGTGACTAGAAATTGTACACAAGTAGGATCTTTCAATGTGATCCATACCCTGCAACCATACAGAATACAGTTCCTGCACAGAAGCCTGTAAAATTACAATCTGTATGCACTTAGGCTGTGTGCAGAAGACTGGATAAGTGTGCAGAGCATTGCAAGCAGGGCCTGCAAATTTAATCTAAGCCCTTTCATGCATTCATTCTCTCTAAGCTATCATCCAAATAAGGCTTAGATAGTGGCTCAACACAGATAGGTAACAAGGCAAGATTCTAGGAGGAGGTCTCAGATATAACCAGGGTCCAGGAAACTCAGGGCCACAGACGCTTCTTGTGTGGCAGACATTTTTTGGCAGAAGAATGTATTTAGATGTTGAAAACTAAATTGATAGTTCAATAAGTAAGCACTCACTGCAAGCAGATATTATTCACCATATATACATATACACAGCTTGAATTATTTTGTACAGCAGAAAGATAAAAAGTTTCTAAATAAATGAGTAAATAAATAAAGCTTGAACGTGAAATTGTGAATGTGAGTATCAGGGGCAATATGCCTTTGAAGATGAGTTGCAGAGAAACACAAGCGGGCGGTTGTCCAACTTGTAAGCTTTTCATGGGCTTGTGATTGGGAACAGACTAATTAGGGCTTTGGTCTGATCCAGCACAGCTCTTCTTATCATGAAAACTGGTACTTTTACCATAGGATTGTAAATCAGTTTAACATAAAAAAAGATTCATAGGGAACATGAAAGAACAGACTGAATAGGGGTAGATGGAAAACATTTTAAGGTCGCAAACCAAATCTGCAACAGGACAAATAAAAGCTAATTCTGCGACTGGGAAAGAAATTAGTTCAGTTTGCATTTGAATGCAAGCTTAACTAATTTTGCACTTTGAAATTAATAAATGCACAGATTCTCAATTACTCTTCAAAATTCCAAATTTTGCAATGGACATCTCTAAACAAAAAAAATGCATACAAAAATGTATATTAGGGAAAGTGCACACAGAAATGCAAATATTCATGAAAAATAACATAAATATGCATTAGATGAAGGAAACTGCTTGCAAAAATTTGCATATTAGGCAAAATTGTGTACAAAAATGCATGTATTAGGGGAAATGTGCACAAAACATGTAGAGATTTTCATGTGGATGTTTTCCTCAAATGTTGGGATGATCTGAATGTAACATTGGAAAAATTCTCAAAGTTCAGGATGAGCTGGACTGAAGATTGGAAAAAAGAGAAATTGAAAGTAACCAAAATTGTCAGATTTGCCTATTACTAGCTAATTTCCTATCTCTTTGATTAGTACTAAACTGAACAAGTTTTGCTTGCCTCCCTTAATTTACTCACCACTGTTCCTTCCAATAAGGATTGGAAAGCAGTACTCTTTTGGAGATTTTTTTATGCCACACTCATGATAACCAGAAGGGGGTCATTAAAGTATATGTCTCTTCTCTTTCAGAGGCTAACCACAGGATGTAATTAGCAGAAACAAAAATATCCAGCAAACATCTTCAAACTCAAATATCTTCTACTCCTGTATCACAGCAATTATATTTTACAAGACAATATGGCTAGATCTACACCAAGCAGGATATAGCACTATGAAAGCAGTATGAAAGCAGTATGAAAGCGGTATATGGTATGTGTCTATGGGCCCCAACAGTTGTCAGTGCACTTCAATACCGCTATAAAGCAGTAGTGTGGCCCCTGCCTCTTATATACCGCTTTCATAGCGCTGTATCCTGCTTGGTGTAGATTGGGCCTATGTCTCTATTCCAATATCTCTATTGAAAAAAACACACCATCTGCAGAAAGAGAGACTTGAGATGATACATTATATTGGGTTACCTAATTTATAAAGCTAAAGTTGCCATACATCTCTCATCCAAAAATCTGTAATCTTGGAGACCTTCCAACCTATGCAGGAAAAAGCTGTACATTATTAAGTGGGGGGGGGGCAAGAAAGAGGTCTCACATATAGAGGCAAAATGTCTCAAACTACTTATGTGTATGATGTCACACATCTCTTCTGAATGTAGGCACCCCTGAGATGCAGCTCCCAGCCACCTGGAACTTCTTGTATGTGATATGCTGTGGGTCCTGAACGACACACCCAATTGTATATGTTTTGGGATTATTTCATTAAAAAAAGGGGATATAAAATAAATACACATAATAAACAAAATTGTCAGGAAGAATTCCACAGGAAACAGCATCATGACCAGCAATATCTTTCATACTAAGCAACATCTTGCACGCTCAACTCACAGCTATGTCAGAGCACTTCACAGCAATTTGGCTCCCAAGTGGGGTGGTAGGTACCATGTCTAGAGGGCACTACTAAAAATGGCAAAAGGGTTAGGGGATCATAACCATCTCTTTCCCACAGCACCACTAGCAAAAGATGCAGAATAATCAATCACTTAAGAACTATACTTTCTGTTTTTTATGTATGGATTTTTTCCTAAGAGTTCCTTGTTTGACAACCAGTTATACTAAGCATAATTAGAAAGCAGATATATAGATATAAGTGCTAAGCTATAATGAGATATCCACATATCAATACACCTTGGTGTATTAAAAAAAAGCACATTCTACAATTGCTTGTCTGCTACTATATTATAAGGCAGGGGTGGGTAACTTTCAGCCCTCTAGATGGTTTGGCTGACAACTCCCAGCATGGGAATTGTAGGCCAAAACATATGGAGGGTGACAAATCCCCCCCCCCCCCCGTTCTAAGGGCTAATTAGATCTCTTGTCACATAGTTAAAAGGAAAATCAGAAAATAAACTAAAACAATCCGGCACACAGCAAGACTAAAGTCTCTAACAGAAGGTTGTCATATAAATGATCACATCCTTCTTATAAACAAAACCCAAAATGCCTTTAACTCATTTATGTAATGACAAAGATTGTATACAAGTTGTTGGTGATGCCATGATTAACCCCCATGGGTTCTACAAATAAACTTGACCAAAAGTATAAGAAAAAAAGAGAAATTTATGCCCATTAATGGTTACTGCAGTAAACTGAAAGACCCTGCCCAAATTCCCATGTACTATTGGAGCCTATAG
This sequence comes from Anniella stebbinsi, assembly GCA_029215795.1. Classification (NCBI taxonomy): domain Eukaryota; kingdom Metazoa; phylum Chordata; class Lepidosauria; order Squamata; family Anniellidae; genus Anniella; species Anniella stebbinsi. The sequence continues at coordinate 51,175,430 of JARDYH010000003.1, read as the reverse complement.
ACTGGGATACATGTGCTGTATTTCCATTACAGTCTTTCTAACCCCTAGTACTCACTGTGACGTACCCTCCTTTAGATTTCCAACCAGAATACTGAGAGACTAAAGAAGAATAGTTTAGGCAAAGTCTTTTCCATTCTCAGAAAGTCTTTCCAATTCACACATTCTTTGTCTCTTCCTTTCGTAAAAATATTAAAAAGATACTTTGTAATACAGCCATGTGTTGGAAAAATAGTATTGTCCAAATAAACTAAAAGCCATGTTTGTTTACTTCTGTTGCTTATGAATAAGGTGGGCACAATGATTGCTCCTGTTCCACACCATGACCATGTGGTATCATACGGATATTCTAACAACATTATACAAGTTTTGCTAGGACAGTATGTCATTATAGAAGTTTAGGATTGGAGTACAAGGAATAAAATAAAATATTACATATCCAGAAGTTATTCCTATGATCCATAGTAAGGATTTTATGTTATTCATCATAACAGATTGCTTTTCTGATTATAGATTTGCATATAATTCCAAGTATGTTCCAAATTGAAATATACTTATTATAGGAAGCATCCTTTTGTTATTGTTGGATACATCTTATGGAAACACTTAGGAAAAAATTATAACCTTATTTTCCTCTGTTCAAACTTTCTAAGTGTAGTGACTCTTGGCATGATGATATAATCCTGTTCTGTTCCTCTGATATCTTCTATACAGTCACAGTTGAATTACAAAGCACTTGTGCATTTTAGAAAATAGAGTGAAAATAACAAACTCCAGTTGAACTGTTTTGTGGATTGCAGTCTCACATTGTTGTATCAGGATTTTTACAGGTTGAACAATCAGGTTGAACAATGAACAGTGAACAGTGAAAATACATTTTTCTCACAGCCACACATGTATAGAACACAAGGCTCATGCGCACACTACAAATAAACAAGGCCAAATGTTGGAAGACACTAGGGAGAAATTGACAATATTACGCTGGAAAGATTCCAGATAAAATAAGCACCAAGCAATGGAAAGGATCAAAAGCAGTAACTTGCATCCAAAGACTTTGAGGAAAACTCCAAAATCATACCAACAGAAACAAAATTAAGACTTTAAAACACTACTGTATATGAATGCCCATCATTTTAGAAACTTTCTCTGCATGTTTAAAGAACATCTTTTCTCTCTATGGAGTATGAGAAGTACTGTGAAGCAGAAATGATTATATTTTACCATAGCTCTTCTACGTGTCCTGAGTCATAGCAGCTGCTGAATTAAGTTTACAAGTAAATGCAGTGGGAGGAAGTATGTAATTATCCCTATAATTCATATACACAAAACTGTAGGTTGTCACCTTCATAGCAGACTGAAGAGAAAACAGAATTACTAGTGCCAATGAAGAACATCTGCATTTTACAATAGGTTGCTCATGGATAAATGCTAACAGCCTTCCCTTCTTTTCTTTACTGTAATACACAAAAAGGAATGGAAACAACTCTTCATTGCATTTAATATTTTAAAATGCAGCTGGCAAATGCACTAGGAAAACCTCTCTCTTTCTCTCTCTCTCTTTTAGCAAGCCAACATATATTTGCTGTTTTATTCAAAATTCATGCAATTTACCAATTATAATAAATTATATCTTTGTAAAATATATTATCAATTTGATTAAGTCAAATATATTTATCTAGACTTCTAGGAAAGTAAATGTCTCCTGGGTTATACCAAGCAGATGAAATCCATGTTGAGTATAAATACAGGATCAAAGTAATGTACTAACAATGTATTCCATGAGAAGAGCATGGCTAAGCAACTTACTTTTTCTTTAGTCTTCGGTCTTTCTCTGCCTGTGTCCCGAGTTTGCCTAATCCCAGAGATTCCTGTGCTGCAGCTTCTGTTTCCATGTAACCTCCTGTGTTAAAACAGCAAAGAGATTTTCTCCCTTGTCATTCTTTTCAAGTGCACTACTGGCTCAGTATTTTGTTTTGTGAAAGTTTAAGTCTGCTTTCTGAAATACACATGTACACACACACACACACACACACACAGAGCCACAAGTGTGCAAATGCTGAAACTAATTCCTGCAATGCACCCTACACTGGGATGGATAGGACTATTTATAAAGAAATCATTTGTAGGATGACCAGAATGCCTTAAAAAGGACATAGTTGCACCTCAACAAATGCCTAAAGTATCTAAAGGAAAATTTTATTCAAAGTATTTTTCTGCAGGGAATGGGGCATGAAGGAGAAATGCTACCTGGCTCCCGGATACAGTTTTCAATAATTGAGGAATATAGCACTCATCCTCCTGACAAATGGGTTTTCCGAAATGGAGCTCCCATGGTACTTCAAAAGTTAATACCTGTAAATGGTAACTTGCAAAAACACATAGATGGAAGTGCTTTCAGCAAGGACTCTTCTGGGTCTTTGTTCTGATGGGGATATTGAAAAAATCTCTGGATCTTTCAAATTATATGCGGGTAAGTCATATTTTATACTGATGGTTGGATCGCAACTATGTGATGAATAATGATTCATTGTGTAGGATATTTAAATTTCCTGATGCTTTGGAGAAAATTTGAAATTAGTTGGATCTAATCCTAGAGTAGCCTCTAACAGAATGGAAAGAGGAAAATGAGTTGTATCCAAAAGTTATGTGACCGGAAGGCAATTCATACAACAGGGCCTCTCTGCCCCTTCCTCCCTAATGCAGCCTCCTGTGCCTCACAAAACATGTCTCCTGGAGGCTGTGGTGCCCTTGTGAAAGACTGGGATGTGGCACGCAGGCTGCCACGGGAGAGAGGAATTGCTTACACAAGTGGATCTGCCTCAGCTAAATTATCTCTAATTCTCTCTTCCCAGAACAGTCCCCTTGCACCACACCCCAAGCCTTTCTGGAGGATGTTTTGGTGGTGGTGGGAATTGGAAGTGGGGAGGAAGGGGCAGTGGAGTGGAAGGAGTAGGAAAGTCCTGTTGAGCAAGTGGCCTTTTGTTCACGTTACTTTTGGATACAAAGTGGTTTTTGGAGAGGCATAACTCCACATGATGATATTTCTTTTGCTCAGTGCACCTTTGATCATACAAGTATTTCAGGTTTTTGAAACAATACAAAAGCCTGCAAAACCTTTTTACAAGAGGCAAAAGTGTGACAGTTCTGCACATCACCATCAGTGACCCCTCTTTCAAACTACCTTCCACTTTCTGAAAAATGTATGCTCTCTCTCTTGCTCTCTCCTCCTATACAGACTGTTGGCACAGGCACATGGAGGTACATGCTAGATTACTGCCTTGCTGGCTAAGTGTCCAATACACAGCACATCAGACTCCTGTCCATAGGCTGTTCAGTCAATATCATTATACTTAACTGCACCATCACCTGAACATGTATAGTTAGGATGTGAGCCCTGCTACAGCAAAATATCATCGTATTTAAGCAACTGTGAATTTGAAAACTAGAAAATGTGTTATAATGTACCATTGTGCTATTTTAAATTAAGGACAACACTGCAATGTGACTGGCCATTACACAGGTTATTCTTAAACATTCACATGTATTTTCTCAATCTCCAATTGGAACACCTGTTCTTGCTCACATCCACATTATCCAACATGATATATTACTTGAATGGAAGGACAGACACTACAGATGAAACAATGGTGGTGGTGGTGGTGGTGGTGGGGAAGCAATAAGATGAGTTTCAAAAGAATGCTGGAAAACTGCAGGAAGAGATAGTCAAATGAGATAAGAAAAAGACGGTAACTTTAAAAGATGATGAAGAAAGAAGAAGAAACAGTCCCATTCTCCATCTTAAAAGATACATAGTGGAAATTTAGTTTCAGTCTTTCTATCACGAGTAATTCAGCTGGCACTGAATAATACCACCGCATTCAAGTAAGGAAGCAATACAATAATAGATTACTTTTCTTTTAACTTGTTAGCTGAGTTGGTCCTAGCCCACCATCTGAAGACCTTTAAGGTAAAAGTGAAAAGCTATGTAAAATGAGGTTACAGAAAGGATCTTTCTATCTAAGCTCTTTATACTGTTCTGGGAGGATGACACAGGAGGGGGTCGGTAGGGAAACCTTGACAATGAAAATGGCCAAGAGCAGATGTAGCAATATTTGGCTGAAACAACTTTTCATACTCAAAGGCCAAGGAAGAAAGAAAGAAAGTCCTATTGTGGTACAGAAGAAAGGAAATAAATTGTTACTTTCAGTTTGAGGTTCAATATAATAACATAAATATCTATGGTAAGAACAATTGTGAGGGATCAATACAAGGTGTCCATGTAGTCTAGCATCATGTTTCCCATGTTGACGAACCAGATGTCTCCACCAAGCTCCAAAGAAGGGTTTGCAGGCAATAGCCCTCTCCCACTGTTGTTCCCTGGCAACCAGTACTCAGTGGCATACCAATACTGATCATAGAAGGTTCTCTATAGGTCACCTTCTTATGTGATGCTTTGTATTTGAGTACAGATAGTACTCATATATTATACAAGTTGTGAAGGGCCAATGTGTACATAAACTGGGGACGTTGGGAGGTAGGCCAGTTTGAAATATTCACAAATAGGTGCGCAGTTCTTTTCCTGACATTGTTTGCATGGATTTTAACATGGAAAAGATACAATATATGAATGCATGCTGCTTCAAAGCAGACACAATATGCGTGTGCTTTGTACTCAAGAACAAGATGTTTTATGCCAAGTGGGAAAATGCTCGATTTCAGGTCCTACTATACCCTTTCTCTTCTTGTCCAGAAATATGGAGGATCATATCTGGGCATGTTTGCCATTAATGCAGTTAAAATCTCCTACACACCAGTCTCTGACTACTTATGGATAAATGGAAGATAATAGCACACATCACTTAATCTTATTGAGGAAAATGTTTTTGAACACTACATGCTAGACGTAGTCACATATTTGTTTGCTTTATCCTTTTTGCTAAATGTTGGTTCACACATCCATATTTATGTCCCCAGGAAACGTTTCTGTCCATGTACAGGCTATGCAGCATTCTTCAAGGCGTAAAGCAAGTCTATAGTTCAGAATCAGCTTGTAGTTGCATAAATGAAACCACAATGGGTTTCAGTTTTTAAACTGTGATTAAATATACCAAAATGAGAATATTGTTGTGTCTTTCTACAGCTCCATTAGTTGCCTTAATGCTTTTTGAATAACATTTATAATATTTTATTAACATTGTTTGTGTTTTTCTTCTAAAGTTCACCTTTGGCTGAACTAAGGAACACTATGACTATTCTTCCTTATTACCTAATCATTTGGTAATAATTTATTCTAAGTACTTATTTAGAACTACAAATTGGTTTTATCCAATTATACAGGTATAATGTTCTGGTGAGTTACTTAAAAAGAAAGAAAGAAAGAAAGAAAGAAAGAATAGCCCATTGAGCAACTAATATTGCTCCTAAGACTATTTATAGATAGAAATCTTTAACTTGTACCCTGACAACATTAACAAATACAAATGCATTTATTATATTTTAATCCCTGTCTCTTCAAGTTACTAAAAAACCAGACATTATTGTTCTTAATGTGCCAGTAGCAATAAAATAGTCTTATGGATGTAATTGCAAATAAATAATCCAGGGTAAAGATATTAAGATTTCATTATTTGCAGATGGGGACATCTAGCTTAAGGGCTCATCATTAAAAAGATTTTGAAATATATTGACTTGCAATATGTTTTTCTAATCATCTTATTCCTGTGGTAGAAGAATTGAAGCTCTAAATTAGACCTTTAAAATAATATTTCATCAGGAAAAAAGGGAAGATGATGCTACAAATGAGAAATGGTACCTGACTGCAGCTATGTTTTCCCCTAGTATGTTGTTGTTTTCTTCCAAATATACCACTGGATTAAACAAAGTAGAAGTTCAAAACATGGATTTTCTGAGGGTTTAACATTATGTTCTAAGTATTTGTTATTTATGTTATGGTAAAGCAGAGGCTGTTATTCAAAATATCAAGGCCCTATGTTGGTCTTCTTGCTACCTCTTGTCATGAGGAAAGTGAGAAGTACAAGTTTCCAGTTTTATGTGAACAAAATGCTAAGCTGCCTAAAATGTGACACCTGTATAATGTAAACAGGTCACAATAAGAAGACATTAAGTGTGAACTGAAATACATTATGACACTATGAGTGTACAACATATTCTAACATGATCTATAATGTCAAACCACCCATGTATTCTGGCCATCAGTGTCAAATGGCAGCTGCATACATCCTTTCTATCTGATGTAATTCTAAATAGCAATTCAGCATTGTGATTAAATGCTGAAATTTTATTAACAACAACTAAATATATATTCAAATTATCTCTTCCTTGAAAGTAATTTCCCCCTCTTGAATTCTTTTTTGAAGCTCTTCTAGGCAGCTAAGTGTGCATGCATACACTTGTGAGAGATACACATTTGATCTGACTAAAGGATCAATACAGAAGACACTCAATTCTCCTTACTATGTGTAACAGAGCCTGATACAAAGCATCTGATAAAGTGGACAGTGTAGTGCTCATGCAAGAATAAATTTGTTAGTCTTTAAGGTGCTACAAGACTGTTATTTTTATACAAAAAAAGACTGTACAACAAGATAGAGGGGCATTCTTGCCTAATCAGCAATGGGCTCAAGAACTTTGCACACACATAACAGTAAGAAAATAATGGGGTCCAATACTCTTCTAAGATCTTGCTATTCAGGTCTTCTATCAGGTTGGGTGTAAAAACAAAATAAGATGCTGATGGTTGTGGTGTGGGGCCCGTTAACCGAGCTGGCAGATTCATATGTTCACTATCCAAGTTTATAATCTGTGTCACTTTAAATCTTGGCAAAGCTTCACCTGAGTGATTCCATAAAAGGGTGGCAGATATAAATTGAGGAATCTTGGCCTACCCCTCTTGTTCATTTAGGAAAAGAAAATGAATTTTGACAGAGTAAATAATAGTTATGAAAATAGAACTATGTGGAACAGATTCCACCACTTGAAAAGAGGAATGAGTGTTTGGAAAAGCAAAACAAAACTGAAAAAGAAGCCAAACCATCAACCAAAAAAAAAAAAAAAAAAAAAAGGACTGGGAAACAGTGACCTGAACCTGGTACAACTAATTCCTTACTGAGCTGTCCAAGTCGAGCCTTCTCTTTTTTACCGAACAAGCGTCCTATTGAAGACTTGATTCCTTTCTTCTTGGGAGCTTTGTGTAGGGAATCCTGGCTGCTACTGACACTGCCAAAACCAATGCTTTCTGGCTCCAAGGATGCAGGCAAGCTACTATAAAATACACACAAAAGATAGATAATACATTATTGTCCTTATGAGGTCCCATCCCCTTGTAGGCAGCTGTGCAAACAAATTATCTGGAATCTAATAAGAGTGTCTTCATAATTGGAAACATTAATCAAGTTATTGATGGCTTCTTTCCTGCATCACAGTAACATTCAGAACAGCACAATGGCTAATGTTTATGACTCGCTCATGCTGATCAAGATGATTGACTCTAACAAAAGTGATAGAAAGGAGACATCATTCATCAAAACCCTATTAAAAATCATTCTAGTTAGAATGGATTTAAAAAGATGCATTGATATGTATCAAGCTAATATGATTTGTGACAAAACATTGTTTTAAACCAAAAAAAGGAGTTTGTCTTACCTGAGAAATCTCTAATCTGAACAGGAGCACATTGAAAACCTAATGAAAGGTTATTTCCTCCTACTAGGACTGGATACAAAATAACTTTTCTAAGCTCATCTAGGGAGGGCCCCCTCAAAGTCCCCCAAAGCAGCATGATGAGGTTCCCCAACAGCCATGATGCTGACCAGAGGTGGTAGCAATGGATTCTGGGAAAGATGCTCTGCTGATTGACTAACTCCATCTGTATCTACTGCTGGTAACAATCTAGTACACAAACTCTGGCTACAGCCTCTCACTGGGGCTCTCTACAGTGGGGATGTTGGGGGCTGTAAGGTGAGTTCCGATGTTTGCTCCTTTGCTAATTGGTGATACAAAAAGTCTGGTAAAGCATAAAAGTTCTAAGCAGATTCTCAAGGCTTCAAGCCATTACATTTTGTCACTTTGCTGAGTTCTGAAGCAGAGATAGAGTGGGGAAACTTACTATCTTTGCCTGGATGTAGTCAGCAAAATGACTACATCCTGGAGCCTCCAACTCCAGGGTAGAATTTCCCCATCCATTGTCTGTCTTCCCGCTCCTTGTCATAAATTATTTTTTCTCTTGTATTAATAGGATATAAGGACAATGACATTATTCTGACAAATCATGACTAATTGACCTTTGGGTTAAAAGGTCTTTACAAAGTCAATAAAATTATTTTAGAAACACTTTGATGTCCTATGCGGAAAGCATTTCTTGAAGCAATGCCTTTTCCCATATAATCCTCCCTGGCCTTGGAGGTCAGCTGGGGTGGCCCTTCTGAGTAGGCCATCACTGACAAAAGTTTTTTTTTAATCTATAGCTTGTTGGAGGGCATCCTCAGCAATAGCATCATCGTTGTGGAATTCTCTCCTCCTCAACACTGGTTGGTGTCTACGATATATACCTTTTGGCACCAACTAAATGCCCTTTGTTCAGCAGGCCTTTAGGTAATGGTTGCTTAAAGCCTCCATTTTTAAATTGGTTCCTTTTTTTATTATTATTATTATTGTGGTGACCAATCAGAGGTCACATAAACACATAAGATTTCCAAAGAAATTTCCAAAGCCAATTTCCAGCATGAAACAAAATACACTGGGTGCTAGTAGCAAATGTGACAAGCTACCCTGAAGTGGCATCTACACCCTACATGGCAGTGATTTTGAAGTGATTTACTGCATAAAAAACTAAGCCCTAGTAAATGCCTACTCTGCATATTCTGAACAATCCCTGAGAAGAACCATCTCTAGGAGGATGGTCTTAATCAAAAAAATTGGTTGTTCAGGAATATGGGATTCTAAAAGGTTGCTAGTGCTATCAAAAATTGCAGCCCTTCACAAGGCTCCTTAGACAGGTCAAGGCCAAGATTCAAGTATTTAAAAGTTATTAGCCTCATTACTAAATGCCATCATTAATCCACACTCAGATTTGTCACATCTGTAGCCAGTAGCGAAGAAAAAAGGGGAAAACACCATACAGCATGGGTGTGAAAGAGATAAACTCTGGTGCTGTATAAATTCTTTTGAACTCTTTTTATTGTTGTTATTGCTCAAATATCCACAATGCTCGACGTTTCGGAAACAATCCTTCGTCAGGAGCTGAATATATAGATTAAAATCAAATGCATAAAACATAGTCATTATAAATCTGGCGTGAGACCCCTATATAATTTTTTTTACTACACATAACATTCTTAGAACCCTCCACAATACAAAATCTCATTGAAAAGACCAGCACATATTTATGATCACATTGTGCCCCATTTTTTTTCTCAAAAAACTTCACTCCCTATCTCAAAAATGTTTTTCTATATGCATATCATTCTTCATCTAAAATAATCATAATATTCTAGTTTATCCTTAGGGAGCCCATCTGGTACTAACATCATTGTTGTTACCAATTTTTAATCCTCATTAAGTTCATTATTCTACAGTAGTTTGTCACAGAAATAATACACATTCCAGTTCTTACTCTTGCTCTTAAAAGACTCAAACTAACCTGGATATTTTTGGTACCATACAAATGAATTACCTAAGATGGATATACAGTCAACATTGTTTAATTTGCTAAACCCCCAGGAGTTCCATCCTTGTGGACATTGCATTTATTGCAAATACACAAAGAAGACCATGTCGTTCACAAACAAAACAACTGGGGAGACTATTATTATAAAATATTTTCTGAATTGTAATTCTGTGAATATAGTATCTGCGATAACTTGCCCTTGTGATAAGATCTATATAGGCAAAACGACAAGAGCCCTTAAGGTTAGGATAGGAGAACACCTTTGCAATCTTAGATATAATAGAGAAGGGGCTCCAATGGTCAAACATTTTCAGGGAATGAAACATCAACTAGAGTCCTTAAGATTCTGGGGTATTGAGAAAATCAAAGGGGATGAAAAGGTTTTAAGGGAATTTTTTTGGATTTTGCATCTTCAGTCACTTATTCCAAGGGGGATGAATGATTCCTTGGATTGGAACAATTTGAAACTTTGAGAAAAAAGAGGGGAGACTATAGGAAGCTGAGTAAGTGAGTCACGGCAGAATTGAGCCATTAAAAGAACGAGTAAATAGATAATTGACTTGGAGTCCATTAAGGGCAATACAAGACACCTGATAATTAGGGATGTGTATCGTATCGTTAAAATGTCTGATAACGATACGATAAGGTCGTTATCGGACATCTGATTAACGATAACAATACGATAGAAAAACCTCCGATAAACATCCGATCCGATAATTTTCAGCCCGATTATATCGGATTATCGGACTGCCATATAAATAAACCTATAACTTCTGTATTTTAAAAGTTAGAGGCTTGAAACTTGGTCACAGTGCTTAGGGGGTATGCCTAAGTTTGTGTATGAAAATTGAGATCTATCCCTCCAACCCTCAATTTTATATGAATTTATTAAAGATCATTTAAGTTCTGACAGGTCAAAATGACAGCTCGTCACGTGTGTTCATTCAGACCTGTCAAAAAGTTGCAGGCTCTTTTAAAAATTCATATAAAATCGAGGGTTGGAGGGATCGATCTCAAACTTCATACACATGTCTAGCACATGTTGCTACACATATGTGCCAAATTTCAGATCAATCCATCCACCCCTGTATTTTATTTGAATTTTTGAAATATCATGCAACTTTTGACCTGTCAGAACTTAAACGTTCTTTAATAAATTCATATAAAATCGAGGGTTGGAGGGATCGATCTCAAATTTCATACACATACTTAGGCATACATCATAAGCATTGTGACCAAGCCTGTAACTTTGAAAATACAGATGTTATAGGCATTTTTTCTATAAAATTGCAGCTCTATAGGGCACAATGGGGCTGCAAATTAAATATCGGATTTCCGATAATTATCGTGAAGACGAAACAAGTAACCTACGATATTATTTGAGTCTTTTAAGAGCAAGGGTAAGAACCGGAATGAGTATTATTTCTGTGACGAACTACTGTAGAATAATGAACTTAATGAGGATTAAAAATAGGTAACAACAATGACGTTAGTACCAGATGGGCTCCCTAAGGATAAACTAGAATATTATGACTATTTTAGATGAAGAATGATATGCATATAGAAAAACATTTTTGAGATGGGGAGTGAAGTTTTTTGAGAGAAAAATGGGGGCACAATGTGATCATAAATGTGTGCTGGTCTGTTCAATGAGATTTTGTATAGTGGAGGGTTCTAAGAATGTTATGTATAGTAAAAAAAAATATAGGGGTCTCACACCAAATTTATAATGACTATGTTTTATGTATTTGATTTTAATCTATATATTCAGCTCCTGACGAAGGACTGTTTCCGAAACGCCGAGCATTGTGGATATTTGAGCAATAACAACAATAAAAAGAGTTCAAAAGAATTTATACAGCACCAGAGTTTATCTCTTTCACCCCCACATCTGTAGCCAGATCAATTTAATCCTTATTCCGAGCACCAGTACTCTTTTTAGTTCATTTAGAGAGAGGGAGCCCACAGTAAAAACGTAAAAACAAACTAACCAAAAAAAGCCCCTCTTGCTCAATCGTGGTTATCTAAAGGGGGCATGAAATGGTAGACAAGGCATCCAAATCAGACTGGAGTTCAAGGGGTCAAGTTGTAAGAATTAATTCATACTTGAGTGATATACAAATTGCTACATATTAAGAGACAATTACCCTCAGAGGGCTTCTTTTGCACCATATTGGAGGATGGGCTGGGATTCATGGCTTATGACAAAATTGAAGACCAGGCCAAAATATTACCCAAATTTGGAATTGTGATTTGTAATATTTGTGTCATAGGATGCGTACAATTTTAGGATCCTGATTGAAAAAGGTTTAAATGTATGTAAGTTATTAAAGCAATTGATTATGGTGCATCCTATTTTAACATAATGTGTGATTCTGTACCATGCCTTAAAAATAATAGTGAAGTGAAATTAGAATTATTCCAGACAAACTTTTTCAGGTGACATATTAATTGATCCTGTGCACCTGCCACCTGCCACACTACCTCCATAGAAACTACTGCGTCACAAAACCACTGTGGTAATCAATAAGCCATGCACCCTGCTTCCAGTTTGTCCTTCAGACAAGCTAGTTTTCGTGGGTGATAAAATCACTTCACAGTGAAAACTGGTCTGAATCTATTTCAAGATAACCACATATAACTAGCCCAGATGGGAAGTCATGTGGAAGTTAATCTGGAAGTTACATGAATGTGTTTCTTTTTTTAAAATACACCACATGAAAGTTATGAATTAGTGACTGAAATAATCAGCTTCCTACCTTCTGGCATCATTGTGGTATGAAGAAGGTAGAGTATGAGTCATTCTAATAGCTCTAGGCGTTGGAGGAGGGGAGGTTTCACATTTTATTGTAGCTTTGTCTTCATGTCCATCTTCTTCAACTACTGCGATCTACAGATAAAACCAACTTTCAAAGTTGCTTGCAAGTAATAATGTAAGTGTACAGCAAAGAAATGTGTTGAAGTTTATCACATTTTCCAGGCAAATGCAAGACTTACATAAAAATAGCCTCCCATTCCTAGGACATGAAAGAAACAGAACAAAAGTGCTAAGAGGACGGTAGATATCACCATGGCCCTACAGTGGGCCAGTCAGATCCTACTTTCCAATCTCTGAGGATTAAACTTGACCTGGGGATGTTAAGCATGAGACTGGCCTGTGGGAGCTCATTTTTTAGTTATCAAACAGCAAATGAGGACGGGGTGGTGTGGGTGGGGTTAATTGGGACCAATGGGGATAAAATCCCCTCCCCCACCCTGTGATTGTGATCAGAACCTTCATCCATAGCTGCTATTTAATAAACAAAGTCCGAGTACGTAAGGGTCCGTTATGTGCTTAATGTCATGTCTAGTTTGGCCTTCAGGCATCATTTGAATAATTTGTATGAATCTAATACAAGACCAGTTGGCAGGCTGGCGTTGCTCATACTTGTGCATGTTCTTATACTCCATGTTTGCAAAACTAGGCTAATTTACATGATCTCTGAATTGGCCATTGCTATTCTATATCGATACTAATGTAAAGTCCACGTCACCATGGGCACTAGTAGTCCTGCTACTTTCCCGCTTTTTGCCCCTCAATCCCTTCTCCACAGAGGAGTTCATGAATAATGCAAACATGGCACATGCATACTGAATCTGGTGGTGATGCCTAACAGCATGGCTGGGCCAGGGCCCGCCTTCATGCCACACTGATTGGCCAAGCAGGGCTGACCATCATCCCACTGGTGGAGGGGCTGCCCTGCCAGTTTGGTAAGGAGGAAATTACTTGCTATTAAAGCTTGAGCTTTGAACTATTTTGAAGTTTCAAAATTTTCTGCACATCTACACTGCTCAAGCTTTTGTTTAAAACAAAAATGAGCAAAATCAGTCTGGTAGATCTCTAGTAGTATTCCCATATCAATATACTTTAATAATCAAAGTATTAGCTCTGTGGAAATAGCAATAAAGGTGTGTATAAAATTGTAACAAAAGCAAAAGCTAGGATTCAAATATTGAATCACCTGAGTAACTGGATGAGTAGTTTTTTCTATGTACGTAAACAAAGTTACACGTCAATACATATTTAATATAGGTTTGAGAGTTCACCCAATACATGTTCAAATGTACATTCAAAATCAGTACACAATTATCAGGGTTCAATTTCATACTCTTGAAGTACCTTTGTCATGTCTTCTGATAGTGTCATAATATGTAATTGCTAAGATGAGATACTGGTATAAAATTTGGCTTGTTTTACTAAATCTTAGAAGAATGACCTGTAGCAATTAACTAGTATAATGTTTATGTTCCTAGTAATACACTAATAAGAAAAGTTATGAGAACAAATCTCAAATATGGAATAAACCTGATTTATCCTAGATAAGGTTTGAGAACTGAGATTCTTGGTTTGAAGAATGCACAAAATTTGAATGCACAAATTTTGCAAAATTATTTAGGAAAAACCTTTGAAAAATTCTGAAGTAACTAACTTGTGTTTTAACCAAAAAAAGGGCAGAGTCCTTCACAGTAGTATTTTTGTTTGTTTGTAAGTGTACCTTTCTCCGGTGCTTCCTGAGATCGCTGGGCTAGAGATGATAAAAAAAGAAAAAAGAGTAGAATTATTAGACCAATTTAGTTAAAATAAAACACAGTGCTGTCATATTCAGAAAATAGGAATTGATATATTTATTAGTATATCATATTGAAAGCCAGTGTGGTGTAGTGGTTAGAGTGGTAGAGTGGATCTGGGTTCCTCAAGCCAGTTACTGACTCTCAGACTAACCTACCTCACAGGGTTCTTGTGAGGATAAAATGGAGAATAAGAGAATTATGTATGTCACCTTAGGCTCCTTGCAGGAAAGGTGGGATAAGGATGTTATATATAACAACTATATTTTTATTCCACACTTGTTCCAAGAAGCTCAGGGTGATATACATGGCTTCACCTCTTTTCAGTCTTACAACACCCCTGTAAGGTAGGCTAGGATGAAAGGTGGTGTCTGGCCCAGGGCAACTCAGTAAATCTCCTGGCTGAAGGGGGTATATGAACCCAGATATCCCGGTCCAATACTCTAACCACCACACCACATTGGCTCTCTTAAGTTTATATAATTTTGGTTTGAGGAATGATGTTACCCATACAAGCCATATTTTTACAAGAACCTATTAGTGCATTTCATGATACCAGTTATAATTGTGAACCACATAGTTAGAGCAAAGTAGAAATATATGAAGTTTCTACCCCATCTTCTACTCACCAAAGACCTATAGGGACTTTTCTCACAATTCTCTGGACTGTTTTCACTTCTGAGGGTGGAACTACACATTATACTTAGTTGCCCTGAAAGCTTTCTTTTCTCAGATAATTTAGCTAGCTTCAAGTGGGGTTTTAAACCTTTCTTTCCCATGTGCTTCTCTGCTCAGAATCAATACCATCTTCATTTGCTTTTCTCTCTATGAAATAAAATATATTGGGGAACATGTGGACACTTTTCACAGGCATGACAAGCTCTCTTCAAACCACTATATATTAATTTCAACATCAGCGTTTTGGAAATATCAGAAGAAAGATACTTCAAGTAAAATACTATGAGTGCATTTGCATCTATTCATTTATAGTCAACTTTTATGCTGCTGTTTTAGCTTTAGTAACAGAAGCAGGGCTGCTTTGGGTGGCATCTCCTACATGGCAAACAGGCTTCTTCTGTCCCCAAATTAATACTCCATTTGTTTTTAATATTTTTCTGATTCAGATGTACATGAATGCACTAGGTGCTTGGCTGCCTCCTCTTCCCCCTTCTCTCTTCCCCCTTCCCTCTCTATAAGTTTCACGTAATTAGTAACTTCCCGGCTTTTGGCAAACCGTAGTTTGTCATTATATCTTACATGGTAAGCTATGGTTTGAATAACCTCTGCAACCTAAGATCAGAATCCAGGATCAACCCTGCAAATGGAAGCTCACTCATACAATGCCAAACCATACTCTACTGTTGCATGTGAACCAAACTTGTGGGGGCTTTAGGGCTGGGATACGGAACATTCTTTCTGTTGAGGGCTACATTCCCTCGTAGGTAATCTGTTGGGGGCCACAGGCTGGTGGTGAGTGGGGCCAAAGCCAAAAATGGGCAAGGCCTCTTCTCTTCTCCCTCCTTCTTTCCTTCCCTCCCTCCCTCTCTCCCTCCTTCTCTCTCTCTCTCTCTGTCTCTCTTTCTGCCACCTCTTTTCTCCATTCTTGCCACCCACATAGAATTAGGCTAAGAAGTGCCTGAAATTAGGCTGAGGGCAGCTGAAGGTTACACATTGCTGCTCGAGGGAGGCAGGATTACTCTGACCCCTCATAGGATGTTGCTCAAGGGACTATCACCATCCCTGCCTCTCCCTTGCTATCATCTACCTGCAAAAATAGTCCATTGTCATTGGCTGCTGCAGTAGCCCGAGCCACCAGGGCGCTAGCACCAAACCCTTTGCTCTCTGGCTGTGGCAGAAACAGCAGACATGATATAACTGAGAAAGCCCTTCCTTAGACAAAGCGCTTAAGGAAATACATGTAATGAATAACCTTCTAGAGCAATTACAGGAAACAAAAAACTTTAGGAAGAGTCCTTATCTCAGCAGCTTACGAACTGGTTCAAGCATTATTTTTATTATTTTTGGTATCTTGTATAAAAACACTGGCAATGGGCCCTGAAAAGAGTTTTACTAGATTTTGTGTTAACAGTTTCAAAATTTTACCACATACCGAAACATAATAATAGGTGAATAAATAAATTAATAGGAAAAGGAAAAAGTAATGAAAAGCAATCTTATTTAGTGAAGGCCTTGGCTATTAAAATAAATGGAGCAATCAGCACAAAAGTGCATTTGTACATTTCCTTACCAGTGTCATGACACCCATCCTATCCATCTCCCTGGCTGGGCTGCGGGGAGTGAGTTTAGGAGTTGAGTGTCCACTGGGAGGAGAAGAGCTTGCAAGTGAGGAAGCTGTAATTGAGGCAGTAATAGATGTACCAGGATGTACCCTGGCCAGATTTAAGCCTTCTAGGCTCACACTGGCTACTCTGTTTTCTATTTCTTCAGCACGTAGTTCTGTTGACTCTTTTTCCTCCTGGATTAACCTATAAAAACAAATTGGGAGGCAGTGGAAGTAAGCATCCAATGTCACAAGAATGATGTTCTAATGTAGGTACTAACAGTGAATTGATTTGTCTCTCGCACCCCAACACAGCTTAATAAGGTGCTTTCACAAGTGATGCTCAGGTCCAAAGTAAATCATGTAAGAACATAGGAAGCTGTATAATACTGGTTTAGCATGTCATGTGAAGCATAACTTAGCATGTCGTGTGAACCATTCCTAATCATGGTGGCTACATAACCACAGTTTAAACACGCTCACTAACTATTCACTGCAAAAGGGTTAGCAGTCATCTGGGTCCATCTAGCCCAGTACTGTCAACACTGACTGGCAGCAGCTCTCTAGGGTTTCGGACAAAAGTTTTGCCTGCCCTACCTGGAAAAGGCAGACATCGAACCTGGGACCTTCTGCAGGCAAAGCAGGTGCTCTACCACTGACCTCCCCTAACATACAATGCTTAAAAAAATCTGGGTAGCCCAAAAAAAGGTATAGAAAGAAGGGGTAGGAGTCACAGCCGAAAAAGTGCTCAATCAATTCACTGGAATGAACATGATCAAAATACTGGAGATCCAGTATACCAGACCATCCATCTTTTAAAATGCCTTTTAAAGCTAGCTGCTCAGGACATAAATTGGGTGAGGATCACAGAGCTAGGGGAGGGAGAGTTTTACCCTTTACCCCTTGCCATTTCCCAATCTAAATCCACCCCCAGGCTACTATTTAGAAAATGGCCTGGGATAAAGTGTTATACCTTCACTCCTCTAGGTCTGGATCCCTTTTGGAGGGGCAATTTCATAAAGTGGTGCTGGGGGATTTCTGTTCAATGCTGTTGTAATTGGGCTGTGGTGTCCCCCAAGCTCCCATCTTACCCCCCTGCTACTTAACATATACGGAACTGCTGAGAAAGGTTGTCCAGACTTCTGGGGTTCGGTGCCACCAGTATGCTGATCATACTCAACTATATCTCTCCTTTTCATCTAAATTCAAGGAAGCTGTTCTAGTTCTAAATCAGTGTCCAATGTCAGTAATGAACTGGATGAGGGTGAACAACTTGAAACTTAATCCAGGCAAGACAGAGATAAGGGACCTCTAGCGTAATGCCAATGTTATTAGCTGGCATGAGATGCTTCCAGAAAATCCATCATGCCAGCTAACAGTATTGACCTTGTGCTAGAGCTCTCTTACAATAGCGCAATGTATTTTACGTAAGTGCTGGTGTCTGCTTAGTTACTATCCACTGATTCTGAGTATTCCAAGTTTCTGCTTCTGTTTTTTTAAAAAATTCTAATGCTCTTATTTGCTAATATTTGACATGTGCATTCAGGGGCTGCAAAAGGCGTAGAAATCAAGCAAAGTTTTCTAAGGGCATCCTTCCTGCACCTATTACCTTTCTTGTTTCCCCATCATTTGCCAAGCCAGTCAATGTCAAAGTATTTCAAAAACAGGCAACTAAAGTCCTGTACAGCCCTATGGGAAATCAGATGATGTAACTAATGTATATTAGCCAAGTACTGAAAAATTATACATGAAAGTAGATGTGGCTAATAGCCTGAGCTACAAATCAGGAAGTTCTCGATTCAAACCATACTTTTGCCATGAATAGGCAAGCCAATTTCTCCAAGCCTTAACATCTGCATGTTGGCAAATATGATAATTATAAGACTGACCTACTTTACAGCCTTGATGAAAGGATTGCTCTGCTTTTTGGTGAAGTAATAGTACCTGATTTCTTTATTGATTGCATCTAGTTGTTCCTGAAGCATCATAGCAAGGGTTTGGGCATCAGAATGTCCACTTGGTGACAGAAGGTCCATGGAGCTAAAAATTGTATCTCTATCATCATCATCAATATCAGACATTTCTGTGTCACTTTCAAATGGATGGTTGCTCAGAACTGCCATCGGTTGACTTCTGTTCCACTCATGATCTCCAAGAGATTTCACCTAATTAGAAATTGTAGAAATGCATACTGATAAGCCTGATTCAAAATGTTAATTTTCACAGAAATAAAAAAGTGAAGAGCTGGAACTGTAAAACACCATTATGGTGATTAAAAAATGCAGGTTGCTTACCTGTAACCATAGTTCTTCGAGTGGTCATCTGTGCATTCACACATATGGGCTCTGCGCCTACGTGGAGCCTGTTTCGGAAACTTCTATAGCTAAGGCAAACGTTTTTGGCGGGAACCCCTCCCCCACTGTCTACTGACTCCATGTTCCCGCCTTTCTCCTCAGTTCAAAGAGACCGACTTGCTGGCCCCATAACTAGGAGAGAAACCGCTCTGTATCGACAGTACATTTACATCGACACCAAAGCGGGGACGGTGGGTGGGTTGTGTGAATGCACAGATGACCACTCGAAGAACTATGGTTACAGGTAAGCAACCTGCATTTCTTCTTCGTGGTCTCTGTGCATCACACATATGGGCGATTAACAAGCTAAATTCCTGGTGGAGGGTAGGTGTAGATCAATGTTCCCTCACAAGACAAAGAAATTGCTTGCCCCAAATTCCAGTTTGTCCTGGTACAAACAATCAAGTGGTAGCATGTAATGAAGTTAAAGGACTTATACCAAATAGCTGCCTTACATATTTATTTATTTCATTTCTAACCCGCCTCTCCATCTAGATCGAGGCGGGGAACAACACCAAATATAAATATATTAGCAGGGGATCGACAATCCCCTGCTAAAGATACAGACTTCGATGCACTGCACATCGACTTAGCTGTTACTGGACCAACAAGCGGCAAGCCCTTCAACTTGTAGGGCAGTTTAATAGCATGTACAATCCACTCCACGAGTCATTGCTACTCTTGCGTCTTATGGAATTTGTCAGTTCTAGCCCTGTGTGGAAGCCCAGGTAGGGTGCATCAATACTGAGGCAGCTAATTCACTCGATCTGCGTAGTGTTGATATAGCCATCAGAAAACAACTTTCTAAGAAAAATAATGTGATATCTGAAGGTACCATTGGTTTAACTGGTTTCAATGTCAGAGATTGTGGCATGACAGAGAAACTCCATGCCAGAATGAAACTCCTAATTAGAGGAGACAGATTTGTAATGCCCAGAGGAACCCCCTAACAATGGGGTTGGTGCAAAAACACGTAAAGCAGTCAAATACCTGCATATCGACAACTATTTTAGCCCTATAGTGTATAGGGGTAAGTGTAAGGACATCGTTAAGGAGGCTGAATGGGGCTTGAGGCCCTGAAGATCCATGTATTTAGAAAAGAATCCCATTGTGCAGTATATGACTTCATTGCAGGCTGCATGAAAAAATGGAATCGACCTCATGTCGAAAGTAGTTACGGTATTGGGATACCCCATGCCATGGGTCTGAGCATAGGCAGGGGCATAAACTATGGGGGGAGGGGGGTAGCGGGGGGGGCAATGTCCCCACTGGGATTTCCCAAAGGGGGCAATGCCCAACTAAGTAACATCAGTAAGCTCACAGCCTGACTGACAGATTCCTCAGTCAGTCTCCAGTTGTCTGTATTCTTATGTGTTTGGACGCAGTCTAAATTACATCCAGGCACATCCTGCTTCCTCATCAGCTGCCCAGCAGATCTCCTTGCAAGACAAAAGCCACTCTCCTGTTGTGTCAGGGTCAGGCTTCCCCAGATTTATTTTCTTCTACCCACTCAGGCGCTGTAAGACAAAAGATTGCCCATTTAGGAATTACAGTCTGGGTACATCTTGACGAGAGTTTTGCCTCCGGTCGGGGTGTATCCGGAGTGGCAGCAGGTCATCTATATGATGCAGCTGGCATCCCGAAGCCATCCAGGAGCAAATCCCTGAAGCTCCGGTTTTAAAAGTCGGGTACTTACCACGACTTTTTTTTTTTTTTTTTTAATCTTTTGAGCTGCAGCGGAGCTGATGGTAACCCAATTGGTCGCCATTGGCTGATATCTTCAGAAGTAGAGTGAGCCACACCTGTCTCGGCCACCAAGGGGTGACTATGATGGAGACTCTGTGGACTACACAATATTAATATTATCATACCACAGTACTCATGGAATGAGAAGAAAAATGAGGGCTGCAAAGACATTCCCAGTTGAACAGGAAAGTGTTTGTATGAGGACTTGAGATGGGGGAGGAAGTGGGAAAGCGCATGCCCCGTAGCAAATAGTCTGTGCAAGTACACCAATGTAGGGTTGTTTGATCCAGGGGAGTCTGGATTCTGTGTTCACTATGGGGCCCAAAGAGCTCAATAAATTGAGTCGTCACCTTGCCTTCAATAGCATTTCCTTTTAGGAAGCCACCAGAAGCCAGTTGTCTAAATATGGGTAGATTTCTACCCCTTGAAGGCAAATGAATGGAAGGAGAAGTGCCATACATTTTGTAAATATTCTGGGGCAGGGCTTTATGTGTCATCAGAAATTTGTGATTCTGATGTACGTATGGAGCCATCTCAAATCCAGAACAGGTTGAAGAGATCTGTAGAGGAGTGGGCCAAATATTAAATCAGAGAGTGATATAGGTCTTCCAAAGGAGGCTCCACTCTGTACAGCTACCCCATCAACAGGCGATGCAGAAGAGAACAATGTTGAGTCCAACTGAGAGCTCTCTAAGGATTGAGGGGAATCAGGTTTAGTTCTATGATTAAACCCATCTTCTCCAAGCTGAACTTTTTGACACCACACAGAGTGGGGCTGGAAAGGAGAAGAGCTAGGTGGACGTACTGACGCATTCACGACGGTATCATGAGGCAATGGTTGAGCCCTGTGGACAGGTCACAATGACAGTGATCTTGGTAGAGCTAGAGGGAGTTGCAAGAAAACTTCCTCCAGTGGCAATCACGATACCGATGGAGCTGCTCAGTATCGAGAAAGGCGTATGTACCAATATAGGGGTTGGTATCGATGCCTGGTACGGGAGTTACGGACCCATTGCAAGAGGTGTCCCTCTTATAATTGATGCCAATCTCTGTACTGGTATGGCATTCTCGGGGGAGGCAACCCAGTTGAAGTTCTGTCCCTCTTTTTTTTTTTTTTTTTACAGGGACCCGAGAATGATGCCCCTAGACATCACAGGCATAAAAAACTCTCTCTGTTGAAATCATAGCACTCCAATTGTAGCAGCTCTAGGGAGCAGCCCTGTAATTGGCAGCTAGCCTGTAATGGCTGTGCTAATTAACTTGGTGGGGAGATGTCTACTTCAAGCTGCATGTTAGACGTCTCTTCTTGGTACCAAGAGATTGGTACCAAAAGAGGCAGTTGAGTCTCACCCTTTGATGTCGATTCTGCCTGCTAGACATCTTATCTGGACGTCAAAGCTGCATGTTAGACATCTCATTTTGGTACCAAGAGCTCTGCACCGAGGAGCTTGGTACCATGGCGCTCGGTACCATGGCGCTCGGTACCAAGGAGCTCGACACCAAGGAGCTCGGTACCAAGGAGCTTGGTACCAAGGAGCTCGGCACCATGGAGCTCGGCACCATGGAGCTCGGCACCATGGAGCTCGGCACCAAGGAGCTCGATACGAAGGAGATCGGCACCAAGGAGATCGGCACCAAGGAGCTCGGCACCAAAGACGTCGGCACCAAGGAAGTCGGCACCAAGGAGCTTGGCACCAAGGAGCCTGGCACCAAGGAGCTCGGTACCATGGAGCTCGGTACCAAGGAGCTCAGCACCAAGGAGCTCGGTACCAAGGAGCTCGGTACCAAGGAGCTCGGCACCAAGGAGCTCGGTACCAAGGAGCTCGGTACCAAGGAGCTCGGCACCAAGGAGCTCGGTACCATGGCGCTCGGCACCAAGGAGATCGGCACCAAGGAGATCGGTACCATGGAGCTCGGCACCAAGGAAGTCAGCACCAAGGAGCTCGGTACCAAGGAGCTCGGTACCATGGTGCTCGGTACCGAAGGAGGCAGTTGAGTCTCAGCCTGTGATGTCGATTCTGCCTGCTAGACGTCTCATCTTGACATCGAAGATGCATGTTAGAAGCTCCAGTATCGAGAGCTTAGACCTCGGTACCCAAGGAGCCAGTTAAGTCATCGCTGCCAAAGGGGCCACCCTCAGTATCGGGGGGGGGGGCTAACAGCTGCAGAGGAGTTGGAACCTGGTCTCTCTCTAGCTGTAGAAACACAGGTAGAGAGTATCCAGATGTTGGAAGATCGGAACGACCTATGGTTAGGGTGGGGGTCCGAAGACACTGAGGGGCTCTCATCCATAGAATCGCTCCAAGCGATCAGTCCCCAGAAGTCCTATGTAACCTGGCCTTCTTAGATATCCCTTTCACTGTAGAGACAGCTAGGGAGCGTCCAAACATTGGACGATCGGAATGACCCATGGTCAGAGTCAGGGTCCGAGGACGCAGAGGGGCTCTCCTCCATAGAATCTCTCCATGCGATCAGCCCCAGAAGGCTCCTGCCTTCTTAGATATCCCTCTTGCTGTAGATACAGCCTGGGGAGCGTCCAAATGTTGGAAGATCGGAATGACCCTTGGTCAGAGTCAGGGTCCGAGGACGCAGAGGGGCTCTCCTCTGTAGAATCGCTCCATGCGATCAGCCCCAGAAGGCTCCTGCCTTCTTAGATATCCCTCTTGCTGTAGATACAGCCTGGGGAGCGTCCAAATGTTGGAAGATCGGAATGACCCTTGGTCAGAGTCAGGGTCCGAGGACGCAGAGGGGCTCTCCTCCGTAGAATCGCTCCATGCGATCAGCCCCAGAAGGCTCCTGCCTTCTTAGATATCCCTCTTGCTGTAGATACAGCCTGGGGAGCGTCCAAATGTTGGAAGATCGGAATGACCCTTGGTTAGAGTCTGGGTCTGAGGACGCAGAGGGGCTCTCCTCCGTAGAATCGCTCCATGCAAATAGCCCCAGAAGGCTCCAGCCTTCTTAGATATCTCTCTTGCTGTAGATACAGCTAGGGAGCTTCCAAATGCTGGAAGATCGGATGAGGCATGAAGCGGCCATGTCTCCAGTAGATCGAGGAGCCTGTGCCATAAGTGTAACAATTGTCTGGAAGAAACCATGGCTTCTAGAGCTTTTATCCATAGACCTGGCGCCAACACGGTTATCTTTTCAGCGCCAGGTCAAAACTTTTCTCCCAGGCATTTCAACAGCTTAAGTTGAGGTTTTAACTGACTTTGTAGCCAGGCTTAACAGTTTAAAATGTTTTAAATGTCAGCTGTTTTATGTTTATGGTTCTAAATTTTGTAAACCACCCAGAGAGCTTCGGCTATGGGATGGTATATAAATGTGTAAATAATAATAATAATAATAATAATAATAATAATAATAATAATGTAGCGACAGGTTTTGATGACCTGAGCCTCTCCCAAAACAAATTAAACAGAGAAAAGTCTGTCTGCTGGGGAAGCTTGCTGACGCACTTAACACATTTTGAAAAGGGGCCTTAATGGCTGTGCGATCCCCCTCAAAGAGATCCAAGATCTCTGGAGAATAAAGTATCTAAGAATATAATAACAATAAATTATATTGTTTTAAATGTACGTGTGTACGTTGTATGTTTTTGCTGCTTTAATTTTTGTATATTGTTTTTAATTGTTTTAATCGCACATAAACCGCCTAGAGAGCTTCGGCTATGGGGCGGTATACTAATGTAATAAATAAATTAATTAATTAAGACTAAAAATGAACTAAAACAAAGTAAAATAACTAAAAACCTTAGCACTCTAAAGCTTTCTCCTCAGGAGAAAGACAGAAGTTCCCAACAAGACATCCTTTCAGCAAGGCGGTCGAAAAAGAACTGAGGAGAAAGGCGGGAACATGGAGTCAGTAGACAGTGGGGGAGGGGTTCCCGCCAAAAACGTTTGCCTTAGCTATAGAAGTTTCCGAAACAGGCTCCACGTAGGCGCAGAGCCCATATGTGTGATGCACAGAGACCACGAAGAAGAACTTTCAGTTTTCTCAGGCCACTTGTACAAGAGACACTTAAATTATTTTTGTTAATTTCTCACGGTTGCATCATGACATCACAATGATCTGTATTTCATGCTGGTAGAATGCGCCCCACCCCCACAAAAAATATCTAAGCTTTTCCCTGTGAAAGACCATAACCTGAAATGGGTTAGAGCAGCTTTCACCAACTTGGTGCCCTCCAGATGTGTTGTACTACAACTCCCATCGACCTCTACTAATAGAATGGATATGCTGATTTGGGATTATGGGAATTGTAGTCCAACATATCTGGAGAGCACTAGGTTGGAGAAGCTTGGGTTGTTCGTTTGTTTTGGATTGTAAAGATGATAATCGGTGACCATGGGCACATAAGAGAGCTCTGCTGACCTGCCTCCCTCCAAAAGCAAGCATATCCACTCGTTTTGGGGCTTCCTCTAGGAAGCACTACATCTCCCTTGCATAAGCGATGGTCCTGCTTATGCTTATGCAATGGAATCAGTGGGACCCACAAACTGCAGAAAGGAATTGACAAGGCAAGAGGGAAAAGTGGGGCATGAGCACCCTATTGGATTCTGCCCCATTATTGCACACCTTAAGACTTCTTCTGATCATAGGAACAGGATAATGTGCATCCCAAAATTATCTGAATTTAAGAGCAATGTTTCTAAGGCTATCTGGATGAGGACAAACAAACTGAAGCTAAATCCAGACAAGACGGAGGTGCTTGCTGTCAAAGGCCCCAACCTGGGTTTGGAGATGTGTCAACACAAAGATTGTGTTCGCAGCTTGGGGGTACTCCTGGATCTGTCGCTCCAAATGACAGCTCAGATTGATGCGATGGCCAGGAGTGCCTACTATCAGCTTCAGCTGATACGCCAGCTGCGCCCCTTCCTAGAGTTGGAAGACCTAAAGACGGTAGTGCACACGCTGGTAACTTCCGAGGCTTGACTTCTGCAATGTGCTGTACATAGGGCTACCTTTGTGCCTAGTCCGGAAACTTCAACTTGTTCAAAATATGGCAGCCAGGTTGGTCACCGGTACACCTAGGGGTGACCACATTACACCAGTTTTAAAATCACTCCATTGGCTGCCAATCAGTTTACGGGTGAAGTATGAAGTGTTGGTTATTACCTTTAAAGCCCTACATGGTTTGGGTCCAGGTTACCTGCGGGATCGCCTTCTCCCGTACAATCCGCCCCGCACACTTAGGTCCCCTGGCAAGAACTTACTCAAGTCAGCCAGAACTAGGCTGACAAGTGTTACCCAGAGGACCTTCTCTTCCATTGCTCCCAGACTATGGAATGGTCTGCCGGAGGAGATTAGACAAATTAGCAGTCTTCATGAATTTAAGAGAGTAATGAAGACTTCTCTCTTCCGGCAGGCCTATCCAGATGAATTTTAAGATGTTTTTAATGATGTATTTTTTCTTGTTTTAAAATTTTAACTGTTTGAGATTCTTGTGTTTTATATTGTTGTTGTTCCCCGCCTCGATCCGGAGGGAGAGGCGGGTTATACATTATTATTATTATTATTATTATTATTATTATCTGATTTTTAAAAAAAGTTTTTTCAAGAATTGAAAACCATACTAGAAGCTTAATCCCACCATTTTTGGTGTGTAGTCAAGAAAGAGGAAGGTTCATGAGGCAAGGCCTTGGCTGGGCCAAAGTTCCTCCCCACTTTGCCAGGCTATTGCAATTGTAGCAACTCCTGTGTCTCTTAAGAATCACAAACCACCTAGACCAATCAGACTACTACAGCTAAAGCATATTTTTTTCCATTATTGCAAAAGTATAATTTTCAGCAATACTGTTTTTACAGTGCAATCCTATACATAGGCATCTTCTCAAAATTAAATCCTATTGAGTCTGACAGGCCTTACTCCCAGATACGTGTACCTATGAGTGCATCCTCAGTAAGGGGTGGGGGCAACAATAAAAAGATAAACCTTTGGCTCATCTCTCCGGATTCCCATACGGCCTCTTCTAGGCCTTCGTATCACTTTAGTTGACCTGTAATCTGGTTGACTATCAACTAGCGAGCCCACAGAGTACCTCAGTTCTGCTGTTGAATCAAGATGGGATCTGAAAAACAATTGTGGCAAATGAGTCAGAAGATAAAAAAATATAAAAAAAAAACCAGAAAAACAAAACTGTAAAAATTAATTATTTATGTTTTTTTTTGTTTTACAACCTGCAGAGATCTTCATCCTATAACCTTTTTCTTCAAATAATGAAAGCTATGTGTTTGATTGTCTAAAATACTGTGTGGGTAATAAAGCTTTGTGATGTATTTTTTATGAAAACAGAAATAAGCAGTAAAACTCAAAGTGAAACATATTTTTTCTGAGAGCCAGTGTGGTAGAGTGGATACTTGAATGAACTAGCCTAAATTCCTCAAATCAGACATGGAACTCATGAGATATTTTGAGAAAGTCTCTCTCACCCATGTACACGCATGCACCCACACAAACATACTGAACAACTTGAGAGGAATGCTGTGAGGATTAAAATGGGAACACACCCGTATAAACTAGGTCTGCTTAAGGAATTTGATCTTTGCTAATTCTGATGTGACTTGATCCACATTTCCCAGACTAATGTGCTGGGAGAATCATGAGGGTCAAATTTTGCCCCTGGGGCTTGAGGTCCTTCCCCCCTGCTCCACTGGGCAAGGACAAAAGAGAATGAGGACTCACACAAGCACATATAGAGTTATCCTCACTCACATAGACACAGACAAACTTATACTCAAAAGCTTACCAAAGCTTACCATAATACTATCTTCATTGCCTGCCATGCCTATGAATGTAATCAAAATGCCAGAAACTTTCTTCCTGGAGCTCTTGTTGTTAAATATGCCATTGGTTAAAGTGGTCATTTTGTTGCAACAAAAGCTCTTGCAATGTGCCTTTTTTGGCCCATCAACTTGGAATTAGAGCCTATCTACACTACTGTTTTAAAACGGTTTAAAACGGTTTATAACAGTTTTGAGAACTGTTGTGGCCCAGGATACATTCCATATACAGTTTTCAAAATGTTTTGACTCCAGTACAAATCCAAGCAATCCCAGAAGCTGCTTCTCTCCCACATGGTTTGAAGCACAGCCACTAGGTGAAAAACGCAGACTGGGTGAGGTGGTTTGGAGCAGGGAGATGAGAAGCACTTCTATACTTGAAATTTTCCCATCCAGAAGCTACTTTTCTTGACAACCCAGCCAAGCCAAAACAGAAAATAACCACCATCCACATGGTCAGAATTCTATGAGACATTTGGAGGGGGCTGAGGCAAGACACACCCACACCCGTCTTGCAATGTTACTCTTACCCCAATGAACATAGTTGCTATCTACATGCATCCTTATCTAGTGATGTGCATCAAAGCACAACTAGAGTTGGAATAGAGTTACACGTGTTTCACCAGTCTGAGATTTTGGCTTGAAAGAGCCCTTTTCTTTTTATCAAGACAAAGATATTACAAATAGACTTGTGAAGGATTTTTCAACTTGACTTAAGATCCAAAATAAGAGTTTGAAATAGGAACATTATTTATGCAAAGTAAAAGAGCAATATGATGATATGAAAGTAAGCTAATTGAAAAGCTTGAAGATAGCACAAGACAGAGGCCGTGAGACAGGTTTTCAAAGACAGTTTTATATACTTTTAAATATCAAGCATGAACCTTTTTGTGGCTTCCCTTAAAGGCTCTTCAAAATGCTAATAATTTTGCTGAAAACAAAGTAGGATCTAAGTGCATTTAGGTACAGAACTTCCAAAAAAGCTTATCTGAATAAGACTTCAAAGTAAAGGGACCTGAAATGACTGATGTGGACTTATTTAAAAATCTCACAACTGAATCATCACCAGAATGTTGATGGGTGAGCCTCACTCAACATCAGCCAGAAATTCAGGTATTCCTGGCAAATCCAAGACTGCTATACCGTTATGGGCAGAGCAACAGTACACACAACATAACTACCTTATATCTGTTTTGAAATTATTACATCTCAGGCATTTTCACCTAGTTTGCTTTGCCCTAGGTTCAGGCGTCACTCGTCCCAATTCCATTTCTTCCTCTCTAGGGAAACCGTTTGGTAAATCCTCCTCTTTGAGAACACCATGGTCCTGAGCTGATTCAGGGCCATGCCTACTTAAAGGAGAGGAAAGAAAACTAGCATGCATAGCTCTGCTATGCTATGTGTGCCTTAACAAACATTTCGTGTGGCCCCAAATTGACCAGATCCACAGCACCCAGACTAATGCATGGACTGAAACTTAAGATGCTTCTAGACAAAGCCTTTATCCTGCATTCACTCTGCCTCAAACCCTGAATGTTTACCGGAGGGGGGGGAGTGTCCCTAGATGTTGTTGTCTTTGATTTATAATCCTCCCATGTTTTCTCTGTTCTTTTTTCTTACCAGTAAATAACCCTTAAGGAGGAAAAGACTAAATAGGTTCACAATGCTTTCTGTTTGGTAATGCAAGGAGTCTTCTGTCTAGAAGCACCCTTAGTTATCCGGTGGCTTTTGCACTTCCCAAACAACCTGATGCAGTTCTCAGTTCAAAAAGGGTATTAAAATACATCTAAAATGTGTATTTTGAGAGAAAATATGCTTAGACATGCATATTTTGAGAGAGAGTGCATTTTAAAAGATGAAGTTATATGTGAATTTTCATGGAGATTAATGCAGATTAATGCAGAGATGGGATGGCATGGAATGGATTTATGGGTCGACCATGTAACCCTTTGGTCCAATAACATTCTACAGCTCTTACATGGATAAAATATAGGGTTGTATCCAGCAGAGTGGACACTGATGGTGGATCAAATTTGCGCCCCCCACCACCACTGGAACAGAGTTGGGGAATATGCAGGGGGCTGCAGTGGGAAGGAGGAGAATTGAAATTCCCATTGCCCAAACATAGCCCATAATCTAGAAAGACCCCAAGCAGAGGTTTCCCATTTATGGTTATGAGAGGAAATGCACTGCTCCAATGTTCTGGATCATGTACATGTTTGCAAAGGCTACTGGCAAAATATTGTGGATAATGAACTGTGAAGAGTGTTTTCAATGTAGTATGATAAAAATACATCTAAGAAAGTATAATTATTTTCTTATGCTACCTTGACAATGTAGGATCCATTAAAGCACCTGCTCTTATTTTCAACTGGTCAAGTTCAGCTCTCAACTTGTCTATTTCGTCTGCCAATCTTTCCTGAAAAATATATATATATATATAAAAATAAATTCCAAGTTCTTGGCATCAAAGCAGAAAATTATTGTATCAGCCCTCTGAGGGGCTGATTAGTAAATATTATTCTAATGAAAACTATATGATTTAGATTGATTACTTATTGACATACATTAGTTATAAGGGTACATATTTGCAACAAGCCAATTAATCATTTTTGCTAGTCTAAAAAAGCATGCCGATAGATATTTTTACAATATTGAAATGCGAGAAGTGTGGGCAAAATGCTTCGTTGTCAACTAAATTAAAAACATTGGCGATACTGGTGATTCCAGATATAACAAACATAAAACTAGAAATACCCTTAAAAAATTCCTGGTTCACTCACTTTCTCCACAGAGCTGTAGTATTAATACAAAAAGAATCCAGCTAACGTTAGTCACCACTAAGTCCCATTGAAAGCGCTGAGGCTTAATTTAGTTATTACTAACTTATTCCAATGGGAGTGTTGCAATTAACAGGGTAAGAACAAAGTGTGTTTTTCATTATTTTAAAAAAACCTGGTCCAGTACAGTAATTTGAACTTGGATTTGTGACATAAAACCACTTGTCCTCAAAAACCAAGGGAGTAATGCATAATCATGAAATTATTCTTAATTTACAACAGCAACAACAACAACATGATCTAGAGACTTTTTGGTCAAGTAGAGAGGAAATCTTCATAGAGGATGTCTATGTCTACTAGTCATGATGGCTATATAATACCTCTAGTATCAGAAAAGAATATGATTCTAAATACCACTTTGCTGAAGAACATGAATGGGAGGGTGCTATTGAACTCATGACCTGCCAGAGGCATCTGGCTGGGCATTGTGAGAACAAAATGAGCAACTAGATAAGTCTTATGCAGAGCTCAAAATTTCAATGGAAGTAGGAAGTATTCAATCAAGACAAAGACACATAGAACTTTATATAGTAAATCCTCCGTTCTTATATTTTACAATGTAAAACAAAGAGGGATAGTGTGGTGTAGTAGTTGGAGTGTTAGACTAGGACTGGGAAGGCCCTAGTTCAAATCCTCACTTAGCCAGGAAGCTCACTGGTTGATCTTGGGCAAGTCACTCTCCCTGGGCCTATCTTACCTCACAGGATTGTTTTGAAGCTAAAATGGGAGGAACCATGTACACTGCCATGTGTACAAAGAGCAAAGGAAGAATATAAACAAAATAAATCAATATCAGAACGATATTTGTTAACAACACCAAGTGAATAATGACAAAAGTTATTTTTATTCAGTGGACTGGATCCAGAGATAGATGAGTGGAACTCCACTCAAGCAGCAGGGTCTTCTTAATGCCTCCCCAATTACAACCATTATACCCCTTAAAAAAAAAGCCACACCTGAACACCAAAGGACCCTCTGGGAGGGAGTGTGACAGGGAAAGGGGGGCTATACCAGGATCAGGAAATCAGGAGAATTTGGCAGGGATGCCTTGTGCAAGCAGAAGTGCCATTCCACTAGTGCAAGACATCACTGGATCCAAGCCTATGTATTCTAAAGACAACATATATACAATAGGATAGTCTGCTTCTGACAAAAAGAATAGACAAAATGTGGGGATAAGTAGAACTGGAAGGCAGCAAACTGCTTCGGGTACCATTCTTTGGAAGTGAGCATGGCTCTAAATTATTAAAATAAACAAACCAAGTAACAAGGAACTCGTGAGTCACGGCCAGATGTCTAACCCCATCCCTTCCTGGTGAAAAATTCTCTTTTTAGGAACAAAATAACAGCCAAATTAAAATATGTATTTATCTACAATGTCTCCCCTTCTTGTTGGGTTCTTGTATCACATCATAACAGTTATTTTGCCTCTGGTCTCACGTTTCAGCTACATTTCTTCTCCATTCCACTCCCTCTATGTCAATTTCATTTGATAGCCAGCCAAGAAAAAAAAAAGGTATAAGGTAGTTAGCTGTATTCTTGTTTTCTACTGGCTTTAAGGCAATACAATATTGAAAGAAAATGACTTTTGTTAGAAACGTTTACAATGAATTTGACTGGTTCACTAAACCAATGGTAAATGGGCAAAATTGTGTTGAGCTGCAAAGGGTAATTTTAAGCTATTTTTAGCATGACTGTCAGGGTCTAGTATATGTGGGGCTAAAGCTCAGGACTCATGTCCTTAGACAGGGGCAGTTGCTGACTACCCACCGCCCAGAACTGAATGTTTTATGGGGGGGACTATTTCAAAAAACCAACAAAAGAGCACCACACCCTCATGTTGCCAAAAGTGAGAAAGAAGATATCTGCATAAGGATGCAGCAGTTTCCTACCAGTCATCTGCAAACCAAAAGAACACAAACCAAAATACCCTCTATAATCAGCTCAATCATATGAGTGAACAATGTATATTGTAGGACCAATTCGTGTTTACACAGGGGCTTATACAACCTTTCAATTTGGGGTTTATACATCTCTTCAATAAGTGTGTATATACTATTTGAAGGACTAACAGCTGTCATATTCACCAGGAAATAAATCCCATTGAATTCACTGAGATTTAATTCCCAGAGAAATGTGCATAGGATTGCAGCCTAAACTTCATTACAGGGATGGAGCTTCCCTAGGGCCTGGGTAGCTTCGTAGGCTTCAAAGACCAAACAGCTTGGTGTGGATGCTGCTGCCTGTAACACTCTCAGCTCCTTGAATGGGATGACTATGAGAGGCAGAGCAAGGACTGGACTGGCTGATCTCAGGCGAGGAGCCTGGGTGGGTCACCCAACAAAGATGATGATAGGATGCAGGCATTCTGGCTCCCATCTTAAATATTTAAAGTTGTATTAATAAAGCTGGGTCCTTGTTTTCCCCATATCTTGCCTTATATCTTCATTTGGACCATAGTCCAATTTAAGCAAGCTAAAGAAACTTCATTGTATGATTTTTAGGTGCAATTACAGTTTTGGAGTTTCTGATTTAACTTTTATTCTGATTATTAAAAACAACCCAACTGCTTTAAAAAATTAATAACACTGCAGTTAAAAAAGATTTTTAGATGAATACCTTATCATGTAAAGAGTCTTCCAAGTTCTTTCGAAAGCTTTCTGATTCTTGTATCAAAACATTCTAGGAGAGAGGGAGAGAGTCAGACAGACAGATGAGCGCGCACACACACACACACATACACACACAGATTACAACGCAAACAAGATACAGCAAAAATAATTATTATGCAATCAAAGAAAGCTAATAAACAAACACAGATAAGTCACCTTTTCGTTCTTCCTCATGTATTAGAAATAACAGAATTTGCTATCTCAAACAAACAGATGTGTTGGTAACAGTCTTTTATTATTTCATTTCTGATATTAATATAGCAAAGGCTATTACAATTAATATTGTAAAGGGAAAGTATCTGACAATCTCGTTGGCATCAACAGATGACTGAAATATTACAAATTAAGGACATAACCTAGTCTGTGCTCTACAGGGGCTTGGTTTGCATGTAATGAGAAGGTGAAGTGCCCCATGGGGCTTCTTATTGTGGCAGCCACCATTTTGAATATTCAGAGTGCGGTGGTGGTGTGCACTAGCATCTTGTTATGTGTGAACCTGGCGAGGGTGGGTTGATGGGGTAGTTGATGTGCTACCTGAAACCCAAAACAGCCCATGGGTTGGCCAACAACCCACCCTCACCAGGTTTGCATGTAACAAGAAGTCTTGGATTATCAACTTGGTGTCCACGGCTGCCGCAATTCACCATAGCTAATAAGTCACAATGGGCTATGGTGATCAGCCAAACCAGATCAGTCAGTGTTCAGTATGTACATCCAGGGATGGCATTAGAGGCTGGCATGGTTAGGCACCTGAGAAGGGCCAGGAGGCTCAGAAGGAACATCACTTATCCTGCAGATTCCAGCAGCCGCTCACTTCGCCCTCCACCCCAAACCCAGTGCTTCTGCTGCTCTTGGCACTAGAGGGAATAAGGCACTACATCTTGGGAAAACGAACATGGCAGTTGGTCACCTGCCACAAAGCCAAGCTAACTGGTGGTTCTGCAACCGTGATAAGTGTCCTGGCCAGGGTAAACATGTCTGGGTGGGAGGTGCTGAGTGAATGGCTGTGGCAGCATAAAACCACCGAATCACACCAAGGCTCTGGTGACTGGAGCGGTGGTGGCATCAGCAGAACTGTTGTGAGAAAGAGAGGGGGCAGTCTGGCACTGGAGAAAGGCTTATTCATGGCACTATGTCAAGGGCCCACTAAATTCTGGTGTCAGCCCTGTGTGTAGCCTTCCAGTGAGTTTGAGGAAAGGTGACTGGGGAAGGAAGATCAATGGGAACTACACACAGAGGAGAATTTGCTGGGCAGCGGATCATGACCAATGTTTTTAATTGCTCAATGTACCAATCAAAACAGACATTACTTTAAATCTCTGTTGAGAAGCTACACACTATTTTTATCTTTTACTTAAAAATAGGAACAGGGGCCTCAATTCATATTGAGAACCTAGCAACGGGGGGACAGGGGACAGACAGGTACTTTTAAGATCTAGGTTGGGGCCCATGAGCCAATGCTAGAGAAAAAAACAAACAAAAGACATAGCTCCTAGGCACAGATTGAAATCACAGAATCATAGAATTGCAGCATTTAGTTCCTTAAATAGGAATTTTGTTCCTAGATGGAAGGACTCCGTGAGGATATCCACATGGCCAGGAACATGCAAACTTAGATAGATATAGAATATAGTCCTTTCCATGTATTCTCCAAAGAGGGGATAATTGTAAGCATGATGGGAACAGAAGAATCATAGAATCATAGAATAGTAAAGTTGGAAAGGCTCTATAAGGCCATCGAGTCCAACCACCTGCTCAGTGCAGGAATCCACCTTCAAGCAGACTTGACAGATGGTTGTAAAAGTAGCAATAAACTTGCTGAGTCTGTTGATTTTACTTTACCTTTTCTTCCAGGGCTGCCATTCTCTCTTTCAAGTGGAGCTGCAGGCGCTCATTAGATTCTGTCAAAAGCCTGTCCACAGTATCTGATAATCTCTTGTTGTGCTCTTCATTCATTTTTTCTCGCTGCCTGGCCTACATGAAAATACCAAGGAAACAAAATGGACAGTTCCAGAGTGAACTAAAATGTCAGTATGAGTCAAAGACAGGTGTTGGTGTCCTTTAACTGAAATCACAGTATCACTTTATGCAGGAAAACACATCCTACCAGAGGATAAAATGTATTAGCACTACTGCTGTGATTAACTCTTGCACAAATGCAATATTTGACAAAGTTGCAACATTCACAGTCCTCAACTACAAATATGAATGGAGGCAAATGGGGCGAAAAACAAGGATTTAGAAGTGGGTTCTGCAATAAAATATTGCAGTGCAGAGTATTCCTGTTCTGCATACCTTTGCATTCACCCAAACATGCTAATGCCCCGCTTCTTGTTTCTCAGTGGCCCCATTTTGAGTAGATAGCTATCGGCACTTAGCACCTGAGTTTGCTATTAGAGGAAGGGATTCCATTAAATCTGTCCACAGGAACCCAAAGTCTCACAAAATGACTTAAGTTTCACATTATACAACATCTATTAATTTATTTCACAAACAGTCAACATTGCAGGATTCAAGTTTATACATTTCAGCTCGTTTTCTTCATGTTTGCTTTGCATTAAAATATAATGAGACTTTGTTACTAGCTGAGTAATACCAATTGTCTAAGCAGATAAGACAGGTGTTGTTAGTTCCACTGTGATTTGGGGCTAATTCATACAAGTGGGAGCCCATAGGTGACTGACAGGGGCTACCACCATGACTTTTATAATTGTGAGCTAACTGGCTGCATATCCACCCTTCATGCAAAGTCGAGGTTTAATACAAGTGATGCTGTATAAATCAGGAATTCCCTCCACCCCCCTATCTCTGCATGGTCATATAAAACTGAGTGAAGAATTTGACCCTGTCCAGACAAATAATGAAATAAACTGTTTGCAATGCACATACTCTTTGAAGTTCCTGATTCTTCTCTTCCAGTTGAGCCTCCAAATGTCTCATGCCTTCTTCAATGTTGCCATGCCTTTCTTCTGCCTATAAAAATAATATACATTGGTCTGAAACTTAAAGAGCTTGTGTGAGTTGAAATTTAAATTATTGTTATTGTTATTTTTAAAGAAAACGTAAAGCAAGCTACTACTAACCGCAAACTTAGTTTTCAAAAAATAAATTTTATTCAAACAGGCAGCTGAACAGCATTGCTTGAAATGTGTCAGCTACAAAGGCCTGTTACATCCAAGCATCCAGCAAAACGTTGGAGTTATTTATGAGCAATGAAATCAGCCAAATGTAACATGCAGACTGTGCATGGTTTGAACGCAAACCTGCCATCATAAAATTGTAAGCTCTTTAAGCACTGAACCGCACAATGGTTGATTATCAATAAAAGAAATGCATAAATTGGAAAAAAAAGAATTCTTAAAAATATGAAAACAAAATCAGACGGATTCTATTTAGCAATAGAAAGTAAAGTCCAGTAGGACTACCTTCCTACGTATGGAGATCATTTCTTGTAGTTTAGCTTCCATAACATATTGATAATCATCGGATGAGGTAGAAGAGGTTGGATCAGACTAACAAGTCAAGGAAAAGGAGAGGGGCAAAATTGAAAAATCAGAACTAAAGACACCAACACGGAACAGAACACAGCACAGAATGCTTAAAAGAAAAGTGTGATTGCAAATTCAATACTTTCACTGACAGAATTTTATGTAGAATATAAACCACACTTACAATAGGGTGATATGAGGCAGTTGATGTGGATGAACTAAAAACAACGGAATGCTAAAAAAGCTAACAACCTAAGTATGGAAAATCCAGGTTAGTGATGGCTGGCTGAGGTGAAATTCCTCTTTAGAGGGATATTTAAAGCAATTACGGCAAATATAAGGTCTGATCAGAATTTTGGGAAACTCAGCCTCAGAATGTGACTTTGAGGAGCCAGTGCCAGAATGTGTGTATTTTTAATAGTCCATCCTACAGTTACCATAATGAAAACAATATATGTAATGTTACAGAATACACTAAATCAAACTGGTTAATTCAGTTATAGAATAATGGCATGACAGATTTCCTAGCAGGCAGGGGGGAAAAAGAAAAGAAAAAGTAAGGCTCATTACCACAACTCTTCCAGCTTACTAGGACAAGGTTTACTGAGTTTTGGTGAAATGCAAAGCAGGTGTTGACTTCTTCACCAGATTCTCAGGTTATGGCTAGCTATGACGCTCATTACATTTTTTGTGGCATAGAGAGCCACAACCTGGCAAATATATCCCCATGGATTCTCTGCCAACAAGCCCCATCAACTGAACCTGCAGAATTCTAAAAAGCTTATGAGAATCAATCAACCTCTGCCTAAGCAAATATATAATATAGATTCAACTTTTGAACCAGGCTTTTCACCCCAGTAAGAACAAACAAAGATGCAATCCTATGGATGTTTAGAGAGAGAGAAATCTCAGCATTCCCCAGCCAGCATGGCTGTCTGGGGAATGCTGGGTGATGTAGGACATTTTCGTCTCTAATTTTTTAAAAAAACAACAACAACAACTTGTGATCCACTAAGCCAAATGCAGTCATCAGCCATGTATTAGAGCAAGGGTATTGAATGCCATTCAGCTCAAAGGTTAAGTTGCATTGCAGTAGTGGGTGGGGGTCAACAATACCAACATATTGTAGCTTAAAACGTTTCCAGTAACGAAACATTAGGAGAGGCATTTCAACCTTTTAGAATGGAGCGGGAAAAAACTACACAAAAGCCAGGAAATCACCCAATGAAAGGGGAAGGGGGAGCAACCAACTGGAGTCCCCGGAGGTCCTGAGCCCCAAGAGCTGCACACTTGAACTAGGGC
Source organism: Anniella stebbinsi (assembly GCA_029215795.1). Classification (NCBI taxonomy): domain Eukaryota; kingdom Metazoa; phylum Chordata; class Lepidosauria; order Squamata; family Anniellidae; genus Anniella; species Anniella stebbinsi. The sequence goes on along the minus strand of JARDYH010000003.1, from coordinate 51,137,677 downwards.
TTGCCAGTTGCTTGACATTTCCCCTGTTTTTGCAGTCCTAGGTAAACAGTAAAACCAGTAGGTTTATCAAGCCCTTGGTAGGCCACTAGGGATGGATAGCCTTTGGCTTGGTGGCTCACACGACCAGAGAAGACACTGTTAATAAGATGTCAGTTGTTGGTATATATCAAAAAGCATCCAGAATATTTAATATATAGCATAAAGGCCCATCCAATGATTCAACACTTTCTGAGTATAAAAACAAGTGGATAATTGTTTTAAAAGTGGGATTTTTCTCAGCTGTAAATTCCCATACTCCTATACACAGGGGGAGTGTCTGTTTCCCCGCACCTAAGATACCACCTTCTCTGGAATATAGGCAGGATACCAAGAAGAGGGTATACCTAGTTTTCCAGAGCAAAGTAAGGCCCTTCAACCCTATTAAAATCTTATCCAACACAAAAAAAATTCGGGGGGGGGGGGCGGAAACACTCACAGGAAAATAACAAGGTGAACAGGATAGAAGGACCCCATTTAGGAATTGAAACTGTCTAACCACATGGAAACTTTCTAATCACTTGGACACTTTATTATATTAAACAGTATATAAGTATTACTCATAAATATAAATATAGATCTCAGAGTTGAACTACATGATTCAGGTTAGGGCAAGGGCCTCCCCTTAGCACTTCAGAGAATGGGAGTTCATAGGTAAGATTTTCCCCCTTTCATCCAAGGTCCAGGGGGAGATAGTTTTATAATACCTGGGATGTTCAAAAGCAGTGGTATCCCAAGGGTGGGTCTCATTACCAGCAGCTTGTAGACACTGTGGGCACTATTCTCTTTCACTACTTCAGCGAAGAAGGTGTCTTGAAAAGGTGTGTTTAGAACACAGCTACTCTGCCTGTGTTCTTCAGTGGGTTAGTTGCTCCCCCAAAACCACAAAGACAACCACTTCCCTTAGAGTGGTCCCTTGAGCAACATGTCCTAAAAGCAATAGTATTAACCTGTGTACCCCACATATGGTTCTGGAAATGGCAGCGTTTGGTATGTGCTTTTCTTCAGAAATAGATCTATTCAGGTAAAACTTCAAGGTTCTGTTAGCCCACAGTGGCATCAAATATAAAATTAATCTATGAATGAGCCTGGGTCAGCATTGTGTTTGTGCAAATGCCTCACCCCGCATCTGGCTTGCATGGTGACGGGGAGGCCATGGTGGGTGGGGGAAGAGGGAGAGATGGGGGGTGATCACCATTAGCAATCACCGTATGGTGCCACAGGCTGGTGGGAGGAATTCACAAGGCATTTTAGCCCCTCCCTTCAGCCTCTTTGAAGTGTGGCTCCCTCTGCTGGCTGCCCTTCTGGGAGCCAAGTAGGAATTTATGGCTCATAGTCTCATTGGCTAGGGCTTTTTACCTACTCTGCACTGTAAATTAGCTGGGAGTGTTTTATAGGCAAATCTGATTACATTTCAACAGTTAGGTTTAATTTGGTCTCATTTCACAGCAGGTAGGCTGGTAGGGACAGCCACTGTTAGTGCAAACAGGGATGGTAAGCATTCTGAGGCACAGTTTCGGTGACAGGTGATGCCTGAGGCCTCCTACTCAGACTTTTATGACCCTAGTGGGAGGAAAAAGGTTACCTGTGAAGCCAACTCACCTCACTCATCTGGTGTTTTTGTGGCCTGGGAAGGATGACACAGGAAGGCCTCCCATCCCAAAATGGGCAATCCTGAGGGGTGGCAATCTTATAGACGCCATTCAGCAAGTATAGAATGTTTCATCCGCCTGACTAGTTTCCAGCATAAATACCCCCCAGTTATTTCCCCTTTGCAGATTTTCAATAAATGTTGCCAACGTTTTTATATCATATACATGTTACTCATCTCATCATTTCCCCCCCCCCTTCACCCACAACTCCCTTTCTCTTCTCCTCTAGTGCAGCCACAAGAAGACAGGAAACATTTGCTTCCATTTTCAATTAACCAGATTTTAGCAATATGTCTGAAACCTAAATGGCAGTTAACTATGGTTTACTGAAACAAGCCAGCTTGAAGGTTGTCGGTATATGGACGTAATGCTAAATTGCAGCCTATTAAATGGAATGAAAAGCTTCCAATCTTCTCCTCATTGCTGCTATGGAAGAGGGGAAAATGCAGGTTGCCTACCTGTAACTGTAGTTCTTCGAGTGGTCATCTGTGCAGTCACACACTATGGGCTCGTGCCGACGCTGAGCCTCACTTCGGAAACTTCTAAAGCTTAGCAATTATTGGCGGGAACCCCTCCCCCCATCGTCCTATCGCGCATGCCTGGGTTCCCACCTACCTCAGTTCTATGAGACCGCGTAATCTTGTCCCACAAACGAGGTAGTTGAGAAGAAAGAGATAGAGCCTGACGAGGAAGGAGCGGCATGGCGATGACCACTCATAGACCATCAATCAGCGAGGTCTAGAGGGGACGGTGGGAGGGTTGTGTGACTGCACAGATGACCACTCAAAGAACTACAGTTACAGGTAGGCAACCTGCATTTCTTCTTCGTGGTCTCTGTGCATCACACACTATGGGCGAGTAACCAGCAATCACTTAGCGGAGGTGGGTAGACTCGCTGAAAGGACCTCACTGTAATAGAGCGGACAAGACTGCCCGTCCAAAGCTAGCATCGTGCCTCGCTCTGACATCCAGTCTGTAGTGTGAGACGAACGTAGAGACTGAGGACCAGGTGGCTGCTCTGCAAAGTTCTGGGATAGGGATTCCTCTATCTAGAGCCGTGGAGGTAGCCAGTGCCCTTGTGGAATGCGATTTCAGTGCAGCAGGGAGTTCTCTCCCCGCTAGTTCATAGCTAAGGGAGATAGTGTGTACAACCCATTTGGTGAAGCGTTGAGGTGACACAGACTGACCCTTCGTTTTTCCTCCATAACAAATAAAAAGACGTTTTGACTTTTGAAAGTCCGCTGTCCTGTCCTTGTAGAAGGCCAGTGCATGTCTCACGTCAAGTGAATGAAGCCTGGAACCGACAATGTCACCTGTGCCCTGAAAAAACGTAGGAAGAATAATGTCCTGGTTCATGTGGAAACTGGAGATTATCTTTGGCTTGAAATCGGGTCCCGGCCTGAGGACAACCTTGTCCCTGTAGAATTGCGTATAAGGTGGGTCCAGCATTAATGCACAGAGTTCAGACGCCCTTCTGGCAGAGGTAATAGCCACTAGGAATGCCACCTGAAAAGACAGTAAACGTAAGTCCACTGTAGCCATGGGTTCGAAGGGTTTATTTGAGAGGGCCGTCAAAACCACCGACAAACTCCACTGCGGGACAATTGTTCGTAATGGGGGGCGGACATTCCGCAGTCCTTTGAGAAAACGTTTAGATAACGGGTGTGAGAAGGCAGAATAGCCCTGGATGAGGTCATGACGAGCCAAGATTGCCACCAAATAGACCTTTATCGATGTACTCTTTAATCCTGCGTCGTATAGAGAGTGCAGAAAAATCAAAACCTCTGTTATTCCACAGGAAAGTGGAGACACCCCCCTGACGTTGACAAAGTATACAAATCTTTTCCACTTTCTGTCATATGACAATCTAGTGGAGGGTCTAGTCGCTTCCCTCAGGATACCCTGAACCGGGGATGGTAGGTTCAGGTGCTGCCATCTCGCCGGATTCACCACGCTGTCAATTTCAGCTTGTGTATGTCCGGATGGCGCACTAGACCGTGACTCATGGTGATGAGGTCCGTTGTCATTGGCAAGTGGAGGAATTCCCCTCTGGAGAGATGGAGAAGAGGGGTGAACCAATGCTGACGTGGCCACCACGGCGCAATTAAGATGGCTTCTGTTTCCCCCAACTGTAGAGTCGCTACTACTCTGGAGATGAGTGGAAAGGGGGGAAAGGCATAGACAAGACCCTGTCTCCACGTAGAGTTGAGAGCGTCTCCTAGGGAACCCGCACCAGACCCTGCCCTGGAGTAGAAGGCTCCACAGACTGCATTGTCCGCAGACGCGAATAGGTCTATGCATGGAGTCTCCCATCTGTCGAAGAGCAGTGAGATTGCTAACGGACAGAGGGCCCACTTGTGTGCGCTGGGGAACCGTCGGCTGAGCTCGTCTGCCCACACATTGTCCGTCCCTGCTATGTGGATTGCAGAGAGGCGGATCCCATTGGGGATTGCCCAATTGAAGATGTTTAGTGTCAATCTTAGTAACATCGTGGAGCGTGTACCCCCTTCCTTGTTTATGTACCAAACACCGATGTGTTGTCTGATACGATCCTCACGTGATGATTCGTGACGTAATCTCTGAAGGCAAGGAGAGCCTTCTTCACTGCCAACAGCTCCAAGAAATTGATGTGACGTGTCTTCTCTTCGGCAGACCATTCCCCCTGCACTGCTAGGTGGGCGCAGTGTGCTCCCCATCCCAGGAGTGATGCATCCGATGTTATTGACCTGGAGGGGTCGGTGGGCGCGAAGGGAAGACCTGACTCTAGGTTCTGTGGCAATGTCCACCACCGGAGAGATCAATGCAGGGAGTGAGGAGCGAGTACCTTGACAGAGTTTGGGTGGCGCAGTGGGTCGTAAACTGTTAACAGGAAATGCTTTAAGGGACGCATACGAAGGCGAGCCCACCTGACTACATAGACCATGGAAGCCATAAGGCCCAACAGCTTCTGCAGTGTGATCACCTTGTGCGAAGAGGTGTCTATGACTTGTCGTGTCAACTGTTGGAGCTGTTTGTGTCTCAGTTCGGGCAGGAAAGCTCTCCCGACTGTTGCGTCGAGGAGGACCCCGATAAACAGTATTGTCTGAGTGGGACGAAATACTGACTTCTCTGTGTTTACCACTAGGCCCAGGTTCTGCAGTAGCGTCGTTGTGGTCTCGACATCCTTTATCGCCTGTGATTGTGATGGTGAGACAATCAGCCAGTCGTCCAGGTACGGATAGAGTTCCACACCTATTGATCATAGGAATGCACAGACCGCAGCCATGCATTTTGTGAATACCCTGGGGGCGGTCTTCAATCCGAACAGCAGGACTGTAAACTGGAACGCTTCTTGCCAGATTATGAAACGGAGGAACCACTGATGGGACTGGTGGATAGGCATGTGGAAGTACGCATCCTTCAGATCTACGAGGGTGAACCACATATTGCGACGGAGGAGGGGTAGGATGGCCCCTAGTGTGATCATCCTGAACTTCTTGGTCAGCAGGAAATCGTTGAGCAATCTCAAGTCCAAAATGGGCCGAAGGCTGCCGTCCTTCTTTGGCACTGTGAAGTATCGGGAGTAGAATCCCGTGCCCATGTCCGAGATGTTGACCGGAACAATTGCTCCCTTTTGGAGGAGAGAGGCTACCTCCTGCTGTAGGGCAGTGGAGACAGGTGTGAACTTCTTCAGCCCGGTCGGTGGTAGACTTGCAAATTCGATACGATAGCCCTGTCGGATGATGTCTAGCACCCACCTGTCCGTCGTAATGTGGGTCCATTCCTCGTAGAACGGGAGTAGTCTGTGGCCGAAGAGAGGGGGTGATTGAGGACATGCCTGGAACGAGTCAAAGACGTTGCTTAGTAGCAGGTTCCTGCCTCCCGCGGTGCTGGCGGAATCTACTCTGTGGGTAGGCCCTCTGTTGGTGGAAGAAAGCCTGTGACAGCTGGAAACGTGTTTGCTGTTGTTGTCTAAACTGATTTTGGCGTGGCTGGTAAGAATGTTGCCTGGGCCATCGTCGTGGTCGATAAGACTGTGGTGGTGGGGGTGGGTAGAAACCCATCTTCTTGGCAGTCATCCTCGCTTTCTGAATGGTGTCCATTGTCGTGTCCGTTGTGGTGTTAAATAGGCCCTCCCCATCAAACGGAAGGTCTTCTATTCTGGATTTTGATTCCTGGGACAGGTTGGAGGAGCGAAGCCACGCGTGCCTCCTAAGTGCGATGGAAGCTACCATAGACTTTGAAAGGCAATCCGCCAGGTGACGTGCCGTAGTAAGTTCCTGCTTGGCCAGGGCTGTAGCCTCCTGTTGAAAGACCTGTGCCGCCATCCTAATGTTGTCTGGTAGGTGAGCATGTAGAGCCCCCACTTTTTCCCACAGGAAGAGGTGGTAACGGGCCATAAGGGCCTGATAATTAGAGATCTTCACGGCCAGCACTGCCGAAGAGTAGACTCTCCTTCCAAAGGTGTCCAGTTTGTGACCCTCCTTGTCCACCGGGGTGGAGTGAGACTTAGATGTTCGTCCTTGAGCAAACTCCACTATGACGGAGTTCTGTTTCGGGTGCTGGAACAGGAACCCACCGTCCTTGTCCTGGATCTTGTATAGAGAGTCAACTCGTTTAGAGACAGGTCCTGTAGTAGCTGGTGTCTTCCATGAATCCTGAAGTGTGCGCAAGAGAGTAGGGAGGAGCGGCATTGCCAAGGTGGATGACGCATCCCCATACATGACATCATATGCCACGTCCACTGCAGGATCCTCCAACTGCTGGATCTCGATGCCCAACGATTGGGCCAAGCACTGCATTTGTTCCAAGAAGGAAACTACCTCTACTGAAGGTGAAGCGCGCCTGTCAGTGCCCACCTCCTCGTCCGGAGAGGGCATGGACGGTTGTGCAGCCGCCGAGATCTCCGAGGAATCCGACGCGTAGTCTTCATCGGATGGGGAGTTAGGCACTCTAACATCCATGGCTGTGAGCGGGGCCAGCGGTGAATCGGGTCTGGTAAGTGAGGTCAGTTGGTGCCGAGACCGTGGCTGAGGGTGGTCGTCGGGACGGCAATGGTGGGACGAAAACGTCCGCTGCTCCCTCAATCCTTTTTCCCGTATAAGGGTCAAACAACGGCCGTCTATGAGGGACACAGGCAAGAGAAGAGCAAGACTTTGCGGAGCGGGTGGAGAAACGGTCCCAGTCCTCCGTCGGAGTCGGGGAGGGGGGGTGGATGCCTTGCTCCACCTTGGAAGCTGTTGGCCTCGGCGATAGCGAATGTTGAGAGGGTGCCCATGGCGAGAGGGGGTCGAACTGACGCTCTCCTACGACCGATGCCAGAGGAGACAACGAGAGGTGCATCTTCGATGCCAACTGCGAGCGATGACGAAGAGTCGGTTCTCCATGCAGCGATGCCGGCTGCTGTGACGCCTTCTGTACCGAGAAGCGCGAGCTTCGGTGTGTCGGTGTCGGTGGAGTCGCTACTGACGGCCACGAAATCGGTATCGACACCGATGCCGCTGGCGATGGTAGTGGTCGGGCCATCGGTACCAGTGAGCTCGTCGGTACCGATGCCGACTTCGACATCGGTTTTGGTTTCGTGGGCGGCATTTGTCCAGCGTATTCAGGCCGCTGTTTCGGCTTCGAGGACGTTTTAGCTTTGTCCTTCTTCTTTGCGTGCCTGTCTCCGTTCCCACTCTTTGGGTCTTTTTTCTGCCTCTTTGCCTTGGCCACCTCGGTGGGAAGGGAGGGCTTAGACTTTGGCGGACGGGCGCTCGATTCCGTTGTCGGAGTCGCTGAACTCGCCTGACACGGTACTGAGACGGGGACATCCACCGTTTCCAGAGCCTTTTTTCATAGTAATGCCCTCAGTTTGTTCGCCCTGTTTTTTCGTGTCTGCCTCGAAAAATTGAGGCAATGGGTGCAAGAGTCCACGATATGTGTCTCGCCCAGGCAAAGCAGGCACCTAGAATGGCCGTCTGATAATGTTAGCTTTGCCTTACAGCCGGTGCAATTCTTGAACAGCGCGGTCTGCGCCATCTTGAAAAACCGGGCGGGAGAAAGGGCGGGTAACTGGGAAAGGATAGGGGGGGTACCCTTGGGGCTACCACTCCAGAGAACCCCTACAATCCTAGGCCACAAACTGGCCGGACACACTTATCTATATACACTAACTACTATATGAAAATAATTTAAAGTTTAATATATATATATATATATATATATATATATATATATATTAAGATAGAAAGAAGTGGAAGAAAAAGAGGAAGAGAAAGAGAGCTAGAGAAAGATTTAACTAAGTCAAAGAAGTATTAAGCTACGAACGGATCGGAAGAAGTTCTCCGTGAGGCAACCAGCAAGGCGGTCGAAAAAGAACTGAGGTAGGCGGGAACCCAGGCATGCGCGATAGGACGGTGGGGGGAGGGGTTCCCACCAATAATTGCTAAGCTTTAGAAGTTTCCGAAGTGAGGCTCGGTGTCGACACGAGCCCATGGTGTGTGATGCACAGAGACCACGAAGAAGAAGTATGAGAGCCTGAGGCTCAAGCAGGCTCCTTCACAGAATGCTAAATCATAGTTTAGCAATTTGTCTGAACAAAACCTGTGCATGGGTCACTTTTTCCAGTTGGAGAGAAGTGGTTTAAGGAAGAACTTAAAGAGTACATCTCCTGTAATTTGTAGAACATGTATACTTTGGACATGAAGACAGGGCCAGCCCACAACACCTCCTTGTCCTTATGGAAGGCATATAGGCCCTTACTGGCTGACAGAATCTTGGGCTCTGAAAATGTGCAAGCAGAAACAATAGCCACCAGAAACTGTATTTGAAAGTTAACCCCCCCCCCCCCCCATCCCAATGCTAGCAGCTAGCAGCTCTTAAGGAACTCATATCAAGGCAGATCGTACACTTCTCAGGAGCAGAATTTGCAAGGGACTGGTGAATGACTCCCCCTCCCACTTTGATTACTGGGATGATACTAAGGCTGATATCTGACACACTGAGGTATTAGCACTGATCAATTTTAAAATGCAGCAATGACCGAGCTATTTCAGTTTTTGATTTATACCGATTTTCATTGTGTGAGTTTCTGGATCATGAGTCAGATTGGCAAAACGTTATTTTGGCTGGTTGAAGCTTAATACTTTGAGATGGAGCATCCATTCTGGCTGGCTGAGGGTGTGCTGCACAGCTGAGACAGTCTGCTGAGGTAACATCTTTTCTAGGGGTGTGCACGGACCCCCCGGATCGGATCGGGACCCGGATCGGGACCTCCAATTTTGTCCCGGACCGGTTCGGACAAAATCGGAGGCCCCCCGGACCGGATCGAGTCCGATCCCGATCCAAAAATCGGAAATTTTTGGATCGGCCGCCATTTTTTTCCCCATAGACTTGCATTGCAATGCAAGTCTATGAGGAAAAAATGGCGGCGGGTGGGTAAGGGGGGGCCTAACTCCCTCCCCCCCCCGGGGCCGTCCGCTGTGGACGGCCCCGGCAGGTAAACCCCCTCCCCCGCGCTCCCTACCCCCCCTGGGGCCGCCTGCTTCCATCCGCTGGCGCCCGCGGGCGCCAGCGGATAGAAGCGGACGGCTCCGGGGGGGGGGTAAGCCCCCTTCCCCGCCACTTACCTTCTCGGCACGTCCGGCGCCGGCGGCTACTACCAGCGGGCTCCGCGGCCTACTCTCGAGTAGCGCGCCGGGTGATGACATCACCCGGCGCGCCACCCTGGAGCAGGCCGCGGAGCCTGCTGGTAGTAGTAGGCGCCGGCGCCGGACGGGAGCCGCCGGGCCGGGCAGGTAAGGGCCCCCCTCCCCCCTCCCCCCTCCGCGCGCCCCCTCCTCCCCTCCACGCACCCCCTCCTTACCTTTCCGGCCCGGCGGCTCCCGTCCGGCGCCGGCGCCTACTACTTCCAGCAGGCTCCGCGGCCTGCTCTAGAGTAGTGCGCCGGGTGATGACATCACCCGGCGCGCCATCCTAGAGCAGGCCGCGGAGCCTGCTGGGAATAGTAGGCGCCGGCGCCGGACGGGAGCCGCCGGGCCGGAAAGGTAAGGGCCCCCCTCCCCCCTCCGCGCGCCCCCTCCTCCCCTCCACGCACCCCCTCCTTACCTTTCCGGCCCGGCGGCTCCCGTCCGGCACCGGCGCCTACTACTTCCAGCAGGCTCCGCGGCCTGCTCTAGAGTAGTGCGCCGGGTGATGACATCACCCGGCGCGCCATCCTAGAGCAGGCCGCGGAGCCTGCTGGGAATAGTAGGCGCCGGCGCCGGACGGGAGCCGCCGGGCCGGAAAGGTAAGGGCCCCCCTCCCCCCTCCGCGCGCCCCCTCCTCCCCTCCACGCACCCCCTCCTTACCTTTCCGGCCCGGCGGCTCCCGTCCGGCGCCGGCGCCTACTACTTCCAGCAGGCTCCGCGGCCTGCTCTAGAGTAGTGCGCCGGGTGATGACATCACCCGGCGCGCCATCCTAGAGCAGGCCGCGGAGCCTGCTGGGAATAGTAGGCGCCGGCGCCGGACGGGAGCCGCCGGGCCGGAAAGGTAAGGGCCCCCCTCCCCCCTCCGCGCGCCCCCTCCTCCCCTCCACGCACCCCCTCCTTACCTTTCCGGCCCGGCGGCTCCCGTCCGGCGCCGGCGCCTACTACTTCCAGCAGGCTCCGCGGCCTGCTCTAGAGTAGCGCGCCGGGTGATGACATCACCCGGCGCGCCATCCTAGAGCAGGCCGCGGAGCCTGCTGGGAATAGTAGGCGCCGGCGCCGGACGGGAGCCGCCGGGCCGGAAAGGTAAGGGCCCCCCTCCCCCCTCCGCGCGCCCCCTCCTCCCCTCCACGCACCCCCTCCTTACCTTTCCGGCCCGGCGGCTCCCGTCCGGCGCCGGCGCCTACTACTACCAGCAGGCTCCGCGGCCTGCTCTAGAGTAGCGCGCCGGGTGATGACATCACCCGGCGCGCCACCCTAGAGCAGGCCGCGGAGCCTGCTGGGAATAGTAGGCGCCGGCGCCGGACGGGAGCCGCCGGGCCGGAAAGGTAAGGGCCCCCCTCCCCCCTCCCCCCTCCGCGCGCCCCCTCCTCCCCTCCACGCACCCCCTCCTTACCTTCCCGGCCCGGTGGCTCCCGTCCGGCGCCGGCGCCTACTACTACCAGCAGGCTCCGCGGCCTGCTCTAGAGTAGCGCGCCGTGTGATGATATCACCCGGCGCGCCACCCTAGAGCAGGCCGCGGAGCCTGCTAGTAGTAGTAGGCGCCGGCGCCGGACGGGAGCCACCGGGCCGAGAAGGTAAGTGCCCCCCTCCTCCCCCCCCCCGCTGTCCACTTTCATCGGCGGGCGCCCGCTGGCACCCGCCAATGGAAGCGGCGGTGGGCGCCAGTGGGCGCCCGCCGATCCGCCGATCCGCCGAACCGGTTCGGAGCTTTTTCGGACCGGTTCGGATTGGATCGGCCGATCCAGCTGCGGGATCGGAAATCGGATAATTTATCCGATTTCCCACTGGACCGGACTCGGATCGTGGATCGGGTCCGATCCAGTGCACATCCCTAATCTTTTCCACTATAAAGAGGCAAAGGATAAGATGGCACTCCACCCACCCCATTCCACATACAGAAGCTGACTGCAGTTGAATTTTACTACAAGGTTGAGATTCTTCACCATAACTAAGGGTAGCAGGAAAGCCTGAGTGGGCAGCACATAGGACAGGCTGTGTTATATGCAGCTCTCTCCTCTAACCCCTCACCATCATTTCCCATCTCCCAGCATCTGCTCCTGAGCAGATTTCTTGAAGGGCAGCTAAAAGTACCTCTACCTTGGCTATGACCTTGCTGGCCTCCAACTGGAGCATGAAAGATCTCATGCATCTCTTGGACTCCAGGGCAGTAATTTCATGTCATGCCTAGCATATGATCGAGCAAATAAAAGATAATACCTGTGCCCAAAGAATAGTCCTATTGGACCCTCTCATAAATCATATCATTGTGTCATGAATCCAGCATTCCTAGTTTCTAGAAGGTAGGAAACAAGCTCTTAGTCAGGTTGTTAGCAGCCCAATTTAGCCGTTCTGAACCTGAACAGAGCAAACACGTGAGGAGAGGGTGTGCTCCAACCTCACCACTCTTTGTTGTCACATTTGTTCCCCTGTATGTGTGGAGGGAGACAGTCTGAACAGGAGAGCCTCCTGTATCTTTGGAAGCTCTTCATGTGAGCAAGAACATTGCAAAATCAGGGTCCTTGCTCACGTGGAGAGCTTCCATAGATGATTTATTCATTACATTTCTATACTGCCCAATAGCCGAAGCTCTCTGGGTGGTTCACAACAATTAGATGCACAAATACAGCATAAAATACAATTTTAAATATAAAAGTTTGAAAGTACAGTATAAAATTAAAACCAGAATAAACCCTAGCAGCAATGCAGAGATGTACAATACAATAACAGATTTAAAACACCAGAGCTAAAAAACTAAAATGCCTGGGATGATGATGATGATTTCTTCACCTGGCACCAGAAAGAGCACACTGTAGGTGCTAAGCAAGCCCTCCCCCCCCCCCCCCCGGGAAGCTCATTCCAAAACTGGAGTGCTACAGCAGAAAAGGCCCTCATTTTGGCAGTGCCTGCCTCATTTCCTTTGGCAGGGGCTTCTGGAGAAGGACTGCTGAAGACGATCTTAGAGTCTGGGCAGGTACATATGGGAGGAGATGATCCTTCAGATCCAGGAAGCTCTTATAATCAGATTGTCACCCTCCTCAAGTAGAATAATGGGCTCAAGTTACAAGAAGTCAGATTCCGGCTGGACATCAGGAAAAACTTCCTGACTCTTAGAGCAGTACGACAATGGAACCAAGTACCTAGGGAGGTAGTGGGCTCTCATACCCTAGAGGCCTTCAAGAGGCAGCTGGACAACCATCTGTTGTCCAGCTGTTGTCCAGAAGGGGGTTGGACTCGATGGCCTTATATTCTATGATTCTATGAAATTGAATGAGGGAGCAGGAAGCAGGCAGGGCTCAAGGACTTCCTCTCATTATGCATTTGCTCTATTCAAGTTCAGACCACCTGAACAGGGCTAATACAGCTGTAATTTCTGCATTTGGCAAGACAGACCTGAATATCATTTTCTCTTACTTCCCTGGATGAAAACTAATGAAGATATCATCTGGGTAGAAAGAAAAACCTTGCCACACAGCCAAAATTAGTGTTGTTTTTTTAAAAAATTGTCTGTGCTCTGCAAGAAAGTACTTATTAGAAATTGCCTCAAAGCGGCAATTTTAGCCAAAGTTCCTAATAATTTTTCTCAGCATCCTGTCAAATATTTCTCCTCAGGAAATTTTTCCGAGACTGACAACCTACCATAATCTAATAACACTTCGGCAAAGAAGTAGGCAGAAAGGTTTTCATGCACAGCAGTTACTTTGGAAGTTTTACAGGACAATTTTCCTCTCTACAAAAACTTTCTTTAGCCTAGAATTCAAGAATTCTCTCCTCAAGTAATTGTTGAAAAGAAGGAGCAGTCATCAAATTAGTGATAGTCGTACTACTGAGGCTTACTGAAGTGCTGTTTGAACTTAAACCTCCTATAAAGAGTAGGAATGGTGAGGAATTGTTCCATATGAATTTTTATGTGAATTTACTAAACTCACACCAGATGAAACAATGAGCAAACCAGAATGGAGTTGTGCACTGAAATCCACACATTCATTACTTTAGTGCTACTCTTTTCTCTGCATACATTAGCAAAAGGTGTGTAAAATTTGGGAAAAATTGCACACAAAAACAAGTAATGCATATACTCATGTGGAGTGTGGCTGAAATTAGCTTAAGGTTGGAAAAATCAGAAACTGAACAGCTCCGAAACTAACCGTTTTGCCCATTCCTAGTAAGGAGTCCACAACCTAGTGGGAGGGAGAAGAAACCTTTGAGCATGGAACACAAGACTTGCACTTGGGAATGGTATAACACATGTTCTTAAGGGTTGCTATATCTATCTGCAAATATGTGCCACCATTTTTATGCACCATTCCTACTGCTTGCCTCTCAGTGAGAAGGATGAACAACCTGCTCAGGGGAGGAAGGGGAATGGGATCTACTGCCCTCCTGATTGTGCTGGAACCTCACAGGCTAGGCCTCAGTCCTGATGTATGAGTGTGGTAACAGCCAAACAGGTAAGAGGAAACTGCTTGCTTGGGAAAGGAAGGAGATTGGAAGTTGCTATCCCTCTCCAATGTGTCTACACTGTGACTTGTGAGGTCCTCTGAAGAAAAAAAATTAAGCCAGAAGAACCACACTGCTTATAGCAGTACTGGAATAAAGATGGCAGGAAGCCTTATCTGTCAGGGATGCTTTAAAGTGGATTCCTGCATTGAGCAGGGGGTTGGACCCGATGGCCTTATAGGCCCCTTCCAACTCTACTAGTCTATGATTCTATGAACCCTTCAGGGGAATTACTTTCAGCACCTTCATAAATGTACTCTGACCTCTGGATGTCATGAAAATATATCTGTAAGCTCTATGTGTTTCTGGGTGCTACTTTGTGGATGATGAAGTGATTTGGAAGCTGAGTTGCATTCTCATTTTGCTTGTTCCCTGCTCAGAACAAGGAAGAGGAAAGGAGTCTGTCACTTTGAACACAGGTTGCTATATCTTAGCCAAGCAGTGCTGGTCTGGGAAGCCTGGTAACCTATCCCCTTGAGATCCTAGCAAGTTCATCCTGATTATGGCCAAAAGAAAGTGCTATCCTAGATATGACACTTGCCTCCCCATGGAATTTTGGGAAAACATGAGTTTCCAAATACTTGCCAAGCCCATGAAATCATAAGAAAAATGTTATCCTGAATTTTTTGGTACAGCATTGATAGAAATATGTGGAAACAACACATGGTAGAGATCTGCCTGGTCTAGGCTATTCTCCTTTCTCAAGGACATGTGAGCTTTCCATGTAAAGGGATTTTTAAAAAAATATATGGACAGAATTCAAGTATGCAATTCTTCACCTGATCTCTAAAGTAGAACAGCTTTGCAATTCCCAACTGGATAGGGGTTTGGGGTTACTTTCCCCCCTATCATTTACAAACACAACTGCTTCTCAGTTCAAGAACTCCCTTTCCATGGAGCTTTTTGAGAAGCTGAGCCCAAGAAATTTCCAGAAACATACTGCAAATACGTCCAAATCGTTCCATCTAATGGCCCAACATAACCACCTACATTTTTAAAAATACAACTTACAGTAGCTCCTGTTTTTATCTGTCTCTATGATGCGCAAACATTTTAGTCCACCATGGCATCAAATGTATTTCATTAGGGAACTTCTCTATCTGTAGATTTCCCCATTTGTTCAGTGACGAGGTGGGTGGGTGACATGCAAAAAGTATTCCCCTTCCCCAGGGTGACCTACTCCCTCTATAGAAAAGAATACAGAAACACCTGTGTGCATTAAAACTCCCATTTCCACATCACTGCATTGGCTCGTGTGGGGGGTGACCTTTTCTAAACATTACAAGGAATCATAATGAAGAAAATGTTCTACCATAGAACTACTTCATGCACTTCATGAAAAACGTTATAATAGAAGTCTATAGTATTGGTCCATTCTCATTAAAAAAAAAAAAAGAAAAAGAAAAGAAAAAGTATCTGAGAAGCATAAAAATTACTTTAGCGTCCTTACAGTTTTTTCATATTTGAAGTAAAAATGACTGTTCTGAGTTACTGATTTTGTCTCAGAAGGGCTCTCTTTCTATTATATGCCACCAAATATGTTATTACTGTGTTCTGAACAGATCTGTAAAAGCCTGAAAGTCCATTCCCATGCATGCTTATTTGGAAGTGAAGTGTCACAGGATTTGAGAAGGGGGGAGGGGAGCTGACACCCAACAAACTGTGCGTAGGCATGCAGCTTATTTTTTAAGGCAGATTTTCGGTCTTCCAAAGTGCGTAGCAGGACAGGCACTTAATCTGGAAGCCGGTCTAAACTCCTTACACTGTGTTGGTTGGATACATTCCCTGAATTTTTGGTTCCGACTGTACCATAGTATTACTCCAGATGCCTTGGTCTCTCAGGTTTTATTGGATTCGTACGAATCCCCTTGGACCAAGGCATTAGCACATAAAATAAACTCCTTGGGACTATCAACTCCCAGTCTACTCTATATGGAACTAGAAGGTGCTAAATATATTCTGAAACAGAGACTAATGGATATAGACTGCCAGATGATGAACGCTTCTGCGAAAAAGGCATGCAGCTTGAGTTCCAAACAAAAAAAAAGCAAGAAAACGTGGTTTGAGACATCATAAAGAGGAATCAAGAGAGGATATATGAGTGAATCATGTCTCTTCTATTTTCACTTCTTGTGTAGCATCCAAACTGGCAAACTTGCATATATCACAGTAGAAGGGACATGCGTGTTCCAGATGTGTAACTACAAATGACTTTGTGCAAGACTGCATCTTATGGGAACAATCCACCAGGCACTTCTCCTATCCAAGGTTACACCGATTCAATTGAGTGGGGCCAAGAAAAGAAAACGGGTTGAGCCTTGTTGTTTATTTTTAATGGAAGTGATCACTGTGTTGCTCTGCATCAATGTTATATAGGAAATCATGGGAAAAAATTAAATGGCAAATAAAGTTCATGAATTTTAGCTGAACTGGATTCATCATAACTTTTATAATACAAAGTATTATAAAATAAACTCTCCTTTGGGATATTGGGAGGAATGTACTCAAGCCATACAAGAAATACGAAGCAATACCTCTGCCATTAAATTAAGCTAAAGCGAATAATTTTGCATGTGTAATTAGTATTTATTTACGGTGCCATTAAGTAGAATCATCTTGTCCACTCCAAAACAGGCTTTTATGGCTGCTGAGGGTGCTGAAGGAAGGAAAAAGGGATGAAAATCAATGTTAAAGGAAAACGTGTTTCTGAAATGAACCTACTCCAAAGTGTATGCTACCTTAGTCAGTGCTGCAATTCTCTGGGCCAGTTCAGCTTCCACTTCAGGCAATGTCTCAGCTTTTCGCATTGTTTGCTGCAGCTTTTGCTCAGCTAGTTCAAGACGTTCCTGCAGCTGCCTGTTTTTTTCTTCCATCTGAAAATGAGCAATGAGAGGATTAAAAAGAAGTAAATGGAGGAATTGGGAATTTGCAACAGTTCGCGGGAAATGGAAGAAAAAGAACTAAGCACTTATGAAACCACTTGATGTACATCCAGAATGCAATATTAAACCATGGGCTTGTGCATGAATTATATCTTGGCGTTGGCTGTGACTGCTGAATATACTCAGATAGCTCAACTCCATGTATAAAGCCTAGGTTAATTCCATCAGGATGAAACAGAATAGCTGCAGTCTACCTCTACTATAAGTATAGACATAGAGGGAAAGTGAATTTGCAAAACTCTTAATTTCTGCACAAGCCTCATGATAGATTCAGATGCTCAGGGTCACACCAAAGCAAAGGCATTCCAAACTGCAAAACAGAAAGGGAAATTAGTGTTATTCCCCTGCAGCCAATGCAACCTTCTGAGTAGGCCACAATAAAGTTTGTTCATAATAAGACAACAACAAAAAAGTATATGTGGGTGGGAGAATGAGATGAGCTAATGAACTAGCCTATCTTTCATCCTCATTGTTTTGGACGGTAACCACTATCACAATTAACGTTAGCCTCCACTGGTCAGGTGTAAGCTACGGCTACAATGGGGAAGTCAAAGGCATACTAAATGAGTGCTACCAATTTGCTATTGTAAGGACAAGGAGATTTTTAAGCTATATTTG
Organism: Anniella stebbinsi; assembly: GCA_029215795.1. Lineage (NCBI taxonomy): Eukaryota > Metazoa > Chordata > Lepidosauria > Squamata > Anniellidae > Anniella > Anniella stebbinsi. The sequence goes on along the minus strand of JARDYH010000003.1, from coordinate 51,120,283 downwards.
TGGTACTGCCTCTGGCACTGAACCATATACATTTTAAGGGGCAAACTAAATGTTTTCCTAATCACACATAGTGTGATTGGTTTCCCCACTCTCCTGCAAGTGTGTGGGGGCAATTTAGGTCAGGATCATGGCACTTCAAGAGAGAGGGGGGGGTTAAACTTCCATCCCACCCATGTTTGTCCCAAAATTCCACTCCTCCACATGGGGAGGGGTGCAGTTTAACCCCCACCCCCTGTGGAGGGGTGGGAATGAGATTTTGGGACAAAAATGGTTGGCGCTGAAGATCAAACCCTTCTCTCTCAAAGTGCCATGGTCTCAATCCAAAATGGATCATGCATGCTTTTAGGAACATAGAGAAAACAATCATGCATAGCTCTAGTAGGTGTGATTGAGTTTGGTTCTAATATTAGGCTGACCATCTGAAAAGGAGGACAGGGCTCATATAACTTTAACAGTTGTAGAGAAAAGGGAATTTCAGCAGGTGTCATTTGTATGCAATTAGTTCTTGGTGAAATTCCCTCTTCATCACAACTGTTAAAGGTGCAGGCACTATACTAGAGTGACCATATACAAAAGAAGGCAGGGCCCCTGCAACTTTAACTGTTGTGATGAAGAGGGAATATCACCAGGAACTAAATTGCATACAAATGACACTGATTGAAATTCCCTTTTCTCTACAACTGTTAAAGTTATATGAGCCCTGTCCTCCTTTTCAGATGGTCAGCCTACCTAATATACCATGCGCTTTAGAAACATAATGGCAAGGAATGCCATCTCTTCTCACACTATCATGGCTTTAGAAATTCTCATCTCCATTTTTTATGGGCTTAAACCATGATGATGTAGGCATATTCACTTCTGGAGGTTCATTTTGGCTAGCTGCCCAAGAGCAAATATTTCCCACTTCCTTAAACGAATTGTAGATGTACAAAAGAATAGATATGTCCTTGTATTCTCAGAAAGGCTTACTTCTGAGTAAGCCTGAATAGGATTCCAACTCATCCTTTCCCTTTCCATCCAGATTGTTACTTCATCACTTATATATCAGTGAGATCCATTTCCTAAGTCTTCAAATTTTACTTCATTCTTATCTCAGTAGCCAGTTTCCTGCTACCCTTCCTCCACTGTCAGAATGCTGACGTGAACACAGGAATTCCTCATCAAACACTGGTGGACTGGCAGCATTCTGGCTTCAGAATGAAACTGAGCATGTCCAACATAACTTTGCCAGTGGTTGCTGCCATAGGCCTTCCTGGGGCAAAAAACAAGCAAACCCCTTAATAACTTTTGAACCACTGCTTAGAACTTCAAATCAAATCAATCAAAGGCACTTTCCCTCAACAAACCTTGATAAAGTACATCAATAGTTTCCCCAGCATTTGAAAAAAAATATGATATGCCGAATGATAAAGGACAAATTTTCAGCACTTTTAAACTTGCTGCATCTATAGGAATTGTTATCACATTGCTTTGAAATTTTATTGGGTAGATCATGGATGCCAAGTTCTACTTCATTAGCTAATCAGGTGCCATTTTGATAAGCAGTAGAAGCTTGAGGTTTATAAAGGTAGAACCTTTTTTGGCAACTCACCTTAAATAAAGGGACACAATAAACATAACTTGGGTTCTGCAGGCACAGATACTTTCCTGGCTGTTACTGCATATCCATCTCTTCCAATCTGATGATGGTCTAGGTTTAGGATATCAAGAGTTTTCACAACTTTCCATTATAATTCATGTGTGGCCATTTGTAGCACTTGACCCAACACACTTTTCATTTCTAGCTTGCGTTGATTTGCCTCTGTGTTACCTTCTCCCAAGGTTGGCTCGATCCCAGAACCTTGCAATCCTGACTTGACATGAACCAAGAACACAGAGCCCCACCATGAAAACAAATTTTAGGGTTTAGCCCTGGTTAACATTAAAACCTGCCTAAATCTGACCCAATCATTGTCTCTTTTCGTGTTTGGAAGACAACGTCTTAATTCCCTTTTGATCCAAATCCACCAAAATATAAATTTGACTCCCTCCAAGCAAATGAGAACATTTATGCAAAGTCTCCTCCACAATTAATTTCAGCTCTAACAGCAATTCAAATACTGAACCTGACGTAGGAGGGCTTCCTTGTTTGCAAGCTCATTTTCCAGTTTATCATTCATGTCATGTATGGAGGTGGATTCTCTCTGTGCACTGAGGTAACGCTTCTCAAGGGTAGTAATTCTTTCTTCCATGTCTTCTTTCTGTGCCATTGCCTTAAAAGAACAAGTTATGCATCAAAATATCACAATTTATATGTGTAGCCAACATTTACCTTGCTAGCAATATGGCTTTGCTTTTTATTTAAAATTGTTGAAAATCTATGAGATTACACTCCCCAGGAGAAGTCTGCAAAAACTAATTTGCCTTGATAGGACCTCAAATAAAGTTGGAAAACAATTTGAGTTGGGTGGCAAAACTGTTAAGTTGGTTTTCTGAGGAGAGGCTGTTTTTAGGATTCCAGGGTGCTTATGTTGTTCTGAAATTGGTAATGCCTGTGTGTCAGCTACTGCAGCTATGTTATATATTTTAAAACAAAAACAGTCTTAAGTATTCAATCCTCTCTTGCTCAAAGTAATCTTTGCCTGTAAATTCTTTCTGAGTTCTGGCCAATAAGGGAAGGAGAAACACAATATTAATATGTGTGTGTGTGTGTGTGTGTGTGTGTGTTTGTGTTTTCCCAACATGACAAAATTGTTTGGACTTGCAGGAGGAACAGGAAGCACAAGTGATATGCTATTATTTTCCTCACACAGCTTTGTAATGTCCAAAATCAAGATCCTGCAGTGGAGGCAACCCATGCTACCTCACTGTGGAGAAGAAGCACAAGCCTTCACTTTGGACATTATCAAGAAGGCAGGGCTTGTTTCCTACATGATTGAATGCCCAGAATAGTACTTAATATCATCAGCTCAAACTACTTCCCTGAGTACTGTACATACTTATATCAATTCAAGCAAAGAAACATTCTGAGAATATCCTTCTTTTTCCTCCAAGTTTCTGTTCTAGTCCAAATGCCTATAATGACAATCATCAAAATCACAGACATAAGGGAAAAAAGGGCTTAAATGACATATTGTTTTATATATCAAAAGAAAGTGCACTATTGCATTGTAATGGATATTATTGCTAGGATGGTGAGAAATAAAGGCTGAATTTCAATTCAAATGTGCTATGATGTTTTGATCAACAGTCTTGACTTTGGGGTGGGCTGTTGGCAGTAGAGATTAGGCAGTAGAGAAATGACAACATTTCACAAAGTACAGAAAAAGTAGTGTTCTATAACTTAGACTAATGACGCATACTTTATAATGAAAGAGTGGATGGATGGATGAACAAATGGAGACGGTGTGAACTCTTTACCTCTCTAATGTCTCTCTGATATTTGGTGTTCAGTTCTTCAGTTTTAATGAGGTCCTTCCTAGCTGTCTCAGCATCTAGCTCTACTTCCCCAACTCTGGAAGACAGTGCAGCCAAGCGATCCTTCATCTGTGCCATTTCATAATTCTGCTTCTCAAGGAGTTCCTGCAGTTCCACCAATTGGCTGGTCTCATCATTTGAGTCTATAGAGCCATTTGATAGCCGCTGTGAACACAACAACACTAACATTAAACTACTGATATTAACATGCTAAAGGAATGGAGCATGGAGGCTTACGAAATCAAAATGGATATGCAATTGGCATTTTTTTCTTTAGCATCCTAACATCTATATTGGTTAAGCTCTCCAAATAACTTGCTAACACTTACCATAATGTACAGAAAGCTATCAGGTGCCTAAACAGCAGCATTCCAAACAGATTTAAATAAACCGTAACTATAAACAACTGTGCTCAAATTCCATCATCAACAACTTTTGTCATTTTCTGTTCAGATTTCCCCTAGCATCTTCTCATGGTATCCTGTTGCAAAAAGCCAGAGGAAGAAACTGGAGGAAGGGATGTCAGAGCACATTTGGGAAAAGCTTTCTTCAAATGTTTATCCTGCAATCCTTTAGAGGGGGAGATGCACATAGATGTGCCACTCTCACATGGGTTCCAGATCACGCACAAGTACAAGAATGCATAATCCCCACACTCCAAACATGAGTTATTAAACAGATGGTATTCCATCTATGTAGTAAATCTTGTTTGATTTATATAAGCCACAGAATGATAAAAGTAAATCTTTGACATGGCATGCAAAAGATATGGGAAATCTAATCTCTCGTGTTTTCTAACCTCAGGTAAGTTTATAGATCAAAGGGAAACATCAACAAGAATATGGTTCAGACTCATTACCTTCCTACTTTGTAGGGCAGGGGACATCTTCAAGGCTACTGAATTTTTGGTGTTCTCTCAGGGGCTGTCTATACGGTTTAAAAGCCCTGCAGTGGCTGCGCAGTGGTGCTGCATCAGTTATACAATGCAGCAGTTACCTTGCAGCCACTGCAGGGCTTTTCCGTGAAGTTGCATGCTGGAAAAGTCAGGGACTTACCTCAACTTTTCCTGCCAGAGCAAGGTCGCTACAGTTCTTCCATTGTTTGTCCTTGCTCCGGCGTTGCACCAGGGGTGTTCCAAGGTGGAAGACAACCTACAATTTGTCACCAGAAGCCAGGCGAGGGGCAGGGGGCGGGCCTAGTGAGCCAAATGGCCGCTGGAAAGCCTGTGCTGCTTCCTCCAGTGGAGATTACTTGCTGCCATCCCGCGGCAGTGATATCACAGGGTTTGGCGGCAGAATGGTGCCAACGCAGCACTGTGAAGGCAGGAACTCAGTGTCTCCTCCTGTCCCTAAATCCAAATACGCATGCCTACTTGTTCTCTGTTTGATAGTGCTATAGGTCATTGCAATGGATGAATGAATGGTATGGAAAGAGATGTGAATGCCTTGCTTCTTCATTACTTCATTCATTTTCTCTTCAACGTATTACAATTTTTTAAACACTGTTTGTAAATACTGATTTCTATAAATACATTTAAAATCATATCAGTTTAATTATTTTAAGGTCAGCGTCACCCTCACCCCCATGCCCCCCTATAAAGTGGGTTAGGCCACATACATATTATCACTATAGACAATTATTTTACTCTAGAGTCTGAGATTCATTAGGTTAAACACTGAAGCGCTGCAATTACATTATGTGAACTAGAGAACTGAACTATGCTGAATTTGCATGTTAATATAATAATGTCCCAGCTGTCCTCAGAAGAATATTACTGTGCAGTGATAATAGCTGTAGTTGAAATACTATCATTTGATTTTATGTCTTGGAGTTGGTTCATACATTATATCCATCAGTTCATTTTCACAAATCATTGCTCACATGAGTAGTTTACTTGTGTGAGCATTAACAGCAGGTAAATATACTGAGGAATTCATAGCAGCAGCTTCTATGAGCAAGTATTTCCATATTCTGAAGATATCAAACTCATGGAAGGTGCCACTGTGATTTCCATGAATACATTTCCCTGGTGATAATGCGTTCTAATGATATTTGTGTGCTAGAGTGTCCCCAGTTGGCTAACTAGGGTGATAAGCAATGGTAACATGCATGTTTCTAGAGACTCATGCAATTATTCCACTTGACTCAATGGCAACCCTTGATCCCTCATACTGGCTTATGACTCACACTAAACAATTTAGTCACATTTTAAATGCTATCTATACAATGAGTGTTGCTGCTGATTTCAACAGATTTGATGAATCTCACTTGTAACTCTAGATCAAATACAGAAATTTCACACACTCTCATGTACTGGGAGCCAGACATTCTCTATAGCAACCTCCCCCAACTTGGCACACTCCAGAAATGGTAAAGTACAACTCCCATCATCTTCAAACAGCATGGCCTGATAGTGTTATGCTAATCGTGTTTTTGGATGAATCAGAAATGCATAAGCGCCTTCAGCTTCCTGCTGCTAGACTTTTCTGTCATGTTTGAAACAGAACGTCCCCATTTCTCCCCCTTGCAGTGAAATGAATGTGCTCCTGCTGCAGGTGCAGCATTATGTATCTTGGAAGGTCCATTTCAGACATGAAGGAAGTACTGAAAGAGAAGTGTGAGTACTTCTTGCCCCCCTTGCTTCTCTGTCATGCATGACATGTAAACTAAACATCATATGATACATCTTGGAATAAAGTCTACTTAGTTCTGTTTAAGTACCTAATATACTAAACAAACAAGGCCTGGAACATTTTACCCCTTCTCACTAGAGCACACCCACATTACTCTACTTTAGCAAAGCAGCCTGTGAAAGCTTATGGATACATGGCTATATCCTGTTCTATAGGGACCTATTCCTGAATCAGTGTGGGCAGTGCCGTTTATACAGTTGTCTTTTGGTTTTCAGCACAGGGGTTTTCTTGCAGTGGGGAGGTACTTAATAAGGTCACATTTGTGTGCCACAGCAGCTCCAGTTGTCCCATAAGGCTTATGGGCACCTGAAATACAGATGTCCCTATAGACTAATGCCTACTAATCTGGAAGCCCCACACAACCTACAATTTATCTTTTCAGGATTTGCTGAGCTTTGTAAATCTGTTAATTAAGTGGCCCTAAAATGTAGTTGAGACATGATTACATAGTACTAGCCTTGCTAAAGTAAGAATTAAAACATCCTAGGCAAGCACTTATTTCCCTTAATAATTTGGCATCCCTACATGCATACCTACTGCAATCAATCACATATTTTTAAGCAGCCACAAGGGATGATAAAAGACATTAACTAATCAAGATTACTGTCCAACATATACTCCATCACTTTGTTTTGACTTTCCAACATACATAATAGCACAGAGTTTCAGTTCAAGATTTTGTCTCTATAAGACTCTCTACAAGACATTCAGAAGTGTTATCTTCTGCTTGTGTTCTGAAATGGTACATTCCATTCTACCACCCAGGCCTTTACCATGACATTCTATTGCATGTGTAGATCCAGCCATGGAATTACACAAGAATACTGGCAAAGTCACAAGCCACCACTGCTTCTGGATGAATATGTTTTCTATTCATTTATTCAAATATTCATATTCTGTCTTTCCAGGAAATGCCCAAGGTAGTTTATAACAACTACCTTATAATTAAAATAATAACAGAAAATGATAGCAATATTTAAACAGCAGCAGCAACAACAACAACAAAAGAGTTACAGTCAGCCAAGAATAAATGTTTTATGCCATTCCAAATCAGCCTGAAAGGCTTCCCTTGAAAGCTAGGTCTTGGTCACATGCAGAAAATTCAGCAGTGAGTTAAATATATGAACTGATTTTGGGACAGCAGTCACCAGAGACCTGTGGGCTCTTCATCCTCCTACCCTATACCAGTCATCACACTGATAAGGATTTTAGTGGTAAAATATTTTCAAAAAAGGGAAAAAGTAAAACTACAAGTGAGCCAATTTATCATGTGCGGACCAACGTTTTAGTATGTCTGTTGAACGGTGTGTCTTTTCTTTCTATGCCACCTTTTTGAAAAAGCAAAGCCACAATAGAGTGATGGAGTACTGCAGTCACATCCATATGTGGTGGCAGCACAGCAGACAACTTCTTTTTTAAAAAATGGGAAAAGAGCTTTAATAGCTGCCCAAATATAGAAGTAGTAGTAGCCAGGAGGAGAAAGAAAAGGAAGATGAAAGTATCATTAAGCAAATTTGCTATCAGCGATGGTTTTAGCTACAACAAAGGAGGCATGTCCTAGAGAAAATTCCTTGTCCCATAAAACAAAACACAAAACTATAAAATTATTAGTGATTTGTAAGACAGAAGGAGAAACGAGGGGGGCGTGGCCTAGCAGAACATGGGGTAGGTCGTAAATCCTTCATCCTCCGAAAGAAGCAGTGAATTAAATGTAAATTCCCTATCTTAAAAGAGCGCTGTTACATATAAGTCTGCTAAGGAGAGGGGAAAGCTTGCTAAAGAGACTGCAGCTGGAAGAGATTTATGATTTTACAACCGGCTTGGCAGAGGGAGGTGACGGACCGACAGCTTTGAAGTACGGCGAAGGTAAATAAAAGACGTATTTACAATGCTGGCTGATTGAATGGACGGTAGAACGATTGCTAACTTTCAGAAAAGAGTTTTCTTTTAAGCTTGGAAAGCTTTTAAGCTTTTAAGCGTGGAAAGACTGTTGGTTGTATAACTGAGTGACTGAGAGGAGGGGCTAACTCTGCTCCGAGGAGAAACGAAACTCAACGTTTCAGCCGTGGCAATTAAACGAACAATTAAAAGATTATAAGTGATTAAAAGGCTGTTCGGGAGACAGAGAAGCCAGAGGGAGTGACTGTGGGAAAGAGACTTTGATCCCTGGCTTGAAGTGGCTGTGTGCTTATCGGATAGGCTTGAATAGTTCATGATTTATGAGCAAGAAGAAAATAACTTCTTGGAGTCGACCTAAGGGTGACCATCCGTCCGATAGAAGCTACAGGCTACTCCGTACTGATAAAATGTCAGATAAGGATTCTGAAAAGACAAAGAAGCAATCTCCTAGTCATGCCGGAAATGCCAGTGCTAAGACTGGAATTAAGCCAGTTGCAATTCCTAAAACAACCACAGGGAGGCAAGCTGACCCAACAGATGAGCTGATTCAGACTATCCAAAAGATGCTGGATCGAGCCATTCTAAAGCAAGATGGAAATATTGAGCAGGCTCTTTTGAAGCAAGAAGAACGACTGGCAAAAAGGATTACCGATTCGCAACAGCAGCTTTTGGCAGGACTTCAAAAGGTGGAGAAAGAGGTTGGAGCTTTGCAGGAAGAAACTGGAGAACTAAAGGTTCTATACAAGAAACAAGAGGAACAGCTAACGCATCAGGATTTACGGCTTATCGCGATGGAAGACAGAGACCGAAGAGCTAACATACGCATAAGATCTTTTGGGGAGCAGCAAGGGGAGACCCTTAATAGTATAAGAGAATTAATCTTGGCATGGGTCAAACAGCTGGTGCCACAGGAAGATTGGAGAATGGAAGATATTGAGCGGGCCCATAGAGTGGGATATGGAAAGACAAGAGAGTTCCCAAGAGACATTATTGTGAAATTTGCTAATTATTACAAAAAAGAAAAATTAATGCAAGCAGTTAGAAGTCAAGGTCAACCAACGCTTCAAGCAACACCAATTGAGGTCTTCCAGGATTTGTGCCCCCAAACGGTGCAGTGGAGGAAGAGCGTTAGAATCCGTACAGGGGCATTGAAGAAGAAATCAATTTCCTATAATTGGGGATACCCAGTTTTCTTGAGATTTAGCTGGAACGGGAAGCAGCAAAGAATTACATCTTGTGAGCAAGGAATCGAGCTACTGGAGAAGCTGGGCATAATGGATGCCACATCGGTTGGAGAAGAGAAGCAAGATGAAGGCGCGGCAGGAGGGAGTAATGAATAGAAGACATGGAGGGAGGGTAGACGTTATCCCGGAATGTTGGGCCGAGTCCCCCCCCCCTAAGAGTTCTAAGAAGATTGGGACCAATGCCCAGGAAGCTGGTGAGGAGGGGGGTGAAAATGGGGGTGAATGTGGGGGGGAGGGTTAGGGAGGGGGGGATTGTGTTACACAGAGGGAGACCGAATTAAAGACGTGTGAGAAAGTGAGAGATGGAAAATAAACTTAGATTGGCAACATTGAATGTTAAAGGGCTAGGAACAGTAATTAAAAGAAAAAGAATTGAAATGTTATTAAAGAACAAAAAAATAGATGTAATTTTTTTGCAGGAAACTCATCAGGCCAAAGATGGAGTTAATGAGCTTCGAATGAGGGAGGTGGGCGTTTACGAGAAGGCATGTGGAACTTCGAAATCGAGAGGGGTGGCAATAATAATTTCAAAAACATGTGGTATAACTATGCAAAGTGTAAAGAAAGATAAAAACGGAAGGTTTCTTATTATGTTCTGCAGGTTGGGAGAAGAGGAATATGTATTGGTGAATGTTTATGCTCCAAATGGAAAACAAATGGATTTTATTGATGAAGTATTTAACGTGTTGGGAGAAGTGGGTAAAAAGCATATCATGATGGCAGGTGACTTTAATATGGTACTAGATATAGGGAAAGATAGGGATAACATATTAAAAGATACTAAGAGGGTGGGGAAGACAGAGTTAAGCAAATTAATGGAAGGGAAAGAATTAATGGATGTGTGGAGAGTTATAAGAGGGGAAGAAAGGAAGTATACCTTCTACTCACAGAGATTTAAGAGCTATTCAAGGATAGATTATATTTTTGTATCAAAAAATATGTTACCCAAAATTATAGATTGTGATATTGGAGTTATCAAGGTTACTGACCACGCGTTAATGACAATGGACATGGAAACCAAAAAAGATTATAGACAAGCGAAGAGATGGAGATTGGATGTAAGGTTGCTGAATAAAAAAGATACAATGGAGAAGATAAAGAAAGAATTGCAGGAAATATGGGAGATTAATGAAAAAGAGAATGATCGGCAGGACATATTGTGGGATACAATGAAAGCTGTGGTAAGAGGGATTTGTATTAGGGAAAGTTGTACATTAAAAAAACAACAGGAAGCCCAAAATAAAAAGATTGAAGAAGAGGTAAGGAGTTTGGAAGATAAGTTAAAGGAGACAAAAGATAAACGCCTAATTGCCCAAATTCAAGCTAAGAAAAAGGAATTAGAGAAAGAAGAATTAGAACAAGTACAAAAAAATTTGTTGTATTTAAAAAGAGATTTTTTTGAATATAGCAATAGGAATTCAAAGATGCTGGCCAGATCCACACAGTTAGAGAAGGCTAAGAATATGATAGGGACAATTAAGGATAAGTTAGGGAATAGTTGTAATTTAATGAAAGATAAATTAAATATATTTAAGGATTTTTATAGGGAATTATATACATCAGGGTCGGGACCGCAAGATAAGGTATTGGAATATGTAGAGAGGAATTGGAAAATAAAATTGCAGAAGCAGGATGGGGATTATATGGAAGGTTTAGTTACTGAAAAAGAGATAGAGGGAGTTATTGATAAACTGAAAGGAGGAAAATCACCAGGGATGGATGGATTGGGGTCGGAGTATTATAAGCTTTTTAAAGGAATTTTAATACCAAGATTAAAGAAACTATTTAATAATATAATAGAGGGGGGGAAGACTCCGCCATCATGGGATCACTCCCTGATTATATTAATTCCAAAACCAGGTAAGGACTTAACGGATCCCGCATCATACAGACCAATTTCCTTAATAAATCAAGATTCAAAGATATTTACGGCAATATTGGCAAAAAGAATGGCCACATTTATTTGTAAATATATTAAAAAAGATCAGTGTGGATTTATTCCGGGTAGGCAAATGTCTAACTTAATGGGAAGAGTACTAAATATAATTAATATTATAAAAAAAAAGGAATTTAAAAGCAGGCTTGCTAGCATTGGACATATTCAAAGCCTTTGATTGTGTGGAATGGCCAGCACTTAAAACAATATTAAAAACATTTGGATTTGGAGACAAATTTATGGGAGTGATGGATAAGTTGTATAAAAACAATAAAGCCGAAATAATGGTTAATGATGGGTTAACACAACAGATTACACTAGCCCGAGGAACTAGGCAGGGATGTCCTCTTTCACCGATCTTATTTGCAATAGTAATAGAAATTTTGGCAAATGTAATAAGGGAAGATGAAAGAGTGAAGGGGATAGGTAGAAAAGAGAAGATTAAAATGAATATGTTTGCGGACGATACTTTATTGACCGTAGAAGATCCCCTAGGGAGTGCAGAGGTGATTAAGAAACATTTAAGAGAATTCGGAGAAATTACGGGATTAAAAGTAAATTGGGGGAAGTCAGAAATGATGTTATTTAATTATAATAAGGAAGAGCTGGAAGAAGGTAAGGTTAAGTTGGGTCTTAGACTTAAAAATATAGTACGTTACTTAGGGATTAATATCGATAGAGATTTAGAAAGGCTAGAGGAACTTAATTTGGTAGCTTTAAAAAAACAAGTAGGGGAGAAATTAGAAGTATATAAGAAATTAAAACATTCTTGGTTTGGTAGAATAGCAATTATTAAAATGAAGATTTTACCTAAGATTAATTTTTTGTTTAGAATGTTACCAATTAAAATATCAGATGCAGAGTTGAAAAGCTGGCAAAATATAATTAATGTATATTGTAATGGGGATAAGAAAGCTAGGATTAATAAAGGGTTATGGTATAAGGCTCAAAAGAAGGGAGGTTTAGGACTTCCAAATATTAAGTATTATTATATAGCTAATCAGTTAAGATATGTTATAAGTGGTATTCTAGGGGAGGAAGATTTGGAGTGGTTGGAGACGCAAACTAGGGAAATAGATTATAAATTGAAAAAAATTTTTTTAAAAAAATTCAAAAGAAAGAATTAAAGGGATTGGACAACCCTTTGTTGGTAAATATAGTGGAGATCTGGGAGAAATTTAGAGGGAAGTTGATACCAGGAGATTCACCACTTGCCCCAGTGGTAGTAGTGGAGAATTTCCCAAGAGTGTTAAAAGTGGAGATTGAAGCGAGATTGAAAGATAAGGAAATAATTAAGTTAAGGAAGTGGATGGAAAATTTGAAGGATAATGATCAAATTAAAGAGCTACTGATAGGTCAAAAATCAGCATGGTTTAAATGTATACAATTAGGGAAATGGACTCAGGAATGGAAACTGAAAAATAACAAGTGTAGAAATAATACAAGATTTGAAGATTTAATAGAGTTAAAAGGTAGGAAAGAAGAAAAGAAAATTAAGAAAGGGTTGACTAGTGAGATATATAAATTATTGATAGAGGAGGAGTTTCAAAATTCACTTAAAGCAATAAAAAAGGTTTGGGAAGAGGATGTGAATGGAGAAATTAAGGAATACAACTGGGAGAGGTTGTGGAATGCAAGAATGTTAAAATTGTTATCGATCAGAATTAAGGAGAATTTTTATAAGGTATTGTGGAGATGGTATCTAACACCGGTTAGATTTCACCAGATAGATAAAAAAATATCTAAAAATTGTTGGAGGGGATGCCAGGAGGTTGGAACTTATTACCATATGTGGTGGAGCTGTGAATATGTACAAAAATTTTGGAAAAGGGTATTTAAAGAAATAAGTGAAATAATTGGAAGTAAAGTGGAATTAAACCCGAAGCTTGCTCTACTAGCAATATGGGATAGAGGGGAAGAGGACAAAAATAAGAGAGAATTGATAAACAACCTCCTGACACCTGTTAGACTAATGATTGCAAAAAATTGGAAAGGACAAGGAAGCTATACAATAGAAGAATGGTATAAAGAAATATGGGATATGGCTTTGAATGATATGCTGACTTGTAAAATGAAATTAAAGAGGGGAATGTCCGGTAAAAATGATTTTGGGGAAATATGGAGTCCCCTATTGGAATATGTATTAAGATTGGGGAAGGGACAAACACCTTCAAAAGAGTCGATAAATTTCTGGATAGAATAAAAGATTAAGAGAAGGTCTCATGGTGTGGGGGTGCACGGGGGGGATTGTCGTGGATTATGTATGTATTTTATGTTATTATTATGTTGAAATTAATAAAATTATCTCAAAAAAAAAAAAAAGAAGGAGAAACGAAAGCATAGTGAAGTCATCCCTTTCTTAATATAATGAAAAGGAAAGCAGCACAAATAATGTGTTGTTATTTTTTTCTCTCTCTTTATCAAAAGCACAGCAGCAACTGCAATCTGGTGTTTGTGTAGACAATGGCTCAGTTTGGACGACACATTAGGCAACGGAGGAGGGGGGAACAATCGTCAGTTGTGTTGCTTATTGTGTCTTCTGGAGGGCAGCACACAACGCACACACAACTGACAGTACGTTAATCACGCACTTTAAACAACGGAGCAAAACAATGGGCTTGCACATTGTTTAGCCCGAAGCCCCATTGTTTAAAGTGTCGTCCAAATTCACCTCCCCCTCTCTCCGTGGACAATTCCATTTTGGAATAGAGTTCTGCTGCCTAGAGCAGCCAAAAAAACCCAGCCGCTCTATGCAGCCGACAGAACCCACGGTGCATGCTGGGATACGGCTGGGGGACACACGGAGAAGCTGCAACCAAAATGGCCGCCGCAAGTTCCTTGCAGCCGGGGCGTTTGCCGGTTCCGACTGCAGTGTGTCGTCTGTGGAGTACGTTATTTACCCCTCCGTTGCTTAATATGTCGTTCGAACTGAGCCAATGTATCAGTAATCAGATGGGTGATATGAGAACACAGAGCTAAAATTTCCTTTGCATCCCAAGCCCTGTATCAAAATGAATGAAAGAGTCATTGAACACTAACAAATAACTTTTAAAACATCAACATCCTGGACCAGGAGTGCAGGGTTTTTGGAATGTAGACATTAGCAATGTATGGCAGAGGGGGAAATCTGGAGGAGGAAAAAATGCAGATATCCCATGTAGACTGGCTGTTTGATCTCTCTGCATTTTCTTGTAAACGACTGTAGTTTAAAATTTAATCGTGTAAAAGTATTTATGACTTGGTAATATTTTATAATTAATAGTAAACATCAATAAAGCCATCATACCTAGTATTAAAGCTGCAACACTATGCACATTTGCCTGGGAAAACATTTTGCTGAATATAGTAAGATTTACATCTGAGTAAAGCATACATAGGATTGGACTGCTTGTTGTATGCTTGGTTCTACAGACATTTTTGTTTTTAAGTGGTCTCTTACATGGGGTGCCTCTAGACGGACACTTTCCGTTGCGGTGTCTTCGGAGTGGCGGCAGTTGGATTACATGACAGTGCCACCACTACAAAGCCATCTAGGGGCAAATCCCCAAAGCTCCGCACTAAAAAACTCGGACATTTAGCCCGACTTTTTTAGGTTTGAGTGACGCGACGATGGCTTTTGCCGTCTGTTGCTGTTGCTCCGAAGCTTCTGCGAGGCGTGCCCAGTCTATGGCGACCACTGTTTGGTCGCCATGGGCTGGTTAGGGAAGGGGGTGGAACAGCAAGCCAAAAGCTCGCTGCACCACCTCTGTGCCTCTCCAGTCCTCCCCCCATTTTTTTTTTAAAAAAACCTAACTTACGTGCCTCTACAGTACTCCCCCCCATTTTAAGTTTTTTTTAAAAAAAAGCTAACCTCCGTGCCTCTGCAGTCCTTCCCCCCATTTTACAAAGTAAAAAACCCCTTACCTTCAAGGAGGCATGGGTGCGGCAGCGGTGGCGGCGGCAAGAAAACCCACTGTGATGTTCTTGCTGCTGTAGATGGGTGGCAGGAGCGCAAATGTGCATTGTGCCGCCGCCGGCCACCGCTGGCGCGACGCAAAACATACGCTGTATAGAGGAGGGCATGGCCTTGCAAACAAGCTTCCCACCATTTCATAATTATAAAATTAAACCTCTTTCTTTCTCTCTTTCAATACACATTTAAGTTTATAAATATAAATGCTAACCTCAAAAACGTACTAGCACACCACTTTACATCTATCCCTTGCACACAATTTACAAGGTACAAATCCACATAGCTACACTCACTCCTATCTTATTCCCACAGAGATGTCTCATTTGGTTTTGTAGACCATTTCAATTATTGTTTATGATACCTAATAACTTTTCTAATAGCTTTTAATCTGTTTCATCCTCCCTCCCCTAAATGGCTATTACATTTAGAACGCCTTACCTCTCCTTTGTCTATTTTGCATTCCCTGTAAATCCTTTTGCCTCTCTCATGTGCCAAACAAGCAGATGTTTTGATCAAGGTCTCCACACGTCGTTTTTCATTAAAGACTTTCAATAATGATCCATTGATTGAAGTAAAAAACTTGAAAGTGACTACAGTATCTGCATGACTTCTTAGACGAAACCATATTGTTATGAACAACTGCATTTTGGGCTCGGACTATATTAATTTTCTAATGTGAATGTGAATCCTTTGAGGCCAAGAATCATGCCTTAACCTATGTTTTATTCATCAAGCATAATGATTAATAAACCACAAAATTATAGCACCAGTTCCTTGAAGCAAGTTTTCTGCAAGTTATAATCAACCTCTGAAGGTCAGTGATAGCTCCCTATATGTCCCTCCTAAGAACTGCTTTACTCTCCCTTTCAGAGGAAGATTCCACTTCTCAGTTATTGCACTGCACTAAACAAAAACCACAATAGCTGGAAAGAATTTAGTAATTTGCTTGCATTAAAATATGAAGATGATCAGCTTGGAAAAAAATTGTCTTTAAAAACTCCATTATTTCACTTTAAATTATCTACAAAGCAAGGGACATCACAAGTGCTACTAGAAGTTACAAAATGTGGTAGAAGCTGCCAAGATGATAAACCACCATAACATTTATTGAACTGATCTTTTCTTTTGATATCATTACTATATGAAGTATAACTAGGACTGTTTCTACACGTTTTTTCAGACTTGTTTGTGATGAAATTTCCTTTCAAGTGTTGTAAAGCAAGTATTTTTTCCTGGAATATATTCCAGATGGAGTAAACACACACACGTTGTTTTTGTAGGGTGCATATAATTAAAGCTGTAATGTAAAGCATATCTAAATGATACTTTTCAGGGATCATCTACAATCCCCCCCAACACATACACAGAGAGGAATAAATCCCTTTCCTCTCCTTCAAAATAGATGGGGACAACCATGAGTAGCTGTGCACTCTACACCACTGATTTTCTTCATTTAGAGAAGAAGTGATATGCTTTGGATTGTGTACTCCCGCACCCAACTGCACACAAATGGTATATAGTATACCCAAAGTACCACATTCATAATGCAATAGAAAGCATATCTTCCTCTGGATGCTATTTTAAGTCCTATCTATACAGGCTGGCTTTTAGAATCACTTCATACATATACCTAAAAGTTTGAAAGTGTTCACCTTTGAGTGTGCTGTGAATTTAAAGTGTACAAATGTGAAGTCTATGAACATTTATTTTAAAACCTACGCATCATACATTCAGGTACACTCACTAGAGATCAGATTTTGTCTGAAGCTCTCTGCTGAGTACTTTACGTTTTGTTTATTACAAGCAGAATTACTGTCAGAATTCACCATTCATTAGAGCAAATACAAAACTGGAGATCTAAGCAGAAATTCTACCTGTTCCCGCAGCTTGGTGTTTTTTGTTTTGTATTTGCATTTTGGCTGAACTTCATGGTGTGTCAAAAACTGAAGGCAAAAATTATTGGTTAATGGATGGGACTGAGAAAAATAAGCATCCCGTGTTGAATGAGATATTTGAAACATGTTCTTCTTGTGATATCAGAGGAGAAAACTATGACAAACCTCCTTGTCCATGTCTTTTCATAAAGAATCCACAAAAACATTGTACCTAATATAAGTTATCTTATGCACCATAATTAATCTATTTAGCGTGGATAGGGAACCGCTGGCCTGTGACAATAATTTAGCCTGCAGAGGTTCCCCACCTGTCCCAAAGAGCTGTCTTGGGCTCTCTCCGCAAGCCTTGCCTCCTGGAGGCTGGCGGGGAGAGGAATTCTGGTTATCTGATAAATTACTGTTATCTCTGATCACTGGCCTCAATGGAGACAACAGCAGGGATTCCTCTAAGCATACCACTTCCCCACCCAACTGGGAAAGCAGGCAGCACACTCAGGCTGCCTCTACAAGAGAGGTTTAAAGCTCTTTCAAGGTCCTTTAAAAAATTTACCTCTACAAGGAGGGAGCGCAAATCGGGCGTAGAGGTGCGCTATCCCTCCGATTGTGCGCATTATCAAATGCGCGTTAAATAGCGAGTTTTATTTTGCGGCGGGATGTGAAGCCGGCGCCCTGCCTCTCGAGTGCTGCTGCTGCTGCTGCTGGCTCCCCCGCTCGGCTCCTGGCTCCGCTCCTACCGGGCTCCCGCTGATCTCTCGCTCTCGCTGTCCGTCTTCCAGTTCCCTTTTCCCTTTTTCTTGCCCTGTTCCCCCCCCCCCCCGGTGCACCCTGCCTCCCGAGTGCTGCTGCTGCTAGCTCCCCCGCTCGGCTCCTGGCTCCGCTCCCTTTTCCCTTTTTCTTGCCCTGTTCCCCCCCTTGCTCCGTTTCATTCAATCGCCCCGTCAGTTCCTTCACTTTCCAGCATAACAACTCGCAGGGACCTGCCTTAAAGAGACAGGCGCCCGCCCACGCGCCCTACCTCCCCCCTCCCCCTCCCCTCTCCCTGCCTGGCTCTCGTGCAGAGGTATTAGGCGTAAATGCGCTTCAGCGATGAAGCGCATAATCACTTAACCAGGCGCAAAAGCGAATCCTTGTGGAGGGGACCTAAGTGTTTTGCCCACTTTGCATCCTCCTCCGGCTCAGTGGGGCTTACCCCCAAGCCTCTACCTTTTCTTCTTCATGTAGGATTTGCACCCATACCAGTCTTCACTGCCATCATTGTTATGTCCATTTCATTCAGTCCAGTGCTTTCAGTAACTACTCGTATGTTTCATTACAATATAGCACTTGTACATGCCTACTTCGCAATATATGAAAGCAAACGAACACAATCAACATGGTGGCCAGTGGGACAGATAATGTTCTAGTGGTGAGAAGCTCCCTTAGTGAGATTTTTGGATTATAGAAATGGGCCGTTTGATTTCAGAATTTCTGGTTTGTAGTGTTAGTATCTAAATAATAAGAGACTTGTTCTGTATCTTAAAGTGCCTGTGAAGTTCATTTACGCATGACATTCCTTTAGCTTGATGCAGAATGATGTTTCTATGCCATTGCCTTCATTAGTAGCTGGAACACAGCTTATGTCTGTAGGAGGGCATGAATATATGAGACTGGTCAAGGCTGCTTGGCATCCACTCAAAATGTTAGAGGTACAATTTACAGATGTGCTAGTTCATCAAAGTCATATTATGTTTATCTGAGAAGGCAAAAACTGATTCAATAACTTAGTGAGAGCAATGGGATTCGATCCTTACTTTTCCAGTGATGATGACTTTCAAAGGAAAGCTATGATTTGTACCTTTTCATGAACTTTTTGCCCAGGCTCCATGCCTTTGATATGCTCCGAGTCAGGAGGGCCTTCTCCCGATGCCATTTTCCTTTGAATGTGTGCATTTTGTTCACGCAAAGCTATAATCTAAAAAAGAATTAAGAATATAAGATTAATGCCAAAGTATGTAGGTAAGCATTTCATGTATTCAACAGCAACTCACTGTATAAAAAGTAGCAATGTAATTATTGTTTACATTATATAATTACACATACAAATAAATAAATGGGGAATCTATTCATAAGTTTCCTCATGTTATCATCCTCATTTTATATCTTCTTCTTTATTAGCCAGGCATTTGAATGAATTAGTTGATACGATTGTGAAGGGTAAAACAAAACTTGATGTGGAAATTCCATTTTTGGAACTGTAAACATCTTTTTTCTTTACAAAATGTAATCTCAAGGAAGTGGGTGACATGGATCAGGACCATTTCACCTGGGAGAAGTTTTTATTTTTTATGGGTCTGTGCCTCTAGGTTTTAATAGTGTGGGAAATACTATGTATGGGGAGAGCAGCTTTCAGCTGGAAAACAGCATGTGTGTGTGTGGGGAAGTTAACACACTTTCCACACACTATATGGTCTTGATCCAGATCCTGACCCCACACACATCATAGCTGTGCTTTGTAAAAGAAAGACATTGGGAATTCCAGTCACAGAACACCCATAACCCAGCTTGCTTGATCTTAATTTGAGTCTATTAAGAGAACAGAACACATAATCAGTCTTATAAAGTTTATCAGTCTTATAATGTTAATGAAATTGAACTTCATATTACTGAAGAACGCACCCCCCACATCAAAGATCCACATCAACATCTCAATTTTTTTGTAAGAGTGGAACTTAGAAAAAGTGTGATATGTGAAGATTGAGCTAATTGGTCTCATAGACACTGAGACCAGCAATTTAGTACCAATTTTACAAAAGTTTCCCTAATCACGCTCAGAATTTTCTGAACCTGACAGATGGCAACCTATGAAGTTCAGTAGAGGCATGGAATAATTGAGCATGATTATGTCACATACTTTCTGCTTAACTCAGCATCATACATCCTGCTTAACTCAGCATTACTGGGAAGAAGTGGGGGAGGGGAAGATGTCAGTTGGTGTGGCCAATTAGCCCCTGAAATGTGCAATTTAGGCTTGTAAAATGAAGCTCCTTACACCTTTTGGTATTTTTTTTCCCAAGGAAATATTAATGTGATAAAAGGTATAGAAAAGATAACGAAGGACACAATTCGAATTGTGCTGAATCACTGCTTTCATTTTTGTTGCAGAAGTCTCTCTGGAGCCTGCAGTGAGAACATTGAAAAACTGGGAAGTTACAAGCAATATATGCCAGAGAGACAAACTCTTAGTCATTTTTGTGAACACTAAATTCAGATAGCAAAGATACATGTTATGACAATAGACACAACTATTTCACAGCACAAAAAATTAATGAAGTCAAAAAAAGAAGAAGTCTGGGTTGTTTAAACGCTGCGGAGCAGGATGGAAATCTAATGTGTCTGATCACATTTCTCAAATAAGAATCAATTGATAGAGGTTGCAGAAATACTACTATAGTCAAAAGAGTGAAAATTTGGCAGCATATCTATGACATTTGAAAGAGACTTCTGTTCTATTGTAGGCATTTAATTCTGAACTTGCTAACACACACACACACACACACACACACACACACACAAACACTTACACACACACAGATTAATTTTATTTGTTATAAAACAGAAATGACTCAGAACAAACAATTAGTAAGGAAATGTCCATTTTACACCTGAACTAAAGAACATTTTTTTAGCATCTAGTGTTGAAATAGAGACTGGATACAACAATCTAGGTCCAAGTAGTAGAATTTTCAAGTCATTTCTTCTAGCGTAATTTCAATGGTTTTGAATTAGACAGTTCAACAGTAATTGGTTGAGATGTGCAGTCTTATTTACTATATAACTAATGTCTTCACTCATATTAAAAATGAAATTACACCGTTCTTGACTAATGCCCTAGTATACCTGCTTGAATCTTATTTACATTGTGGCAGTTCTTACTTAGTCAGAAAGGCGTATTTGTGCTGTATGACTGGAAAATCTGTTTTCCCATCCACTTTGGGATGCCAATGAATGCACAACAATTAAAAACAATAGTTACAGAATATCTTTAATCAAAGTAAGGTCAAACATTTCCCGCATAGTCTCAGCTTGCAAGGAAAACAATAGTGCTTTCAAAACTTGTGATAGGTACAATTTTCACACTTTAAGGATACATTTATTTAAAATGCTTCAAAGCTAGTGAAGCAAGGAGACATCACAGAAAGGATGACAGAAAGGAACTATCAGGTAAAACTCTTTACTAAATATTATATGAGAACATAAGAAGAGTCACATTGGATCAGACCAAAGGCTATTCTAGCATTCTGTTCCCACTGTGGGCAACCAGATACCCACGAGAATCCTACCATCAGGACACAAGGGCAATAGCACCATCCCCCTCATGTTCCCCAACTACTGGAGGTAATATTTATTTATTTACAATATTTCTATATTGCTCCCTATCCAAGGATTTTGGAGTGGTGAACAAATAAGGTAATAGAATAAAAACAGAATAAAAAACACATTAAAATAATTTTTAAAAAGAAACAAAGTGGCTGGTCATTAAGGGAAGGCTTCCTGGAACAACAACGTTTCCAGGAGATGCCGAATGCAAAGTTGGCGCCTGCCTGACCTCCAGAGGCAGGGAATTCCATAGGAAGGGGGCAACCACATTGAAGGCTCTTCTCCTGGTGGACTCCAAACAGATCGTATGTCCATGCGGGACCACCAGGAGCATGCAGTCAGATGACCTCAGTGACCAGGGAGGTTGATAGGGAAGAAGGCGCTCTCTCAACTATCCTGGTCCCAAGCTGTTTAGGGATTTCTACACTAGTATTAGAACCTTAAACCTGGCCAGGTAGTGAATAGACAGCCAGTGCAATTCCCTCAGCAAAACAGTGACATGCTGAAAAGCGGCAGCTCCTGACAACAGCCAAGGTGTTGCATTCTCTACTAGACCCAGCTTCTGAAGCAGCTTTAAGGGCAGCCCCACACAGAGCCATCCTGGCTAGCAGCCCCTGATCACCTTATCCTCCATGGATTTGTCTAAACTGCTTTTAAACTTGTGCAAGTTGGCGATCCTCACTACAGCTTGGAGTAGAAATTTCCTTAAGTGCTGTTAGCCACAGAGAAAAACTGCAAGTTTCTGTTTTTAAGCCCACATGTTTCCCCCTCCAGTATTTATAGGAGCTCCAGAAGTGCATCTTTGATCAGCCCCCAGACTTGGGGCTCATCTAGGCCTATGAGCCTTCCAGGACGGGGGGGGGGGACTCAGGCTTTTCGGCTTCTGTGATTCTCCCCCAGCATCCTATGCAAGCCTGGCGTCCTGGAAGCCAACAGGAACGTTTTGGCGTGGCACAGCTTTTTTTTTTTTTTAAAAGGAGAGCCTAGATCCTGTGCAATGCTAATAATAAAAAATCTCAAGGAACTCAGTGCCGCCATCCAAGGAATGGCAAAAATGCTGCCCCTGCCACACCTCCATGGGCATGGGGCCACCCTGCACAGCTCCGTGCCCGTTTGAGGACCTACCACACTGGCCGCAGTCCTCGGGATTGTCCTGGGACCGTGAAAAAAAAAACAGGAAATCCATGGCTGCAGTTATCCTGGGGAAAGTCTCTGGTCATCCCCGGGATCCCCTGTGCATCATTTGGATGCACAGGGACAACCTAGAGATGCCCCGAAGAAAATTATGTTTGAAGCTCCAAACAATGTGCTTTAACCCAATGTGTAATTGTGGCCCAAGACACACTTTCCCACAGAACTGAAATACAAGCCTGCTCTCCACACTGGTTTCATGTACCTTTTTCTTTTTAATGGAATGTGTTTAGCACCTTCCATTTTTTAAAATTATAATAAAACATTCAGTATCTGCATTCATACATTTGCTTTATGGAATACAAATAAAGCAAATTCTAACTTAGGCAATGTAAATAACTGTAGAGTGCACTTGATTTACTAAAAGCATGCATGTCCATGATCATACTTGGCCTTCTGTGTAGGGTAAATCCAGAACTACCACGTTTAGTAAAACACATTATTAATTTTTTTCCTACTGGCTTTTCTTAATGTTCCTACCATTTAAATTATATTTAAAACCATCTGTCAGTAATGTATTAAATTATGTCAGTCTAATTATCTTTACTGAAATTTGCCTTCAATTAAATCAGTTGCCCACTATGTACTAAAAGGATTTAATTTAATTAACAGTATGGTAAAAATGTAAAGAGGTCAAGGTCTATTATCAGAGAAGGTTTGTCAAATGTTTATAACATTTTAAGAGACCCAAAGACTTGATTTGAAGACATCTGATCCCCTCCTCCAATTAATTGCATCCATCTTTTACTTTGGGCAAACATTTGTACTTGTTTTTCACCAAGTGTTTTCATTTCATTTATTATATTTCTTTACTGCCCCAAAGCCAAAGCTCTCTGAGCAGTACACAAAAATTAAAACGATTAAAAATGCATTATACAAAATCCAAAAAAGCATTTACATAAAACTGACGGACAACATGTATCAAAAAACAAATTTTAATCAATCAGCCAAAGACAACCAAGGACCTGATTAAAAACTCATTATATGCTGCCAAATGCCTGAAAGAAGAGGGCAGTTTTAAACTGGAAGTGAAAAGAGAATAACGTTGGTGCCAGGTGGGCTCTGTTGGGGAGATCATTCCATAATTGGAGGGCTAACACTGAGAAGGCCCTCTCCCTTGTTGCCACCCTCTGAGTCTCCTCAGAGGAGGCACCTGGAGGAAGGCCTTAGATACTGAACATAATGTATAGGTCAGTTCATGCCAAGAGAGGCACTCCATCAGGTATTGTGGTCCCGAACCATGTAAGGCTTTATAGGTCAAAACCAGCACCCTGAATTGGGCTTGGAAACGTATAGACAGGCAGTGCAAGTGGGCCGGAATTGGTATTATATGTTTGGACCAGATTGTCCCTGTTATCAATCGGCAACCACAAATGTTAGAAGTACTTGTGCTGTACATCAATGTGACAGAATATCAGGGATGGTGCAAGGGGGACACGGGGGGCAACCCCCCAAACAAGAACTGCCACCCCAATTGCCACCCCAGTTGCTGGCAGAGCTGGTTTTACCAGGAAGGCTCACCCAGGCAAGACAGCCTTGGCAAGGCACAGCAAAGGTTAACAGTTAGCCTTGCCGGAAGCCAGGTGCCTGTGCTGTGGCCTTTGTTCTCCTAGATTTCAGAGAAGGAGTGAGATGGGAGCCACATGGGCCGGGCTTGTGGCGCCCTTCTGGAAGGCAAAGTTCAGCTGTTTTATAGGAGAGGGAGGCGCCCTCTCCTCTTCAGCCCCTTAGCCCTTTCCCCATACTCAGCAGCAGGGACAGGGAGCCAGGCAAGCCCAGACGCCGGTTGATCTCTGCAGATAATCACCTACACTTTCCAGGTACTGGTAATAGTATTTTTTAATATTCCATCAT
Source organism: Anniella stebbinsi (assembly GCA_029215795.1). NCBI lineage: Eukaryota > Metazoa > Chordata > Lepidosauria > Squamata > Anniellidae > Anniella > Anniella stebbinsi. Next base: position 51,095,807 of record JARDYH010000003.1, on the reverse strand, counting down.
GACTTGTTCGGGCTAGTAGCTGTATACAGACTTTTTAAAAATTTTGTTACTAAATCCCTGTGAGATCCCAGGCTGAAATTAGGAGTGGGGGAAGAATTTCTGGGAAGGGGATGCTTAAAGCTTTCCAGCCATTGCTGCTCTCACCCCCTCCCTTGCCCCAAACCCTGCTTTTTGCCCTAAATGGGGAAACTACAGAGTGGACTAGTTTCTCTCTCCCCCCGTGTGTATTTGATGGGTTGGTTTGGGGGTAGCTGCTAGAGAATGACTTTAAAAGCAACCATGCACAACCTGGCACTGTCTAGATGTTGGACCACAACTCCCAGTATTCCTGACTACTGACCATGTTGGCTGGGGCTGATGGGAGTTTAAGTTAAAAACCTCTGGAGAGCACCAGTTTGGGGAAGACTGGTTTATAAGAAGACTAGCTGGCAGTGTAAACAACCCCTTACCAAGTTTCCTTCCTGTCTTCTTAATTGCAGCTTTCCACTTATTTTCATTTAATTTTTTTTAAAAGGTAGAAATTTGGGGAAAACTTTTACGCTTTTACATTTTATATTGTAATCTATAATGCGCTTTGTGGTTTTAATTGTTGTGAATTGACCAGAGAGTTTTGTTGTAAGAATTGGTTTGTGTCAGTTTTTAGGATTTATCACACAATCCTTTGCATGTTCACTCAGAAGTAAGTTACTGACAATGGGTATTAGGACCCCTTCCAGGCAAGGAAAGGGTTAATGGGTGTTTTCCCTCCCCTCTTTGCTTTCAGTTCCCCTAATAGTTGCTGGGTTCAACTTTGTAAATATACGGCCTAGAATCTAGGGTGACCAGATAAAATCCAGGTCAGGGCTCATGTAACTTTAACAGTTGTAGAGAAAAGGGAATTTCAGCCAGTGTCATTTGAATGCAATTAGTTCCTGGTGAAATTCCCTTTTCATCACAACAGTTAAAGTTGCAGGGGCCCTGCCTTCTTTTGTATATGGTCACTCTAGTATAGTGCCTGCACCTTTAACTGTTGTGATGAAGAAGGAATATCACCAGGAACTAATTGCATACAAATTACACTGGCTGAAATTCCCTTTTCTCTATAACTGTTAAAGTTACATGAGCCCTGACCTGGATTTTATCTGGTCAGCCTACTAGAATCCATTTTGTTTTGCTGTATTTCAGTCATATTGTGAAAATGTATTTTTAAAAAATCCTTTCCTTTTCATGGTGCAAGTTATATATTCCTGGCTAAATTCCTTCTCTTTTATGGGGCATACTTTTTTCTTCTTCTAAAACCTATGATTATGTAACCCAAACTCACTTACAGCCACTGATTCTTATTTTCCTGCTGTCTCAGTTTGCCTATGTGTGAAATGGGTTTCATGGTCTCCCATTTCCCTTTAATTTAAATCTTAGAGGAGTGGGCTTGGCTATAAATGCATTTCTCTGTGTACCCTGGATAAATGGTTTTTTAAAGACACTTAAAAAAAAAAAAGCCTGATCTCCTTTGGTGCTGGGAATTTAGTATGCTGCAATTATGTAACCAAAACACACACTTGCTGCTCTGGCACCAACTGCCAGAGCAGCAAGAACATCCTCAGAAGAATTAATCTGCTTATTCCATGGATCTCTTCCTTTTTTCCTCAGGACAGTAGGCCAGGAAAAATGAGAATTAATCTGTACCTTCTCCACATCTTCCTTTTTTCTCCTCAGAGAATTAGGACAGGATTGGGGTGGGAAGAATTTACTCACAGTGCAAGCATGTGAGTATTCAATGCTTCTTATTTATTTTATTCCATATTACAAAGGCAATGGATTGCAATAAAAAACACCCAGATTCATCAGGAGCTTCATCTTCAAAAACTTCATCTTTTGGATCTTTGGACTAGTACTTCACATGCATTATGTTTCCTAGGTGTACAGGGCCCAGGTGTCTAAGTTTGCTCTTTCCTTACACTAAGAGTCTACCTTTCTGGTTCTGCCTGCACTGGTTCAAAAGAAAGTGTTCTGTCTGTTTAATCTGTACATCAAGGAAATGCTTGTGTATTGGTTGTACCTTTTTTGAAAGTCTTTTTCGTTACAGTAATTTGAATTTGGCTAATACATGCTTTTTTAAAAAGACCCTAAATTTATCAACATATGACCAGAAAAAAATGCAGGGGGGGCACAGAAGGGGCAAAGTATATTTCTAGGTGGACGGGCTGTATTCCATATGTAAGACCTCTGAAAGAAAAGTAACGGTATATCTCACACTAAAACTGCCATCCTAACCATATATTCTGAAATAAGTCATATATTTATAAATTTAGGGTGTTAAAAAAAAAGAAAAAGCATGTATTTGCCAAATTCAAATTACTGTAATGAAAAAGCCCACCCCCACCCCAGTGCCGAGCCTGGTTGATAGTCCTGAAGTTTTCTAGACTTCCTGTGTTCTTTGCAGTTTGTCTGAGCCATCTAAACAGGTTTAAATAAGCTTCTTCCTCTAACAGGCTGCTTTTGCATTATGCACATCGCTCTGTGCTTTCCATTCTGACAAAGGATATGCAGCTTGCATGGTTGACCCTCAAGCCCAGAATCTGAGAACCAGCTCAACAGTTTATACTCAGAACTGAAACTCTATTAAAATTTCTGGCTTTAAGAATTATTAGAAGATAATGCAGGTTGCTTACCTGTAACCGTAGTTCTTCGAGTGGTCATCTGTGCAGTCACACATATGGGCTCGCGCCGGGACCAAGCCCGCTTCGGAAACTTCCCTAGCTAGCTTAGATTTTTTGGAGGGAACCCCTCCCCCCCACCGTGCTATCGCGCATGCTCCGGGTTCCCGCCTACCTCAGTTCTATGAGACCGCTTGACCTCGCAACCAAGGTAAGACTATAAATTATTTTAGAATAGCCAGTCAATAAGAGTATGCTCGAAGAACCTCGTGACAACCACAAAAGCGATGCGAAGAGGGGACGGTGGGTGGGTTGTGTGACTGCACAGATGACCACTCGAAGAACTACGGTTACAGGTAAGCAACCCGCATTTCTTCTTCGTGGTCTCTGTGCATCACACATATGGGCGAGTAACAAGCTACTTACTGGAGGAGGGTATGCACGATCGTTATTGACAGATGGACGATAGAACAGCTCTGCCGAAGGAAGAGTCCTGGCGAGCTCTGACGTCCAATCTATAATGCCTTACAAAGGTGGAGGCACTGGACCAAGTTGCCGCCTTACAAAGGTCAGGAATAGAGGCTCCATGTAGCGAGGCTGTGGAAACAGCTTGACCCCGAGTGGAGTGTGCTTTTACGGCAGGTGGGGTTTCTTTCCCAACGAGTCGGTATGCCAGCAGAATTGTATCAACAATCCATCCCGACAGGCATTGAGCGGAGACTGGCAGGCCCTTGTTCTTTCCACCGTAGCAAACAAAAAGCTGTCTAGACCTACGATATTCCTCCGACCGGGCCTTATAAAAAGCTAAGGCTTGGCGAACATCCAGAGCGTTTAACATTGAACACAGCGGGTCAGTAGAAAAGGCAAAGAACGTAGGGAGGACAATGTCCTGGTTAAGGTGAAAGTTGGATGTCACCTTCGGGGTAAACGCCGGTCCTGTTCATAGGACAACCTTATGTTTGAAAAATTGGGTAAATGGGGGATCTACGACCAATGCGGCTAGTTCTGAAGCCCGTCTGGCCGAAGTAATGGCTACCAAAAACACTGTCTTAAGAGTCAAAAGACGAACATCAACTGTGGCTAAAGGTTCAAATGGTTTAGTCATTAACACACTTAGAACCAGGGAAAGCGACCATTGCGGAACCAATGGACGAAAGGGAGGGAACACGTTCTGGAGACCTTTAAGAAAGGCTTTAGAGAGTGGGTGCGTGAACACCGAGAAGCCATTGACGAAGTCATGGTTCACTGAAATAGCTGCCAGATAAAGTTTAATGGACGCTGGCCTCAAGCCTGAGGCATGTAGAGAATAAAGGAAATTGAGCACATTGGAAATGGTCCCCGAGGACTGATCACATCCATTAGCTCGTGCAAACTCTTTGTATTTATCCCATTTTCTTTGATAGGACATCCGGGTAGACGGCTTTCTGGCCGCTTCCAGGATCGATTGAATGCCCGGTGATATTTCTAAGTTGTGCCATCGGGCAGGATTCTCCATGCCATGAGTTTTAGCATGGATGGGTCCGGGTGAAGTATCCTGCCGTTCCCCCGTGACACTATGTGCGGAATGGACGGCAGGCGCCATGTTTGTTGGTTGGCTGCCCTCAGCAGGGTGGTGAGCCAAGGTTGTCTTGGCCACCAAGGAGCTATTAGAATGGCATTGGTCTTGTGGCGTAGTATCCTGGTTATGACGCGGCCGATTAGTGGGAACGGAGGAAAAATGTATATCAGGCCGTTGGACCAGTTGTAGGTGAACGCGTCCCCCAACAATGTCGTCCCTATGCCCGCCCTGGAGCTAAATGCCGGGCAGACCGCATTGTCCTGCGTTGCAAACAGATCGAGGTCCGGAATTCCCCAACGAGTAAAGATGAGATCCAGCACCTGTGGCGCCAGCTGCCACTCGTGGGTGTCCGCGAATGTCCGACTGAGGGCATCCGCTTTGGTGTTGTCTGTGCCCGCTATGTGCAGGGCGGAGAGGTGGATCTGTCTGGGAATCGCCCAGAGTAAGATGTCCGTGGTCAAGCTCAGCAATGGTGGTGAGCGTGTTCCCCCCTCTTTGTTGAGATACCATACTGTCACAGTATTGTCTGTCAGGATTTGAACGTGATGGCCTTGAAGGTGATATTGAAAGGCATGGAGGGCTTTCTTCACCGCAAGGAGCTCGAGAAGGTTTATATGGAGCCGTCTTTCTGTTGGTGACCATCTCTCCTGTATTGTCAAGTCTGCGTAATGGGCTCCCCAACCTAGCAATGACGCATTTGTTGTGACTACCCGAGAGGGCCATTGGCTGACAAACGGCATTGTCATGAGGCAGGCTGAAGAATCTTCCTCTGAGGAGGAAGAAGGGGCAGAAATTGCAGCTGTACCCATTCCCCAGGACTTACCGGAGGAGGAGGAACAGCAGGCAGGATCCTCAGAAGAGCCCCAGGAAAGCCACCCTCCCCCACCCCCTGTTTCTAATGAGGAAGACTCGGGGCCTGAAGGAGTTTGTCCAGTAACTCCCCAGCAAAGGCAGCAGCTCAAACGGGCAGAGAAAGCTAAGCCCACAAGGCGAAGTATGAGACTGAGAAAACAGAGCACAGCTGACGCAAGCCTTAAGTAAGATAACGAGGGAATTGCATGCAGCTGTGAACAGGCTCAAACAGAGTATATGGGGGAGGGAGGCAGAAGCTAAGGTTCGTTGAGAACAACCGACGTTTTCGGCTCTTGACCTCCTCCGTGATCTTGGATCAGAATCTGTGGACTGAACACCCGGCTGACTGTTGCTTTGGACCCTGGAATTCGGAAATCTGGTTTGACCTTCGGCTTAGATGACTGGACTGATGGAACTAATGGCATGACCCTGGCGATTTGTAATTGGATTCACGAACTGCAACTAAAACTCTTTAAGCAAGTAAGACCTGGCATTTTTCCCGGACATTCGTTGATAAGGAAATTGGCTGGCTTCCTAGATTCTGTATAGTAAACACGTCATTTTGTTCTCAACCCTAAAAGGAAAAACAAATTTTTCCTCAATCAGGATGGAAGAGGCATTACTCCAGGAAAACCAGGCGCTCAGGGAGCAGGTGGGCCAGCTGACTGAGGCCATGAAAGCATTTCAGACTCAATTAAATCAGCTCACTGGCCAGCTACAACAACCTTCCCTGCCTCCCATGCCACAGAAACGGAAGTGCCCTGTAGCAGCTCCGGAGAAATTTGATGGCTCCCCAGATAAGTTTGCAACGTTTCTGGCTCAGGCTGAGTTTGCTTATAATAACTCTGTTCATTCTTCCACGCAACAGACACCCTTCTTTGCCAATTATGGTTACCACCCTCAGTTTTTTCCAGCTCCAACGATCTCCTCTCCTATCCCTGCTGCGGATCACCTGACTCAGGAACTTCAGGCCATACACTCCATTCTCCAGGAGCAGTTAGACCTGGCTAAACAAGCTTACAAATCGGATGCGGACATCAAACGACAGCCAGGCCCCGGGTTGAATGTTGGAGATCAAGTCTGGCTGTCAACCAGACATCTACCAGTGTCGCAACCCTGCCGGAAATTGGCTGCCCGCTTTGTAGGACCTTTCTGGATCACAGCGCAGATCAATCCAGTGGCTTTTCGCTTGCAGCTCCCTCCGTCATGGCGTATCCACCCCATGTTTCACCGATCACTTTTAGCTCCGGTGCAGCCGACACATCCTCTTCGTCCCAAGGTTTCACCCCCTCCACCTCCAGTGTTGGTGAACGAGGAAGAGGAGTACGAGGTGGCAGATATTCTAGATTCCCGGGTTCATCGAGGATGCCTGCAGTATTTGGTGGACTGGCTGGGTTACGGGCCTGAGGAGCGGGGCTGGGAAGATGTCTCTCATGTCCATGCTCCAGTTTTGGTTCACCGCTTCCATCGGCGGTTTCCCGGAAAGCTGAAACCCGGCGGTCCCTCGAGAGGGGCGCCTGGGGAGGGGAATAATGTCATGAGGCAGGCTGAAGAATCTTCCTCTGAGGAGGAAGAAGGGGCAGAAATTGCAGCTGTACCCATTCCCCAGGACTTAACGGAGGAGGAGGAACAGCAGGCAGGGTCCTCAGAAGAGCCCCAGGAAAGCCACCCTCCCTCACCCCCTGTTTCTAATGAGGAAGACTCGGGGCCTGAAAGAGTTTGTCCAGTAACTCCCCAGCAAAGGCGGCAGCTCAAATGGGCGGAGAAAGCTAAGCCCACAAGGCGAAGTATGCGACTGAGAAAACAGAACACAGCTGACGCAAGCCTTAAGTAAGATAACGAGGGAATTGCATGCAGCTGTGAACAGGCTCAAACAGAGTATATAGGGGGAGGGAGGCAGAAGCTAAGGTTCGTTGAGAACAACCGACGTTTTCGGCTCTTGACCTCCTCCGTGATCTTGGATCAGAATGTGTGGACTGAACACCCGGCTGACTGTTGCTTTGGACCCTGGAATTCGGAAACCTGGTTTGACCTTCGGCTTAGATGACTGGACTGATGGACTAATGGCATGACCCTGGCGATTTGTAATTGGATTCACGAACTGCAACTAAAACTCTTTAAACAAGTAAGACCTGGCATTTTTCCCGGACATTCGTAGATAAGGAAATTGGCTGGCTTCCTAGATTCTGTATAGTAAACACGTCAGGCATGCCTTGAGTGAGATTGTGGAGAGTCGTCCACCATCGCAGAGAAAGCTGAACTGTCGGGGGAATGGTAATGTAAAGCCTGTGTGGGTCCATGGTCAGATCGTAAAACTGGAGAAGCAGTTGCTGTAGTGGGCGCATGCGGAGTCTCGCCCAACGGACTACAAAAACTGACACTGCCATCAGGCCTAACAATCTCAGGATGGCGAGTGCTGTCACAGGTGAGCCGTTCCGTAGTCGTACAGCTTGAGCTCTGAGGGCAATCGCCCTGTCTTGGGGGAGGTACGCTCTGCCAGTTCTAGAATCCAGCAGCACCCCGATAAACTGCATCATTTGAGAAGGTTGTAAGATCGACTTTTCAATGATTCTAGTGTCTGTATCACCCGACGGATGTCTGCAAACGCTCGACTTTTGGAGGGTGAAACTATCAGCCAATCGTCCAGATAAGGGAACAACTCTAGACCTGAAGCCCGGAGATGGGCGCAGACAACCACCATGCACTTGGTGAATACTCTGGGGGCCGTCTTTAGTCCAAATGGCAGGACAGTAAACTGGTAAGCTTGACTGCCTATCACAAACCGGAGGAATTTTTGGTGCGATGGGTGGATGGTGATGTGGAAATAGGCATCCTTGAGGTCGATTAACGTGAACCATCTGTTCTTCCTGAGTAAGGGGAGGATCGAGGCCAACGTTATCATCCGAAACTTCTTTGTCTTTATATATTTGTTGAGGCGCCTGAGATCCATAATAGGACGGAGTCCCCCGTCCTTCTTTGGAACCATAAAGTATTTGGAATAGAAGCCCTCGTGCAGGTGAGATGGGGGCACCCTTATAATCGCTCCCTTTTGTAGCAGGACTTTTACTTCCTGTAGCAGTGGCGGTGATGTTGGAGTCACCCTTACGGTGCCCAGAGGAGGAGGGACTCGGAACTCTATTTTGTAGCCTCCAGTTATGATAGGTAGTACCCATCTGTCTGTTGTAATTGCCTCCCATGCGCCATAGAAATGCGAAAGAATGTTTCCAAAATGCAGGCGGCCTGTTGGCACATGAGCAAAGTCAAAGGTGCCACTTGGGTGCTTGATCCCCCCTAGGACGGGTCTGCCGAAACTGTGAGGAGGTCTTCCTAGGCTGGTACTGTGAGCTGGCTTGCAGCTGTTGCGAGCATTGCTGGCGCTCATTCTGTTGACGTGACTGATAAGCCACTGGCCTATACCACTTACGTGGTCTAAAAGAAGGCTGTACTGCGGTGCTGAAACCCATCTTACGGGCAGTTACTTTAGCCTTGTGGATAGTATCCATCATGGTATCAGTTGTGGAGTTAAACAGACCTTCCCCGTCAAAGGGGAGTTCCTCGATTCTAACCCGGGTCTCCTGTGGGAGTGATGACGATCGAAGCCACGCATGCCGGCGAAGCGTAACTATGGCCATAAGAGCGTTTGACGCAGCGTCTGCTTGATGGCGTGAGGTGGTGAGTTCCTGTTTCGATAGGCGCATAGCCTCGGACTGAAAAACCCTTGCTAGTTCCCTTTTATCATCCGGAAGACAGTCGGTCAGTGTTGAGACTTTCTGCCACAAAAAAAGTTGGTAGCGGGCCATCATGGCCTGGTAATTTGCAATCTTGGCTACCAAGGCAGCTGATGAATACCCTCTTCTGCCTACCATGTCCAGTTTACGACCCTCTTTATCCGTAGGAGCCGAGTGACTCTTACTGGCGCGACCCTGAGAGGCCTCCACAACAATCGAGTTCGGTTTGGGATGGACAAAAAGCCAACTGAACTAGATAAGATATTGATGGGTACTAATGAAAAGATAATTAAAAAACTGTATGGACATTTGCTAGAAATTAAATTAGAACATGAACAAGTTAAGGAAACAATGATTGCTTGGGGGAAAAACTTTGGTTATGGGATTGATTTAGAGAACTGGCAAAAACTTTGGACACAAAATTACAAAATGACAATGTCAACTGCCTATAAAGAAAACTTGTATAAAATGTTTTACCGATGGCATTTACCCCCATCGAGAATTGCAAAAATGTTTAAGAATAAGTCGGACAAATGTTGGAAATGTCATCAAGTATCTGGCTCTTATTACCATATGTGGTGGACATGCCCGGAGGCAAAAAGATATTGGATTAGAATTCACACATGGTTGGAAAAAATGATAAAGCGAAACATAGACTTTAAACCAGAACTTTTTTTATTGGGAATCATACCTGAAACTTACAACAAAGAGTTAAAATATTTGATTGTAAATGTGTTAACAGCAGCTAGAATTGTATTTGCTAAGAATTGGAAAAATGGGAAAATACCAATGCAAGAGGAAGTAATTAAGAAAATCATGGAGTGTGCAGAAATGAGTAAATTGACATTTGAAATAAGAGAACAAGAAGATAGACAATATTATATGATTTGGGATCTATTTTATCAATGGTTGGAAAAAAAGTTAGGATGATATTAAAAAAATAGAATATTAAATAATAGGAATGATAATGAAATGGAATTCATAGTACAAAAGGATGAATTGATAATTATGCTAGAATGATAATATGAATAACTATATAAATGGAGGAATGAGAATGAATTGTACGAAGGGAAGATGACCAATTGACACATTGTATACTTATGAAGATTGTTTTTATGTATCTTGTCTATTATATGTGTGTTTGTCGTAAAATAAAAATTTATTTAAAAAAAAAAAAAAAAAGGAATGGTGCATCCGACTCTTTTACTTTATACAGCGCCTCCAGGCTTTTTGACGCCTGCCCTACCGCCGACGGGTTTGGCCAGGCTTGCTTAATGGTCTTGAGGAGCATTGGCACCATTGGTAGTGTAAGCTGAGGCGCTGGCTACGTGTACATCACATCAAATATTTTATCTTCCACGTCGTCCTCTGGTTGTTGATGTTCAGTGCCCAATGACTGAGCCATCCGCATCATTTGTTCCGAGAAGTTGCCTATTTCCATAGAAGGAGAGGCCCGATCCGTAGTACCAACCCCATCCGGGGGAGAAGGCATTGAAGGAGTCGCTGACACCACTGAGGAGGTATCGGAAGCGTAGTCCTCAATAGATTGAGGTGACAACGGCGTGGGTAGCTCCGGCACCAAAGCCAATGTTACTGTGGCAGACACTCGACATGCAGAAGATCCTGCTCTATCCGACCTAGACTTCGACTGAGGCGGTAATGGTAGTTGTGGTTGAGCTCCCAATCTCTGTCCAGTACAGGGATCAAACCGGTAACATGGCACTGAGTGATGCGACACTAGCGAGGACCTAGAAGAATGTCTTGGTCGGTCCGAGTACTTATCCCAGTCGCGGGATTGAGAGCGAGAGCGAGAACGATGTCGAGAGCTGGATGCCTGGCACGACAACTGAGAGTGTGCTGGTGACTGCGGCTCCCGAAAGACATGATGGTCCTCAACCAGGATCTCCACATCAGACAGAACCTCTATTGGAGGTGACAATGGGGCCGAGACCGGTAGCTCATGCAGCAATGTCATCGATGGAAAAGTCATCGATACCGGTGCTTTCGGTAACGGAGACTGCGAGGTAGACCTGGCCCTCGGTAACGAAGCATGGCTCTGTACCGGTGGTGAAATAGTCGGTAAAGAGGGTATGGCCAATACCTACGAGGATTTCCTCGGTAACGTTGGTGTCTTCGGTACTGACGTCGAAGAGAGTCTCGCAGTTGGCTCCGACAGCGACGGGGAGTGTCTCGATGGCGAGGTCCCATGTGGTGTCGGAGGCCTTTTCGATGTCGACGGTTCTGTCAACGCAGGAGCGCCCTTCAATGCAGAAGGAGTTTTAGGAGTCGGGAGCCCTGATGGTGAAGAGTTGGAACACGCTGCTGGTGTCGAGGTTGATCCTGAGCTTGCCCCCTTTGTCGAACGCTTAGCCAACAGTACCGAAGACTTAGTCGGTTTCGGCTTCTTTGTTTTCAGACGGTCCGCCTTTGACGATTTGGCGACCTTCGTCAGGGGACCCTGTACTGCCGCCTCCGGAGAGGGGGAGCGAGGGGTTGCTGGGCTTGAGCGTGAGACGGTCAAGGACCTGCGCTTCTCAGAGGTCGAGGACTGAGGATCCATGGGTCTCAGGACGTCTACTGCCTCTAAAGCTCTACTCCAGAGTATGCTCCTGAGGCGATCTGCTCTGTTGCGTCTAGTCTGCCGGGAGAAGCTCATGCACAAGGCACACGCGTCGACGATATGTGATTCCCCCAGACAAGCAACATAAAGTGAGTGTCCGTCAGTGAGGGCGAGCTTGGCCCTGCACCTCACACAACGCTTAAAGAGGGCGGTCTGCGCCATAGGCCGAACGCCCGCAGAGCGAGCAACTAAATACAATATTTATTTATTTTTACTAACAAAACTGTCTAACACTAAAAACTAGAACTATTAAACTATCTAAGCTAACTACAACTATTTCTTTCCACAGAATATACGGATAGAGAGGAAGTCTCCCACGAGGCGATCAGCAAGGCGGTCGAAGAAGAACTGAGGTAGGCGGGAACCCGGAGCATGCGCGATAGCACGGTGGAGGGGGAGGGGTTCAGTGTTTGGATATAGCTTATGCATGATCTAAGATACAAGAATTAAATTAGATGCCTTTCTGATCCTAAAAACCTACGAATTTGTAAGCATTGTTGTCCTCTATTTTGTAACCTGCAGTTACCAAACATACATATATATACATATACATATACGTACATATATATATATATATATATACTAAAATCAAGATAGAATAAATGTATACAAATTAATATTTCGCATCTTAGATGTAGTCTGCTTGCTGGATTTCTATTGTTGAACTCTACATACAAATCACATTCAAGTCTTCTATATAACAATAATTCTCCACTCCCTAGTGTGATTTCACATATTTATCATCTGATTACATCACTTAAAAAACAGGGTGCCTGATAACACATCCAATTGAAAAGGCATACATTTGGAACTGATGTATTTTTATCCTTTTAGATAAAATCTACTTTTGTTTGAATCTCTTAATGGGAATATTTTATATTTAAAGATGTGTACAAAGGCAACTGAATCTTCAGGGAAGTCGATCATATTAAATTTGGCAGAACTGAAACTTAACATTTTAATATCAGCCCAACATATTTTAGCTGGGACAGGGGAGGAATACTGGCATGGGATGCTTGTTATGTTAGCAACATTTTAGCCAGAAATTCATAAAGCATCCCCTGGCTCTTGCTCCCTGGTTGAGAGTTAATGTACAAAAACATGGCTTGTGGTCATGATAGCAGACTAAGGCCACAATCCTATGCACATTTAGAGAGAGAAGTCCTACAGCACCCAGTATTCCCAGGCCAGCACGGTTAGCTTGGGAATGTTGCAATTTGAGGGGGTTTTCTGCTTAAACATGCATAGGATTGCAGCCAGCTTAAATTGGCATTGGCCACACCTGATAGAAATCAAGATTATCTATATGTGCAAGTTTCATGTGTATTGGCTGACAGATCTGATCTAAACTCAAATATACATAGGTTGTGGCTGGACCACCTTGCTGGGAAATAGTAAATGCCTACCTTCCTGGGCAATGATGGAACATGCTCAGTGAACTAATTTTTAAAAAATATTTGTGATTTCTCCCCATTCAAAGCACTTACAAACTTGCTTGAACGGCCTCCTTCAGTTCCTCAATCATTGTAATGCAGATAAATGCAGTGTTAATGAGAACCTGAAACCTAATATATGCTGCTTCAGTGTGATAGGAAGCTAACGGAAGAGCATTCTCAATCTTATTAAAAATTCTGATTTAGTTAGCTGAACAAGCAACAATTCCTAAAGACTTGAATATTATGGGGAAAAGAACATATTAGATGAAAATGCTGATGCTAGAGTTGGAACTTAATGCTGAAGTATCGTATATTTCCCAATCTCAGCAACAGGTTTCTATTACTTTAACAGCATAAATATGGTACTCAAGTTATGAAAAGGCTATCAAAATATTTTCAGCCATAGGCAGACATTATGTTGCAGTAACGATGGCTTATGCAGCGTTTATCATTGGTGCATGCTGTATTTAAGAGAAGAAAACACAGAAGAAGAAAATACTTTTCAGGATTTCAAAATCCGGTCTGGAATGTTGCTTTCAGCAACTACAATGCCTTTTCTTGCTCTCCTCAGGTGGAAGGAGTATACAAAACATCCCCCCATGGGTTTCTTAATCTTCAAGTTCAGCTATTTAAAAACAAAAGATTCCATCTCAGACAGAGTTCCAAGCAGAGGTGTTTCCTAGCAGAACTGTGAAATAAAATCTCACTTCAAATAAGCTATTGTAAACAAATGGCAACTGTGCCACAGATGTTTTTACCCGTTGTTTGAAACTGACCTGCAAACTTTGGTAAATGATAACCATAAATTTGCATCAACTTTAATGCTACACCATGGGAAATGCTGAAAAAGAAGAGAGGCAATGTGTAGGAGAAGAGGAAAGGAAACAGGGAAGAGAAGAGAGGGAAGGGAACTACTCTCTTAGACAGCAATCCTATGCCCCTAGACAGTGTCTGGCTCTGAGTTCGAAGACAGAAAACTGCACTCCCCGCCTCCTCCCTTGCTTCCTTGAAGTCAGCATGGAGAACCGTGCTTGCTGCTACTATAAATTCACAAATACGAACTTGCAGGTGGTGAAAGGGGCGTTCCCAGGGAGGGGAGGAGACTGGGGACATGGAGATATGCGGTATCCTCAGCCGTCCCCGGCCAGCCTTCCCTCCCTCACCCTGAAGCTTCCACAAGATAGGCAAAACTGCCCGCTGAGCTAAAATGCAGAGCGGGAGGCATATTGCATGCCTCAGATTAAATCCTAATCCATTTATTATACTCATACCTGAGACTTCCTCCAAGGAGCTCAGGGTAACTTACTTCTTTAGGCTGTCTTCCATCCTAGCAGTTCACAGGGAAGAGCTGTGCCATGTGCCTTAAAAACCATTATCTGGGGCAATACATGGATACTGGTGACGAGAATCTTGTGAGGGTGCTGACAACAAGATAAGGAAATAGGGCAGAAAAACAGCATGAGATGTCTAGGAAGATCCACAATCATTGCCAGTGAGTTCAAATATTCTTCAAGTCCTGGCAGTACCCAGAGACCTTTAGGATCATCAGAGAAGGCCTTGCTGGTTATTCTGAAATCAACAGGATGTCGCCAGGCAATACTCTGATGGCGGGCCCTCTCAGTAGCAGCACCCACCCTTTGGAAAACCCTCCCCTGTGCAGTTTGGGAGGCAGAAAATGTGGCAACCTTTAAACACCTCCTGAAATCATAGATGCTCACCCAGGCTTTCCCTGGGTTGTAATTAAATTAATCATGCTGCTCCAGTCTACTGCTCCTTCTATTATACTGCTTTTATTGTAATTGTAATTGTTTTTGATGTTGTGTTATTAGAGTTGTATTTTAAATGTGATATTAATATTTATATGTGAGTCTTTTAGGAATTTTATTATATTTAGTGGTATATAAATATCATAAATAAATAAATAAATAAATATGCAAATTGAGTTCAGGACCAGTGAGGTCCGGAGCCCAGGTCAGCAAAGAATAGTTGAAAGGCTCTAAAAATTAGGGATGTGCATAACTAGAGCTCATTAAGTTTCTCTAAATTCCACCTTGAAGCTCGCTGTATCTCATGCCCATATCAGATGGAAATCTTTGTTTTTGTTTATATATTCTAGCCCCAAAAAATGAAGGAAAGAGAAAAAATAAACTAGAATGTAAGGAGGGCCTTTGAATGATTATTTTTCTCAGTCACCATTAATTATTGTAGGAGATGATCATCTTGTAGGAGTATTTCTGCAGACATCTCTTATCAAGTAAGAATCTGTATATTATACTTTTGTTAAAATGTTTTTATATGATTTGTACAAGTTTTTATTATTAATGTGTAATGTGGACAGGCCCCAGAGCCTTCATACAGTAATAATATATTTTTTAAAAACCTTACATATAGGCATAGGCCTTTGTAGCAGTGTGCCTAACTAACCTTAAAACATATATATCTATTTATCTATGGTATGTGATGTCCCTCAAATGTAATTTATGTATTTTTAATATTACATCCCCCTGAAGAAGGCCTTTAAAACAACATAGGCCGAAACACGTTGGGCTTTGAAATAAAGTATTTGAAGCATCCTGAGAACCTATTTATCCCCTTTTTTCTGTCCATTTTTAAGAGGAACCTCCAAATATACCTTGAAAATGCCATGGTGCCAAGCCACCCAAGACACAGTGCTGATGTGCAAGAACATTCACTAGTATTCTTGGACCAACTTCATATCTGATAAGTCATGCGAATGGGGGAAAGAGTAGCAGGAAGGGCCAATTTTGCACTGGGAAAATGTGACAGGCTTAATAATGTCACTAACAGGACTAACAGGCCTAAATGACCAGGTAGTTTATTGGTTTATTTCTGAATCAATTTCAAACTGGACTGGGAGCATTATTATATTTTGCATCTATCATAATGTTTCCAGTTAGGACTCATAAATGTCAGTGATGAGATTTACAATCTCTAGAAGGCATTTAGATAATTACTTCTCTTTAACAAAGGATGCACACTGAAGAAACAAAGTTTTTGTTCATTGCTAGTACCATTGCAATACTTTTCGTTAACAAAAACTGGCAACACATAATCTGCAATTACGATCCAGGAAGATGAAATGAAAATCCCACACTAAGAACTACATTGAGGCAGTTATGGATGCATGAAGAGAAAACCTTCAACTACACACAAAAAGAGAGCTCAAGTAGCTTTGCAAAAATAGACTTCAAATGTTGGATACTCAGCAGGGTACTGTTTTAACATATATTTCAAGTAATTGGTTCACTGCAGGAGTAGGGAAAGATAAAAATAATAAACCTGGTAAGCAGCAATTTTTATGGCCTGTCCCCCACTCGTGTTACTTTATTTTCTACTGGGTCTTTATAGCTGATTTATTCTTTGATTAAAAAATTAGCAACTCCAAAGAAACAATAATAGCAATCTATTGAGATTATAAACAGGGTGAAGTGGTGGGACCTGCCATATATACACACACACACACACACACACACACACACACACACACACACACAGAGCATGGTATTCCACTCCCCCGATCTCTCAGTATTCCATTTTCCTTTTCCAACATTCTGTGATTACTGAGCATGCTCAGTTCTCATTATGCTGTGTTTTGGGGAGTGTTGCCCCCTTAGGTGTTTGTGTGTGGTATTTTTTAAAATTGTTCTACTTCTGCAAACCTCTTTTATCCGTGCATGCAGATACTCCCCTCTTGTTTTTCACTTCTTTTTCACTGGCCCCATTTTGGCTCCATTTCTCCATTTTGGCACCTGAGTTCACTTTTAGAGGGTGTGATGTAAGGAGCCAATATAGACATGTTGCTAACAGTACCAAAGGAGAATTCCCTTGTATATTTGCTGGGACAGCACCAGTGCTCTTGGAATAGAGTTCCAAGCTTGTCTCCTCTGCTCCTCCACATATATAACATATAATGTGAATCAGTGGAGGTTGTTGGTTCTGATTTCTTTGGGAATGTGAATCCGTTCTTGTTTTCAATCAGAACCATCCAGAACTCTAAAGGAGCTATCCAAAGTGCTGAACCCCGGCCCCAAAACAGGTTCGACACCTTGGACAGCTCCTTCAGGTTCTGGCTGGTTCTCACTGAAACCCAGAATGGATTCACAGCCCCACTGAAAACGGAGCTGCTTGCCTCCACTGGTGTGAACTGAGCAGTCCATGAGAATGTCAGGAAGCTCAGTTCATGTGATTCTTTCCCCCTTTAAGAAGAGGAGGAATTGTGTGAAACTGGTATAAAATGAAAAAAAGAACATTTAATTTAATTTCCTAAGGTGTCAGCAGCATGGTGATGGAGGAGGGAACAAGCTCACCATACGAGTAAAGGCAGTGCTGCAGCGATTGTATAAAAACAGGGAATATATAAATTCAGGATCTTCAAATATAAAGTCAGTGGCTCAATTCGGACGACACATTAGGCAACGGAGGAGGGGGGGAATATTCGTCAGTTGTGTTGCTTATTGTGTCGTTTGGAGGGCAACACACAACGCACACACAACTGACAGTACGTTAATCAGGCACTTTAAACAACGGAGCGAAACAACGGGCTTGCACGTTGTTTAGCCCGAAGCCCCGTTGTTTAAAGTGTCGTCCGAATTCAGCCCCCCCTCTCTCCGTGGACTATTCTGTTTCGGAATAGAGTTCTGCTGCCTAGAGCAGCCAAAAAACCCTGGCCGCTCTATGCAGCCAGCAGAACTCACGGTGCCTGCTGGGATACGGCTGGAGGACACAGGGTGGAGAGGCTGCAACCAAAATGGCCGCCGCAAGTTTGTAGCAGCCAGGGCGTTTGCCGGTGCCGAGCAGCGCTGGCTGCAGCATGTCATCTGTGGAGCTCCTCCTGCCTAACGCATGGTCAGTACATTATTTACCCCTCCGTTGTCTAATATGTCGTCCGAATTGAGCCAGTGTCAACTTCCCTACAATCCTGAAGACTTGGCTGCTAACAACTTAAGGCAACCCTCCACAACACACACACACATGCATAGATAGCCTAAAATTACAATTCGAATAAAGCAAGAATTTCTAGATGTTATCAATCTAATTTTAATCCACAGGATGGTCTGTTAAAAAAAAAGTCACATCATGTTAGAGGGGGGAGGAGGGGAAATGTTCCACATGTTACCTCCTGATTAGCAGCTGCTAGTTCCTCTTCAAGTGCTGAGACTCTTTCTAAAGAAACCCTCAGTCGTTCCCTTACCTAGGAGAAAAAATATATTATGCAGCAACATGATTCTAGTCTTTGCAGTTATACAGCACATCTTCTCTATGGTGTGAAATGCTGTAAGTAATATTCCATTTAGCTGCACATGAACACTGTTTAGCACTAGTTGCACCCTTGCTGACTGAAATCATGATTTGAAACATATTAAAATCCATCCACTTGGCATTCAGATTGATTCAGTATGTCAGACGGATGTGGACTCAGTGATCCAGCGTGCCACAATTCAATCCACTTTCGGAAGGCTTGTGGTGGCAGCCTACTTGGAAGAACACTTAGAAGTAACCAGGCAATCACTTGACTGCAGATTCAACACTCACCACTTGCTTAGTAAAACATTTCATATCACTCAAAGGATCAGGGAAATATTTCAGTCTCAATTCTGAGTTAAAAAGAAGAAAAAGCCTGGCTATATGTATGTAGGGAGCTTTTAATAAAGCGCCTGCTGAAAGTTCAAGTTCAGTTCTCATTCTTTAATCTAGAAAGAAAAAAACAATGCACCACCACTTTTGTCGTGGTTTATTTTCATCAGTTTCAAATAACACAAAGTGAAATTAGACTATAAGCTGTATTAATCTCCAAAGGCTATTGCTAGGAATACTGCATTATGCAAGTCCTGGCTGCTACTGTTAAGTTTAGCAGCAAAGGGTGGTTAAAAGCTTCCAGGAGCTTTTTTCCAATAGTATTTGAATAGCATTTACCTCAATAGACTATTACTCATTTCTTGCTAGTTACAGTCAAAATACTAAGCTTCATTTCAAATGAAAATTACAACAGATGATTTTCACATCATCTAGGTCTAGTATGTCAAAATTTTATATGATGATGATTCAGGAACGATAAGGACTACCATACATTTCTCAATTCATTTGGATAATATAGTTCCTTCTAAATTAACTTGGAGCAAATGACTCTTGTTTGAACTATTTATAATTCAGCAGCTTTCCACATGCATATTCTCAGCTGGATAGGAACTACCTTTGAAAATAGATTTCTCTCCTCAACCCAACACCTAGAGCTGTGGACGTGGGGGCAGTAACCAACTGTGTCATTTCTGTTAGCGCAAATGATGTTGTGCTAGCAGAAACTAAGTTCTGAACTATGAGCAAGAGGAGAATCTATCTGAAGGACTTGATGGCCTTATAGGCCCCTTCCAACTCTACTATTCTATGATAAGTTACATTTGTGCAACTGGTTGTACATAATGCTTGTGCAACTGCTTGTTGCACAACACAAAGTTCTGGTGGAACTCCTCTAGTGCTATTTGAATTTCCAGAATGACACCATCAGATACTTCCCATGGAACTAATATGCTCCAACTCTCTCTATTTACCAAGTCACACCCTATTTTCTGGTAACTGTCCCTGATAAATCACTGTCCCTAGTTTTTGCTGTTGCGGATGATCTACTACTGCTTTGTTAATGTGGGATACTAGGATTGACACAGTTCAGAGTTTCCTAGGGTGTCTAGAATTTAAATCTCTGTGGGTGGTAGCTACATCAACTCTAATGGACATTTATATAAATGCATCTGGATAAAACCCTAGAACCAAACTAGATGTTACTTTAATTGCACACCTACGGTAGGAGCTAACCATGACCTATTGCTGGTGGTGGGCAACACCGGTTCCTGGTGCACACATGGCTGGCGCTGCTGCCTGTGGTGTATGCATTGCCACTATTGCTGGTGACAGCAATGTGCTTCCGGGGCAAGCCTCCAAATGACCAGAAACACATGATCCTGGAAGGGGCAGGTTGCACAGCCACATCTGGGCTTGAATGTTATTTATTTTTTAATACCAGGCACAGGGGAGGGGGATTTTCATCTGCAGTGCAGAGTGCAAGAAGGAAATGTTTAACACTTCCCTTCTCTCCTGATGAAATTCTCCCTCACCCCTGTGCAATTAACATGAGAAAAAAGCTCTCTTCCTTAAAAAAAAAAAAATCACACAAAATTGCTAGCCATGCAATTAAAGTTAATTTCTAGCTTGGGCCTTAAGTACCATGCAGTGTATCATCTACCATTTCACACAATGCAGCTGCTGAAGGTATATTTTGAACTGAAGGCATATGAAGAACATATTGCAGGACAACTTTATGGTTTTTAAAAAAATATAAGCACTGCCTTAGCTTTAAAATCAGTGGAAGACATCTCTTACAGAATAAATTAATATTGGCGGAATAGCACATGTATGCATTGTAAGATAATGAGAGGAGGACCTGGGCAGTTATCCTTTTTATGAAAACACAGAATTTTGAATGTATTCCTGCTTTTAGCTATGAAAAGTTTTTTTTTTGGGGGGGGGTATGGGAATCTTTCCAAAACATTATAATCTACTGATAAGATGTTCTGGAAGAGACGCACACACCCCAACAGCTGTTTGATGGGACCTTAATCTGTTTGAAGCATATCTTTGGATCAGAATAAGAATGTTTAGTTCAAATTGGAGGAGTAAATGTAGTTTAATCCTTGGATTACAGATTTGGGGCCAGAACTAGAGGATCCTAAAAGGTGTTTAAAAATACATTTTTTTTCTTAGAGAGCCTTACCCTTAAAGGAGGGAATATAAACAACGTATAATTGTGTTGATATCCCTGAAGGACTGGTTTTGAGCAGTTTTTAGCACATACGCCAAAAGGATGAGGGAACTACTCTTCTATAATCCATGGGAAAGCAGAAGAAAGAGCATGCTGAGTAAGTAAGCTTATATTCCCATACTGTACCTTTTCATCTAAAGCCTTGTGGTGTTCAAACAAAGATTTCAATGCTTTCAGAACCTCAACTTCACTGGAAACTCCTGAGGGAGACTGCGCTTGCCGTTTCACCACCGTCATTCTCAGTGACCTTTCATGTCTTGAAACAAGGCACTCCAGATGTTCCAGTAACAGCTATT
Organism: Anniella stebbinsi; assembly: GCA_029215795.1. Classification (NCBI taxonomy): domain Eukaryota; kingdom Metazoa; phylum Chordata; class Lepidosauria; order Squamata; family Anniellidae; genus Anniella; species Anniella stebbinsi. Next base: position 51,074,850 of record JARDYH010000003.1, on the reverse strand, counting down.
GGGTTCAACGTAAAAAGAATGTTAGCTCATTTGCACCTAAAGGTCCCTGGCACTACAATTCTAAACCGTATAGTGCAAAATGATGACACTGGCAGCTTTTGCTGTACTTGGTGCCTTAATGATGGTTCGACTTCACTTTTTTCAATGGCCATAATGTGGAGGACTGAGCAAGAAACGAAAAACATGCATTCAGTATCTATTTGAATCTCATGCAAATTTTCCAAGACAGCAAATTGTTCTGCTCATTTTTTTTGTATCCTATCTAAGGTAACTCAAAATACTAAAATATTGTTAATTGAGATACACGTAAATGGCCAGAGTAGATCAACGAATCATATAATGCAATATGAATTGAGTGCTGAAATTAGTCACATAATAGGATTTTGTATGTTTGTATTAAAATTTAAGAGGCACATAAAAATAGGCAAACACGTGTCCTTTAACATTGTGAGCTATTGCATTTTATAAAAACCAGTTGTATCCAATACCAGCACTTTCACAATGATGCTCATACAAGCTGCAACTGCTCAATTTCCCCCTCCCACTGCACCCCCACCCATATCTCATGCTTTTCCTGGGGGTCCCCAACCATCAGAAAATGCTTTTGGGGATGGTGGTACAGAAGGCTGCAGCAGGAGGGAAAAAGGAATTTGTGTTACACTGAGTATGCCAAAGGGCCAAACTACATCTTATGCTAATCATGTAGTATGTTAGCTGAGGCTGGTCTCATTTTTTAAAATCTCTTTAATCTCTTAATCCTAATTTGGAGCCGGACCTTGGTGCTCCAGGGGGGTAGGATTAAACCTTCCCCCTCCATTTTCCTCCAAAATCTCCCCCCATCACAGGAGAACTTGAAATAAATAAATAAATAAATAATCCCTTGGAACCAATGAAGCCTTTCCCTCTTTTAAGCCCCCCTCCATGGGAGGATTTTAGAAAAAATATGTGTTTAACCCTCCTTGTCCTTATCGAAATCGTGGCCAAACAAACTTGCACGTAAGTATAAGTCCAGCCTCAGTTACACATTATCCAATTAGAATAATATGTAGTTTGGCTCAGAGAAACAGAACGTTGGGAGCTGATGGAGGGAGGTGAGGCAATGCATCAGAGACATATTGCCTCTTCCCCAACCACATCCAAATGGGCCATCAAAATTGGGACAAGATATAAAGCGGGAATATATTTTCCACACTCCTGACCACAGGAAGAGGCTTGGGGAGAGGTGAATGGAGTTGATTTCTTTCTTCTTCACCAGGAGGCAGCCTTGACTGTGGTGCATTGGCGCCGTGTTCCCCTAAATCCTATGATTTTGCTCCTTCAGGGTTGTGCTGAATAATCCCCACACCAAGGAGGGAATGCGGGTTTCTGGTGGTCATCTGGTACTAGAGCTGCCCCCAATTCCTGGCTTCCAACAACCAATTGCAGGTCACCGTTTTCCTGGACCATCCCCTGGATCGACCATGGAGCGAGGTCAGATAGCAGAAGAGCTGGGGTGACCCAATGAAAAAGTCAGGGTAAGTCATCGACTTTTTAACCACACAGCTCCATGGATATGCTCCGCAGAGGCCGATTTGCAGCCAACATGGGGGTTAGTAGCCAGCTCGCAGGTCAGCTCCTAGTCAGATACTAGTAAGGTGTGTGGGTCGGAAGCAATTTATCTCCAGCTCTAGAGCTGCTTCTAGGAGAGAAGAGAGACAGATAATATGCAGTTTGTCACTCCCCTTGCCTCGCATAAAGCAGCTTCATTACAAAGCAGCGTAATGTACAAAGATGATTACTACTTTTAAAGCCATCAGCCACACTTAAATCTGGTCTGAACTAAATCTTATTAACCGGATCTCTTTAATTAAAGAGCTAATGTGCATGGTAACAATTTGATGTGTCTAAATAGTTATCTCAATTAAATGCACAGTGTATATAGCATCTGCCCAAGTTAAGTAAATATCATTTTAATGGACATGGCTGATGCTAACAAATTCTCATTCATTTATGGTAATTATTTCAGGGCAAGCACACTACATCATAGTGTTACACTTTGTTTTAACTGCTCCAAGGAACCAAGAAGTGACCGTTCAGTTCCTATATTGAAATATCTAGTGAACGCACATACACACACACACAGAGGCCAAAATAAAGGCGTTGCATTGTTTTGGGTTTTCTTCCTTTAAAAAACAACAACAAAAACCAACCAACCAAACAAACAAAACAAAAACAAAGAACCAATATTTATATACCAGTCCACATCCAAAAGATTTTGGAGCCATGAACAACAGATAAAATAAAAGAATAAAAACACATATATATATTTTTTAAAAAACTATTTTTAAAAGACAGAGTTCTGAAAAAAAAACTGAGTTCTGGTAAACTGTGTCCAGTCACTCAAGGAAAGCTTCCAGTTTGTAGTGTTGCAGAAAACGTAATGCTTTATAGGATAATTGAGAACATCAGGCCAACTACTGTTATTTGTAATACTGTTATTTATTCAGCACTTTTCAACTGCTTCACAAGTCCTCTCACACAACAATGATCTGACACAAGTCATCACAGAGCTTCCCTATGAGTTTCCATGACCCAGCAAGGATTCAAACCTGAACCTCCCACTTTAAACCGGACACTCCATTCGCTGCACCACACTTGCCCTTGAGCATGTAACAAATGGAGGAATTAAGGCACATAAAAATGTGTAGATCCTGACTGTTTGTGCTAGGGAGTGTATTTATCTTAAGTAATTATGAAGAGTCAGTAACATGTTTTCTTTACTTGCTTAATACATGTTGTTCCATATTCCACATGTCCAATATGGATGCTAAAGCTAAAATTCACAAGTATGCCTCAAGGGGAATAATTATTTTGCTGTTGTTTAAAAAGAAAAGGGAAGGGGGGTTGATGGGATTTAGCTAAATTTAAAGCAAAACTAAAACTGCATTACAGAAAATACATTCAAACCAAATCATGTGTGATAGCTTAAGAGAAAATGTGATCTAGTTGTGAATGTTGATTTGGAGGTCAGAACACTGCTCTAAATAAATATTCTCTATTCAACAGTAAATGTTTTGAGATTGGACAACCAGGCTTACTAAAATACTGTGATCATGTAACATGGCACATGTTCTCTTACATTTAACCTCAGAAGGTGGCTTTGGTGCTATAATTCTCACAGGATTTAGGACTTGCTTGATATCAACAATCGGATATCAACAATTAATTTCAGAGGCAGTTTAGAGTGCGTACTATAAGTGTCCCAAAAAGCGCTTACTTCTGATAGCATCCTCTCCATCATGCATAACATTTTAAAGTCTCTTGTGTGCTGGCATAAACATGAAGCATTTCTATGTCAACAATGCATATCTTGGGTAAAAGTTCACATTAGCGAGGAGATGCAGTTAGATGCCATCACCTGGGGACCATAAGTTTTAAATTATTTGTTTTATTTATTTATTTATATCCTGCCTTTTTTTCCTCCAAGGAACCCAAGGCGGCGTATATAATCCTCTTCTCCATTTCATCCTCACACCAACAACCCTGTGAGGTAGGTTGGGCTGAGAGACTGTGACTGGCCCAAAGTCACCCAGTGGGTTTCCAAGGCTGAGTGGGGACTAGAACCCGGATCGCCCGACTCCCAGTCCAACACTCTAACCACTACACTATCAAGTAAATCAGAAAAGGTGAACAGGAGATACTATAATGATCTCTTGACTGGGATGTAGTGTTACGTTTATTTACTAATTTATTCATGTATTCATAATTATAGTCTTTCTATTCCAAGGGAAAAAAGACAAGCTACATGTTTTAAGTATTCCTTTTCATTTAATACATTTATATAGCACCCCATAGCCAAAGCTCTCTGGGTGGTTTACAGCAGGTATTCTGCTTTTAATATTTTTTTAATATTAAAAATTGTATGTGCCACTAAACATAGCACAGATGAGCTCTCAGGGTGATTAACAACATTGTGTGTGTATATATTTATACATAACCAATTTCAAATGAAATTACACATTTAATCCACATAGCAACAGATTGAATCAAAGATTTAGCAGGCAGATTAAAAACACAATGATATGTGTTTGTTTTTAGGCTTTTATGGTTTTCAATTTTGTATATTGGTTTTTAAATGTTCAATGTTTTTGCTCAGAGAGCTTTGACTACAGGGCAGTATATAAATGTAATAAATAAATAAATAAATAAATACCTGCCTAACATTCTCCGCACCTGAGCTGGCCGAAGTGTTGAAGACCCCAAGACTTCTGTCCTGGGGCTTCAATGTTCACATAGAGGTCACTTTTCCTGGTACAGAGCAGGATTCCATTAACTTTTCATTAATAATATTTAGTTAGTTAGTTATTACCCGCCTCTCCCTTTGGATCGAGGCAGGGAACAACATTAGTACAATACAATATAGATCAAATACATAAAATTAATTAAAAGAGCATAGAAAACAGTCAACACATTTTTAAATTCTTGGTTTAAAGTTCATCTGGGTAGGTCTGCTGGAGGAGGCTAGTCTTTATAGCTGTCTTGAACCCGGAGAGAGTGTTAGTTAAATTGATGAATCTCTTCCGGCAGGCCATTCCAGAGTCTGGGGGCAATAGAAGAAAAGGTCCTCTGAGTGACAGTTGTCAGCCTAGTTTTGGCTGACTGTTCTCCCCAGAGGACCTGAGTGTGCGGGTTGGATTGTACAGGAGAAGGTGATCCCAAAGGTAACCTGGAACCAAACCATGTAATAATAATAATAATAATAATAATAATAAATTTATTTCTTACCCGCCTCTCCGTTTGGATCGAGGCGGGGAACAACAGTAATGATAAAACACGATAAAATATATAAAACTGATTAAAACATGGCAAACATTATTAAAATAGCAATAAAACATCCTAAAAACATCCTAAAAACATTCTAAAATTCCACTGGAAAACATACTGAAGTGAGAGAAGGATTTTCCCCTAATAATAATAATTATTTATTTCTTACCCGCCTCTCTGTTTGGATCGAGGCGGGGAACAACAATATAATAAAATACATAAAACTGATTAAAACATGACGCACATTATTAAAACTGCATTAAAACATCCTAAAAACATCCTAAAAATATTCTAAAATTCCACTGGATATGCCTGCCAGAAGAGACCAGTCTTTATAGCTTTCTTAAATTCTAAAAGACTGTTAAGTTGACGAGTCTCCTCCAGCAGGCCATTCCACAGTCTGGGAGCGGCAGAAGAAAAGGTCCTCTGGGTAACAGTTGTCAGCCTAGTCTTGGCCGACTGTAGTAAATTCTTCCCAGAGGACCTGAGCGTGTGGGGCAGATTGTATGGGAGAAGGCGATCCCGCAGGTAACCTGGACCCAAACCATGTAGGACTTCAAAGGTAATAACCAACACTTTGTACTTCGTCCAGAAACTAACTGGCAGCCAGTGAAGTGATTTTAAAGTTGGTGTAATATGATCACCCCTAGGTGTACCGGCGACCAACCTGGCTGCCATATTTTGAACTAATTGAAGTGTCATGACTCTGTAAGTTCTAACGAAAAGGGTGAGGACAACAAACAGACCTCTTGAAGGGAAAATACAAATCCTTTATTATACACAAAAAACGATCGTTCTCCCTCCTCCAGCAAGACAAAGGAAAACAAGGTTATCAAAAGGTTCTTTAGCCCCTAGGCAATTTAGTTGAGCTCACTTAGAGAGAAAAGAGAACAGAGTCATATACTTAAGATCAATTAGCCTGTAATGCTTTGTTTGCTAGCCTCTCTGAGCGGCGGGCGGTCCTGAGTTTGAAGTCTCTTCTCTTTGCCCTACGCCTCGCCACCGCATTCCTCAACCCCTTTGTCCCAGAAGAGAAAGTACTCTCTCTCTCGTTAAGGTCATCTCCTTGGGGATTAACTTCCTCTCCTGCCGTGGGAAAGGGCTCTTCTTCTTGTGGTTGCAGCAACTCCTCCAGCTTTTGCATTCCAACCTCAGGATCCGAATCGGTATCTGAGATTTCATCCCTTTGAAGCAGGGAGTTGGACGTAGACACAACACCATCCCCTCTCCCATAACGCTTTCCCCCAGGAGAAATGCGCTCTAAACCTGGGGCAGGTTTATGGGGATAACGTTGGTGAAATTCACGGATTAATAGGGGGGCATGCAAATTTTCTAAAGGTTCCCAGGAACGTTCTTCAGAACCATAACCCTTCCAGTCAATTAAGTATTGAATTTTGCCTCGGAAACAACGGGAGTCTAAAATGCCAGCTATTTCAAACTCTTCCTCTCCCTCCACCAAGACCGGAGGGGGAGGAACCAAATTTGAACGATGAGGGTCTCCTGTTATGAGCGGAGAGAGCAAAGACCTGTGGAAAACTGGGTGAATTCTTAGTGAAGGAGGAAGAGCTAACTTGAAAGCAACTGGGTTAATTTGGGCTATAATTTGAAAGGGACCCGTGCGGCGGGGAGCAAGTTTTTTGCATAACATTCGTGAAGGAAAATGTCGAGTAGACAGCCAAACCCAATCTCCAACAGATAAAGAGGGCCCCAGGCACCGGTGACGGTCTGCCGCTATCTTGTAAGAAAGCTTAGCCTGTTCAATCTGGTCTCGAAGAATGTTGTGTAGAGTGTGGAGCTCTTCCAAGAACTCATCAGCGGCAGGAACTGTAGCAGAGCCGAGAGAAGATGGGAAAGTTCTGGGGTGATATCCGTAGTTGACAAAGAATGGGGATTGGTGTGTAGTGGAGTGGCAGGCATTGTTATAGGCAAATTCAGCTAAAGGCAAGAGATCAACCCAATCGTCTTGTTGGTAGTTAACATAGCAACGGAGGTATTGTTCTAAAGTGGAATTAGTACGTTCAGTCTGCCCGTCCGTCTGGGGATGATGAGCAGAAGAAAGTCGAAGTTCTATGTGCAGCAGTTCTAACAATTCCCCCCAAAAATGGGCAGTAAACTGAACGCCACGATCGGAGACTAATCCCTCTGGCCAACCATGTAAACGGAAAACATGCGTGACAAAGAGTTTAGCAGTGTCCTTGGCCGAGGGTAGACCCGTGCAAGGAATAAAATGAGCCATTTTTGAAAATAAATCCACAACCACCAGGATGGTGGTTTTGCCTTGTGACGAAGGCAAATCAGTAATAAAATCCAGGGAAAGTACTTTCCAGGGTCCCGCAGGCGTAGGCAATGGATGAAGTAAACCCGTGGGTTTACCTGGGACAGTTTTTGCTCGTTGACAGGTATCACAAGAGGCTACATAGGAGGTGACATGATTTTGTACTTGAGGCCACCAAAAGTCTCGGGTTACAGCTTTTAAGGTCTTGAAAATTCCAAAGTGTCCAGCTGTGCAGGAATCATGGCATTGCCGAAGGATCTTTTCTCTTAGAGTCTTTGAGGGGACATAGAGTTGGTGTCTGTGATGTAGGAGACCGCCACGCAACGAAAACAAGGAGGATGGGGCAGCCCCTTCCTGTAATCCAAGCTGAGTCACTTTGCGGCGTACAAAGGGATCTTGAGCTTGTTCACGACGGAGTTCATCCTGCCAGGAATGTAAGTCCCCCACCGCGGCCAAAGTTTGAGGAGGAAGAATCGGCGGAGGTAGTGGTGTCTCCTCTCCCTCTGCAAAGTATTCCGGCTTGCGGGAAAGCGCATCTGCTTGTTGATTTTTAGAAGCATGGACATGGCATATTTTTAAATCAAAGCGTGAGAAAAACCACGACCATCTAGCTTGTCTTTGATTCATAGCTCGAGCTGTTTGTAAATGAACTAAATTGCGGTTATCGGTCCTAATTTCCACTGGGTGGAGGGCCCCTTCTAAGAGGTGTCTCCAGGTTTCCAAAGCAGATTTTATGGCTAGAAGCTCCTTTTCCCAAATGGTGTAGTTCTTTTCTGAAGCAGTCAATTTTCGAGAATGATAAGCACAGGGCTGCAGGTCTCCTTTCTTCCCGCCCGGTTGTAAAAGGATTGCTCCCAAGGCTACATCGGATGCATCAGTTTGCACAACAAAAGGTTTTTGTGGATTGGGATGGTGGAGGAGGGGTTCTGAGCTGAACAAATGTTTTAGTTTGTCAAAAGCCTCTTGAGCGGAGGGAGGCCAGTGAAAGGTAGTGCGTTTGCCCCTGAGCAAATCAGACAAGGGGGCAGTAAGGTTAGCATAGTTAGGCAAAAATTTTCTATAGAAATTGGCAAATCCCAGAAATTTTTGTAAATCCTTCCTGGACCTTGGGGGTTGCCAGGACAAAACTGCCTGTACTTTGGCGGGATCCATCTTAATGCCATGTGTGGAAATTTGATAACCCAAAAAGTCCAATGTAGACAAATCGAAAGCACACTTCTCCAATTTAGCAAAGAGATGGTTCTCCCGAAGACGTTGCAGGACAGCTTCTACATGGAGCTGGTGTTCTTGGGGATCTCGAGAAAAGATAAGCAGATCATCCAGATAAATAATTAAGAACTTGTCCAAAAAATCCCTAAAAATGTCATGCATGAGACGACAAAATGTGGCTGGAGCATTGACAAGGCCGTAACTCATGACCAAATATTCAAAAGCGCCATACCGTGTCAAAAAGGCACTTTTCCATTCATCCCCCTCACGGATACGGACCAAATTATAAGCGCCCCTTAGGTCCAATTTAGTGAAAATCGAAGCTTGTCCCAAACGCTCTAACATTTCCGGGATGAGGGGGAGGGGGTAAGTGTCACGTATCGTGGCCAAATTTAACTGCCTGTAGTCGTGGACAAGACGGAGGTCTCCAGAGGCCTTTTTTACAAAAAAGGAAGACGCCCCAGCAGGGGAGCTCGAAGGGCGGATGAAACCGCGCCTTAAATTTGTGTCCAGGAATTCCCTAAGGGCCTCCAACTCAGGGCCTGACATCGGATACAGCTTTCCCACAGGGATGGGGGCCCCCGGGATGAGATCTATAGTACAGTCATATGGCCGGTGGGGGGGTAGCTGATCCGCTTCTGTCTTGTCAAAAACATCACGAAAGGCGGCATATTTCTCTGGGAGAGCAGTCAGGGTGGAGGAGCTGAGGTGGCTGGAAGCTGCTAAAACTGGGAGCGGAGGAGTCAGATCCTGAGCAATTGGAAGGGAGGTCCCTGGAAAACAGTGCTGGCGACAATAAGGAGACGTAAAAAGTACTTGGTGATGTTCCCACGAGATCTGGGGGTTGTGTTTGGTGAGCCAGGACATACCCAGTACAAGTGGGTACTGAGGCATCTTAGCAAGATGGAATTGTAATTGTTCCTCATGCCCTTGGGAACATACAGTGATGGGAAAAGTAATTTGGGTTATCACTCCTGACAGGAGCGGACGGCCATCTATTGTCTCCACATACAGGGGACGGGGCAGGGGCTGAGTAGGTACATCATAGCGGTTGGCAAATTGGACATCCATAAAATTTGTGGTCGCCCCTGAGTCTAGTAAGGCCAAAAATTCTCCACCCTTCCAATGAGAGGTGTGCAGACGTACAGGAAGGACGAGGTGGGATGAGGGAGACGCGTGTGAAAGACTTACCCCAGTCGTTGCTGGGACCTCCTGATTACAGACCCCCATGAGACTCGGGGTTCGGTCTAGTCATGCCTGAGGAGCAGAAGTTGTCATAGGAGTAGGCTCTGTCTTCCACACTGGGGATCTGCAGGATTTCACATAATGCCCCTTTCTTCCACACTTGAAACATAATCCTTCCGCACGCCGGCGGGTCCTTTCTACTGGGGAAATCAAGGAGTGTGTGGCTCCGATTTGCATGGGAACTTCATCAGTTGCAACAGGAGGAGACCGCTGAGGAGGAGGAAAAGCCCTAGGAGGTATAGGAGGAGGTATGGGCCGGCCGTCTGGCATCTCTGCGACCCTCCAAGCGGGCATCTATACGCAAGCAGGAAGCGGTAAGCTCTGCCAAAGTCGCCGGGAGCGGAGACCGCGCCAATTCATCTAAGATATCGTCGTTGAGGCCTTCCATAAACTGGGCCTTATAGGCAGCATCATTCCACTGTAAGTCCTGTATAAGTAGCTGAAAATTGGTAATGTAGACAGCAGCAGAATCCTTTCCCTGGCGTAGACGGCGGATTTCTCTGGTTGCAGTCTCCGTCCGAAGAGAATCTCCAAAAAAAGTCGCCATAGAAGTCACAAAATTTTGGTAATTGGCCAATAAGGGGCTATTTGCAATGAGGAGAGCTGACGCCCATTTCGCGGCCGCTCCGGAAAGTAGACTAATGAGAAATCCTACCTGCATCTGGTCGGTCGGAAAATCGTCAGCCCTCAAGCGCATGTAGAGCTCAGCCTGAGCGCGAAAAGCAGTAAAAAGCTTCTTGTCTCCATCAAACTTCTCCGGAAGACTTATTAGGCATTTCCGACGTGGAGGCACTGGGGGGGGCACCTGCTGCTGCGGTGCGGCTTGTAATGTAGCAATCGCCCCAACCAATTGATTCACCTGGTCTCGGAGAGCTTTGTTATCACGGGTTAATTGATCAAGAGCCGCTTCCATCTTGCAAACGAAGGACGAGAAAAAGATTCTCTAAGTGAGCTCAAGCTGTCATGACTCTGTAAGTTCTAACGAAAAGGGTGAGGACAACAAACAGACCTCTTGAAGGGAAAATACAAATCCTTTATTATACACAAAAAACGATCGTTCTCCCTCCTCCAGCAAGACAAAGGAAAACAAGGTTATCAAAAGGTTCTTTAGCCCCTAGGCAATTTAGTTGAGCTCACTTAGAGAGAAAAGAGAACAGAGTCATATACTTAAGATCAATTAGCCTGTAATGCTTTGTTTGCTAGCCTCTCTGAGCGGCGGGCGGTCCTGAGTTTGAAGTCTCTTCTCTTTGCCCTACGCCTCGCCACCGCATTCCTCAACCCCTTTGTCCCAGAAGAGAAAGTACTCTCTCTCTCGTTAAGGTCATCTCCTTGGGGATTAACTTCCTCTCCTGCCGTGGGAAAGGGCTCTTCTTCTTGTGGTTGCAGCAACTCCTCCAGCTTTTGCATTCCAACCTCAGGATCCGAATCGGTATCTGAGATTTCATCCCTTTGAAGCAGGGAGTTGGACGTAGACACAACATGAAGTTTCCAAACTAGGTACAATGATAGCCCTATGTACAGTACATTGCAGAAGTTGAGCCTCGAAGTTACCAGCACATGCATTACCATCTTTAGGTCTTCTAATTCTAGGAAAGGACACAGCTGGAGCAACAGTCGAAGCTGATAGTAGCCACTCCTGGCTATCATCTCTATCTGGGCTGTCATTTACAGCAACGGATCTAGGACCACCCCCAAGCTACGAACCCATCCAGAACTCGTTGACACACCTCCAAACCCAGGTCAGGGCCCTTGACAGTAAGCACCTCCTAACCCAACAGGACTTGTTTTTTTCTTCTAGTTTAGGGAATAATATCCCATGGGAACTTGAAATAGCTCTGTTGTCCAGGACAGATAATTTGAACCAAAGGCCACTATTAGTCATTGCAAGGGTGGGGGATAAATTGTAGTAGTGCTTCCCTCCCACTTCAACAGACTGATAGATCTGGATCAGCACAAGCTTTCTTGCCACCTTAAGTGAGAAAGCACACATACCACTACAGCTTGACCCCCACCAATCTCTTCCCTTTACCATGCACACCCCTTTCCTTTCTGTTGCTACATCACACACACACACACACACTCCTTCTTCTTCCTGCTTTGTGCTCCCTTCCCGCATCACATCCCACCCCTTCCTTTAATGTGTCACACCATGTCATGCTCCCCTCCTTTCCTCTTACCTTCACTAGGTGGTCTTCCTGAACAGCTCTTCCATGCTTGGTTCTGAGGAAGGACCCCCTCAGAGCCAGGTATCTCAGCCTGGTGGGCTAACTGAAGAGACATACTGGCTGCTTCCTCTGGCCAATGTGGCTGTCCAGAAGGTAGCTGCTCGAAAGCCCTACCAACTACTCTCTCACTGTGGCAAATGCAATGGTGTGGAAACGGTTGGCAGCACCTGCTGGAGGTAGTGGCGGTGGGTCCTCTTGGTGAGGATAGTGGGGAGTGACACAATCCACCGCTCCACCCATCCTGCCACCCAAGGCGGGGGCTTCATCCCACTTCATGGGAGGGCCGGCCCTGATTTGGATGGTCTCCCAAAGTGTCTGTGAGAGGTTCCTGCATTTTAACTAGAGGTCGTGCTGAAGCTCTTGCCTCTGCTTGGAATAAGGAAATGACTTGGGCTATCAGGACAATTGCTTCCAAGCATCCTTGACCCCAACTGCAGAGTTGTATCAACTCCTTGGTATTCTGAGTAGCTGAGAACAAAGAAATTGCTAGGATGACAACTAGAGCACTAGTGACAAAAAAACCCTAATGATGAATATGACAAAGAACTGATAAGAAACCATGTTGGGGCTTACTCTCCACTGATGTTGGCAGCAAAGAAAGCTCCCTTCCCTGTGGGTAGTGGTGGTGGTGGAGAAATGCTTTGGAATAAAAATTCAACAAAGAAACAAAAGGGTTAAGCACACACATATACTACTGTGTGTGTATGTGTATAGAATGTACAGTTATGTCCTAATTTAGGCTTCAATCCCATGCTTATTTACCTGGAAGCAAATACCAGTGAACACAGTGGCTGAATTTGGATGACACAATAAGCAACTGGTGGTGGGGGAACAATCGTCAGTTGTATGGACTATTGTGTCGTCCGAATGCTGCCATAGTCAACTCAGCGCTGATCCTAATCCACACCATAGTTGATTATTTACTACCATGTTGTGTGGGGAGTACCCCCTAGATGAACAACTGTAAAGTTGATTATTACCCCACCATTGACTATCGTGTTGTCCAAATTCAGCCAATGAGACTTATTTCTGAGTAAACATGCATAGGACTGTGATGTTAGTTACTTCTCTATTACTGTGGTGTAGTCCATTAATTGTAGCTGCTGATTTCCAGTATATCATCTGGCAAGGTCTATACTCTTCCCATGTAAAGGTCATCCGTATAAATCACTCATTGATTTCTCTAAGCATTGAATAGATCATCTGAAAGCCTCGAGGCTTGTAAGGACTATGAGAGTGTTCAAAATGCCATGTGTTTAAATACAGCTGACTTACTATAGCAACATTATGTGTGTTACAAACAACAACATCTTTAGCCTGGAATTTGGGAAGAATGACAAAAATTTCAGTGTGTGCTATTCCCATACAAATTGTCAGTTCACAATTCAATTTCTTTATTGCGGCCGAGTGGCCAGAAAAACATAGAACACATCAGTACAAGTAATATTATATTTCAAATATAAAATAATTTAAGGGAAAAGGTGCATTAGGTCTAAATTCAGCTTATGTTAGTAATTGAGCTCTGCTGACTAGTATGTTATGAATGAATTTAGCTACCTGAGTTGTGATGTATTTATCCTTGCCCTGTAGTAAAAAGGTTACTATTTAGTGCGGCTTTTTCCCTGCAATATCTTTAATTATTGGGCCAATTATTGAGATCCTGTTGTCTCTATAGAAGATACACTCCAACATCATAAGTTCGACAGATTCAACTTCTACCTTGTTACAAGGGCAAACTCTCTCTTCGATTGGTATTTTCTTGAACCTTCCTAACATTAAGTTCGAGGGGAGGGCATTGAATCTTGCTAGAGAGAAGGCTCTCCTGTATTTGGGCACTATTAGCCACTTCAGGTAGTCCATTCCCTCTCTGCCGTCCAAACTTGGTAGCTCTAAAGAGTGTGGGGAGCATGGGCCTTGGGCATTTCCCCTCATCTCCTGGAGGTCTATATCTTTCAATCTTTGGTTCACAATTCTCTTAGCTACTTGAATATCCAAGCTAAGTAGAAAAGGGAGAGGGAGCCCTAGCGAGTTGGTCTTCTGGGCTATCGCTTTCACCCACTGAGAAACGTGGGTGTCCAGGAGAACCTGCAACACTAAAGAATTGGGAGTGAGGCCATGGTACAGTCTGAGCCAATATTGTATTGCTTGGGTCCAAGCTATAGAGCCCAAGGAGGATAGACCCACTTCTAAATTGAGAACCGCCCCCGCTACACATCTGGGGGTACCGAATAAGAGCCTTAAGTATGACGTCTGTATGCCTTCAATCGAGCCCTTGTTCAAGGGAAACCAAATTAGTGCCCCAAATAATATTTGGGCAACCAATTTAGCTCTAAATACTCTGATTGCCGACCGTAAGAATCTTCCTCCCTTTTGATAGAAGAAGCGGCATAGCGCTCCCATTGACTGCTCAGCTTTTTCTTTTATGTAATCTGTGTGCGTTTTCCAGCCCAAATTCTCCTGGAACCATAGCCCAAGATATTTGATGCAGTCGACTTGGTCGACTCTCTGCCCGCCCATTTTCCAGGAGAAACGGGCTTTTTTCTTGGAAAAGACCATTATTTTAGATTTTAGATGGTTAATGGTGAGTCCATTAACCTGACAGTATTCTGCAAAGCTGTCGAGCAATCTTCTAAGGCCTAGGCGTGTCTGGGAAACCAGGACCGCATCATCGGCGTGGAGAAGAAGATTCACTCTAAAGTGACCTAATTTGGGGGGGGGGAGATTGGACTATGGCTAGCCAAGTGGGGAGATCCGCCAGATAGAGATTGAAGAGAGAAGCACACAGCCCTGTCTAACTCCTTGTGAGAGGATAAGTTCGTTAGTGACCTGACCCTGAGTGCCACAGAGGACTTGGGCTGAGGAATCAAAGTACAATGATTTTATCAAAAATAGTAGCCTGCCCTCAATTTCAAATTTCTCCAGCTTTGACCATAGGCGTGCCCGTGGTATCGAGTCAAATGCAGCCTTTAGGTCGATAAAGGCGCAGAAGAATTTGCCTCCTTTAGTGTTGGTATATTTGAGTGCCAGATGCAGCAGGGTAAGACAATGGTCATTAGTAGAACTCCCCGGTCTTTTCTGGGGTCTTTTTTGTAGATTGGTATTATCACTGCTTTCCGCCAGAGTGGGGGTATTTGTCCCGAGTTATTTATCTTTGTTAAAAGAGGGGCTAAACATGATGCCCACCACCTTGGGTTGCTCTTTAGCAGATCAGTACTGAGTCCGTCTGGGCCAGGAGCCTTGCCGGCCTTTAATTTCAGAATCAGTTTCTCGATTAAGGAGAGATCTACTTCTGGCCATGTCGGTACGTTAGGCTCGATAGAAGGGCGGGATTTTTGCTCGGGGACTTTGTTAAATACAGATTTGAAGTGGTCTTCCCAGGTTAGTGCTGCTATTTGGTTGGGCGTAGTCCCGCACCCATTTCTTGTTGTGCTCGCCACTATTTGCCAGAAGGCTTTGTTATTTTTGGTAATTGAGGCCGCTATTAGCAATTGCCATGACTCCCGGTCCGCTTCATACTTCTTCCTTCTAAGAAGCTTTTTGTAAGTCTTTTTTAGGTCATAATAGATATCTGGGAGTTTTTGTTCATTGTTCTGACGATAAGCAGCATACACAGTCTGAAGCCTCTGTCTTGTTTCGATGCATTCTCTGTCAAACCAGTTTTTGCTTGGACGCTTGGGCCCTAACGTGTGGGCTTTAGACTGTAAAGCATTGGTTATTTCTTGGATCATTGTCTCATAAGCTTCTATAGACTGTTCAGGGGATTGTGTAGCCACTATTATGCTAGTGTACTTAAGATAACATTTGGCTTTTAATTTTTGGGCAAAAATATCAGCCGTCTCCTGCGTCCATCTGACCTTTATTGTGTTAGTAGAGGTTTGGATGTTAGTTGGTAATGGACTGCATATTTTCAGACGAAAGGGCCCTGTCAGAGACAGCGCCAACTCCAACGGGCGGTGGTCGCTATGCAGTCGATTGGCCACACAGAAATGTTCGACAGTATTTTGTAGCTGGTTATGGAGGATGAAATAATCAATCACACTGGAACCCCTGGAAGGGGTACAGGTGAATTCTCCCTGCTGGTCTTTATCGAAGCGGCCATTTAAAATGATTAGATTGTTTCTGTCTATCATCTGTAGCAGGCAGTGGCCCGCAGTATTAATGTACCCGTCTTTAGAATGGCAGGTTACATCAATCAGTGATGTTTTAGATGCGTCGTGCCCCTGAGAGCCCTTTAATGGAGGTGCTGAGAGATTACTGGTTCTGGCATTGAAGTTGCCAGCTAGTATTGGTAATGCAGTTGGGTATTTGACCGTCAGGTCCATTAAAAAACTTTCCGCTTTCAACCAGACCTCCTGTGTAGCTTCTTTGCCAGTCACTGGAGGAAAATAGAAATTGCAGAGCAACAGCGCGAGCCTTGAGGAGCCCAAGATGATGTGAAAAGCCTGTATTGAGGACTCATGGGAAGGGAGTTTAGTTATTCCAACTTCCAAAGCCGTTGAAATTAATAACGTCAAACCCTGGCGGTTCCTTCCTTTTCCCTTATTTCGGAGTGCAGGTAGGCAGTGTGAGACAAATCCGTTTAAATAAATCTCATCACAGGCCCAGTTTTCCTGTAATAATATTATATCAAATCCTGCGAGATATTTATGTAGGCTGGGATTGTTATTCTTGGGGCCCCATCCAGCTATATTCCATGAGAGGAATTTGAGTATTGTGCTGCCGCGGATAATGCATCCGTTTAAAGGTCTTCCCGGTTGCTTGCTTTGGTCCGTTTTATGCGTATAAAGATATGGAGGGCTGTCGGAGCTGCCGTCCACTATAGTATATGCTGATCTTAACTGAGTACTTGGGTAAGTATTTAGGTTGGTGATGGTGTTGGTGTTGGATCTTCTACCTCTAGAGTTCCTGTAATTGTCCGCTTCTTCCTCCCCTACGGTTTTACTATTTGGGAGGCTAGCTGTAGACTGGTGGACTTGACAGGTGGTTACTATTGCCCGATGAATTGTTAAATTGTCTATTGGAGTGGATGAAGGCTCGTCTTGCAGAGGGCTTATGATGTTGGGTGGATATTCTCCATGCCGTTTGATGAGCCGTCCAGCTCGAGATCTGGGACTGATTCTAAGCTTCTAATTTCTGGTATTCCCTTGGAGTTACTGTTCTTTGCCTTAGCTAGTAGTAGATCTTTCAGACCCTCTAATCTAGTCAAAATCCTCTATTGTTCTTTGGCAGATAAGGCCTCAAAGCTGTTGAGAAGTTGGATTTCCTCTTGGAGTAAGTCTTGTGCTGCATTCGCTTTGATCTCGGTACTGTCCTCGATACAAAGAGTGTCATTGACAGTTTGGTCTAGCAGGCTCGGAGTGGGTTCGGAATTCCTTTTGTGGCGTGTGATTGATCTAGGACTGTTACAGGAGTTAGGCTGTATGCTCGGCCTTGTGATCCCGCCGAGCATATGCAGGTTGCTTACCTGTAACTGTAGTTCTTCGAGTGGTCATCTGTGCATTCACACATATGGGCTCTGCGCCTGCGTGGAGCCTGTCTCGGAAACTTCTATAGCTAAGGCAAACGTTTTTGGCGGGAACCCCTCCCCCACTGTCTACTGACTCCGTGTTCCCGCCTTTCTCCTCAGTTCCAAGAGACCGACTTGCTGGCCTCATAACTAGGAGAGAAACCGCTCGGTATCGACAGTACATTTACATCGACACCCAAGCGGGGATGGTGGGTGGGTTGTGTGAATGCACAGATGACCACTCGAAGAACTACAGTTACAGGTAAGCAACCTGCATTTCTTCTTCGTGGTCTCTGTGCATCACACATATGGGCGATTAACAAGCTAAATTCCTGGTGGAGGGTAGGTGTAGATCAATGTTCCCTCACAAGACAAAGAAATTGCTTGCCCCAAATTGCAGTTTGTCCTGGTACAAACAATCAAGTGGTAGCATGTAATGAAATTAAAGGACTTATACCAAATAGCTGCCTTACATAAGTCCAGGATCGACAATCCCCTGCTAAAGATACGGACTTCGATGCACTGCGTATCGACTTAGCTGTTACTGGACCAATGAGTTGCAAGCCCTTCAACTCATAGGGCAGTTAATAGCATATACAATCCACTCCGCGAGTCATTGCGACTCTTGCGTTTTATAAAATCTGTCAGTTCTAGCCCTGTGTGGAAGCCCAGGTAGAGTGCATCAATACTGAGGCAGATAATTCACTCGATCTGCGTAGTATTGATATAGCCATCAGAAAACAACTTTCTAAGAAAATTAATGTGATATCTGAAGGTGCCATTGGTTTAACTGGTTTCAGTGGCAGAGATTGTGGCATGACAGAGAAACTCCATGCCAGAATGAAACTCCTAATTAGAGGAACCAGATTCATAATGCCCAGAGGAACCCCCTAACAACGGGGTTGGTGCAAAAACAGGTAAAGCAGTCAAATACCCGCATATTGACAACTATTTTAGCCCTATAATGTATAGGGGGTAAGTGTAAGGACATCATTAAGGAGGCTGAATGGGGCTTGAGGCCCTAAAGATCCATGTATTTAGAAAAGAATCCCATTGTGCAGTATATGACTTCTTCGTTGCCAGGCTACAGGCTGGATGAAAAAATGGAATCGACCTCACGTCGAAAGTAGTTACGGTATTGGGATACCCCATGCCATGGGTCTGAGCATATGCAGGGGTGTAAACTACGGGGGGAGGGGGGCAATGCCCCCACCGGGATTTCCTAAAGGGGGCAATGCCCAACCAAGTAACATCAGTAAGCTCACAGCCTGACTGACAGATTCCTCAGTCAGTCTCCAGTTGTCTCTATTCTTACGTGTTTAGAGGCAGTCTAAATTACATCCAAGCACATCCTGCTTCCTCATCAGCTGCCCAGCAGATCTCCTTGCAAGACAAAAGCCACTCTCCTGTTGTGTCAGGGTCAGGCTTCCCCAGATTCATTTTCTTCTACTCACTCAGGCGTTGTAAGACAAAAGATTGCCCATTTAGGAATTACAGTCTGGGTACATCTTGACAAGAGTTTTGCCCCAGGCCGGGGTGCATCCGAAGTGGCAGCAGGTCATCTATATGATGCAGCTGGCATCCCGAAGCCATCCAGGAGCAAATCCCTGAAACTCCGGTTTTAAAAAGTCGGGTACTTACCACGACTTTTTTATCGTCGGAGCTGCAGCAGAGCTGATGGTAACCTGATTGGTCGCCACTGGCTGATATCTTCAGAAGAAGAGTGAGCCACACCTGTCTCGGCCACCAAGGGGTGAATATGATGGAGACTGTGTGGACTACACAATATTAATATTATCATACCACAGTACTCATGGAATGAGAGGAAAATTGAGGGCTGCAAAGACATTCCCAGTTGAACAGAAAAGTGTTTGTATGAGGAGATGGAGGAGGAAGTGGGAAAGCACATGCCCCGTAGCAAATAGTCTGTGCAAGTACACCAATGTAGGGTTGTTAGATCCAGGGTGAGTCTGGATTCTGTGTTCACTACGAGGCCCAAAGAGCTCAATAAATTGAGTAGTCACCTTGCCTTCGATAGCATTTCCTTCTAGGATGCCACCAGAAGCCAGTTGTCTAAATATGGGTAGATTTCTACCCCTTGAAGGCAAATGAACGGAAGGACCAGTGCCATACATTTTGTAAATATTCTGGGGCAGAGCTTTATGTGTCATCAGAAATTTGTGGTTTTGATGTACGTATGGAGCCGTCTCAAATCCAGAACAGGTTGAAGAGATCTGTAGAGGAGTGGACCAAATATTAAATCAGAGAGTGATATAGGTCTTCCAAAGGAGGCTCCACTCTGTACAGCTACCCCACCCACAGGCGATGCAGAAGAGAGTAATGTTGAGTCCGACTGAGAGCTCTCTAAGAATTGAGGGGAATCAGGTTTAGTTCTAAGATTAAACCCATCTTCTCCAAGCTGAACTTTTTGACACCCCACAAAGTGGGGCTGGAAAGGAAAAGAGCTAGGTGGACATACTGACGCATTCACGATGGTATCAAGAGGCAATGGTTGAGTGTGGACAGGTCACAATGACAGTGATCTCGGTAGAGCTAGAGGGAGCTGCGAGAAAACTTCCTCCAGTGGCAATCGTGATACCGATGGAGCTGCTCAGTATCGAGAAAGGCATATGTACCAATATAGGGGTTGGTATCGATGCCTGGTACGGGAGTTATGGGTCCATTGCAAGAGGTGTCCCTCTCATAATTGATGCCAATCTCTGTACTGGTACGGCATTCTCGGGGGAGGCAACCCAGTTGAAGTTCTGTCCCTCTTCTTTTTTAAAAAAAACCAAAAAAAAAACCAGGGACCCGAGAATGATGCCCCTAGACATCACAGGCATAAAAACTCTCTGTTGAAATCATAGCACTCCAATTGTAGCAGCTCTAGGGAGCAGCCCTGTAATTGGCAGCTAGCCTGTAATGGCTGTGCTAATTAACTTGGTGGGGAGATGTCTACTTCAAGCTGCATGTTAGACGTCTCTTCTTGGTACCAAGAGATTGGTACCAAAAGAGGCAGTTGAATCTCACCCTTTGATGTCGATTCTGCCTGCTAGACATCTCATCTTGACATCAAAGGTGCATATTAGACATCTCATTTTGGTACCAAGAGCTCTGCACCGAGGAGCTCGGTACCATGGAGCTCGGTACCATGGAGCTTGGTACCATGGCGCTCAATACCAAGGAGCTCGGTACCAAGGAGCTCGGTACCATGGCGCTCGGCACCAAGGAGCTCGGTACCATGGCGCTCGGTACCATGGCGCTCGGCACCAAGGAGCTCGGCACCAAGGAGCTCGGCACCATGGAGCTCGGCACCATGGAGCTCGGTACCATGGCGCTCGGTACCATGGCGCTCGGCACCATGGACCTCGGTACCATGGACCTTGGCACTATGGCGCTCAGTACCAAGGAGCTCGGTACCATGGCGCTCGGTACCATGGAGCTCGGTACCATGGCGCTCGGTACCATGGCGCTCGGTACCATGGAGCTCGGTACCATGGCGCTCGGTACCAAGGAGCTCAGTACCATGGACCTCGGTACCATGGACCTCGGTACCATGGACCTTGGTACTATGGCGCTCGGTACCAAGGAGCTCGGCACCAAGGAGCTCGGTACCATGGCGCTCGGTACCAAGGAGCTCGGTACCATGGCGCTCGGTACCATGGCGGTCGGTACCAAGGAGCTCATGGAGCTCGGTACCATGGCGCTTGGTACCATGGCGCTCGGTACCATGGCGCTCGGTACCATGGACCTCGGTACCATGGAGCTCGGTACTATGGTGCTCGGTACCAAGGAGCTCGGTACCAAGGAGCTCGATACCATGGCGCTCGGTACCATGGCGCTCGGTACCAAGGAGCTCGGCACCATGGCGCCTGGTACCATGGAGCTCAGTACCGAAGGAGGCAGTTGAGTCTCACCCTGTGATGTCGACTGAGGGGCTCTCATCCATAGAATCGCTCCAAGCGATCAGTCCCCAGAAGTCCTATATAACCTGGCCTTCTTAGATATCCCTTTCACTGTAGAGACAGCTAGGGAGCGTCCAAACACTGGACGATCAGAATGACTCATGGTCAGAGTCAGGGTCCGAGGACGCAGAGGGGCTCTCCTCCGTAGAATCGCTCCATGCGATCAGCCCCAGAAGGCTCCTGCCTTCTTAGATATTCCTCTTGCTGTAGATACAGCCTGGGGAGCGTCCTAATGTTGGAAGATCAGAATGACCCTTGGTCAGAGTCAGGGTCCGAGGACGCAGAGGGGCTCTCCTTCGTAGAATCGCTCCCTGCGATCAGCCCCAGAAGGCTCCAGCCTTCTTAGATATCCCTCTTGCTGTAGATACAGCTAGGGAGCATCCAAATGTTGGAAGATCGGATGAGGCATGAAGCAGCCATGTATCCAGTAGATCGAGGCGCCTGTGCCATGAGTGTAACGATTGTCTGGAAGAAACCATGGCTTCTAGAGCTTTTATCCACAGACCTGGCGCCAACACGGTTATCTTTTCAGCGCCAGGTCAAAACTTTTCTCCCAGGCATTTCAACAGCTTAAGTTGAGGTTTTAACTGACTTTGTAGCCAGGCTTAACAGTTTAAAATGTTTAAAATGTAATTAATAATAATACAGTAGCAACAGGTTTCGATGACCTGAGCCTCTCCCAAAACAAATTAAACAGAGAAAAGTCTGTCTGCTGGGGAAGCTTGCTGACGCACTTAACACATTTTGAAAAGGGGCCTTAATGGCTGTGCGATCCCCCTCAACGTGATCCAAGATTGCTAGAGAATAAAATATCTAAGAATATAATAACGATAAATTATATTGTTTCAAATGTACGTGTGTACGTTGTATGTTTTTAATTGTTTTAATCGTATGTAAACCGCCCAGAGAGCTTTGGCTATGGGGCAGTATACTAATGTAATAAATTAATTAATTAATTAAGACTAAAATTGAACTAAAAACAAAGTAAAATAACTAAAAACCTTAGCACTCTAAAGCTTTCTCCTCAGGAGAAAGACAGAAGTTCCCAACAAGACATCCTTTCAGCAAGGCGGTCGAAAAAGAACTGAGGAGAAAGGCGGGAACACGGAGTCAGTAGACAGTGGGGGAGGGGTTCCCGCCAAAAACGTTTGCCTTAGCTATAGAAGTTTCCGAGACAGGCTCCACGCAGGCGCAGAGCCCATATGTGTGATGCACAGAGACCACGAAGAAGAACTTATAGAGCCCTCTGAAACCCATTCTGGTCTAAGGGGCCGAGTTGACGAAATGTCTGCTAACCAGCATACCTCTGTTCCAGAGCCACTCCCTTCTGCTGTATATACTGTTGGCTGTATTCGAGGAATCGAAAGTCATGACTGCTCAAGCTGCGAGGTAGTTGTAGTGGAGATATTCTATTCCCACAACTTCAGAGTGCAAAAGCCTGATTTGGGCAGTCTCGGCTAGAGTTGCAATAAGGTGTCTGATTCGGTCAGGTTGTGGTACCACTCCTTTAGGTTTTGGGAAGTTAGATATAACCAATGACCTAGGGTTTCGTTGTAAGAGTCAGTGTGTTTCACCTTCTGGGTTGGACATTTTCAGTTCTGCTTTTGTACGATTGGTAGATTGTTGTTTCATAGTTGAGATTGAGTGATTCTTGCAAGATACTCTTAGGCGTATTAATTGTAGTGTTTCTTAGGCTCTCCTGGGTGCTGCAGGTCATAACTTCCAATAATGTTTTTTTTGTTTCTTTTCTATTTCTGTTTCTATTCCTTAACCTGAGAGGTTTATTTTTATTATCAGCCTTTTCGAGAATATTGAATAATCTTCCAAAATTCATTCTTGGGTGGGATCTTATAGTGGGCTTAATCTTCAGCTTTTTTTATTTTTTTCTCCTGTCTGGCAGTTGTTCTCTTAGGCAGGTGCTTGTGTGGTTCGTCGGCATTGTCCTGCTTATCTTTGCAGTATTTAGCTTTTTCATCCCTTGCTGTCATACCCAATTTTGCTGGAGTAGATGAACGTTCCTCATCACCTATGTGCCGAGGCTGGTTTTCCGTTGGTGTTGGAATGGGGAGTTTGTCACTGGGATCTGAGGCCGAATGTTTTATTAAGTTTGGGAGAGTGTGAAGGCTGGGGTTCGCTGTCCCCATCGTAATTATTGTCAGCATAGTTAGCAGGTCTTTAGACTCCGAAAGGAACTTTTTTATTAGGACTAATTCCTCCCCCCAGGCCTGCATTGGTCTCCCATTTTTTTCGTAATGAGAGTCCAAAAGGAGGCCTAGAGCATGGAACACATAATTTGGGTCTACATTACATTTTGTGGAGAGTTCTGTTATGTTTTCATCGCTGCTGGGCTGCAGGGGGGAAGCTGCTGGAATACTGCCTTTAAGCCCAGGTGAGGGTGTGGGGGCCACTGGGCTTCTCTCAAATCTCTCACTGGGCCACTCTCTCTCCACCTCCCTTAATTCCACGTCCAAGCTATGATTATACTCCTCCATTTTCTCATGGTCTCCCAACCCCATTAAACAGTAGGGTCCGAGAGACCAGTCCATTGCAGTATCTTCATAGGAATTAGTTGCCGGGTTAGGGTTGGTTAAAAGGCTTGGGGCAGACTCAGACAATGCCTCATCCTTAGTGGGGAAGAAATTAGTAATTTTAAGCTGTTTATGGCTTTTTACATACTTTGTTACATCTTCTGAAAGTAGAGGGAGTCCCTTTTCTTTGTACCCATTCCTAGTGTGAACCATTCTGATTAAATACGACGCTGGAGCTGAAAATTCTACTGAAAGAACTATACTCACCAGTGAGTATAACGGAGTATGGGTATCAGGTTTCCTCCCTTGAGAGTTTGGCATAGCTAACAAAACCACAGCTGGGAGGTTCCTTCCTCTGCAGTGGCGTGATTGAGAATGGAGGCCAAGTCTGCTTATTCAGCGCCTGCAGGTATATCTGTTTGAGCTCAGGATATCTTTGGAGGTCCGGCTAATCGCAGCTCCTTCAGTTGTTAACCTACTGCTTGCAGCTTAAGATATTCTTAGCAGCTGTTGGCATTCTCACTGATGTTTTACGATCTTTCTGCTGTTTGTTTTGCTGATTAGATTGCTGCCGCTTTTCGCTCGAAGGGGGGGAGAGTGGTTCCATGCTTTGTTTTTTTTGTTATTTCAGGCAATAAACAGCGCCTGGGCTATGCAAAATTCCTCCAGGCGTGAGGGAGAGCACCAATCTCTTGATATAAAGGTTAAAAAGTTAAAAAATTAAAAAGGTTCACTAGTAGAAAGATTAAAAGGTTAAAACCTTGGAGCGTGGTATGGAGTACAGCCTCCACTGCCTAGTCTCGCAACCAACAAATTGTCAGTGGGCTGCTACTTCAGGAGATTGAAATTGGCTCTTTATATACAAATGTCTATATATCCAATCCCAAACCAGGGTTAGTGATCATCATTCAAAAAGCTTCTAGCTTGCTTAAGTCCAGCAGGAACAGCAGCCAATAATGTACTAATACCCTAATTTTTCCCCTTTTCTTTTTAAAAAAGTGCTAATTTTCCATCCATATTTCAACAAAGAATCTTTTGGATTAGTAAGTCTTTTCCAGTGGAGGCTGGTGGCTTCGATTTTGGTGGGGCTGTTAAAACCTTGGATAGCTCCTTTACAGTTCTGACTGGTTTTTACTGAAACCCAAAATGGAACCACCAGCTTCCACTGGCCTTTTCTGTCACTATACAACACACACACACACCAGATGTTCTTGCTCTTTCTTCCATAATTAACATTTCATTAATCACTCAATGCGTTGACGAGAGATACCTAGTGATGACATGAATCCACCCAAGTCCAAACAACAGTTTTTTTCCCTGGGGTCATAATGATATATTCTGATGACATAGGGCTCATCGCTATATTACAGCCACATGTAAATGCCATCCAAAATGCTTCTGCATGGAAGTCCTTCAAGTCGGGCCATATGAGGTGTTGTTGTTGTTTACTGTGGAGATCCTCCTTATCTACAGAGTGTCTGTCCTGCTGCCAGTCCTCCACATCATCTACAGAGTCTGTTTCCATCAGCTGCCAGAAGCTACCCGCAGTCTCTGGCAATTACATGAAAACCATCCAAATGATGTGGAGGATCCAATAACCAGCGCTACACAGTCCAGCTGTTGCATGAAGATGCTGCCAAATACATGTTTTTTGCAATTGGCTTCATGTTAACTCATTTCACCCATAAGGCACAGGAGCATTTACAACCAAGGGGGAGAGTTCCTCTAACAGTCCGACCCTGCTACTTTTTCACCATATGTGCTGCACTAGGCATCCATTTCCAACCACTGTCAGGCACTGATGCTGCACTACATGAGTTGGTTGAACATGGGCACATTTCAGCATCCAATTTATGACACTTGATTCCAAAATTCCAGGCGCAAACTGCACCACAACCCTCAACACTCATTGATCAGAAAGGGTGGGGGGAGATGCAAATTCTGTAGGACCTCTTTGGGAAGGTTATACATTGGCATCCTCTGGCACATCCCTGCTCTGAACAAGTGGAACTGCTCAAGAATTATCCAAGGAATCCTCACCAGTTCATGCACTCTTGGCAGTAATGCTTCATAATCAATGACAACAATTACCACTAAGAGGTCTTAGGGGATCAACAGATCAGAAGCCAATTTTTCCTGTCAATCTTTAGGTGGCAGCTACTGTTCCATTTCATACCTGGGCCAAAAGCCAGATGGGGAGATATCCAGAAAGCTTAATAAAGACCAGATGGCCCTGAATCTGTTCAGAGAATGTCTACTTTTAAACTAACCCCCAAAGAGGAGGTTGAAAACAGAATAATAAATGATCAGGAATCAACCTCAAATTTGAATTTCCAAACAAACAAAACATCTGAACTTTCAGAAGGTGATTACAGAATAATTCCACTGATGAAGTATTGGATGTATTCTGTATTCTGGTAATATTTTTATCATTCTAATTTACTCATCAGTACATTTTTTCCTGACATAAAAATTAGTGCTAAAAGTTAACTGTGCAACTGATAGTTGTTATACTTACTCTTGTGTTATTCCTTTCAGCTTTCAGTTCTGAAATTTCTTCTTCTTTTTCCAGTAGTTGTTCCCTGCATGCATTCAGCTCCTTTGTAAGTGCAGCAAATTCCTGCAAAGATGGAGAAAACATTCAAGAGGTCAACATTACTTCTGAAAACTTCATCATTTTGACTTAATTTCCAATTAAAGAAACTACAATAGATTTAAAACTTGGCTACTGAAAGATTTCATAAAGTTTTTTTAAAGCAATTAAACTGAAATGTCTTTCTCTAGGTTAAAGTAACTATCCAGGGCATCTATTTAGCTTTGAAAATACAGTTATATTTAGCAGTCATCCACCCAAGTGCTATTTGGTGCAGAATTTCAAACTCATGCAGATGGTGCAATTCCTGCAAAGCACCAAAGGGGAGATGCAGGGATTCACAGGGCCTCTGTGTTCAGCATGGAACCAGGCTCTGAGATTCAATGAGTGATTCACTAGGGGGTGAAGCTCTGTGCAGGTGTATAAATGAAAGGCACAAAGATGATTCAAATTCACTACTGAGTCAGACCACTGGTCATCCAGCCTAGTATTGTTGACACGAACTGGCAGTGGCTCTGCAGGGTTTCAGGCAGGGATTTTTCCTGCCCTACCTGGAGATGCCAGGGATTGAACTTGGGACCTTCTGGCATGCAAAGCAGGGGCTCTACCCCTGCACAACTGCTTTTTCCTGAAGTGAGAGAAGGATTTTGCCCTAATAATAATAATAATAATAATAATTTATTTCTTACCCGCCTCTCCGTTTGGATTGAGGCGGGGAACAACAATATAATAAAATACATAAAACTGATTAAAACATGACACACATTATTTAAACTGCATTTAAACATCCTAAAAACATCCTAAAAACATTCTAAAATTCCACTGGATATGCCTGCCGGAAGAGAACAGTCTTTATGGCTTTCTTAAATTCTAAAAGACTGTTAAGTTGACGAGTCTCCTCCGGCAGGTCATTCCACAGTCTGGGAGTGGCAGAAGGTCCTCTGGGTAACAGTTGTCAGCCTAGTCTTGGCCGACTGTAGTAAGTTCTTCCCAGAGGACCTGAGCGTGCGGGGCGGATTGTATGGGAGGAGGCGAGCCCAAACCATGTAGGGCTTTAAAGGTAATAACCAACACTTTATACTTCGCCTGGAAACTGATTGGCAGCCAGTGGAGTGATTTTAAAGCTGGCGTAATATGGTCACCCCTAGGTGTACCGGTGACCAACCTGGCTGCCATATTCTGAACTAGTTGAAGTTTCCGGACTAGGCACAGAGGTAGCCCTATGTACAGCACATTGCAGAAGTTGAGCCTCGAAGTTACCAGCGTGTGCACTACTGTCTTTAGATCTTCCAACTCTAGGAAGGGGCGCGGCTGGCGTATCAGCCGAAGCTGATAGTAGGCACTCCTGGCCGTCGCATCTATCTGGGCTGTCATTTGGAGTGACGGATCCAGGAGCACCCCCAAACTGCGAACACAGTCTTTCAGGGGGAGTGTAACCCTAGAAATGTGGGTTAGGAGTTGGAAGTAGAGTAGGGAGACTGCTCAGAAACAATAGTCCCCTCTAGAAGAATTTGGTTTGGCACCTAGTTGCCCGATTATGTGCATCTTCGCGGATGCGCATTTACATCTAATAACTACACATGAGAGGTGGTGAAACGCATTACGGGCTATATGAAACATGCTTTAAAGTTGCTTACATGCGGAGAATCGTATGTTTACATGGCCAAAATGCGCTTCAACTCCTGCGGCAAATTAAAACTCACTATTTAACGCGCATTCGAAAATGCAAATAATCTGAGATATAAAGCGCCTCGACCCCCGATTTGAACTCCGCTGTTGTAGAGGTAAAATTTTAATGTGCCTTGAAAGAGCTTTAAATCGCTCTTGTAGAGGCACCTAATGACAGGGAACAGTCTTGGAAGCAAAGCAAACCCCAGATGATACTTACAGCAGTGCGGTAGCATATCTGTCAAGGCTGAGTCCCACAGTAGGGGAAGGAAGGAACACACTGAGAGAGCATTCCTGGCAGACTTAAAGCCTCTTGCTCTTGTTGCCCTTACCAGAATGAATTCTTTAAGCTGCCAAGGTGATGCCAACAAGAAGCACAAAACACATCTACAGAAAGCCATCCGCCTGAGCTTTTCTGTAACTCTGGGGTCTTTGTATACTCGGTATGTGTCAGCTGTGTATAAGTCTGTCCGCTTTAGCAGTGGGTGCTGAGTAATACGTAGACAGTGTGTGAAGGGGCGGGTAGGGGAGTCTCTATGCATTAGTCTCTGTCCTATGTATGTTTCAAGGATTTGAATCCCCCCCACCCCCCGGTTATGTGGAAAAAATCACAAATAATTTCGTAAGAAAATTCACAACAAATTACATAGTTTATGTTAGTATGTAACATTCAGCTTATTGTTACCCATTCCATTTGGCTTTTCCCTGCGTATATTTTCGAGCATGGCATATGTCTCAGGAGAAACTTGTGTATTTTCCTGCCAATAAATTTGTGTAAATTTGGGGGAAGTAAAAAAATAATAATCCAGTAGTCTGTGGACTCCATGCAGACTGCGGAGGCTGGTTGCACCAGATTCCACAGGCGGGATTCTTAGAAATCCAAACTCATTTTAGTCCATCTAGAATTTCTGCAGCATCCCTACTCTCCATTCCTCCAGCTTTTTAGAGTACGGATTTCCATGGGAAGGTACAACTCTCAATATCTGTAAGGATGCAGATGTTGTTTTTAATTAGACGTCTCCACCATAACTTAGCACGTAACTTAGCACATAAGAATGGTTTTACCAATCCATTGTTTTGTGTCATAAAAACTCTTCTGAAATAATTATAAATTAATAATACAATTCATTTAGTTTAATTAAAGCATGTGACACAGATCAATGTAGTACATAGAGAATATTAAGCAAGAGTGGTTTCTGTACGAGAATGTGTCTGAGGTTTTTATAAAGCTAGGCTTTAATCAAACTAGTAAATTGCACATCTGATGATTTTTAGTTTTCACAGAAGTAAATTTTTCATCACCCTGATGCATTAACCATTTAAACTGGAATATGTGGATTTAAGCCAACTTCAACTCATCAAAGAACTAAATTAGTGCTTTGGCTTAACTGCTTTTAGTTGATTACCAGTTCATTACTAGCAAAGAACATGATTCATATTATCAGCAAATGACACTATAGGCCCTTCCTACCACGCCCGGCTTGTCCGGGCAGGAGGGAGCAATTGTGGATGGTGGAGAGGACGACACGTGGAGGCCTGCCATTGGCAGCCTCCATATGGTGCCACTGGTTGTGGGAGGAGCTGTGGGCCAATTTATAGGGCTGCTGCAGCACCTTCCTCCACCTTCTTCCTTTGCAGCTTTAGGCTCCCTACCTCCGTGAAAGACAAAGACTCTGGCAGCCACGAGGCAGGGAGAACGCCCGTCACTGGCGTGAGCAGCGCATGCTACAACAAGCCACCAGCCGGTGGCTTCAGGTTCCAGAAGTGGCTGTGGCTGCTTTTAACTCCAAGGCCTGGGGTGGGGTGGGAAAGGACACAACTGGGGGATGAGGGAAACAACACCCCGCCCATCTCTAACCTCTTTTGAAGTAGGCCCGGGCCAGGGAAAAGGGGCAAACCAGCTCCTGCTGGGAAGCTTGCTGCTGTGGCCTAAGCCCCATTTTTTCTGGGTACAGATAGGCCAACAAGAGCTACAACCCCCTAACACCCATAGCACTGGATAGAAGACGTGTGCAGGCAGGCTGTGAACAGCTTGGTCTATAGGCCTGATTCTGCTGTGAGTCTCTGCTCCCCTCCCTTCTTTTATTCCATATTTGGGCATGGTTTGCACATAGGGTGTGGAATAGAAGACCCAGGGGGCAGGGGCCTAGTTATTGTTATATTATTAATAGTATTAATCCCTAATTCATACCAGCCATAGTTGAAGCTCTCTGTGCGGTTTACATAGTTACAACACTGATCATTAATACAATTTGATACACAAAGCCTTAAATCATAACAAACGTGACTCCTTGTAGGCTGCGAACAAACGGGGTGGGTAGTCAATCCATAGTCCATTGAGGGGGGCTTCTGGCATCTGCCCAGCTTCATGCAGTGGGCCTACTCAGTTTAGGATCCCTGATCTCTAGGCTGCGGCCTAACTATGAGTGGTGGGGTGGCTGGTGCCTCCTAACATCTCCGAGCAGTGGGCCCATCTGGCTTCGGGTATACAATGACACGACAAGTCCACAGCCAACGTCTAATAGCAAGGGGAGGCTGGCTCCGCCAAATACAGTGGGGCAGCTGATTCTCCAACTGCTGGCATTTATCCCCTGTGGTTTTGCTACCAGTCATTGTGGCAATATCAATTATTCAGGGCATGCTCCAGTAGCATATGGTGTAGCCTAGGTGCTAGGCTGTTCTGGTCAGCGCTTGGAGGGGAGACCACCTAGGTAATCCATGTAGCTGCCTTGAGTTACAAGATGAAAGAAATGCGGGACATAAATACACCAATTAAATTGGTATGATTCTGTATCAGGCAGTTTACTTGATCTTCTTACACCTGTGTAACTAGGAGGCATTCAAGAGACAGTTGGATAGCCATCTGTCGGGGATGCTTTAGGCTGGTTTCCTGCACTGAGCAGAGGGTTGGACTCGATGGCCTTTTGGCCCCTTCCAATTCTACTATTCTATGATTCTATTATTCCCAATGGGTCGGGAAACCACCAGCCTCGTCTAGTCAAGGCAAGCACCGACATCTATGATTTTCCAGAGATGAGGAAAGAAGGCCATGGGGAGCCCGGCAAAGCTGCCACCAGTGGGTGTGGATGTTGTGGTGCTGGAGGGAATGGTTGTCACCTCTACCCATGATTACACGTAAGGAGCACATATAACCTATTGGATAGGGGTACCTGGGCAGTATATCCAAAGGAGTTGAGGTGGGGGGGGGGGCTGAGCTCATTGTCTTAGAGCATACATTACACTCTGCAGGTCCAAGTTCATCCCCAACCCCCAGCTTCAGGTAAGGCTCAGTAGGAATCTTGCCTGAACACCTCAAGGATTGCTGCCAATTACTGTCAGAAATTTTGGGCTCAAAGGACCAATAATCTGACACAGCTTTCGATATTCCTGATCGCTCATAATTAAGAACAGATGAGGTTGCCAACAAGTCAGGTAATAACCTGCCAGCCTGGTTTATTAGGGCAAGCACTGACAGCTTGACTTATTCAGACATGATGTGGAAGGATGCCTGTGTGGTGGCCTGGCAGAGCTCCTGCCAGTGGGCACGGACACTGTGGTGCTGGTAGGAAATGGTCCCCCCCCCCCATTCTGTCAATGAGTGGACAACAGAACAAAAGACACCTGACACTCCAACAAACACAGATGGAACAGATTTGCTTCTTGATATTAAAGTATTCTGAGATCTTCTCCCATAACCTTTTAATCTTAACATTAAAACTAGTTAAGGTACAATCCTATGCATGTTTAGACAGTAAAAGTCCTACAACTCCCAGCATTCCTCAGACAACATAGGAAATGCTTGGAATTGTAGGACTTTTTTCCCTTTCTAAACAGGCATAGGATTGCACCTTTAGACTATAAATCTTACCCAACCACCCTTTAGAGTCCTCACTTATTATTACATTTTCAAAATTAGTCAGTTGCCCTCTAATTCCAAAGCGACTGAACAGATAATGAATGCCTTATTTGTAACTACTGGAGCCACTATTAAATTAATTTGATTTATTAAACTAATTTTATTACTCTTGTAACACTCATTTAATGGGGTAACAGCTCTAATAATTTCATATATTGTTCGCTAAAGTCACATTCTTTGGAAGTTTTTGTTGTCAACAAATGCAAAAACAAAAACAAAACAACCCACAACAGTATATTTACCATGGATTTAGGGATAAAATGCACCTGAAAATTTCTTTTTACCTGATCTACACGATTGCACCTGGCCATCAAGAGCTTTGGATTCTCTGTTCTGAAAGGAAACTGACAGAGATCTTTCTCTTGGGATATATAAGTAGGCTTTTTCCTGAGAATGCCTCACAGAAAAATTGAGTTTGCCTTTCAGCTTTAAAATAAGATTATTTCTGTCATGGTTGGCTTTTGAGGGATGAGTTAATAACAGGATAAGATGTCAGTTTCGAATTCATGCTTCATAACATCACAGGTAAATGCCATTTGTTGACATGGAAATTCTTTTAAAGTTTGTCATGTAGCTTGATACTTAAGCACTATGTGATAGTAGAATTTCTAAAAATATGTCCCCTCCCCCCTGAATTAAAGCAAGGAATACAGGCTTTTGTTTTATCCGGTTATGTAACAGCTTGTGATGATAATGACCTCGGCTCTGTATTTGCCTCACAGATGCACAGAAACCAAAGGGATACTGTCATCTAAGATTATTGTTTGCAGCAGAAATGTTGCATGGTCAGTCATAGTTTAGGGGGCCTTAAGGTAGAAACCGCTGCAGAACTAATACAGCTTGACAGACAGAACTGCACTCTTAAAGTTTATAAAGAAACTGTTGGGTTACAACACCAATTAAAAAGCTGAGCATGAGATTACACAGCAGATAATCCTGTGTTTACATTGAAATTGGAAGGACTAAACATGCTGCTACACTTAATGTGTAGTTTTAAACTTTTTGTGCAACAAGCTTCGAGCTTTAGAAAAGGGCCCTGAGCTATTTTAGACACATGAATACAGTATCCTATGCTGCCAGTATGTGAGTGAAACCCACTGCTAGAGCAATGGGGAGCTAGTGGTTTTAAAATCAACCCCAAATGAGAAAAAAATCTAATTTCTTGAACCAGGCAGGTCAGCGGATCTCACAGAGAGGAGCTCCGCTGACCTGTTCCAATTTGTAAATGAGTGGTTTTGCACAGCAGCCCCATTGGGGCTATAGAATTTCCAAAAGGTGAAGATTCTGTATGGTATTCCATGAACACTTTTCAAGATAGGCTTCATAAACAACACACAAGCATCTACCACTCTTTTAAATCTTTCTGAAAAACCATGTGCAACACATACATGGAGAGGAATGACAGATGCAATCCCCAAGCTCTACTTGTTCATTGGCTCTTTGTGCACAGAATGTACATGTGCACACATGATTTGGAGCTCTGCAAAAAGCAGACCAGAAGCAGTCCCAGTCTCCTTCTATGCATGCTTATCAGACAGTGTGGAAAAGGCTTACGCTAACAATTATATTTATCTTTTCTCTGGCTATAACTTCCCTCTGAAGAAGAGAGAAGCTACTAAAGGCACAAGTTCTCATGCCAAATAAGCATTCATATGGATGCTTACGTAGATAGGGAGACATTTTCTCCTTCTCTCATAACAACTAAAACCCAGAATCATCCCATGAAGTTGATTGGTGGGAGATTCAGGACAAATAAAAGGAAGGATTTCTTCACACAGCACATCATTAAACTATGGAATTCACTACCGCAAATGTAGTGATGACCACCAATTTGGATGGCTTTAAAAGGGAGTTGGATAAATTCCTGGAGAAGGCTACCAATGGCTACTAGCTCTGATAGCTATGTGCTACCTCCAGTATCAGAGGCAGTAATCCTTTATACACCTGTTGCAATAACAAGTTTAACAGACACTAGGAAAAATGGATAAAAAAGATCTGAATTTAACCTTTTGAACTTAAACAAAACTATGATGTCCCTGCTGTGTCTTAAACAAGTATATTATGAATTTGATGGCCATGGGTCTAGGTTACTGGCTAATAGATTAAAAAAAGGAGGAAAAAATATGATCAGAGCAATTCAGGAAGACCAGGGACAAAGATAGTTAGATTCAAGTTCTATATCTAATGCCTTTGCGAATTATTTTGAGAATATCTATAAGGGACAATCAGTATGTCCAGAAGTAATAGAGGCTTATCAAGCTGCTGCGAAAATTAATGAATTACCAGAGGATGTCAGGATGGTTCTTGAGGAACCTATTTCTTCAGAGGAAGTGGAGGTAGTGATTAAAAACTTGAAAAGTCATAAGTCCCCTGGTACAGATGGATTCACAGGGGAATTTTATAAACACTTCCACTCTGTTCTTATTCCACACCTGGTTGCAGTCTTTAATTATGTCCTGGGGGGAGTATGACTCCCTGAGACTTGGACGCAATCCAGGATAGTTGTTCTATTGAAGCCACATAAGAACCCTCTTAGCATGGACTCTTACAGACCAATTTCACTTTTGAATAGTGATTAAAAATATGTACAGTAGTTTTTGCTAATAGGTTGAAAATACACATTAATAAGATTATTAATCCAGATCAATTTGGTTTCATTCCACAACGATATATTGTAGAACTGGTAAAATGGGCTTTCAGCATAATAAATGTTTGTAGGCAACATAATAAACCTTTAGTACTTAACGGCATTAGATATGAATAAAGCATTTGATTGTGTCAACTGGACCTTTCTATTAAAATCTTTAGTTTTCATTTCAGCCTTAAATTTATAAATGCGTTATGGGCAATTTATTCCCCCACAAAAGCACAGGTTTGCATTAATAATTTAGACGCACAGACCTTTGAAGTACATAGTGGTACTGAGCAGGGATGTCCAATTTCTCCTTTATTATTTGTAATGGTAATTGAGTTTTTAGCTAACTCATTAAGAGAAAATGAAATGATTGATGCCATAAAGGCTGGCAGATCTGAGCATCTCATCAGCCTCTATGCAGATGACATGCTTTTAATGCTAGGAGACCCACTACGAGCTTTCCCAGGATTGCAATTGGAATTGAATAGATTTGAACAAGTTTCAGGGCCAAAGATTAACAGGGGCAAATCTGATATAATGTGCTTAAATATACCTCCCAATTCTCAACTTAAGATATCCAAAGAGCTGAGCATTCCTTTAACAAACAAGCAATTTAGATATCTGGGTGTGTATCTGACTAAGAATCCGGGTAAGGCACTGGGAGCTAATTACGGAGTCGTTTGGAAGAAAATTCTTACAGATCTTAAAGTATGGTCTAAGCTAACACTCTCTTTAGCTAGCTGCATATATATTAAAGTGTTAATATTACCTAAGCTGTCATACTTATTCTATGTGCTCCCTATTGAGGTCCCTAATTAAATGCTCAGTTCTTGGCAAAGGAAGGTGGAATTTTTCATATTTAAGAGCAAACGTCTTAGAACTATCAAGGTACACCGGTACAGGCCTACGTCAGAGGGGGGATGGAGCATTCCACTATTTAAAACATATTATGAAGCATACTAGCTCTGACATCTGATCTCCTTTCTTTTACAAGATTGTTGCCTGTGTTGGGCACAAACAGATACAACTGTTTTAGATATAGAGCCTCCTGAAAGCATCCCATTCATAAAACAATTATTGTAACAAGTTGCCAGGAGAACAATGTCTGCTTTTATGGGACCAATTCATGTTTGTAGACAATGGTTGGATAAGTTAATGCCAAATCTCTCTCCACTACTCCCCTTATATTGCCACCCGGAATTTATTAGTAAGGTAAGGCAAATCAAAGTAGCAGCATTTAAGAGAGCAGGGGTGTATAGAATGCAGGATTTCTATCTTGATAACACCCATCTCTCTAGGGATTTGTGGAGAACCCATTTGAAGGACTTCAATATTACATGGATGGAGTGGGGCCAGGTGGGCACATTTATACACCAACTGCATGTTAAGGAATGAACCACATGTCCCTTTACACAGTCTGAATGCTTAATTAAGTCCTTTACAGGTACTACCTCAGGTCTAGTGTCTTGATTATATTCCATTCTTCTTAATGCCAGGATGAGCAGCTCTGAGGGTCTAAAGAAAATATGGGAGTCGGACTGGTCGATCAAAGTAGAGGAAGCAGATTGATCAGATTTGTTGAACAAATTCCCATTCAAATCTGTCTCAATGTCCACAAAGGAAACAATGTTAAAGATCCTCCAAAAATTGTATTAAACCCCAGTAAGGGTGGCAATATTGTTCGCAATATTGTTGGAGGGGCTGTGGAGAGGCAGGCTCA
Organism: Anniella stebbinsi; assembly: GCA_029215795.1. NCBI lineage: Eukaryota > Metazoa > Chordata > Lepidosauria > Squamata > Anniellidae > Anniella > Anniella stebbinsi. The sequence goes on along the minus strand of JARDYH010000003.1, from coordinate 51,038,562 downwards.
TTTCAGCATATGTGATGGCATTTTGCTAAAATAAAAGTGTTTTGGGACTTAATTTTTAAAGAAATTGAAAAGATAACTGGGCAAAAGGTTATTAAACCTCCAGAATTAGCATTGTTAGGATTATATCAGGAGGAAAATGAAAAAAATGTATCTAAACCATTACTAGTATCTCTTTTGGTTGCTGCCAGATTTGTTATAGGTAGATATTGGAAGGATTTGGCTGGTACCACTTTAATAAATTGGTATAATAAGGTTTGGCAAGTAGCTTTAATGGAGAAACTGATCAATAAATTGAGATTGGTAAGAGGAACAAAATCTAAGGACACATTTAATATGGATTGGCATTGTTTCATGGTATATACAACCTCGTCAGAATGGGAGAATAAAAATCCAAAAGTATTTAAATCTTTTTGGTTGGCATAATTAAAATATCTTTCCTGTGGTGGGTTAACTTATGCTATTTTTTTTCCTGACCTACAAAGAAAGGAAAGAAATGTTTCAGATTTGAAGAATGATGTGTATTTTATAACAGATATATCTTATTATAGTAATAATAGTATCACTGATTTCCTGTGAGGGGGGTATTTAGGTTTAAGTTTTTGTTTTGTTTATTTGCCTTTTTATTTTTATTTCTGTTTGGAATTTAAAATACAAAAAATATTTTAAAAGTAATACTAAAAATATACCTGTTGTTGGGGAGCATGGGTGGGAAGGTGCTATTACACTGTGTCCTGCTTTTGGGTTCCTGGTCGACTGGTGGTTGGCCACTGTGTGAACAGAGTGCTGGACTAGATGGACCCTCGGTCTGATCCAGCATGGCTCTTCTTTTATCTTTTGTTCTTATATTTTTATGGATAATGAAACATGTTGGTTTCTATATTTGCAGCAGGGGGGTGGGGAGGTACCACCCACACATGTAAGTGTTGCGTTGTGTTCAACCTGATTAGATCTGTCTGTGGATTTGAATTTTTTTCTCCACCAATATGGCATTCTTTTAGATCAAACTCCTTTGAGAATAAAGCTTGGAATTTCAAGTATTTATCACCAAAACAACGAAGTCACTGCCTTCACTAAACTGACAAGCTAAGGTTTGGACAGCTGTAAAAGTGAGGAGATGGAAGATCAGTATGATGGAGCATAAGGCATCTTCAATGGGAACAGTTCTATTAAGCCTGCCATAAAACTGACATCTCCAGAGAAGGCATCCCTCCAATGGCATTTGTCTCATGTCTGCCATATTGTGACATATTCATATGCAGCAAAGAACTGACTTTCTCTGGAAAAGAGATGAGAGTCCAATAATAATAATAATAATAATAATAATAATAATAATAATAATAATAATGTTCTTATATGGAATTTTCATTAAGTCCACAATGGTCTAAACATAGCTTATCATATTAATCCTTACATATGTTCATTATTTTTGACTGTGCCACCCAGTGCTTATGAGGTTGAGCTAGGATTGAACCAGGGAGTTCTCAGCTCACAACTCATTCTCTTAACCAGTATGTTACACCATCCCTCAATAAAAACATTGGACTTCCCCCACCCCCAACAACAACAACAACAACAACAAAAACCCTCCTCTGGTTCTGTCAAAATTTGCTTTAGCAACTATCCAAGGGACTAGGAGATTGTGTGATTTAGTCTTTGAGTCCCAAGGGGACAAACTATTAACATTTAGGAAAAACTGCTGGAAGCCACTCTGAGCCAGTGAGATATAGTGGGATATAAAATAATGACATGAATCTATGAACAATGCTTTATGAGAATTTCCCATCTCTCCTCCCCTCCAATCTGAGAAGTAATTTAATACACCTCTAGCAAGGGAATTTATGCTATTTCCTCCTCCCTGTTCCTCTTATTTATAGAGGAAACAGTGGCTGGGCATTTGTTTTCTTTTTATTGGTTCTACTGGTCCCCCTGTGGTGGGAGAGCTTTCATCAACTTTCATTTACAGGAAGCTATTAATAGAGAGAATTGTCTTTCTACATTTCATTCTCTCAACTAACAGGTGTCCAAAGGAGCACAGTATGTAAACAGAGATGGGCAAAGTTATTAGACATTTTGTCAATTGTCTGTTATACCATTTACCAGGAAATACTGGATTAGCTGTCCTTGATTGAGCTTCGTCCATGATAAAGCATGGAAGGACATCCCAAACAGGGTGGAGGCTGGATGACCTCCACCCACCCTATCCTCCATGGACCTAATGATGGGCCATGGCTACACCCCCTGATATCAAAGGGGCATGACCATACCCCTTGAGATCAATTGGTCCCCATTGGGAGTGTCAGAAGGATGATCGTCTTGGGACATCTGCCGGGAACCAGATTTCCAGCACATGGGACTTCTCCCATCAGACCTCACTGATAAAGAATGGTTGCTACTCTCTACTATATTTGTCAGACTTTTAAGGGCATTTGTGAATTACAGTTGTGAGGGGTTATGCATTCCTGTTGTGGAAAATATTTGAAAAGCAAGTATTCATCCTGACATTTCAAGTAGCCATATTCCCAAGGACAGTCCAAAATTGCAAGTAGCTGTGTTGATCCACATCAACAAACCAACTGTAGGGGTTTTCATCTGCTAGGAACAAGTTTTTTGTAGAGCCAATTGGACTTAATTGCCCCTTCAAGACCAAGCCACCCCAAAATAGTTTATCTTACAACAAAGAACAATATTTCATTCCCCCCCAGCTATTGCGAGGATTGCAAGTCAACTCAGAGATATCTAGCTCAGCTGCTAGATACATCTCTAAAATAATGTCTGATTTGGCCCTGACTACAGGATTCCCAGTATTTTGCATAACAAGCAGAGGATTTTGACCATCTTCATTGGATCGGAAGTGCAGAATTTTCCCAACAGCATTAAAAAAATTTGAACACAATTCATGAGCATATTTATTAGCTGACTTGACTAATAATTTTGGCTATGTGCACCATCTTCCCTTTTGGGCCTTAGGTTGCAAAATGTTCCATGTTAATTTAATATAGATCCATTTTTATATGTTTGATTGTCATGTCACATTTCATACAACCCATATGTTGCCTATCATTGAGTCTTTTCAATTAATATACAACATCTTGTGCCACATACTTTCAACTATAAAGTGGGAAATTTGCTGGTTCTGGCAACATAATGACTAAATGCCATCTCTCTCTCTCTCTCTCTCTCTCTCTGTGTGTGTGTGTGTATATATATATATAGAGAGAGAGAGAGAGAGAGAGAGAGAAACTCACAGTCGTGAGTCTCTTGTTAAGGTCGGTTAGTAAAAAAGCACATTCCACCATGTTAAAGGGGTAATTGGGGACTTTTTGTTTAAAGTTTGGAAGTAATGGACTTTGGGTCTAATTTCACAACATGGTGAAGTCAATTTATATTGAACAGAGTGCGCAGTTCATTATTAATGGAGATTTGTCGAAACCGTGCAAGATTGCAAGAGGGACTAGACAGGGATGTCCACTATCACCTTTGTTGTTTATTTCGGTGTTAGAAGTACTGAACAGTGCTGTAAGACAAGAAGAAAAAATTGGCGGAATAAAAATTAGAAAAGAATCCTATAAATTAAGAGCTTTTGCAGATGATCTTGTGTTTACTTTAGAGGGCCCTCTGAGTGGAATTGAAACTTTAATGAATAAGTTGAATGAATTTGGTGTATTAGCAGGTTTCAAAGTTAACAAACAAAAGACTAAGATACTTACAAAAAATATGAGTAAGCAAGATCAAATAAAGATGGTAGAGAAAACAGGTTTTAATGTAGAAAAAAAGATGAAATATTTGGGCATAAACTTGACAAATATGAACTGTATGTTGTTTCATAATAATTATGTTAAGATTTGGAATGAAGTTAAACAAGATTTGATAAGATGGGACAACTTCAAATGTCTTTGATGGGGAGAATTGCAATAATTAAGATGAATGTTTTGCCAAGAATGTTGTATCTATTTCAGACAATACCTATAGTAACTTCGGAGCTACCATTAAAGCAGTGGCAGAGAGAGATGTCTAAATTTATTTGGCAATCCAAAAAACCAAGGGTGAAGAGAGAGAGAGGAGGTTTGGGTTTGCCAGATTTGAGGATGTATTTCTCTGCCTGTTGCTTGATGTAGATGTTGATGTTGTTAAAAAACAGAGGATTACTGGAATTAGAGGGGTATGATCTAAGATTTGGTTGGCGTGGGTATCTGTGGTATGATAAAGCTAAAGTGAATGTAGAATTTAAAAATCATTATGTGAGACGAGCGACTTTGAGAATATGGATCAAACATAAACCCAGACTGTGTCAGAAAATGCCACTATGGATTTCCTCACAGGAGGCTCTTTACAGAAGAGAACTGGCAAGCACGACTAAATGGTTGAAGTATAGTGAGATTTTAGAAATAACAGAAGGAGATGTCAAAATGAAATCAAGAGAAATGTTATTGAGTGAAGGAAATGTGTGTCAGTAGTTCTCATACTTACCAATGATGGAAAGGTTCAAGATAGATAAAAAAAACTTGGGGTTTTGAATGTATAAAATCTGAATTTGAGGAAGTTTTATGTACAAATGATGATCATGTTATTTCAAAGACATATAAGCTTTTGTTAAAGTATGAGACTGAAGATGCAGATAAAAGATTATATGATAAAATGGGCTCAAAACTTTGGATATAACATTACTATGGACCAGTGGGAGAATATGTGGTTGAGTGGTTTGAAATTTACATTATGTGCCAGATAGAAAGAAATTTTTTACAAAATGATGTATAGATGGTATATATCTCTGTCGAAATTGGCAAAAATGTATAAAGGGACATCGGGAAGATGCTGGAAATGTGAAGAGCAGGAAGGAACTTTCTATCACTTATGGTGGACATGTAAAAAAGCAAAATCCTATTGGACACAAATGCATAAGGTGATGCAAAACGTATTGAAGACCAAAATACAATTATGCCCAGAATACTTTTCGTTGGGGATAATAGACGAACAGTTGACACAAGGTTATGGAACTTTATTCTTATACATGACAATGGCAGCAAGATTAATATACGACCAGAATTGGAAGAATGAGAAAGTACCAACAGAGGAGGAATGGCTGTTGAAAGTTACAGAATTGGCGGAAATGGCAAAACTTACAGCGATAATAAAAGATAAAACAACAATTGGGTTTATTGAGGAATGGAAACCTCTGATAGACTTTTTAAAAGAGAGAGAAGGGAAGGATATATTTGCAAGCGGATTCAGTGATTAAGTTGGAAGAAAAATAATTGACGGAAGTCAGGTAATTCGCTCACTATGTAGAAACTTTTGTTTGTTGGAGAAATTCAGAAGTCCATTTTAATGTTTAATGTTGTATGTTGTAGTGTTTGTATTTGTGTTTTATTATTGTCTGAAAAATAAAAAAAGTTTTAAATTTGTAAAAGATTGGTGAAAGATTGAGGGAAGGAGGGCAGTTTAAAGTAGAAAAGGGTGGGGAAGCCTCTCTCCCTGAAAATGGACTGATAATTCCCATTGGCGACCATTTGTGCTCATGATTTTCGAAGGGATTAAACACTTACAAATTAATCCAGTGGTGGGGTCTTCTTCCTCCTTCATTGTAGTAGGTGGAATGCTTTTCCTTTTTAAAAAATCCCCTTTGGTTGATTTTTAATGAATATTTCATCCTACTGGAGTCAATGCAGAGGCCTTCTTCCATCATAGCGCGAGAAACGCTCAGTGGCGTCGCTCTCCCCCTCCCTCCTGCCACAGCTAGATTAGAATATTGGGGGGGAATGGCTGTTGCCTATAGCACATACATTTTGAGAGAAGAAGAGTTCCCCTTTTCTCTTTTGGAACATGTTTTCCTTTGGCTTTGAGAGTATTTTGGGCTATCTTCATAAAGCCAGTTTGCTTTTTTGCTCACTGGTGAAGAAGGATGTGGTTCCTCTGGATCCATGATAACCTGATCTTCAGATCTCTCCTGGGAATAGGTAGCTATACATTCTTTTCAATCCCCCCACTCCAAACACACAAAGTGCTCCTTCCCTGTTCTCTAAGAGTTTGGTCCATGCTGTTATATAGTTGAAAGCTTCAAACACTTCATTTAATTAGTTTGGGCCGGTGTAAGTTTTAAGTACAATTTTGAAACCTTTCAAAGTGCTTCTGGGCCTATAACATTGGTTTTGGCCTAGTCAAACTGTTTTTCTAATAAGCATTAGAAACAGTTAAACTGTAGTGTATTTTGCATAGGGTACACATGTATTTTCTTTCTAATCCTTGCAGTCTACACTGGCTCCCTCCTTGATGTGTTTTTGGAGGCAGCCAAACCCTTTTTTGTTCTAGCAGGCCTTTGGCAAATAATCTGGACCTCTGTCTATACCTTTGACTTTTAAATTGTTATGTATTTTAGATGTTTTAATATTGAAATGTATTTAATTATATTTTTAACTTTTGTATATTTCTATTTATAGGCTTTAGCTGTATATGTTTTAATTTTGTAAAGCCGCACTGAGGCCCAGCATTGGGCAAAAGCCAGGATACTACTATTACTACTACTAGTAATTTTTCAGATTTCACTTCTGTATCTGATGTTCTTTTACATTTACTTTTCTTTATAAACCATTCATATCTTAAGACTTCTTGTGTGCATGTTTTCATTGGTTTAACAAGTTAAAAGAGGTATTCACTGTTTCCATGCTTTTGTTATAAGGTCTATTTTCAACAGGCCTAGTAACTTAAAGGGTAACAGAGTTGGAGGAAATCCTCAATCTCTTTGCTGTCACAGGCACTGAGTGAGAGTCCCCTGGAGATAAATTAGACTGACCCCAACCACTTAACACTATTCCCCCTTCTGAAGAGATCTGGACCACAGACTGCTAAAGACAAACAAAGTAGCAGGCCATAATAACATTCTCATGTGGCCATTTGCCTTATGAGGCAGGTGCTCTGTGGGCTACGAAATGGAGGGACTAACAGGCCATAAAGTTGCCTGGCTGGGTCTGCCAGAAATCCAGCCTCAAGACTCCTGGAAGGAACATGTTCTATAGCACCTGCTATCAGATGAACTTGAGGGAATCCCACCCTCCACCCCTGGGTTTAATTTATTGGCTTCCCCTGGCTGGACCTTGCAGGAAACTACATGGACAGACAGAGCAGGCATTCATAGCAAACATAGAATGCTGAGATGAGCAAATCTAAAAGCAAGTGTGTTGCTTTTCAAGAACCAAGGAAATTCAATGGGTCTTACTTTTGAATAAATATCTACAGATGGAAATGCAGCCTGTGCGAGACTTGAGTAGGGTGACCATATTTGGGAAACCAAAAAAGAGGATACCTAGTGGGGGCAGGAAAATAGCTTTCTGGGGCCACCTTAAAGGCCCCAATTGAAGCAGAGGAGGGGAAAGCATGTCATTCTCACCCCCACCCCACTGTTCCAATCAGGCTCTTTTCTATCATGTCTCGGAATGACATGCTTTCCCCTTTAAGGCCTTGATTTGAGCAGTGGGGGAGAATGATACACCTCCAGAAAGCACATCACACACCCCACTACGCTAATGGTGGCCTTAAGGGGGAAAGTGTGTCATTCCAGGTCATTATAGACAATTGCAAAATCCTTGACACCCAGGATAGAACAAAAACCAGGACAAATCCAGGGAAATCCTGACAGTTGGTCACCCTAGAATTGAACCATGCCAAGTTGGAAGCAGATTGGTTCATGCCTTGATTTTTAGGATTATTTTTTAAAGTTTGACTTTAAAAAAATCATAAAATTCAAGGCATGAACCAACTTTAACTGTTGTGATGAAGAGGGAATTTCACCAGGAACTAATTGCATACAAATGACACTGGCTGAAATTCCCTTTTCTCTACAACTGTTAAAGTTACATGAGCCCTGACCTGGTTTTTATCTGGTCACCCTAGTTTAACATAATACTTAGTATAATGCACTTCCAACAGGAATTTTGTAAACAGAAAGAGGAAGAATAATTTTAGTAGATTTTCATATTTTACTACTGTTATTTTTCATTTTAAAAAGGACACTTGGTAAGATCTGTTAGGATTTTGATGCACTGCACTCTCTGAGCATGCATGGAGTGCAAGCACACATCAGCGGAAAACAACAGAGACCACTGGTAGCAGGCAGATCTCCTGGTTTCAAGAAATACTCAGACACAGTAGTGTTTTAAACTACTAGGCTAAGTTTACTATACAAGTATATACAGAGCAAGAGAAGAAACGTTTTCTATAGACACACCAACTGGACACAAACTCTCTCAGCACTGTTTCATCACATGTCATACATTTATAGCATTATGAGTCTATCACAGTGTCGACTGCATATCTCCTTGTGTGTTGCTATGCCTGAGGGTCCAGAAGAAAAAAAGCAAACGACCTTGGTCAGAGAGCTATCTAGCTGCACTCTTTTGGCAGCTTTACAAAACCTTGAGATGGCAATCTCAAATAGTTCTTACTTTCTTAGTTCCAGAAAAAACTTCTTACTAGACATGAACACAATTCACCAAACAAAAACTTGACAAGATCATTGTTCCAGAACATATACAGAGGCATCTATTTAAATATGCTCAGACTGACAAAGACAATTTCATTCATTCTATTAATAAACACAACAAACATAATTCCATTAGACAAGATGGGCAAATAGGAAGTGATAGATTATGGCTTGTTCAAAGTCAGGTACATAACAGGCCAAATTCAGGGAAGAGACACAGAAGAAAACTATATGGTGCCTGCTGCTATGTTCATGGACCCTCCCTGCCCTCTCCCCTACCTAACAGATGATTAGCGCGGACAGCACTAATCACCTGTTCAGTAATCAGCAGGAAGAATTGCTGTTCATCTTGTCAACTGGCACAATTGGAATTGACATCATGCATCTCTTTTTTGTGTTGCCAGTAGGGGAATGGAAACTTATACCATAACAAGCATCTGCCTACAGTACCTTCATGCTTAGGATGCCAGTATCCTCACTCAGCTGTCTGTTGTGCAGGTAAATTTCAGTTTTTGTAATTGACTTAAGTTGTGTTACAAGACTCTCTCTTTAAAAGAGACAATGACAATGGGAGCAAAGTTGCCTTTTCCTACTGTTCATGGGACCCACCTAGTTTATATTTCCATTTTCATATGAAAATGATTTTCAACTCAGCTATTTCAGCTGCTTGGTCACAGGCTGATCTAGCGATTAGTATAATTCAGGTTCAAATCTCTATTTTTCATACTTTTTTGTATAAAAAGATATAAGTTCTGTTGGTTTTTATAACACTTGAAGGGTGTATTTTATTTTTCAGAGTGGTACATGCCTCACTGATTTTATAGAGTTATCTTAGAGTCATGTACTAGTATAGCCCATGAACCTAAAATGATACTTTTTTCTCAAACAGGAACATGAGTCATTCTTTTCTTTTTCCTTTTAACTTACAGCCTTTGATTTTTCAGATACCTTTGCCACTTGTACCAAATGATGTAAACACTTTTATGATAGGGTGACTCAGGCTCATAGCCTAACATAATTTAAGAGTCACACTGAGTTTGACCTAAACCATTGTCTCAGATATAAAAATAGGCCTTTATCCAGTTGCAGTTTTCTCCTTGCAGGACAGCCAATATGTGGGACACGAAATGAAAAGTGACATTGGTAACATCCTAGCCTCAATAAACAAATAAAAACAGAGAACCTGTTATGCAAGGTATAGGAATTATTCAGCAAGGAAGCAGAAATGCGAAGCAGAATTTATTAATTTCAGAAGAAAACATTTCAGCAGAAAACAGGCAAGCCTAAAACAAGTAGACTTCAGGCTTTTGCGATCCAGGATCTGGGGCTTTTCTTTTTTTCTTTTTAATAACCATATGCGGCTGTATTCCTGAAAGGGAGGGACAGAACTCCTGTCCTTTTACCATTTTAACTGAAAAGGGCATTTTGGTTAGTATAGCTTGTCACAGAGAGGCAAGAAAAGCTGTGACTACAGAAATTCCTTTTTCTGACTTGCAACGATGGGAGTTTTAGTCCAGGACCTTTGGAGGGCACCAGGTTGGGGATGGGCTGCTCTAAACAAAAAAAGAGAAGTAGGTGGCCCTAAGTTGTTCGTCATCAGTTTCCCACAACCCCACAGTCACCTCTGCATATCATATTCTCCATCCTGTCCTCATGGTTTATCTGCTTTGGGAGAATGAAAATTTCATTTGCACTTTCTGCCTCCTTAGGGAGGATGTGGTGTTAAGGCTTGGGAGCCTTAACTCCCAATTTCCCTGCTTTTTGGTGATTGGTTGAAAATTGTAGAGCCTTAACGTTGTTTTTGTAAACCATAGGTTTTTTGTTTAATGAATTTCATGGCTTTGTGTAATGGATGACTGGATATTATACAGTTGACAAGCAAGCCAGCATCAGCTAGGCTGTAACACCATTTTGACATCCAATATAAAATCAAAGCTAGTGATATGTGTTGCACCCACTTTTTGAAATAATAAATGAACCCCAGAAGTTATGCTCTCTCACTTGAAATCTGAGGGGTCTCATTTGAACTTTTCAATAGCCATTGACTGACTCATGAAAAGAAGCATTTCATGTGTTGTGTCTGTATTTCGAAACAACATGAAAAATTGTTCTACTGGAATACAGTACCTATTGCTCGAAATTCTAGCCAAAATAACTGGAACAGTGGAACCACAGTAACAATTCACACCACCCCATGCCTCTATTTGACATCACAACTGCCAGTTTTTGATCAATACACAAAGCACAGAGCAGTCTGGGAACAAGCAGAAAACTGAATAATTAAGGGGATTTTACAATGAGAATGGGAGGGAGAATGAATAAAATCGCTAGTTGCATTTTGGGGATAAAAAAAGATTTTTTTCTTCCCTTCTCAATTTGGTTTTTCTGAGTTGTTGCTTGGTTCTTGATGTATAGACAGCATTACATGTGCAAACCCATCTTTTGAATGCACCATATGAATCTGCCCATCTGCTATGTAAGCAACAGAGGAAGCTGCCTTATAACAGGTCGGATTATTTGTCCATCTACTCCAGTATTGTCGACTCTGACTGGCAGCATCTCAGGCAAGGGATGTTGTAGATGCCAGGGATCAAAGCTGGGACCTTCTTCATGCAAAGCAGGTGCTGTATCACTGAGGCTGCCTCTACAAGAGAGGTTTAAAGCTCTTTCAAGGCGCTTTAAAAAAATTACCTCTACAAGAAGGGAGTGCAAATCGGGCGTAGAGGCGCGTTATCTCTCCGATTATGCGCATTATCGAATGCGCGTTAAACAGCGAGTTTTATTTTGCTCCAGCTGTTAAAGCGCATTTTGACTGTGTGAACAAGCGCTTATGCGCATTAACTACTTGTCAAGCGCATTTTGGTCATCCGTTAATGCGCTTCGCCGCCTCTCGCCGCCTCTCGTGCAGAGGTATTAGGCGTAAATGCGCTTCAGCGATTATGCGCATAATCGCCTAACCTGGCACAAAAGCGAATCCTTGTAGAGGGGACCTGAGCCATAGTCCCTTCCCCTTAAGTATCAAGATTTGGGCGGGGAAAGTAAAATATCTCTTAAAGTAGATGTTTGTAATATGTTGTCACTTGATTAACTGTGAAAACACTAATTAATATGTTCATTGTTTTCCTTATTGAAAAGGTATGCCGATATATACCACAAACAGAACCTGCTGATGATTTTTATTGCATCTTGCTTACCAGTTGTCTCTTTGGTTAAATAATGATACATTAGAAATTAGGCTCACATCTTGGACTGACTTCCATTGCTTATTGTTGAGCGTAAATGGAATTGAAAGAATAGTTATAATTGGATAGATAATCAAAGCAAAGGAGTCCTGGCTTTTTACAACACACTGAAGCGACACATTCACAAATCCAGCAGAGAAAGAGGAGAGCAGTGTCTGATTTCAACAGATGTTCCTGATCAAGGATGGTGAAGAAGCTGAGATTAGTGACATCCTGCAGAAACAAACATAGCAGCACCCTGTCTGAAATGCTATGATCGTTCATGTCATTAGAAGAGTGTTAAAAGCATAGTAGGGAGGAATAAACATTCTAGCCATTAATTAAACACCTTGGCCATCAATCAGGGACAAAATCATCCTCAGAGCAAAACTGTTAGCGATTTCTAAATTATAATGACAAACCTAAACAGCTGGAATAAAACTATTATCACTCTCCTGTGCTTCAGATATAAGTGATGAAAGGGACGTTTAAAAATAGTCTCATAATGCTACAAGTTCCACTTCTGCAATGTCCAGGATTAAAAGGGTCTCTGTATCTGTGGACCACAAAAGTAAACTGAAAGTCCCCAGGGGCTTCAAATCCAACAGAAAATGGATTTGCTAGTAAAAACAAGTTTTACTTTTTTAAAAAAAGCCTCCTTACTTAGTATCAAAGTGAGAAAAGGAGGAAGCATATGTGTAGGATTCACCGACTCAGGAGAAGTAATGCAGTGGTGAAGGAAAACAATTATGGCTTCTCAATGGCACTGAAGCACCAGGAGGAAGAGACAAATGACAATGTGCTCATAGAGAGCTATTGAAATACACAAGTGCTGGGCCGAAACCCCCACCAGCCCTTTTGCAACTTTATTTTATTGCCTCTTTTGTTTGAATGTCAAGAATTTCGGGGGGGGGGAGGGCTTCAGTGCTTACCATAGTGTGAGGAGGTGGCAGAGGGGTTCCTGTGTGCTCTTACTTTTCCCATCAGCCCTTGCAGCCTCTCTGGCTGCTTGAGCTTCTTGGAAAGGCCCCTAGAGGCTTAGCTGGGACTTCCTCTCTTGGGGCTTCACTGTGCTGCTGCCTGATGAAGGCCTGAAAGCTGAGAGAGGACTTGTTCTTATTATTACTTTTCTTCTTTTTTCCTTCTTTTTTATTATTATTTTAAATTTTATTGACAATATACATGAAATACAATGAAAACAGCCAACAGATCCATCACGTAGGAAAGAAAAAAACACATACACACACAAACAGAAAGTGACAAAAGAAAAAAGGGGGGAGGGAGAATAAAAGAGGAACGGGAAAAGAAAAAAGAAAGAGAGAAAAATAATAATTCCACAGTAATTCAAACAACATATGGAGCATTGGTATAGAAAATAGTCATAAAAGAAAGATAAAATGAAAATCTTAGGGGGATATTACAAACGCAAGTATAAACATGGATGTTGTATTTAAAGGAATGTTTATATCTTAACTAAACCAGATACTGCTGAAGGCTTTTGGGACTAAATGTGTATTACTGTCTTTATTCATATATGTAATAAGAGTCCCCTATTCAGCAGCAAACATATCTGCTTTTTTTTGTCCTTTTGCTATACGTAACTTATGAGTCAATTTTTCTATTGATAGCCAAAGTGTAGCCATCTTTGTTTACAAGTCCAGAATGCTGGGAACGCTTGCTCAAGGCTGAAGGAAAATTCAAAGTGCGTATGCAGAAGGCCTTGCCACAAGCCTGGTTTCATCTGGTTATAGCATTTGTCCTAATGCAAGGCCATCAGCGCACCTTATCAGAAGTTACAGAATCTACCCCAGTAACAATTGAAACATGCACAGTAGCTTTCAACAGTGTGTCAAAGGGGAGTGACTCTCTCATTGGAATGCATTGGATTTTGCTTGCGCTTGCGCTGTATAAAGCAATGACGTAGATCTTATGCTGTATAGTATAAAAAGGGGGGGCTTGCGTGCTCCTAGGTGTGACTCTAGTGAGCTGGCAGCTTGCTAGAGTGCACCCGCTCAGCTGAACATAATAAAAGTGCGTTGGATCAGATCTTTGGAGTCTGTGCTTCTTAGTGGGAATTGGCATATCTCCTAGGAAAATGAGCCTGCTACTTCCCATACTGTATTATACCATTTAGTTATTGAGATTCCTTGTAAATCTTTCCAGTATGTGGCAATAAGCACTCACGCTGCTATTAAGAGATATCCCACCATTTTCTTATATAATAGGTCTTTGTGTTGTCCATGGAATAAGTTTAGAAGTGCCAATTCTGGAGGTTTAGTTATAGTTGTTCCCATTATGTTTGAAATTTCCAAAAAGTCTTTGTCCCAAAAATCTGAGACCTTTTTATGCTCCCACCACATATGTGAGAAAGACCCCACCATATCACATCCCAGCCAATATTTAGAAGAACTGCTCCTGGACATATAAGAAATCCTCAAAGGGGTGAGATACCATTTCTGAGCTATTTTTATCAATGTTTCTTGAAACATGGCTGATGTGAATATATAGGGGAACTGCATCCAAAGATAAGACCATTCCTCCTCTTAATATCAATATTCCAGGCTCTCTTCCATACTTTTTAAAATTCGTTCATAGAGCCCATATCTGTACTCAGTAAAACATCAGAAATCAAGGAGATTAAACCCTTTTCTCTGTCTGTAGATTCTGCTATCAACCTTTCAAACCAAGTAACAGTACTGATTCCTTGTTCTTTAATATTGGGCTGCCTTATGAAGGTACTCAAGTTGGTACCACATTAGCCAATTTGTTTTATATTTACTTGTTGTTGTTGTTGTTGTTGTTGTTAAAAAGACTTTTAATAACAACAAAGCAAAACCAAAAATGCTTCTCTCATTTTTCAGGCACTCAGCAGGAGCCACACTGAATATATAAATAACTAGGGAAGTTTTTCTTATTATTACTAAGCCAATCTATGTATAAAACTAAAATGTATACCTTGCCCCAGGGAACCTATAGAATTTGATATGCTTCTCTTCCATAGGTTATTTTCAAGTATCAGTAACACACACTCACACACCTTGTAGATAATTTAGAACAGCTTGATCATTCAACATAACCAACATACCATTCCTTCCTGGTCCTAACAAGCAAGTTAAAAAAAAGGATTATTCAAAGTGGGTTTTATCATTCCTACCTCTCTGTGTACTGGTGCTGTTAAATTAAATAAAATAAAGTGAAATTGTTAAATAAGAAAAGACACAGTAGGAGAGGGAAATGGACGTCTGAACATGATACGAAACAGTTTATTATGAAAACACATCTCTTCAGAATAGAAGCCTAGGAGGGGAAATTACACTTGACGCTCAACCCACTTCCCCCTTTTTTAATCTTTTTTTCCTTATCTTTTTTATTGGTTTCCCCCCTCCCCTAAAAGTAGCAAAGGATAGTAACAAATTTAAGTAGGCCACACATGGTCAATTTCTTCATAGCCTGTCTGATAACTCAGGATCTCTTTAGTGCAAGCAAGATTATCTGATAAAGTTATTGTTCATCATCCCAATAAATCATGCCATAGAGTTCCATGTGTCTTAAGAGGCTGTCATGTATTCCTTTCAGTGTTAGTGAATTCAATAAATGAATTCCTATTCTACCTCTTCTAACAGCACGATCCTATCTTGTTGAGGGATGTTAGGGGAAAGTAACACATTCATCTGGGTTTTGGTATCTGTGACTGTATGCACAGTGCACTCCTATTCCTAACCCTAATGGGGACAGTAGAAAAAGGCTATAGTCCTACGCTGAGAGTAAGGCCTAGTGAGACAAATGCAACTTCTGATTAAATATCTTAGGACAAGGATTATCAGAGACTCCTAATATTTATGCTTGGGGGTATTGGTTATTGGTTATTAACTGAATGTGGTAACTGACCTATTGCCAGCAGTACTTTCAGAATTGACAAAATGAAGTATATCACATAATGGTTGCTAGTTTAGGCAGCTGTTAAAAGGGGCTGCAGATTTTATTGGTGTTTTCTATAGCTTTTTTACTTAACATTTTATCTGTTGATTTTCTATTGTATTTATTTTGCATAGTTTTGTATTGTTTTTATCTGGTATGTCCCCTTATCGTGTATATTCTACCTTGAAAATAATTTTAAACAAATAAACTAATAAATCTAGTTGGTCACTGTTGCAAACCGGATGCTGGGCAAAACAGTTGGGAAAGTTCTTATGGTTCTTAAGATAGTTGGTACATCTATGGCTACAGTCCCATATGCTTTCTTGATCTTTCATTCCACTGTAACATGAATAAGGCCATGGTCAACATTATTCATTATTATATTTTCAACCTGCATTATAGCATATTTTGAGAGCCCTTGCAGGTCTAGTGGCCAGGGCATATATTTTAAAATAAATAAATATGCCATATATCAGTGCCAAACTTGTTAAAAACAGTCTGCCTTGCTAATTTTCTAGAAAGTTGTAAGTAATATAAATAGGATAGCTGTGCCTCTATTTTCTCATTTTCTTTTTTAATTGCTTGAAAATTTCACACTTCTCTTTACACCATCAATGTGACTTTTCTGTTCATATAACTGTGATATTTTCAAGACGTGAAAATGAAAACAGCACTGAATAAGCTGAAGCTTAGAGAGATTACTACTAAAGAAGTATAAAGAGAGAGGGCTGAAGGGTTTGGGTTTTGGGGAGTGGTGGTGGTAAGAAACTATACATTAATACAGAGCATTAAGTTTTGTTCACTCCTTTTCGACTCGTAAATATTATTCGATTGAGTTCAGAATGGTCTCAAATTAAAGCTGCTGGGGCCTAGATTTGCAAAAAAATAATTGCACCCCGCAAAATAAATTGACTGACATCTTCACAATTAATTGTTGAAGTTTATAATCATTTCTGTTGCAGAGCTGAACATGATTGCATGCATTTGCTATTGATGTCTGGGGTTCCCCCCACCACATTCTAGCAGTGCATGGGGCCAGAGCTAAAGGGGGTGGGGCCCAATCAAAAATGGCTGGAGCTTATGAACGTTACAGGCACCAGATTGGGTCCGGAAGTCTGTTAGACTCCCCCATGTCCGCCCCCCCTCCCCAGGACCCAGCTTACTGGGCTGTGAATTGTAAGTATGAAGGTAGTAGAAGGTCACTGGTCACAGGGTCCTAATTGAGAGATTATAAAAGGGGTCAGAAGAAGCAATTTTGAGCAGCGCGATCAGTTCAGGCAGAGCCCAAGGAAGTGAAAAGCAGCAACA
This sequence comes from Anniella stebbinsi, assembly GCA_029215795.1. Lineage (NCBI taxonomy): Eukaryota > Metazoa > Chordata > Lepidosauria > Squamata > Anniellidae > Anniella > Anniella stebbinsi. Next base: position 51,021,642 of record JARDYH010000003.1, on the reverse strand, counting down.
GAGACTAGGCAAGAGACTAAGGAAGAACAGTAGTTGGAATAACTCAAGGCAGAAGTTGCTAAAGCTAGCAAGGAACAGGAGAATCCAGAAAACGAAAAGCTTCTAGCCGGAGTGACAGCAGAAGGCAGTTGGCCTCAAAAAGCAAGTAGACTTTGGAGAAGGCAACTGAGTGATTTCTTCTTTGTTATATCGTGGTCATAAAATCCTTGACCAGAAGAAGGCCTTCAGGAGAACCTGAAGTATGTCTGCCAGTTAAAGATAATTAATTCCATGAAGCTGAGTGTCTACCATGAGAGACAGCCGATTCAACCCTAAATCCTACCAATGAGTTCCTGACCAGAGGAAGAATTCCAGTTCTTGTTCTCCAAGTCACTCTGGCAGAGTAAACTGGGATGGTGATAGGAAAAGGGTAATTGAAACTAGATTTTCATTAGAGAAGTGAACTTGGATAAAATTATGCCAGTTTCCTATGTACATCTAGAAATGCCACTTGGCAAATTCCCCCTTTCATAACATGTCGAAATGCCAACCTGACAAATTCCTCCTCCACTTCGGGGCTTGCTTTGACAGCGAACTCCAAAAGTGGCAGCTGCCCAAGATGGGAGCTTTTGCTGTAGGTGTAATTACTGCGTGAGTATGGGGAGCTTATTTCTGCTTTGCCACTTTAACTCTTAAGGAAGCATGTGAATAAAATAAGGAACTATGCTTTGCTGTTTTCCTGCAAATGTGCACATTTGTGCACTTGCATAAGACCCGACCCCCCCACCCCCCACCCAAACCCATTTGCGGCAATTTTTAAGACCTAAAAAAAGGTCTGCCAATGCAAAACGGACACTGCCAAGTTTCAATGCAGTATCGGTGAAGGGGTGGACACTTGCAGCATTGAGAGGAGTGGAGGAGGGTGGATGGTGGTGGTTCTAGCTAGATCACGAGGAGTGGATGGCAGTTTTTCACTGCTCTTGTCATGAGGTTCTCTCATCATTTTAGACAACACATGCTGAAGTGACTCGGCCAGCTTCTGATGTTATGACAAGCCATCCTGAAAACAAGCCACACTAAACAAGCCATGGGTTCTCTTAGTGGCTTGTTTGCGAAAAAACACCAGCAACGCCCATGGTGACTACCCACTCATGGTGGCTTAGCATGCTATGCAAACAAGCTCAAAGAAACAGTACCATTCTTAAGTAAGGAACTAGGACACCATATTGTTAACATTTAGCCTGATATATTCTTAAACTTTATTATATAAAAATAAGATTTAAACACATACAAATATATTTGTCTCAAGCTTTGATTAGCTCTCCATGCCTGTTCATCCGATAGTCCTGCTACTGTATGGTTGATGGTGTGTTAAAGTGATAAGGTTTAAGAAGAAAATTTAAGGTGGAACAATGGTGAGATTTAGTTCTAGTTGACACCCATGCATACCTGTGAGTGGTTGCATATTATATCTGAACCAGGGTTACATTGTTTGTGAACATAGATATTAAAATCCTGAAATGTCATATCAAGAACTTGCAGCCCCTGCAATACAATGCACAATTTATTGAACTAGTGCTTTTTGTTGTTCTACAAATGTGCAAAGAGGGAGGAGCACATTGCACATACTGTCCCTGCCCTATGTGTATTCATTTGAAAGGTAGAATAGAGCCTCCACATATACAACTCTATGTGTCTAATAACCCTACATCTTTATAGGGCTCCCTGTCGCATGGCTCTATTCCAGTCACCAAATGAATGCGTCTAGGTCTGGGGCAGGGACTACCATCATGGTAAATAGATTGAACAGGGCTGTAGTATACTAGAGAGGAAATAAAGTTCTTACACAATGAGTAAATAGCATTTGGGTCCATATTTGCATTAAAAAATAATGTAAGGAAGGAAACAGGTTAAAAATTGCAAAAGATGAGAAAGTTCAAAATACCAGAGTGACTCATTGAGGCAGCCTCCCTCAACCTGGTGCCCTCCAGTTGTTTTGGACTACAACTCCCATCATGCCCAGCTATTGGCAATGATGGCTGACACTGATGGGAGTTGTAGTCCAAAATATATGGAGGGCACCAGGTTGGGGGAAGCTGCAAGAGAGGAAGATAAACTGGTATACGCATTTCTGTCAGTGTGTGTGTGTGTGTGTGTGTGACAGAGAGAGAGAGAGAGAGAGAGAGAGAAGAGCAGTGAAGGTTACATTGGCAGGGATCAAGCTAGCTTAGTAAGCATATACGGTTCTTGCAGTGGCCCAACCCACATGTACATAGAACTGTAGGGAGGGATGTTTCTCCTGTTTTTGCAACATTACAGCTTTCCATGACGAAATGGACAAGTACAGAATGCTGCCTCCTCTTATTCACAGGTAGATGCTCAGGTATTGTTGGAAAAGAATAGGATACTTTATTGTTTATAACTTTCATTTCACAGTTCAACTTTTCTCATGTGAACAATCTCCAGTAATAATGAGCAGAACTGAATAGGCTTAAAAGGAATAGAAAGTAAATTGAGGTCAGTAATGAAGGACAAAGTAAAACCATGCTTCAAAGGCTGATTGCATACAAATGAATTCATAGCTTTTGCTGGTTTATTGCTGGCAACTAGGTATGCCTAACTTTTTTTGTTCATTTTTGAATTCCAGTTTATTAAAATACATTGAGGTTTAGGTCAATGTAATTTCACATATTTTATATTTAAAATAGTGTGTTATAGTTATTAAATTGTACTAGCTGGGCTTTATTTCAGTTAGGCAAGTCAAAGGCTGAGTTCAGACATCAAGATAATCAACTGTAGGTCAATAGTCAACTCACAGTTGGTTATTTTGAGGATACTCCCCACACAATCAGAGAAATAACCAACTGTGAGTTGACTATAAACCAACTGTGCGTTGACTAACTCATCTCCCTCTCTCAGTCTCACCCAAATAGTGGTGCTGGTTCCCCCTTGCGATCTCTGCGCACTGCTTTTGAGCTGTCAAAAATGTCAGCTCTCAAAAGCAAGGCAGAGAGAGAGATCCTTATGGGAAGACGGGGGAAGCACCCTGTTTCTTCTGTGAAAGCGAGGGTGCCAGGCATGAGGAAGAGTGGCAGGGGTTGCCTGCCCCCACTTCCATCCTGTCCTCATGCCTGGCACTCCTGATTCCTCAGAACAAATGGGGCACAACTCAGAAGAATTGGGATGGGTGGAAGGCTCTTAAAAACCCACTTCCCAGTGGAATCCACCTTTGTGCTTGAGTGTGGGGACTTACTATACTTTTAAACTGCCTTACTATAATCTGCATGGCCCTGACCTAATGGTACTTAAGGTGCACTGAGACAAGATAATTCCTCTCTTCCCCCTCTCAGTGCTGGTAAGAGGAAGAATATTTCAAGTATTTATTTTTAATCTTGGTTCTCCATTGTATTTAATCATATAATTATCGTTGTAGACTAAGCCCCCACTTTGTAACATCTGGGTGTTCCTCACTGGTAATTATTTCTAGGGTACTGTTTAGACAAACTGGGATCTTCCAGCATTAGTTGCTCCCAATTTACACACTTAGAAAGGTGGACAAATTGTAGGATCCCTGGGTGCAATGTTGGACAAGATTTTCCTCCCTCTAGTCTGTGCAAAACAGCAAATGACCCACTATTTTGGAATAAGATTAGCCAGCGAAACCTGGTGTAACCAATAATACAAACCTCCTGATGTTGTTGTAGCTGCAGCTGCTCAAACAATCACTTTGTTCCTACAGCTAATGAGGATCCTTTGCCAAACAAGCCAAGAGCAGGGAGGGGGAAGGCACAGGGAGAACAAGCGGGGTGATGGTGATGGTGATGGCAACAAAGGGGAGGGCCTTCTTGGTGGTGACCACCCCAATAATGGAACACTTTCTTCCCCAGTGAAGACCTTCTGATGCCAACATTGTCATCTTTTCAGTGCCAGGTTAAGACAGTTAACAGCATATTATACTGTTTTATTTGGTCCTGGGATTTCTATTGATGATTGTTTTTAATTGTTCTTGTATGTAAATACTTTTTATATTATACTTTATATTGGGTATTTTACTCTTTTGTAAACTGCCCAGAGGGCTTTGCTTATTGGAAAGCATATCAATGTAATGAATAGCAGCAGTAATAACAACTCTAACAAGAAGAACAATGGAATACTTCCACCACAGCAGTGAAACACAGATGCCATGTTCACAAGGCTATATAAAAAAATTCTGCTTGAATCTCCCGCCCCAAAGATGGCAGACTGCATTTTTTTTATACACAGTCACCATGCTCATGCATAGGTTATGGCAAGCAGTGTTGCTTGCCACACAGTCTAAGCCATTTAGAATGTAATGCATTCCACAGCCTGAGAAACAATACTGACATAATTCTGACAAAGGAAAAGTTCTCGTCATTATGAACAAGTTGGACTACATCTGGGAAACTGATAGGCAACTCTCCAATATCGTATTTTAACAGGTCCCTATCTCATGCCTCACTGAAGAACGCTAGAAGAAATTACAAAACCCAATGAAAGAATTTCCTGAAGATGTGCAGGAGCAAATCTGCACAAAGACACCCCAGCACCCCAACCATGGATCTTCCATTCATGGAACTTCCAACCCCAAATACACAAACCAGGCAATCCCAGAAACTCTACAGCTTTAGGGACTATCACAGTATGAATGCCACCCTATACCAATTCCATTCTCAGTCTCTAAGCCATGGTTGTCCCAAGTTATTTTAGGGGTACCCATAAATTCCTGAGGAAACCACATTTCTTTGACAATCTCCCAGAGAATACTGTCCTGGCAATCATGTTTGTTGAAGCTCCATGCACCAACGTCTGCTACAAAGATGGACTACAAGCGATCAGGAATATTATCCATGGTGTCATAGCTCATTTGAACTCCAAGCTTTGTTACTTTGTCCCCACCTATAATTATTTCAGATCTGGGAATGACTTATATCTTCAGATCAATGGGTATTCACATTGGTCCTAAATATGCCAACATATCCATGACTGACTTAGAACAATGCTTCCTCAGCTACTGTCCCCAAAGACCTCTCATCTAATAAGATATACCAATGACATCTTTATCATCTGGATCCACCTGGACCAATCCACATAGCAGATTCATTTTCTGGACACTACTGTGCAACTACAGATTGGATATATAAGAGCCACCTTATACTGGAGACCCATGTACCATTGAACATATCTGCACACCACTAGTTTCCACTAGGGATGTCCAGATTTTATGAAATCCGTCCCATGTATGTTTTGTGGATGGTGTGGTGTCATTCATTCCAGCATCTGTTCGCAGACGGATTTGGGTTTTTCTATTATACGGAAAAATACATACATAAAGTTTGCAACATTTTACATAATTTATGTTAGTATGTAACATTTAGTGTATTCTCCCACATCCCATTCAACTTTTCCCTGCATATATTTTCCCGCATGGCATATCTAAATTGTGTATTTTACTTGCAAATACATGTGCATAACATTTTGGAAAGTAAAAAAAACCAACCAAACTAACTAACCAACAAAAACATGGAAGTCTGCAGACTCTGTGCAGCCTGAGGAGGACCAGTCTGCAACGGATTCCACAGGTCGGATTCTTAGAAATTTGAACTACTTTTAGTCCACCATGAATTTCTCCAACAACCCCAGTTTCTACACAGAACATACCAAAAGATCTACTGTCTATAGCCAAATTCTATAGACATCAAGCATCAATAGTTTTTTATTTGCCCAGGTTGATGCTGTTATTATTTTATGCTATCTTGCTGTTTTAGTCATTATTTTGTAATACTTTATAGATATTTTTTAATTAATTGTTACACCTAAATGACATGGAAGTTTTTCTAAACTGACAGGCTGGATATTGAAGTTTTAAATAGCTATTGCTTCTATTCATCCCTTTCCTTTTGACATAAGACAGATTCTAATAGAAGCGTCTGCAGCAATAAGATATAGTTAGACTCCAACTTATCTAAAATATGCATTACAGTTTTATTATTAAAGGCAACTTAAGCCACGATCCTATGCATGTTTGATCCTGTTGATCTTCCTGGATCACTCGGTGGCTTTTGATACCATTGATCATGGTATCTGACTGGATACCAATGGGAGTAGTATATCCCTGGATTATAACTTTTCCTTTTCCTGGTTTTATATGACTTTTTAAAAAAGTTTTAAATTCTGACTTTGTATATTGTGGTTTTGATTGTTTTAATTGTGAACTGCCTAGAGAGCCTTGGCTGTTGGGCAGTATCAATATGTAATAAATAAAAATAAAGTAGGAGGCACTGTGTATCAGTGGTTCCTCTCCTACTTGCAAGGTCAATTCCAGAGAGTGTTATTGGGGATTCCTGTTCCACCACATGGCTATTAAGCTGTGGGGTGCCACAGGGCTCTATTCTATCCCTCGTGCTGTTCAACATCTATATGAAGCCACAGGGTGAGCTCATTAGGGGTTTTGGAGTTGGGTATGCTGATGATACTCAGCTCTAATTCTCTTGTTTTCGGAGTCAGCTGGGGTGGTGAAGATGCTGGACCAGTGCCTGGAGGCTGTAATGGGCTGGATGAGGGCCAACAAACTGAAGCTGAATCCTTATAAGATGGAAGCTCTGTGGATTGGTGGTTCCTGAGTCCTAGAATTGGGTAAGCAACCTATTCTGGATGGGGTTGCACTCCCTCTGAAGGAGCAGGTGCCTAGCTTGGGAATACTCCTAGATCCATCCATGTCACTGGAGGTCCAGGTGGACTCTGTGGCCCAGAATACTTGGGGCCAGCTTCAGCTGATCCGCCAGCTATGGCCTTTCCTGGACAGGGATAACCTAGCCAGAGTAGTGCATGCACTGGTAACTTCCCGATTGGACTACTGCAATGCATTCTATGTGGGGCTGCCCTTGAAGATGTCTCAGAAGTTGCAGCTAGTGCAAAATGCAGCAGCTAGACTGCTGACCGGTACATCCCACAAAGACCATATAATACCAGACTTAAGGGAATTGCACTGGCTGCCTATATGTTTCTGATCAGAATTCAAGGTATTGGTAATGATATTTGAAGCCCTAAATGGCTTGGGACCTTGATACTTGAGGAAGCACCTCACCCTATATATGCCTGCCTGAGACTTGAGATCAGTTGAAGCCCTCCACCGTGTCCCACCAATGCGAGACATATACTAGAGCAGGACATGGGAGAGGGCTTTCTCTGTTGTGGCACTCCGACTGTGGAATGCCCTTCCCTTGGAAGTGCCAAGTAAAGCTATGGCTTTTTAACAAAGCCTTTGATAGCTAAATTCACCAGGCTTGCACATTGTTTTAGCTCTTTTAATTGGTTTTTACTGCTTTTAAATTTTATACTGGTTTTAGCTTGATTAATGGTTTAATTTGTTTTTAGCTGTGTATATTTATTGTTTTATAATGTTGTATAATTTTATCTGTATGCCTGAGATCCTAGTGATATAGGCTGGGATACAAATGTTTTAATACATAAATAATAAATAAATAAAATGTTTAGATTGGGGGATGCTGAGAGTTGTAGGATTTTTTTCTGTCTAAACATGCATAGGATTGCACCCTTAGGGATAATAAATTAACCCTTTTTGTTAGAAATAGACTGGGGCATTCTAATATATTTCCGTTCTTGTTTCATCTATCCCATAGACTTTGACCAGTGGTAATTATCACTGTCTGTACTTTCTGCATTTCAATCTCCCCCCTGACCTCAGTGTTTACCATTCCAACCAACCAACCATATATGGATATACACATTTGGAACTTAGTTAATACTTCATGCACTGGATGGAGTAGACTGTAGTCCACAACCGTTTCTACCATAATAAATGTATTAGTCTTTAAAGTGTCACAAGAGTCTGCTGTTTTCTCTGCAACTCACATGGCTACCACTCTGGATATTGTGTGCTGTGTGTGAGAGAAAGCCCAAGAGTCTGATTTCTAAAGTATCCTAAAGGATACATCTGAAACCTGCAACACTTAAGAATATGAATGAAGCAAAGTAATTCATCCTCTACAAGATAGTTTTTTTCTGGGTGATAGTGGGTTGTGTGGAACATAAAGGCTGCTATTGTACTACAAGTAGATGAGTAAGGTTTAACAAATAATAGCTTTTGTATTTTGGGTAATCAGGCCAATTTAGAAGTTAACTAAACATGGCCTCAAGAGTCTACATCCTTTATTTCGAATTACAGGAGCACTGAGCTGGGAGGAAGCAACTCAGAAAGCACTGTGATGATGTAATCACAGCCATGACTAGCAAAGAATCACATTATAAGAGAAATACTCAAAAGGCAATAACCAGCTTAGAACCTTCACTTGTAGTACAATATGCAGTACGCCAGAAATGAATATGATGTTGTGGATGATTACAGCAAATTCACATCATGAGATTTTGCATTTCAATCAGACAAAAATCCAAGATATGTAGAACATACATTAGGGCAGGATATGGTCCTTTGAATGTTATTCTCAATGCTCGTACCAGCAGCAACCGTCATCTGAAAAAGTGTGCAACAGAGAGTCTACTGAATTGAAAGGCTTTGTTTTTAAAATAACACAGTATATCAAAAAATTGTGAAGAAATAGCAGTGTCTTTAATTTCCACTCAACTGCAATAGTAAATTGTATTGTAAAGTGCAACTTAAAATATCTCTTTGAAAATAATAAAAAAATCACTATAGAATATGCATAATAACTGAAGGTTGATTGCAAAGTAAACAATACATTACTGATTAAAACCCATTAGAATATCAATACTTGTATGTTTAGGGTTTGGCTTAGATGACCTTGAAGTACATATGATTGAAGGGTTTACTGTTCAAGAATATGTTCTTACAGAGTAGTTCTGTGTAAGACTAATAGAAATAGATGAGAGTTGTACAATAGCAATACTATGTTAATTTACAGTTCTCATTCATTTTAATGGAATTTGAATGAGAGAACATCTGAGTTGTGTCCCACATTCAAATCAGCATGTCTTGCTAGTATTCACATCAAGAGAATTCAGTATATGGCACTTGCTGATATACATATTTATGAACATTATAAATCTAGAAATCATACATATATCATGCCAAGATTTGTTATACAAGTTACACATAAAAGTTAACAGAATTCATAATACAATATTAAGTACTAGCTGATATGCCTGGTGTTGCTCGGGTCTGTGGATAATGTTTATAACATTTATTTGATAAATAATAAATTTCTCTGTAACTTATTCATCTTTAGGTTGGTTAGGTTTTTTTTAGTTTGGTTGAGTTAGTAAATTGTCTTGTTAGAATCAATGGAAAATTGTGTTAATAAGAACTGTATTTTAAATTAGAGCTTCGTGATAAACTACATTTGTTTTACCTCCCATCGTGCTTTTGCCGGAGCAGCCGTCTAAACTTCGAAAACAATCAGGACACACAACACCCTTTCTACCAGCTAAAAAAGATGCAAACCTAAAAATATGTTTTCAAAATATACCCGGCATTGCCCAGATATCCGATTAACATATAGTAGGAAAGCGGATCTCAGTGGACGCGGGGAATTGTTGTATGCATGTGTGCTGAAGTTATTATTATGAAAAAGGGAAAGCAGCCAGAACACAGACCAGTGCTAGGGCTGTGAGTTAACTTTTAAACAAATTAAATTAATTTCTTTTTTCCCCTCTCTCACCCTCATGACAACCCTGCAAGGTAGGGCAGTCCTAGGCCTGTGAGGTAACGTTAAAACAAATTAAATTAGTTTCTCCATCCCGCCTCTCACCCTCAATGCATGGCCAGAGCCCCTTTGAAGTTCTCACCATGATTTTCCTTGTCCCCCACAGAAAACAAAAACTACAACTCCCGGCATGCCTTTTGATGTGGTACCTGACTTGCCCAATGGTAGTCCTGCTGCTGAAGCTCATGGGAAGTGAAGTCTGGCTGAGCAAGTCCACACTACACTGAGGGAGCTGGCTGGCTGACTCACAGGTAGCTTGGCCATTGCTGCTCGTGACAGATGCAGAGCTGTGACCTGCTTCCCTTCTGCCTAGTAACAAGGCAGCCAGCCCAGGCACTCTCCCTTCTGGCCCAGGCAGGATGGTGAGCTATTTCCAGATGATGGTTGCCAAAGCCCAATAAGTCTTCCCTCCCACCCAAGGCATGCTGGGAGTTGTAGGCGCAAGCCTAGCTCTCTGAATAATGTTGATCTTTGAATACATCTGAGGTGTGGTGGGAGAGCGGGCCTTCTTAGTTGTGGCACCCTGCTTAAGGATTTCTTTTGCCCAGGCGGGCTGGCCTAGTAACTGCATTAATGGCTTTTAAGTGGCAAGTGATTTTTTTAAAAATATATTTTCCAGGGCCTTTTAACTTAATGAGATTTTTTATGCTGCGGGTTTTTCCCGTTATAACTAAACCACAACGTTCCAAGACAGATGCAAGAATTACTTTAAAAAGTTTGATTTTTATGTAAAAGCCTGACTTTACTATTGAAACAGAAGAGTGAATGGAGGAATGACTGATATCCGAGGAGGCCAGAATGGAATTGAGGGGGGGGGGAGATGAGTGACAGTTGGGGAAAGTCAGTTAGAAGGAGAACAAAGACAGTTAGCGAGAGGTCAGGAAAGTGGGGGCTGTATTAGGACTGAGAGATAGTGACCTGGTTTGCTAACCCATACTTTATTTAAAATCAGCCACTCTACATACCAGTACTACACCTCCCAGCATGCATTTGGCAGACCGCACATGCCCACATCCTCTGAGACGTCCTCTTGTTGCCGACACTGCTCCTCGATAGAGCGTGAAGGAGTAGCATCACCAAGGAGGGGACGTAAGCAGCTGTCAGTGGACATGCCCAGCTCCAGCCAATCCCGCTAGGATTGCCTCGTCCTGCACTTCTCACCCACCAAGTGCTGCTTCTGGAGCCTGTACTGAAGGTCGGGGGCTGGACCAGGCACTTTTCCCCCTTTGTCGGGTCTGTTTCTGGGCATGAGCAGAGTGCCTCCCCTTCCTCCCTCTTAAGGGCAAAAGTTGTGCGCTCGCTTCCCGCAGATTCCGAGGAAACAGTGATATCAGGATGAAGTGCCTTTGAGCATGTTTGGCTCCTCAAAGTCACGCGTTGTATCTAGTCATGATTTTAAAAACATGCAGAGGGCAGGAGGAGGCACCGCAAATGGACACAGCCCATTTATGTGGGTTGTTTCCTTTTCTGTGGAATTGAGTTGACTGTTTGAGACCAACCTTAGGAGTCAGGCCTATGAGGGAAATGCACAGTTTCAGCTGGTGTGTTTTTACTTTATGTATTTTTCTTCAACTAAATTTGCATAAAATTCTGGAAAGTTAAAAAAAATGTTCTGCAAGTCCATGGAATCTGTGAGACTCAGGAAAAGCTGGTCTGCTGCAGGAGACACAGGTCGGATTCATGGAAATCCGAACCCATTTGATTCCATTGTGGATTTCTCTGACATCTCTAGTGTTAAAAGCCATGGTTATCCTAAATTAGATTTTCATGACAGATTATTAATAGAGTGGCATGCTAACTCAAAGACACCTATGTATTATCTCTGTCCAGTGTCTCAGAACACAGTACTTATATGACCTGAGCCAAAAATTCAGCATATGCTTCATGGTGCATATAGGAGCTTTCATGAGCAGTCTTCACTATTCACTTAAGGGATAGACAGGTATTTTTCCTAATAAATACATGTGCACAAACCTCAACAGCCTCTATTGAAATGAACAAGGAAACCATTGTGGGCTTAAGATGAATCAGCATCAGTGTCCCTGCAACCATAAGTTAGATACAATGGCAAGCAAATATATTAATGATGATATGACATAACTTCTAACCCTATCAATTTAAATTGGAGACTTCTGGGAGTCAACCCACAGCCCATCTCCACTTAGTTTTACTCCATCAACCCATTATTCTCCCTCATTTTCTTTCTTTTGTTTTTGGACAGGACAACTAGGTTCATCATAAATTCTCAAATGTAACTGTTCCCAAGTGGGTAAGAGGCACGAAGTTACCTCTGATCAGAAATGAGTTGTTAAATTTGGCACAAATATAATGGTGCAAAATCCAGCCCCCCTCACATTTTAAGTCCCATTGATTTCAATGGGAGAGACTTAAGGGGCTCAACTCATTCATAAAAATCAATGGGATTTGAAGGTGATTTAGCTTTGGATGCGTCCAGATGAGGCTTTTATTCTCAAATCGTCCTGTCATTTTTACAAAATTTTCAGTGGTCCAGACATTGTTGTCTTCCATTTGTAACCCTCCTGTGTTTTCCCACCCTCTTCTTTATTCTTTTTTCTTATCAGAAAAAGAAAATCTGTTGAGGAAAAAATGGAATAACTGCACAATGTCTTTCACTGGTAGTGTTAGAAGCCCTTTACCTGAAAGCGCCCTTTGGCTGGACAGTGCCTATGGTGTTAATCCAGCTAAAATCACTTTCAGGTCCTATCAATTTAAATTGGAAAGAGTTAACATATACGTTTAACTCTCAAATTGAAATCAATGGCACATCAAATACATTTAACTTTGGCTGGATCACAAATTGTAGTATAACTCCTATTGGACTTTTTATTCCTAAATGTCATCTTTGTCCATTAAACCGTCTCTGCAAGCAACTTCAGCAAATTACTCTATTGTTTATTTCAAAACTCTAAATCACTTCAAGATCTTGTGAACTTCAAGGGAGAATGGAGCCCCCTTTATGCATCAATTGTGTAAGGAGCATCATTCATGCCTTAGAAAGGGACCGTGGGTCTGCACCTCTGGCCCCACACCTGAGGTCACACAGCTCCTTAGCTCCATCCCTGACATCCATGTGTGACACATGAATATCTGAAGGGGAAAATGTGCATGTGTGGGCCTTCCACATTTGCTGGAACCCTGCATAACCAGGTTTCCAAAATTCATGGAAAGCCTTTGAATATCGAAGTCTATGCACATAGGGTTTTCCTCGTCTAACACATGAGCATCAAGGGAACAGTCAAGAAATTGCCTGACCTTGGGGGTATGTCCAGAGGCACAGCCCACTACCCCTTTCTATGTATGATGCTTCTTCACATAATTTACTCATGAAGGGGGCTTCTATATCCAAAGTATATAATTTCATAAACTCCCACCCCCCACCCCAGCAGAATATCCATCCCGTCATAAAATGCAATTTGGGAATATTCTGCTGGAAAGAGCAGGGAATAAGATAAGCATTCCCAAAGGTTATTTGTTCTACAGAACCAATGCAGTGGCTTCCCTCTTCAAACTCAGGAAGCTCCAGTTAAAATAATCTTGGGCAGAAGGAAAAGACCTCTGCCAGAGATTGTGAAGAGCAGGGTTAAATGAGCAAGTGTCTGGCACAGTATAAGACATAAAGATTTATGTTGATAAAGAAAGACAAGAGACCCCTTCCCCACTGAGTCTGTATCAATGCCTTACCACACTATGTGCGGAACAACAGCCAGAGTTCCAGATTCTGATCCTCTGAAGCCAGGCAGACAAACCCAGTGAACACACTTTAGCCGCCATACCACAAACAATCATTTCGTCTGCATCAGTTAACACAGTGCTCCAGGCTTGGCAGGTGGGATAGATCTGCCCAGCTCTGCCCAATCTACCATCAAGAACCCTTAGAATAAAGTGCAGTGGCACAGGATTTTGTAATAGCTTTTAGCTTTGTGGACTTTAAAGGCCATAAGAAGCACTGCTAATCCTTACCCCTTCCCTTCCACTGTTTAGGCACTGACAGGTAGCTTACAGTCCTTGGCTGATGGCAGATGGAGGGCCAGTGCTGATATATTGGTGAGGTCACAATGCCTTCAGCATTCATATCACACCTGATTCTATGATGCTCTGCCTCAGAAAAGTGGCACACACAGCTAGGGTGACCACACGGAAAGTAGGACAAGGGCTCCTTTATCTTTAACAGTTGTATAGAAAAGGGAATTTTGGCAGGTGTCATTTGTATACATGCAGCACCTGGTGAAATTCCCTCTTCATCACAACACTTAAAGCTGCAGGAGCCCTGCTCTCTTTTGTATCTGGTCACTCTAGTATAGCTAGTGCAGCTTTACCTGTTGTGATGAAGAGGGAATTACATGCATAAAAATGACACCTGCTGAAATTCCCTTTTCTCCTCAACTGTTAAAGATACAGGAGCCCTGTCCTCCTTTCCATAATGTCACTCTACACACAGCCATAACTTATATTGGCATGGCTTCACATTTCAATGTTATTTTATTTTGAGACCATCTTCCAAGGTTACTGAATGTCGAATTGACCTCGTTTTCTGCCTTCACTACTGCATGCATTACATTCATGCCACAAGTTACTTTGCTTTTTCTAAGTAAAATAGGACTGATTCACTAGCACTGCAGGTTGAATTGGTGATCTTTTTTATCATGCCCTATTAGTTTTACCCGCTTAATAGTGCCATTTTGTTCAGGATCCAACAGGTCCTTTCATTGATCCAGGAACCTAATCGAAGTCCAAGTACCATTCAAGTCATGGATGCCATTTTCCTCAATGACTGTTACCCACAAACAAAACTTCCTGAAATACAGAAAACTAATGATCAAAATAATATTTGACATTGGGCATGTATTTGAATCCTTCAGATTTTCCTCATGGTTTAAATCAATAACAGCCAGAAAGTCCCCAATCTGGATCAAAACCTCAGAACAAGGAGAAGTATCACTGGTATGTATCACTGAGACCTGGGTGGGTGAACTGGGAGGGGTTACTCTCACTCAGCTTTGCCCCCCTGGGTACTCGGTGCAGCACCAGCACCGACTTCAGGGCCGGGGAGGGGGGGTTGCCGTGGTCTATAGAAATACGATCTCCCTCTCTAGGCTTCCTGTTCATTCGAGTGCTGGTCTTGAGTGTCTGTACTTTGTGTTGGGTACCCGAGACAAATTAGGGATTCTGCTGGTGTACTGCTGCCCAACAGTCTCCCTGCCTGAGCTGAAGGAGGTTGTCTCGGACCTGGTGTTGAGGACCCCCAGGATGGTGGTCCTGCGGGATCTCAAATTCCATGCGGAGGCTCCTGCATCCGGAGCGGCTCAGGACTTCATGGCTGCCATGACAGCCATGGGGCTGTCTCAACATGTCATCGGCCCAACGCATGTAAAAGGACACACTCTTGACCTGGTTTTCTCGGGTGGACAGGAGGATGGTGATCTGAAAGTGGGGGAACTAACATCTACCCCCTTGTCATGGTCGGACCACTTTCTATTGAGGTTTAGACTTTTGGCATCCTTTCCCCTCTGCAAGGTTGGGGGGCCTATTAAAATGGTCCGTCCCCGGAGACTAATGGACTCCAATGGATTCCAGAGGGCTCTGGGGGATTTTCCTGCTGATATGGCCGGTGCTCCTGTCGAAGCCCAGGTTGCTCTGTGGAATGCAGAGATGACCCAGGTGGTTGACATGATTGCACCCAAGTGCCCTCTCCCTCTGAGCAGAGCTCAGCCAGCTCCTTGGTTTACACGTAAGCTGAGGGCAATGAAGCAAAAGGGGATACGGCTAGAACGCAGGTGGAGGAAAACTCGTGCTGAGTCTGATCGGACACGGGCTAGAGCTCACTATTGAGCCTACTCTGTGGCGGTGAGGGTGGCGAAGAGACAGTTCTTCTCCACCAGCATTGCATCTTCACAGTGTCGTCCGGTGGAGCTTTTCTGGGTGGTTCGTGGCCTACTATACTCTGGGCCAGGGTGAGAGATGGTGGAACCCTCGGTAGCACGCTGTGACGAGTTTGCACAGCACTTTGAAGATAAAGTCGCTCAGATTCGTCTTGAATTGGACACCACGCTTAATGCAGCTCTGCTAGTAGAGGCGTTCAGAGCACCGTCTGGTCCAGTTTTATTGGATGAGTTTGAGTTACTGAGGCCTGAGGATGTGGACAAGGTGCTTGGCCAAGTCCGGTCGACCACTTGTGTGCTTGACTCTTGCCCATCGTGGCTAATTACATCAAATAAGGATGGGACCGCCGGCTGGGTCCAGGAGGTTGTAAATGCCTCCTTGAGAGAGGAAGTGGTGCCGGCCTCGTTAAAAGAGGCGGTAATCAGACCACTCCTGAAAAAGCCTCACCTGGACCCGGAAGATGTTAACAACTATAGGCCGGTGGCGAACATTCCTTCCCTGGGCAAGGTGCTTGAGCGGGTGGTTGCAGGACAACTCCAGACACTCTTGAATGAAACGGATTATCTAGATCCATTTCAATCGGGTTTCAGGCCTGGTTTTGGAACAGAAACTGCCTTGGTCGCCCTGTGGGATGACCTTTGCCAGGAGAGGGACAGGGTGAGTGCGACCCTGTTGGTTCTCTTGGACCTCTCAGCGGCTTTCGATACCATCGACCATGGTATCCTTCTGGATAGGTTGTCTGGGCTGGGAGTTGGAGGCACTGCACTGCAGTGGTTCCGCTCCTACTTGGATGGCCGTTTTCAGAAGGTGGTGCTGGGGGATTATTGCTCGGTGCCATGGCATTTAAGCCATGGGGTTCCACAGGGCTCTATTTTATCCCCTATGCTGTTTAACATATACATGAAGCTGCTGGGAGAGGTTATCTGGAGATGTGGGCTGAGATGTCATCAATATGCGGACGACACCCAGTTCTACCTCTCCTTTTCATCAAACCCAGGTGAGGCAGTGGCTGTTCTGAATCAGTGCCTGGGCATGGTAATGGACTGGATGAGGGCTAACAAACTGAGACTCAATCCAGACAAGACGGAGGTACTGTTAGCGGGTGATTCATCTGTCCGGCGAGGTGATGTTCACCCTGTTCTGGAGGGAGTTGCACTCCCCCTAAAGGATCGTGTCCGTAGTTTGGGGGTGCTCTTGGATCCAGAACTGTCACTTGAGGCACAGGTGAACTCGGTGGCAAAGAGCACCTTTTACCAGCTTAGGCTGATATACCAACTGCGCCCTTAACTGGACTGAGATAGCCTAGCTACAGTTATCCTTGCTCTCATAACCTCTCGTTTGGATTACTGCAATGCGTTATACGTGGGGCTGCCTTTGAAAACGGTCCGGAAACTTCAGCTGGTACAAAACAGGGCAGCCAGATTGTTAACGGGGACTGGCCAACGAGACCATATTACGCCAGTCCTTTTCTAACTTCACTGGCTGCCGATCCAGGTCCGGGCCCAATTCAAAGTGCTGGTACTAACATTTAAAGCCCTACACGGCTTGGGGCCAGGTTATCTAAAGGAACGCCTCCTCCCATATGTACCTGCCCGGACCCTAAGATCATCTACAGGTGTCCTTCTCCGTGAGACCCTGCCAAAGGAAGTGAGGCAGGTGGCCACTAGGAGGAGGGCTTTCTCCGCTGTGGCACCCTGGTTGTGGAATGAGATCCCCAGAGAGGTTCGCCTGGCACCTACTTTGTACTCTTTTCGTCGCCAGGTGAAGACTTTTTTATTCTCCCAGTATTTTAACAGTTAAATGAACTCAATTTTAATCCTTGCTGTTTAAAAATTGTATTTTAAACTGTATTAATTACTGCTGCTTGGTTTTATTCTGGTTGTGTTTTTATATTGTATGTTATTCTGTGTTTTTAGATTGTGCCTTGTTTTATATTTTTAAAATGATTTCATAATTTTAATTTTTGTGAACTGCCCAGAGAGCTTCGGCTGTGGGGCGGTATAAAAATGCAATAAATAAATAAATAAACTCTTTCTCTCCTGCCATTTGCTATTTATTCCTTCCAGCTGCTATTCGTTGCAATTTTCAGTGGGATTTCCCTGTACATAGTCTAATGTCTGGATTACTCGGCTCCTGTGGCTGCTGTTCATTAAAGTCACATCTAGTTTGACCTTCATGATCCTTCTAAGAAGAGTCCTATGACCTACTGATGATCTTAGCTGATCATTGGCATCAAATATACATTCAAGATCTGGCAATGAATCCATCCAACTAATTTCAGCATCATTACTAATTCTATGGTCTTTGCAATCCGTTCTAACAAACTGATCCTATTCATATTTAGTTGGAAGTAATTCTCTTTGATGTACTTTTTGTTATTAATAGCTCATGTGTTGGCTATGACCAGGAGTGTTTTTGCCCAGTTTTTGCTGGTGCACCACCTGTGGTTGTCCCTGCTATGATCAGAACTGGCCATGGTTCCATATGTACACAACACACACTATGTGAGGCTACTCTGAAAAACCACTTGGAAATTTCAAATAGTGCAGAATGCTGTGGCTAACATTTAACTGGGGTAAAGTGCTGGGATCATGTGATTCCTTCATTGTATCACAAAGATGCAGAACCTCAGGCCTGGGGATCAAATCTGGCCCTCCTGAGGTCCCAATCCAACCCTCTGGCCTTCCCCAGATGACCCTACCTTCTTCCCTGGCCCACCTCCTTTCTACCCAACCACTGATCATTGAGTCATTTTCTGGATTTTGTGCTGTTTTTCCCTCCGTTCTAAAAGCTTGAAATGGCCCTCTTAAGGCTTAGTTACTGGCAGTAAGAGCTTGAAGCTAAAATATGCTGGTATTTTGCCTTCAGCCCTACCGGCCACTGGAATGCAGCCCCTGAAAGCTTTCCCAAAATAGAATTCAGCCTCAAGCTAAAAGAAGTTTGTACCCCTGTTGTATCAGCTGCGTTGGTTGCCAGTTCATTTCTGAATTCAGTTCATAGAGGTGTTGGTTATTATCTTTAAAGCCCTAAACAGCTTCTGGCAAGGTGGCTTAAAGGAACATCTCCTCCAATGTGAATCTCCTCACCCTTTAAGATCAGCTGTTGCACCCCTTCTCTGTAAACTTCGCTGCCTTCTGAGACACAGTTGGTGACAACACAAGATAGGCCTTTCTCTGTGGTCGGGCCCCATATGTGAAACACTGTGCCCCAATATGTTAGGTTATCTCCCTCTCTATCTGTATTCCACTGACAATGGAAGATGTGCTTAGAAACATAAGAAGGGCCATTCTGGATCAGACCAAGAGTCCATCTAGTCCAGCACCCTGTTAACAAAGTGGCCAACCAACTGTTGACCAGGAACCCACAAGCAGAACACGGGTGCAACAGCACCCTCCTGCCCATGTCCCCCAACAACTAGTGTACATAGGCTTATTGCTTGTTTGCTTGTGTTATTGCCTAGTTTAATTTGTTAATGACTAGTTTTGGCTCTTTGTGTTTTTGTCTTGATGCTGCTTTTACTTTGGCAATTCTGTTTTAATGATGGATTCTTGTTATTTTTATGTCTGCTTTTCGGTTTTGTAAGAAACTTTGAGCTACCTCTTTTTGGAGGGAAAAATCCAGATAGAAATTGTTCTATGAATAAAAATAAATGTTACTGTGCACAGGAGGGTAACCTGAGTCTCTCTCTCTTTCTTTTTTAAATAGGGATACAAAGATATAGATGGTTTGCCCAGTGAGAATAGCTTGTTATCTATTATATTCCCCTAACTACAATGTTAAAATCCGGAGCACTTGAAGTTACATTTATATGTTCCTTGCACAATGCTTAGAACTACCCTTCATTCGGTGAATGACTTGATTTATACTTGCCCACTCTCTTTAGGTCCATCAAAGTTGCCTTTGTGACTGTCACCTTATCTTTAACAGTCAGCTTGTTCTATGCAGACATGGATCTTTTGTTGTTAAGAGTACTGAATCAAGCAGACTGTTTTTGTTTCTGGCTCCCTTCAAAAATAAATCACTGAATTTATTTGGCTTTTGGCTTTCTCCCCTATCATCCTTAGCCAGCCAATTTCACGTTATGGTAACATCTTCAAACCAGTTATTTGGGAGGACTGCCACCAAAACCAGTCAGGTTACTGTCAAGTCGACTGTGTCTGGATCTCAGCCTTGGAGCCTTTCCGTACACACATCCCATCCACAATACCTTAACCATTCTGCGATCATTTACAGCCCTGCCCAAGATCTTCACTCACCACCCTCCTTCTCCAAAGATCTCCTGCTGCCATAAAAGACTCCATCTTTGCTGCCTCATATGCTTGGAACTGCCACACAAAAAAACTGTGTGATGTCACCTCTCTTACTTCCTTCAAATGCTTCTTCACCTTGTTCCATGAAGACTTAGGTACAAACTCCTTGTTCCTATGTCTCAATGCCATTCAGCCTGTAACTAATCCTAAGCACATGTAACTGAAACAACCACATACCCTCCCCTCCGATTCCTCTGTTGTTACAATCTAAGTTCCATGGGGCAGAGATCTGGCCTCTTGTGCTCTGTAAAGCAAGCCCCCTGCTTCCTTTAAGGAACATGGTCAGAGAACACTACACAGACACTGTAAATGATCATCAGGGGATGTAGAAAATTGATGCCTCGGGCATTCTTGGTCTGTGTGCTCACCCACCATATTTAAGAAGTCAGATTTCAAGCCCTTTGATTTATACAGATTCAGGACTGAGAAATATGTGGACAGTGGATCATGAAATCTCATAAACCAAAGGGAGTAAGTAGTAAAACTTCCAGCATTCCTGACCATTGGCAATCCTGGCTGGGGCTGCTGGGAGATGAAGTCCAAAACATCTGAATGGTATGAAGTTGGGAAAAGATGGAGTACTAAATGGGATTTCAGTGCATAACACAGATCCTTAACAATCCCCCAAATATACTAACCCTTACAGCCTCGATAACATTCCCTCCTTTCATTTCCCCAGATTCCCAAATCCATATTGTTTGAAAATCTGTGTCCAATAAAACAGAAACATTTTGTAAAATAAGCAAATGCATCCAAATATGCTTGCTTTGAATAATTATGTTTTAGCCATTCCCTAGTTGCAGAATTTCCTGGATGGATATGATGAACACGAGAAAAACATGGATAATACAATCAGTGGGTAAAAGGTTTCCTTTTATTATTAACCCCCTAACCTCTATACAGATACCCATTTTTGTAACAACATTATTTATTGGGTGTTAATACTGAGGTTTAAGTAAAATAACTACGGGCACAATCCTATGCATGTGTAGACAGAAAAAAAATCTACATCTCACAGCATTTTCTTTTCTATCTAACCATGCACAGGATTACACCCTAAGCAACATTTTTTTTTAAAAAAAAATACTCTTAAATCTCCTTAGCGTTAAATGTAATCAGAATTAAAACTATCAGTTTGGTTTTTCATTTTGTGAAAGGAAAAAAATGCATAGGCAAAAGTAAAAAAAAAAAGGAAAGGAAAAAAGAGCAAGGTATTAAATTCATTTTATTTATTTTTGCAATACTTCTACCTGTGGAAATCAGGATAATTTCCTTTTCTAGTTCCCCAGTCTAATATAAATAGACTTATTTTCCACTGTGTGTTCAACTGAACTGTAAGCGAATGATGATCAGGCACCCCCAGCTATCAAAAAGGAATTTCCTGAAAGTGATTAGATGTGCTTCACAGGTATGCTTCAGCAGAAAGTAATCATACAACCAGCTGCACACCATGGGAAGCAGCTTAGTAAAACATATCTTAGAACAAATTCATCATGTTGGCTTGAGAACACATTATTACGGTAAGAAAATGTAGATTCTAAGCCTCCTGCTTTTCTGATCGTGTTAGTTTCAGGGCGGGGAACTTCTTTCACTCCAGGGGCTGAATTTAGTTTTGGAGAAGTTCTTGTGAGTCCCAAGCTTGTGCTGAGTGGGGCTGAAAACAAAAGAGGTGGGGCCAAAGGCAAAAAGGCGGGACCAAAAATAATATATATACACAGCATAGTTTAGTTTAAAGTAGGCTGACCAAATGAAAAGGAGGACAGGGCTCCTATATCTTTAACAGTTGTATTGAAAGGGGAATTTCAGCAGGTGTCATTTGTATGCATTCAGCACCTGGTGAAATTCCATCTTCATCACAACAGTTAAAGCTGCAGAAGCTATATTAGAGTGACCAAATACAAAAGAGGGCAAGACTCTTGCAGCTTTAACTGTTGTGATGGAAATGGAATTTCACCAAGTGTTGAATGCATAGGAATGACACCTGCTGAAATTCCCTTTTCAATACAACTGTTAAAGATATAGGACCCCTGTCCTCCTTTTCATATGGTCAGCCTATTTAAAGGTCTTACTGCCAGTAAGTAAGCCTTAGGAGAGGTAATTCAATCTTTTAAAAAGAAGAAAACTGCTGGGAAGCCACCCAACCATCAGTGATTGGTGAAAAGGGGCTGGAGGAAGGGGGTGTGGCTATGTGGGGAACCCCAGAATCCAGAAGGTCTCGGAGCTTCAGCTTCCCCACTACTGTACTAGAAGCTGCCCTATGACTGCAATTGAAGGATGAGCCCACACCTGCTCACCTTACATATAACTGAGATGCATCTGTCTGAAAACTGAGAGGAGGTTTGGGATTTAATATGTAGGGACAGTAGGTTGTAGCAGGCGGTGGGGATTTGGGACTAGCATTCCACTCCCTGCTTGTTTACTGGGAAGTGTTACTGAATTCAGTGGGGCTTAACCAGAAGAAAGCATGTATAAGAGTACAGCCCAGGAAGAGTATGTACAACCCTCGTTTTATTGAACATCTCTATGATGCCTCCTCACCTGTACATCTGCAAATAGATGGCATAAGAGTGGTGGAGATTTAGTCCAAGCTGAGCCCCCAATGACCAGGAACAGGCCTGTGTTTTTAATGTGGCACTCCAGTTGTTGAATGGCAGTATAGAAATATAATTATGTTATAGAGCTTCCTCCATAACAAAAATCATGTGCAATTCCCATTTTTATTGATTTAGTTCTCATGCCTGCCATCCCTCAGACTGTTAATGAATTTCTGGACCACAGAGAACAATGTTGATGGCTCCTATCTGTTTCCTGAGACACTGCCTCTCCCCTAGCTAGTGCAAAACACTGCCACCTTATTCCTGATGAATGCAGGGATGTGTAAACACATTCCACTAGTGTTGCAACACCTACCCAGGCTGCCTATTTGCTTCTGGGTCCAGTTCGCGGTGCTGGCTTTTAGCTTTAAAGCCCTTGATGGTTTAGCATGTCTCTCCCTATATCAACTTATACTCCACCTGCATTCATTGGATCAAAGCCTGTACTGTGTATTGTCTTCATTTGCTGAAGTAAGAGACTGCCAGAAGCAGGGCCTTTGCTGCAGTTGCCCTGAGATTATGGTATGACTTTCCTGTTGAAAAGGGATACTCTCTCTCTCTCTCTCTCTGACTGTTGTAAAGCTTTTGGTTGCCGTTTGGCTGCTAATTGTGACTTGCTGTTCTAATCTCCTCCCCCCCCCCCCCCACGGGTATAGTTGTTTTGGTTTGCACTGTTTTGGATGGTGTTGTTGTGGATTTTACATATGTTCCTGTGTTTTTATTTTGAAGAAAATGTAGCATACAACCACCTTCAATGAAATTAATACTTCTCTTGGTTCCTTGGCCTTTGCCAGCTACTCTCTCCCATCCATCTTGTCTTTTGGCCCTATATCAACCTTCCTGAACCTGGTGCCTTTCAGACATTTTGGACTTCAACTTCTATCAGCCAAAGCCAGCAAGGCCTATGGTCAGGATTCCTGGGAATTGTCATCCGAAACATCTGGAGGGCACTAGCTTGGGGAGGCTGCCTATATATTGCAATAGCAACTTTAAAAAATGTAGCTTACATCAAGACCATATTTTCAAAATCACAAGGCTTTGAATCAGTACTTAGTCAGAGCATCAATCTTGCAAGGAATCAGAATTTTCTTGGAGACCTTCCAACAAACTATCAACGCTCATGCCCACGTAGAAATTGATCTACAAAAAGACTTACTGCATTAATTAGGGAATATTTCTCCTATTTCCAAATTGGGTGGTGGGGGTGGGGAATGAAACACTGCTTGGAGTTCATAGCAATGTCTGGGGAAAGCTCCCTTGAAGAGAAACCTGAAATATGAAATGCTTTTAATAAAGCTAAGGCTGAACTTTCTGTTATTTCAAAGCAGACTTTCCCAATCTAGTGTTCTC
The DNA here is from genome assembly GCA_029215795.1 of Anniella stebbinsi. NCBI lineage: Eukaryota > Metazoa > Chordata > Lepidosauria > Squamata > Anniellidae > Anniella > Anniella stebbinsi. The sequence goes on along the minus strand of JARDYH010000003.1, from coordinate 50,997,786 downwards.
CAGATGTGTTAGACTATAATTCCCATCACAAGACAGCATGTTTGCTGAGGATGGTGGGAATTGTTAGCCCACTACATCTCGAGGGCTTCGGGTTGGGGAAGGTTGCTTTAAAGCATTATCTTGGTGGCTGTGTGCGGGGGGACCCATAATAAAATGGCAGCACTCCACTTGGTAATGAATTCTACATGTACAGCCAGGAGTCATGCCCCTCAACATGGCATCCCTGCAGCAAACATAAAATGTGTCCACCTTTTTGATAGCAGAGATCAAATTGCAATCCCCACCTATAGGCAACATCTGACTAGACTTAATTTTGTATCTAGTTTATAGGAAAATAGCCCTGATGTGAAACCACTGTTCTTCCAATTTTCTACCTGGCACAAAAGAAAAAGAAAAAAATCAGAATTCAATAGAAGACTTTTGTCTTCCTAAACTATAGGATAGGAATACTGCATATTTGACAGCTACTGCATTTAACTCATGGTGTCTGGTTAATTCTATTAATCCACAACTTCTAATGGTTATAGACTACGTATGCTTTAACACTTCCAATCACAAATTGTAATTCTATGCTGGATTATCTTCAGAATACTAAATAGAATGGTGCACTTCAAATAAAGTTGCATAATTTACAACACTGGGGTATTCAAAATGAATAGCCCAAGACATACACTATACATACCTTGACACCGTTGCCAAAACATTTCCTTGAATATTTCATCCAACACAAACAGTGTGATATAGGTACATAGAATGTGGGCAGGGAGCTTATTCGCTCCCCCCAACCTTTCACTGCTCTTTGCAAAACAAGGTTAGAATTAGAATAAAATGTCAAAACCTTGCAATCCTTCACAAGCAAATGTCAACAACCAAGCAAGAACATCAGCATTGCCATGCATTCAAAAAGTCTTCAAAAGAACAAATTCTGAAGTACAAAAAAATTAATGAAATCTAAACATATCTCAAGAACAGTCAAATCAACAGCTTCACCAAACAACGCACTCTACCATACTGACCTATAGAGCAGTGCCAGCATTGTCCCTCACTCCAGCCTCAGTCTTCACAGCCCACTCTTTCTCATGAACCCAAAAGATCTCCTATTATAAGAGCAGAGTTAATCCCATTTCCCCAGCCCACATCTGCAGCTCATCATCTCCCACCAAAGGCTCAATGGCTCCTGCTCTAGGGAACCTTCTAAACTACCATTGGAAATGATGAGTTGCAGACACCGGGACAACAACTCAAGCTGGTGAGACAAAAACAATTTTGCTGTGAATGCTAACTGAATGGAAGGTCAAACTCCAGTGCTGCCAATGAAGACATCAAAACATACACACCCTTCAGCGTCCCATCACTTGATTCCCAAAATATCTCCTGTAAACACAACTATACCAATACTGCCATCCAGCCAAAAATGACTACTCAATAACCCCCCCTCCATGCATTGAGAACATATTCTGATTCTAATCTGTTCCTGCTATATGGATGAGAGGGAAACACACATGGAGGTCATTTATCTGTATAAGAACCAGACATGTGAACTAATTTAAAAATCAAATCTCCTTGGGGAAATAAAAAGAATAAAAGTAAACTAGGATGCTAGTATTAGGGGTCATGCACATCCCTACTAAAAATGTGCTCCTCAGCCAAAGACATTTTGCTGCCTGAGGTGGGCTAAGAATGATGCTCCCTACCCAGGTTAAGGTGCATAGAAACCAAGGCTGGATGAGTTATTTGGCAGATGAGACAGAAAATCCCACAAGTCTCTCCATCTGGAAGTAAAAATATAACAGTAATATAAAAAAGTGACTAACAATTTGTTACCCTTTCATGACACCCAAAGTCAACTGCCTGAGGTGGCTGCCTCACACTGTCTGATGGTAGAGCTGGCCCTGCCCTCAGCCTTGGGTTAAACTGCAATAGCGAAAGTTGTGACACTCTGTTTCCAACTGGTGCCCCAGGAAAACCCAAAGTTCCTAACTGATTGCTTGCTTTAGCCAATGTCTGTTACTCCTAAAGGCCTATGGAGAAGAAAAGGAACCCAGCTCATTCCTCAGGAGTCCTGATGCCCCCTCCGCACAGTTTATTTTGTTTGTGCAGACTGACTATAATAAAATAATAATAATAATAATAATAATAATAATAAATTATTTCTAATCTGCTTCTTCCTCTGGATTGAGGCAGGGAACAACAATAAATATAAACACAAAGACCATAAAATAGATAAAACATTAAAAACAAATAAAACTAATACATTATTAAAATATCGTAAAATTCAACTAGGTAGGCCTGCCGGAAGAGATCAGTCTTCACGGCTCTCTTAAATTTAAGAAGACTGGGAGCGACAGAAGAGAAGGTCCTCTGGGTAACACTCGTCAGCCTAGTTCTTGGTGATTGAAGTAAATTCTTCCCTGAGGACCTGAGTGTGCGGGGCAGATTATAAGGGAGAAGGCGATACCGCAGGTAACCTGGACCCAAACCATGTAGGGCTTTAAAGGTAATAACCAACACGTTATACTTTGCCCGAAAAATAATTGGCAGCCAATGGAGTGATTTTAAGACTGGTGTAATGTGGTCACCCCTAGGTGTACCAGCAACCAACCTGGCTGCCATATTCTGAACTAGTTGAAGTTTCTGGACTAGGCACAAAGGTAGCTCTATGTACAGCGCATTGCAGAAGTCGAGCCTCGAAGTTACCAGCGCATGCACTACCGTGAAACCTTTGGTGTTTCTCTCTTTAAAGCATGTTCCTTGCCATGGACTCCTATATTCATTATATTTGGGACTTCAACTATTCCAGCTGAGGCGGTCAATTGGTTGCAGAATCCCATCCCCAATAGTATCTGTTGCTCAGTATATATAGTCACTAATAAAAGTAGCCAAAGCTGAAAGGTTTGTGTCCTGCCAAGTACTTGCTCTGTCTTGAATATTATGCAGTTTGCATCAAGACACAGACCCGTCTAGATTAGCAAACACACACAGTGGATTGGACCTAGACAAAGTCAGTCATGTTTTAGTCCCACTGTAATTATGACAAGCTTAAGTCCCATTGATTCTAATGGGACAGAAGCATGACTAATTTAGGACACAATCCTATGTATGTTTAGACTGGAGAAAGCCCTACAACTCCCAGCATGCCCCATTGTGTCCCTAGTCTGGATCCAATACACAGATTTCAAGTACAATGGCATATAATTCACCAGGGATGGCATTTAGAGTTGGTTTAACTCTTCTGCTACCAGGCAGACATATATGTGATTACGGGAGCAAACCTGATTGCCGCCTAAAGCATGGCCAATATGGACTGTGGTTCGGTGATAAGGCACATGCTTTGCATGCAGAAGATCCCAGGTCCTATCCCAGGATGAAGGGATCTGACTCAGTATAAAGCAGCTTCCTTGTGTTTCTATGATCCTAACAGTTTGGCACACTTGTTAAAGCCATTTGCAGTTCCTGTTTTCCATTAGTTGTAAATTTGTAACTTGCTTTCCACATGAGCCTCCAAAAACAAACAAGCGAAATCATGGAAGACAGGTGAAGTGCTGGATGACTAATGTTGTTGGGTGTCAGGTGCTTCATAAACAATTCACTAGGCTGGCCTAGTGAATTGTGAGCTGAGGGTTTGGCATTTTGTTATGAGAAGAAACTGTCTCTGTTCTCTGCTTATCTCTAACTGTAGGCCGAAGCCTTGAGTTCTGTGAGAACGAAAGTTGTTTAGAAAAAGGTGGGGGCTCTCTTGCAAGATGTCCCTCACATTGTGTCGTCATCAAGAGGAGGTTGAACTGTGCCGCCCTGTTGGCACAGGAGTTTAGGATTACAGGCCTGAAGCCCTGTCTGTCAAAGTAGCTTAGAATTAGCCAGCCTTAGCTACGTCCTAAGAGTAATTCCTTTGCTAGGAATTATCTCGTCTACTGCTCTTGTGTCTCTGCTGTTCTGTTTTTGCTGTTCGCTATGCTTGCCAAGAAACTTGTCTTTGGGACTCTATCTGATTTGGAAATGCTTGATGCACTCTGTACATGTTCTGTTGCTATTTGGACTTGAAACTTCTAAGAGCTATGCCATGAAAAGTGCCCTGTGGCTTTTCATAGATTTGGACTTGAGATTACTGTTCTGGATACATGTTCTATAGTCTGCTGTTTCCCTGCATGGAGCCAAAGTTACGGGCACAGGGAAACAGAGGCTGATTGTTGCTGTTCTACAATTCTGTGTGTGTGGGACCTGTGAGAGGACCTTCCTCAGTGCTAAAGCTACGTGAATTGGGAAGGCTCCCTAGGTCGAAGAGGTTCATTTCCTGACATCTTGGTTTGGTGATCTGCTCAGCGTTCCTCGACAGGCTGAGTCTGATTTAGTTCAAGATAGTCTTACCTACTGTCTGGAGGCTTTCCGTGAGTGTCCCTATGTTCCAGAGCATTCCAGTGCAGTGTGGCCGCTCCTGCCCTCTAGGGACTAGGGTTAACTCTAAGTGTCTATCCCTGAGTGAGTGCTGTTCGCATTAAGCCATTCTACCTGAAAGCTGTCTGGTCCGTCTTCAGCTTCAAGTGTGTGTTTGCAGAAATGAAACCGTTATGCTTTGAATTCCATGTGATTTACAATAAAGGAAATCTCACTGTTGTTGGAGTGTGTCACTTTGCCTAAAGTTCATGAGCAGAAGCTCTGGGGAGAGCTAAGAGTCACGACAAATGTTGTCCCTATCTTCAAAAAGGAGGAACCTGGGATCTACAGACCAGTTAGTCTGTAAGCACCTTGAGAACAACACAGTGATTACTTGAAGCCAGCATGAATTTGTCAAGAACAAATTCTGGCAGACTAATCTGATCTCATTATTTGATCTGGTAACCTCCCTTGTGGACTGTGGGAATGCTATGGACATAATATATCTTGACTTAGCAAAGCTTTTGACAAAGTACCCCATGATATTCTGATTAGCAAACTAGCTAAAAGTGGGCTAGATGGAACAACTATTACGTGGATCCACAGTTGGCTACAGAATCGGACTCCAAAAGTGCTTATAAATGGTACCTTCTCAAACTGGGGGGAGGTAATGAGCAGGGTACTGCAGGGTTCAGTCCTGGGCTCAGTGCTCTTCAACATTTTTATTAATGACTTGGATGAGGAGGTGCAGGGAATGCTTATCAAATTTGCAGATGACACAAAATTGGATGGGATAGCTAATTCTCTGGAAGACAGAAACAAACTTCAAAGTGATCTTGATAGACTGGAGCGCTGGGCTGAAAACAACAAAATGAAATTTAAGTTCTATACCTAGGAAAAAGAAACCAAATGTAAAGTTACAAGATGGGGGATACTTGGCTCAGCAATACTATAAGTGAGAAGGATCTTGGAATTGCTATAGATCACAAGCTGAATATGAGCCAACAGTGTGATGTGGCTGAAAAAAAAGCAAATGCTATTTTGGGCTGCATTAATAGTATAGCTTCCAAATTGCGCAAGGTACTGGTTCCCCTCTATTCGGCAGTAGTTAGGCCTCATCTTGAGTATTGTGTCCAGTTCTGGGCACCACACTTCAAGAAGGATGCAGACAAGCTGGAGCGTGATCAGAGGAGGGCAATAAGGATGATCAGAGGTCTGGAAACAAAGCCCTATGAGGAGTGACTGAAATAACTGAGCATGTTTAGCCTGGAGAAGAGAAGACTGAGGGGAGACATGATAGCACTCTTCAAATACTTGAAAGGTTGTCACACAGAGGAGGGCCAGGATCTCTTCCCGACCATCCCAGAGTGCAGGACATGGAATAATGGGCTCAAGTTACAGGAAGCCAGATTCCGGCAGGACATCAGGAAAAACGTCCTGACTGTTAGAGCAGTATGGCAATGGAATCAATTACCTAAAGAGGCTGTAAGCTCTCCCACGCTAGAGGCATTCAAAAGGCAGCTGGACAGCCATCTGTCAGGGATGCTTTAAGTTGGATTCCTGCTTTAAGCAGGGGGTTGGACGTTGGCCTTATAGGGCCCTTCGAACTCTACTACTGTACGATTCTATGAAACAAACCCTCACACACAATGACTCTCACCCAGCAAACATTCTGATGCCTATAAAGTATTATAATTGTACGTATGTAAGAAATGCATTTATATTTGTCAAACGTGAAGTAAGTTGAAAGTAAGCCAAAGCAAACATATCAAGCTATCAGTCATGGCTGCTTGTTTCTTGACAGCTTGCATAATTTTCCCACTATAACATCATATTGTGTTCCATAGATATTGCTGTGGGAGAAGGGGAAGGGTTCGAAGGACAGAAGGAGGAAAGAAAGACAAAGGGTAGCATTTAATATACAGGAGAAAAAGGGTGGGAAATAGTGGAACTGTAGCAAAAGGAAGTAGGGAGTCAGAAGCAGCACACAGCATTTACTGGATGGAGCAGTTAGGTACGGGAAATAGCTTGCTGTTTTAAGTTTGATGTTGTCATGCATTCTCATTTGTGCAAACAGGTGAGCTCCCAGGTGTACGTGTCTAATGATGAACATGGGTCTAAGGGAACTTTTAATGAGAGGTGTGGTGCACTCACAGTGGATTTTTGTATTTCCCACTTAGCAAAGTGGAGAAGTGTTACTTCTAAAGGGGGGGAGGGGTTGAATCAAATACTTGTTAAAGTCCAAAAGCATAGGCTTATTTTAACAGATTTTGTCCTCAACATACACAAACACACAAATTATTTGTAAATAACCCAGAAAGCTTTGGCTAGGGGCAGTATAGAAATGTAAATGATAATAACAACAACAATAATAATAATAATAATACCTAATGACAACAATGTTGTAGAAAAGGAAGAGGAAAAGAGAGGAAAATATACACCACTGGCTATGGAAGTTAAAGAACTATGGCAACAGGAAAAGGTGACAATTATACTGTTAGACACATCAGTCACCGGCATCACATCAGAAAACTCTACAGAAAACCTTCAGAAACTGGGCCTACCAAAATACATCCACACTAACATCCAGAAAGCAGTCATACTTAAAACATGCTCAATAGTCAGGAAATTCCTGAATCAGTAAAAGACAGCATGACTGGCAAGGCCCGTCATGTCCGTCTAGAAAAGCTGCCACGAGCGAGAAGAGAGAGATTGTAATAATTGCAGAACAGAAAAATGGCTTTGTTAGTATACCACCCCCTTACCATAGTAATTTTCACTAGTTTTCAAGCAGGAACATTTCCCAGGCTTCTTCCCCTTCCCCCTCCCGGTCAAATGGGGACGGTGTGCACTGGCTCACCACAGCTAGCCAATCACATTGATCTTTGCCTCTTGGGTCCCTCCCCCACCACAGCTAATAGGCTGATTGCACCTGCATTCCTTTTTTCTCTCCCCCACACAGCCACCTTATAGCTGATGAGCAGAAGGTCTCCCGACTCCCCACCTCTGAAACCGCCTCTGATAGCCCAGATCACAGCAGCCAGCCCACTGCTTAAGCAAACAACAAAACAAAGTGAGAGTACTTCTGCCAAGAGCGAGCAGCTATTGCAAAAAGAAAGAGAATGAATGAGAGAGAGAGAGAGAGAGAGAGAGAGAGGAGGAGGAGGAGGAGATCAGACTTGAGGAGGTTGGGAGCTGCCTGGGGTGTTCTGGCCTTGCAATGAGGAATACTGCCCTAGCACATGTACCAGTGCACTAGTTGAAGAGACAGAGAAAGATGAAGATCAGCAGAATTAATATTTGCCAAATAAGGAGTAGAACATGGCCCTGTGGAAATGGCAAGGCAAGGATTTGGGCGATGCAACAACAGAGTTTGGGTGCTGGTGATAATGGTGGGCTGTGAGAGCAGAAATTGATAGCTTTAGGAGAAAAAGAGAAGAAACAGATTATAATAATTACCAGGCTGCAGAATAAATGATACTCAAAATGCTTCACTTCCCATTTGGTTGCAAAAATCCTTAGGTTTTTCATACCATGTTGTGCAGAAAGATCTTGACAGACTTGGCTTTGCAAAGACAGCTGCTGCTGCTACTGCAAAATTGCTGGTTTTAAAAGGTTAGCCATAATGGTTGAAGACGGCAGGTTATATTCATTCATTTGTAGGCTGCCTTTAAGGGTAGAAGAATCCTGTCATGCAAGAACTTTCTCAAGTCTGATGTGAAGTAGCAGCTGGGGTTCCTCCTCCTGTCTTCCCTCCAAAATCACAGGATTGGAAGACGTTATATGCCAATTCTCCTCCTGCTGCCCCTGGTTAGCGGAAGTGAACTGTGACCAGCCGTGAAAGGAAGCCCTCCTGTTCCACAGCAACCCAAACAGGTAGAAGGGGAAGCACGTCCCTGTTTTTATTCCACATTAGAGGAATTATGTGTGAGCTGAGCTTAATACTTCTTGGTGAGTAATGATCTCGTGGGCAAAGCGGGGTGTTATCATTTTCCTTAAAGAAAGCCATGTACTATTATCTAAGTGTCTCTGAAGAAATCAGAGGCACTTTTATCCCAGGGCATTCCAAAAGAAGGGATGAGGCTTTCAGGAGCATGGCTTTAATGATTCATTGTCTTGATAAAATAAGAGTGTTCAAGGTGCTTTTATCAAAGGTGTTGAGCTTTGATCCAGGGAACCACACAGCTAGCTCTCAGTGCACCATGGAGTTTTTAGTTTTTTTTCTTTTTCCCTAACAAACAGTACCTTGACACAGTATAAGCTTCCTTCTAAAAATTCAGGATAAACTTCAAAAGCAGTTGCAGTGCAGCAATGGAGGGTACTCAAGCCGTTCTGTTTCCTAAAAGGGAACACTGAGGAAATGTGGGCCTGACAAAAAGTGACAAATGTCAGCACAGCACAACACCCTTTCTCAGTTATTAGTCCTGCTGACTGGAAAGGAGGGATCAAAAAGGCGAGACCAAACACTGAGGGGGGGGGGAACCTCTGACTTTTAGGTTGTAATCTCTATCTATCTATCTATCTATCTATCTATCTATCTATCATCTATCTATCATCTATCTTTCAAATATTCAGTGGAGGCTGGTGGCTCCTATTGTGTCGGGCGATGTATCCACTCTGGGTTTCAGTCAGAACCAGTCAGAACTCTAAAGGAGCTACCCAAAGTGCTGAACCCTGGGTTTCAGCCAGACTGCTAAAAGAACTATCCAAGGTGCTGAACCCACTTTGGGGCTAGTGGCCAGCACCTTGGATGGCTCCTTTAGAGTTCAGACTGGTCCTGACTGAGCAGATTCACCATCTCACTGACATAGGAGCCACCAGTCTCCACTGCAAGCATTAATGAATTGCCTTTCTGCCCCAAAGAGTGCCCAAGACAATATACAACAAGAGAGTAAGCCCCAATAAATACATTCAGTGGTGCGGTTAGGGCTGGTCCCCCTCCATAACCACCCAGGGAGAAGGAAGTGATGAGAGTATCAAAAGCAAACCTCTAGTGCGCTCATATATGACGCCTGACCCTGTGGAAGTGAGAGGTCTGACGTTGGAATTACAAGCCTGCTACCATCACTTGAGGTCTTTCTCTTCCATTACCCTGTACTCTCAAGAAGACCAGTGCAATTATGTTGCTGCTGTATAAACTGCCAGCTCCAGTCCATGTGGGTATTGACTTCCACTAAGCCATAAATAATAATGTTTTTATTTCCTAATAAAGTCACAGTATCAGTCCATGTTCTTCCAAAGCCAAGTCAAATAATTAAACCAGCACACACAAAGATATTGAACTCCATCTTCCTTCATCAGTTTTCCTCTCAATACCCCTAACTGTTCTTGGAACCTCATCACTGGCTCTCTGCCCCACTCAGTTTTCAGCCCCCTCAGAAACCCACGGACCAATCACAGCCCAGGAATGGAGCTCAATTACCATACAGTTGCACCATCAGTACAGCTAACCCCAGCAATAAATATAACCTGGCCTTCAATAAAAGCAACAGGTCCCCATTTTGCCACAGAGGGCATCAGAAACAAACTCCATTGTATACCTGAGTCATGATGGTGTTATGATCCACATACAGCATGATGGTGCTTATGATCTAGTTTCTAGAAGGGGCTTTTTAAACCACTGCATCTGCTTCTGGATTCTTTGCAGTATTAAGATTGGCTATTGACACAAAGTTTTTGTGTGTTTTTTCCTTTCCTGCAATGCCCCCCTAAGATCATTATGTCTAACATTACCTAGCTGCAGCTCTGAACAACAGTGGAATTTACGTCTGAGTAAATATGCATAGGACCACGCCATCATGGAGTTTTTAAAAAACTGCCAAAGTCTTACTGATCAGCAGTAGCTGGAAATGGGAACAAATTGGCAGAAGAGACTAAAGAGTTTCATTTCCAATTCAAAACAGAACATCTTCTACAGTGTTTGATTTGTTGTTTACCTAAAGCCACCATCCTATTCAAACATTCTCCTTTATCTTTTCTTCAGCTTAGAATATAATTGTCCAAAGGAAATGGAACCTGTAGCATCAGTTCATGTTTGCAGGTGTTTTTTTTCTACAAATATAATAAATTGATAGGCAGGCAGGCAGGCAGGCAGGCAGGCAAGCAAACATGCAGCTAAAAGAATCTAAAAATTCATGGTTATCAATTTCCAAACAATTTCCGTTCCTAAATATAGGCACATATTCACAATTTACGTTGTGAAATTATCTCTCTATGTACATGTTAAAATTATCTGTCCATCTGCTCAATTAACATAAGCTTGTCAATACACTGCCACAAAGTTTGTAAGATCATTTTTATTGCTATCAAGTCAAAGAGCAGATTTCAATCGCAGAACTATAAAATGTTACACTCCTCCCCCTCCTAACTGTACAGAACGACTAGTAAGCTGCTTAAATCCACTATGCGTATAATAGAATGAAACAGATTGAGGATATCATATTTAACAACAATTTATCCAGTTATTTTATTTTTGTAATGCTTAATGTCTTTAAAATCAATGAGCCACTAATGAATGCAATTTCATATTTCGGTATTCACACAAATAAATAATTGCATGACACTACTGTTATGAATGGAAACTTTATTTCTCTTATTCTCAAACTCAAAGAATAAATAAATGCATTCATGTACTAACTTACTAGTTGTCATTCATATCTATCTATCTATCTATCTATCTATCTATCTATCTATCTATCTATCTAATCTCCCATATAACAGGTAAAACTTAAAACACTACTCCATTAAAATGTAGTGGCATTGCAAAGTGTCCTTAGACGTATTAAAATCTAGTAAAGCCCCCCCCCCCCACTTTCTAGTTTTCATTGCTACCTTGGCAAAGTTTCCCAATACTTCATATCATTTGTTTTCTGTGAATTCAGCCAGGATAGCTTGTTAACCATGCATTGAGGATTGTTAACCACCCTGAACAGCCCAACAACAAACCATGGGTTTCCAAAGTGGCTTGTTCGAGAACATAAGCCATACCGCATGGTTAACGAGTTTCCCTGGCTGCATTCAGACAACAGGCCAAACCATGTTTAAACAAACAACGCACAGTTCAAAACAACCCACCCTCAACCACTGAGTGTGGGTTAGGATGTTGTGTGAACAGGTCAGATGTGTATGTAATTCCCTTACATTTGTTAGATGGGATACAACAAGAAAGAAGGCTTTCATGAAATACTTCTCAGAATCATTTGATGAAATTTAAAACATATCGGCCGAGAGACTGCAATAAAATAAACAGACATATCCTATCAAGCTTTCTAGCTGTTGCATCATAGTGCCAATTGGCACAAAAATTGAAGCAACTGCAATAATAAACTTGCTTCTACTGGCGGGTATTATTAGAAATCTGTGCCCAGCATAGATGAACTGTGGCTTTCAATACAATCAGTAATGCAATAATAACTGTTTTTAGCTAATATGGTCCTGTGAATTGGAAACAAAAGAATTCCTAGAGAAGCTAAGAATGTTTTCTCTGTTTTAACTCAAAAAGACAACATACTTTAAGAATTCTAGTTAGAGCTGGATTAAAAGAATTTTTTAAATTAAATTTTATACCCCATCTTTCCACTGCTCATGGTGGTGTACACGGCTTCCCCCTCCCCATTCTTGACAACCCTGTCAGGTAGGTTAGACTGAGAGATGGGGACTGCTCCAAAGTCACCAGCGAGCTTCATGTCTCAATAGTAGGGGTGTACAGATGTTGTAAAATCCATTCCATTCATGTTTTGCAGAATGTCAGATGGTTTTCTTTCCATCAACCTTTCATTGGCGGAATATGATTTGCCCCCCCAATTTGCACAAATTTGCATTTGCGATAATGTGCAAATCCCTCCCAAAATGTGCATTTTCATGCTTTAGGCCATGAGGGATATGCACATTTTGGACTAGCGGTTTTTTATTTATTTATTTTTAACTTTACGTATTTTCTGTGACTAAATTTGCACAAAATTTTGGATAGTAAAAACAACAACAAAAACAAAAACATTCTGCCAGTCCTCAGCATCCATGCAACCTGGGAAAAGCCAGTCCCCTGCAACATCTGTGGGTTGGATTCATAGGCATTCTAACTCATTTGATTCCATTGCAGATTTCTCCAGCATCCCCATGAAATGAAGATTTGAACCTGACATTGGAGTATCTCTGCTCTAAATTGGAGTTCAATGACCCAACCATCTGTGGATCCATGCCCCGGTGCAACTGCTTAGATACAACTTTCTTGCCTCGGCACCGCTCCATCAGTGTCCAGAACAGTTCCTCTGGCCTCCTCCATGAGCATATAACTCCACCTGCACAGTTTTGCCATTCATATTGTACAAAAGTAAATACTTGTATATCGCTTCATCAGTATCCAGCCAAGCTCAGACCCAAACCAGAGATTACGGATGAGCGAATGAATGCTGTTCAAGACCCTGCAAACAATGTCTTGCTACTAGGGGTGTGCACGGAAGGAAAAACTGTATTGGAATTGGAATTGGGACCTTAGATTTTGCCCTGGATCGGATCGGACAAAATTGGAGGTCCCTCGGATCGGATCGGATTCCGATACGAAAATCGGACATCCGATTTTCGGATCGGCCGCCATTTTAGGTGTTTTCGCCATAGGCTTGCATTGGGGGAAAGAAAGCTTTCCCCCAATGCAAACGTATGCGGAAAACATGGGGACGGGTGAGTGGGGGCCTAACTCCCCCCTCCCTGTCCCTCCCCTCCACTCACGCTCCTTACTTGCCGGGGCCATCCGCTTCTGTCCGCTGGTTCCTTCTACTGAGAAACAGGTTTCACGGCCTGCCTCTCAGGAGAGCACTGGGTGATGATGTCACCCAGCGCTCTACTGAGAGGCAGGCCATGAAGCCTGTTTCTCAGTAGAAGGGACAAGCGGCAGTGGACGGAAGCGGACAGCCATGGCAGGTAAGTGTGGACCTCCTTCCCCCTCCCCCTCCTTATCTGCTAGCGTCCCGCGCTGCCGTCCGCTGCTTCTGTACTACTGATAAGCAGGCCTTATGGCCTGTTTATCAGTAGTACGGATGCAGCAGATGGCAGTGCGGGATGCCAGCAGGTAATGGGGGACCTCCCCCTCCCTCCCCCCACTTGCACTCCTTACCTGCTGCCTTCTCGCTGTCGTCCACTGCCGCCTGCTGCTTCAGAACTACTGAGAAAGAGGCCTTGCAGCCTGTTCCACAGTACAGCGAGGGCGCACCGAGTGATGATGTCACCCGGCGCGCCATTGCTCTATTGTGGAACAGGCCGCAAGGTATGTTTCAAAGTAGTACGGAAGTAGTGGGCGGCAGCGGACAGCAGCGAGGAGGCAGCATGTAAGAGCACGAGTGGGGGGAGGGGGGAGGAGGTCCAATCCTCCGATTTTTTCCGATCCGGATTGGGTCCTTTGGGATCAGATTGGATCAGATCGACGTTCCAGATGATCAGGATCGGGATCAGATAGTTTCATCCGATTTTGCTCGGATCAGGTCCGGATTGTGGATCCCTACTTGCTGCTCATCTTGTGTCTGATTCCTATTCCCATTTTCTGCCTGCTTTGCATGAATGGTAAACATGTGCAAATCGAACAGCGACCAAACAGGAGATTTGTGGAAATCTCCCCAAAATTGGGGAAATTTTCTTCATAGACTAAAGTGGGGCTGATTCAGTCTACTGAGGAAATTTGCACAAATTAGGAAATTTGCACAAATCAAGTTGGGAATCAGGAACAAAATGAATGAAAGCACGTGTTCAATAATTTGCAAATATTTTTGGTGGACACATGCCCACACTTGTGCTTGTGTTCGGAGCTTCAAATGAAGCATGCTCACATGGTTTGCAAGCAAAAACAAAATTCTCATAAACTTCTGCCTGAGAGCTCCCCTGGAAGAGAAACATGGGGGAACTGGACTGCCCCCAGAGAGCTCTAGCACCTCCAAGGAACCTGTTGTCCCTCCAAAGTCTTCATAGTCCTGACATTCCAGCTACAGCACTGGAGAGCTCTAGACCAGTTGTCTGGGTTCCTTGTGAGAACTTGGACACCCCACCTTGTCACCGCAGGGCTACAGGAACACGGGAAACAGTGAGGCAGGCAGGAGTGTCAGAGTCATTGAAGAAGAGCAAGGCTATCCACATAAGGCTACACTTTGTGTGAGATTACTTGGAAACCTAAGCAGGTGCTTGCCTGGATTAGGGTGCAGCTGAGGGCCAGAAAGAGTTCTCCTGATCCAGCACAGCTCTCCTCTTGCTCTTAAGAAGCAGAGTGTCCAGCTCTTACATAGTTTGAGTCAGGCCGCTGCTGAAGCAGCAACTCCCTCAGGGCTCTCTGGTAAGCTCCAAGCTCCCGTATGTGGACAGCTGGCTAGCTGGCTATCAGGTTCATATCCAGAATAGGCGAGACTGCCACTCCATTGGGAGATGCATGTGCTCCTGATGGGAGTGCAGGTCATGCCTCCCTGTATGGGGCAGCTGTGGAATCTCACCTTTTGCACAATTCATGAAAGTCTGGAAAGAATGTAGCCCTATTCAGGCATTGTGAACCTGAATATAACAAATAAGTGGGGAGAAGGACTGTAATGCCTGTCTCTAAAGATCATGGAATGTGGGTTGAGTAAAGTAGGAGGAGCATGGAATAGAGTGAGGTAAGAAAAAAAGGGAATTGGAAAGGGAATGGCAAGAGAAGAGGAGGAAGAAAAGGAGAGAAGGAGGAGAGAAGGGAAGAAAGGATGGAGAAACGAGCAGTGTGGTGGAGAAGAAGACAGTCTGCAGTTCAGCGAAGAGTGCACCTCCACATAGAGACAGGAAACCAAGGAGCAAAGAACAGGGATAAACAACTGTTGTTATTCCAGAAAAATTAACAATGATCTTCTCAGTGAACTGTGGGTTGACCAGGAAGTTGGATATGACCCTGTTCAGACAACATGCTAAGCCATGGTGGTTAAGCATTTTGATCGAAACATAATGGCTGAGTGTGTTGTGTGAACCATTCCCAACCAAGGTGTCTGCATAGCCACAGTTTAAGCACGCTCGCTAACCATTTGCTGCAAAAGGGTTAGCAGCCTAACCATGACTTAGCGTGTTGCCTGAACAGGCCTTATATTTGGTTCATAGTTCTGGTAATTATTGTCTTCATGTTATTATTCACCAAGCATTCTTAAGTAAAGTAAATATTGTTAAATATTTGTTTGCCTCTGCAGTGATTGCATCCTGCCTCTCTTTATCCTAACTATACAAACCTGAAACATCACAGGACCATTCCAACCCTGCCCCTCTTCCTTATCCCATTCATTGCATGGAGGGTGACAGTCTGAAGAAGAGAGCCTTCTGTATCTGTGGAGACTCTCCACATGAGCTAGAACATGGCTTTTCCAGTGTTCTGGACTGTGTGCAGAGCCTCCACAGATACAGGAAGCTCTCCTCTTCAGACAGTCACCCTCCATGAGTTGAGGGAGATGGACATTATGAAGGAGAGTGTTGGAGCTTCAGCATTCCTTCTCCTCTCACGTTTGCTACATTCAGGTTCAGAACATCTGAATAGGGCTTGTGAGTGAGCAACGTGTGTGCCCTCTATTGCCACTTCCTAGTGATGTGTGAAGACGTGCTACCTCTTAAGTGACAGATTAAATAAGTTTTCAAGTTTAAAGTGGAGAAGCTTACAATTTTTTCCCATCTGAATTTCCTTCTGAATTTAATGTGCACAAGCATCTATTTGCACAGATTAAATTGTGGTGCAACAAAGGAAAAGGAAATTATGATGTGGTTCGGCAAGCAGAGCAACGTTCCTTTTTTGGGCAGTGTCTTTATCAATGCACATTGGCAATCCTATAAGGAAAAAAAGGTGCAAACTGAAAACTGAGGCAAAGTCAGCATTCCCTAATTCTGAAAATACTTTTAGAAATTCACCAGGTAGGCAGAGTGGAATATTAGGCAAAGCCACTTATGGCAGAACAACAAATGTCATCCCAAGTTTAAAACTCATATGCGTCACAAGGATGATAGTCAATAACAAATTCATTTCTAGGTGTCATCTTTGAAAAGTGGGAACTGAATTCTCTAACATAAATCTTCACGTGTGATAAACGTGGAATGCAACTCAATTGCCAAGAATGCTTCACAGCGTACTTGATTTTTTATTTTTATTTTTTAAAAAGGCTTAATTCTGTGTATTTATTAAATCTCCCATATGAACATTTTGTCATTTGATTTATACAGAAAAATTAATTCCAAAGATGGAAATACTTGGAAGTAAATAACTCTCAGAGACCAGATCTGCCCAATCGTTCCATCCAGAGACTGACATCCTGTCAACGGATCAACCTTCAAACAGAAATTAATTAAACACACACACTTTTATCTATCCAAAGATCAGGAACAAGAATGTGATTTTTTAGAGGTACAGATAAAAGCAAAAGCATTTATTATTAACTCAAAGATTAAAAGGCACAGGGGATTTTAGTACTAGAAATTACATGATGCATGTGGCCAAATGCAGAAACTGAGTTTTATGTTTTAGTAGCGGTGTCAAAACTACAAATGCTGTTGAGGACTGAGAACTGTCTTTATGGAAATTCTAACTAGTCAGCAAATATTTCCTTTTAGAGATAGCTCAAAATCAAAATTCAGAGGTAACAGGAAACAGACCCAGGTAATCCTTATCCCCACCCCACTGGGGCGGCAAAACCCTCAGTGGGCGGCATTACCTGTCATCACTAACGATGCCTCAGAATGATCACCATCCCTACCCAGACAAACATAGCCCAGCCAAACCAGCCTACTTAGAGGAATGTGACCAACTGAACCAAAAGAAAAAACATCAAGTCAACCTAAGATGCTCCCATCCCACTTACAGTGTGAAGCAGGCAAAAAAACTGCACAGTCCACCCACTCAGACTGTGTGCCATAAATTCCTGCTCGGTTCTCAAAGGAGCAACTCGTTAAGCCCCCACACTACATACAGAGAGGGAGGGAGCCACACCTCAAAGAGGCCAGGAGGAAGTCCAACAGGCTAATATCATTCCATAAGGCTCTCCTTCGATCAGTGGCACTACCAGGCCCTGCCGATGCTGGGGATTGCCGGCATATCCCTTTATTCCCCACCACACCTACAAATAACCCCCCCCCCCCCCAGTCAGGCAAGCTGAACATGGGGTAGGGCATAATTCAGAGGTGGAGGGAAACAGGGCCAGCCCTCTCATGAGCAGGGTGAATCCCTCGCCTCTGGCAGCAGAGTGGGAGGAGTGGCATATTGCTCTCCGCCCCCACCCCTGCCAGGGAAAGCCCCACTGGCCCAGAGATCGCGGCTGACTGCTCTCACCTGTCCTCTGTTTTGCTCTGAGGGTATTCTCTCAGATGTCTGCCTTCTTGCTTGTGCTGAAAATACTCTCATCATGAGCCAGGGAGCAAGTG
The DNA here is from genome assembly GCA_029215795.1 of Anniella stebbinsi. NCBI lineage: Eukaryota > Metazoa > Chordata > Lepidosauria > Squamata > Anniellidae > Anniella > Anniella stebbinsi. Next base: position 50,980,026 of record JARDYH010000003.1, on the reverse strand, counting down.
AGCTCTCTAGAGAGCCACATCAACCAGAAAAAGCAGCTGGTGTGGCTCTTCAGAGAGCTGGCCAAGCCCAGCTGCCTGGCTCATAGGGGGTTCTCCCTCAGAACCAGGCACTGCCTGGCTGGAGAGGTATCCTAGGAAATCAACCTATACTGCAAGCAAACTCCTGGGACACTTCTCCTCTAAAGCAGCTGCCTGTCCTGAGGAGCAGCTGTCCGGTCCTCTTTATAGCCACCCACAACCCTAAAACAGCCCATGACGAGAAACCCTGCAGGGAAATTCACCTATGGTGGCTTCTTGTTATGTGTGAACCAGGTCAGTATATATTTGTGTCTTTTATATCAATTTTGTATTTAATATGCTTATAGGATTTTATGATAATTATGTTGGTTGAACCACCTTGAGAAGCCTGTATGGCCTTTAAGGCAGCATATAATTATTCAATCAGACAAATAATGAACAGGACTTTGGTCTGGTTTTGTCCATTGTTTGCCTAATGGCAGTGATTTCCTCTTGGTCCAATACAGCTCAGCTTTTTGGAGTGTTCTTTGTTCTTCCTACCTAGTCTATGCCTGGAGTGTTTGTCCATTCCGCCATGTTCTGTTGCATGCTATCCCAGGGGATAAGAAGAAGCAACCCACTGAAAGTGCCGCATGAGTAAACAACAGAATGCAATATTCAAAAGTTCTTCATGATGTAAATTCTCTTCTTAATCACCAATTTGCTTTTACCCTGAGAGCAGAATTAATTTCATAGAAAGAATTATATTATAACCAGAATTTTAAGTTGTAGAATTCTCTGAAATCACAATACTTCTGCAATACTAGTTCCAATCAAAATATGTAACATACATCTTTTGATATAATTCTTCATACAAATGCACTTAGCAACTGCTATTACATCAAATTAATGAGAAATTTAAATCATAGTCTCAAGTTAAATTCTTTGTCTCTTGCTTATGTCAGGCCACATTTCTTTAACACCAGTAAAATTTATTTTGATGCAAAAATACATCAGAAACTGTTGACACAGCAATGTCTTCGACAGTCACAGTATACAACCCAAAGGTTAGTTAAAGGTTATATTTTAAACAACTATGCAATAACATGGGTGAAATGAGAGCACTACAGGAAGAGTCCCAATGGGAAATATTGATTCAGTAAGGTTCTTTCAGATTACAGGATGCAAGGGCAACTCAACTACATTAGTGCCAGAGAATGTTTCTGAGTTCTGTTTTACAGCAATCTATTTTCTAGTTTTCTGCTTTGTTTCGTCTCCTCTCATCCTACTTACAGCCCAATCTAATAAAGTGCTGGATACACCACTAATAATTGGCTTTAATTTCTTTCCTCCCTTATCCCAATGGTACTGGGATAAGGGACTTACAATATGACCTTAATATTTGTCACAATGAAATAAGTTAAACTCTGAAGTGGTGATGTCCAACGAGCTTAATGGCTGAGCAGAGATTTGAACTTGAGCGTCTAAGCACTCTGTCCACCACAATGATTAAGTTTAAGTATGATACTAGACACCATGGGGGACATTTAGGCACACTTTGAAACTTCTTTTAGTAATTAGCTTGATCAATCAAGTTTCTATGTAGAATCAGCAAGAATATGTCCTGAAGTATATTCTCTAGAAATGCAGCATCAAGATTAGAGCAGTCAAGGGCCACTACCAAATAGGGTTCTTTGTCTTTCCACACTATGTATTATTGGCTACATATTTTATGTGATGTGTGTATGCAAACATAGGGGAAATACTCACTAGAGAGTTGTGATTTGGTGGGTTTCTTACATGGTTACATATACACATTGTTTCCATGACATGTTGTATGGGGATGGGGGAAGAGGGGACTATTTTTCACCACTAACCCAGGAAGAAATCTTAAGCCAGCTTCTAGTATGACTATTTACTGTATTTTGAATAACATTCTACCATGGAGACATAACCATGGATATGTACTCAGCGGAAAGTAACTGTTTCCCATAGCTTGCAATTTATAAATACGTGGCAAGGAAGGGTTACTTTTCTGTGGGGAGAAACAACATGCACAAATAAAAAGCTCAGCCAAAATGTGGCTGCTTCATATACACCCCCATACAGCTGGTATAGAGTGCCCACTCTCCCATCTGTCCTAAGCCATATATAACCAAATTGGAATTGTCGTGATATTTCTATTATTACCTCTATGCCTATGCAATCATGCCCTTGGATTGGTTGTGTTAGAAGCCTTTTGTGACTCCAGAAAAAAAGAAAAGTAGAAAACGGTGGCCAATATTGGTGATACCCAAACATCTCTGTGGCAAGTTGTCATGTGTTCTTGCTAAAATGCCACACTGCAGTGCTTTGCAATAAAACGTATTTTAGTACACAAACAAGTCAAATATATATACCAGGAGGCTCAGAAACATACAGAAATGCTGTGTGTGTGTATATTAGGTAGACAGTTAGATAGATAGGTAGACAGGTAGATGTCTGATACTGGAGTATCAAAACTGTAAAACTATGTCCACAAGACATAGAAAATTAAAATTTAGCACACATAATGTGCAAGATACATTGATTAGCAAGGACATCTTGATATGGGATATTTGTATTTTTCCTTCAAAAGGTGGACACAAAAGTGTATCCTAAAATGATAAAAGTATTCTCACATCACCTAGAAGTGCACATGTAGCCTAAAGCACTGTATTTACCACAGGAGTCTGAAGAGAAAGGGACATTTGACCATCTCTCCCGGAAAGAGAGAACATGAAATGAAAGTAGTTCTACATAACATGAAGCTGACATTTGTACATAGACTGAGACACTATGATTACTACAAAAACCTTTAAATACAGGGTTTGACAAATACACTTGCTAACCGGCCAGGGGTGAGAAAACCTTTAATCTTGGTGAGCAAGTTCTCATTAGAGCAGTTAGAGTGCCAGAAAAAAATATGTAGCTTTTTTTTTGAAAGATTCACAAGGGTTTGTTCAATTTTCCTACCCTTCCCTTTCTGGCAATATTGCATATCTTATTGTGTGTCTGTGTGTGGGAGGGTGGCCACACAATTTCCAATCTCTCTCTGGTGCTGCTCAGTATTCTGATTTAGTTTCTTTCGCTCTCCATGTACAAAGTTGCTTCCCAGAGGGTCTCTTTTGCTTCCCTTGCCCATCATTCACCCCTTGCCCTGAGAATATATTCCTTCCAAACACCTCACAGATAACAAGTTCTGCATCTTTTTATTCCAATTACAGGAAGATTTAAAACAATAGGTTCATTTGGTAAATTACCAGACTGGATGGGAGAAGGCAGAGAAATTGCAAACATCCCCTTTACATCCCTTGGCATCTCTACCTCTGAATCTTTTCTCCATTCCCCAGCTCCATTTGCAATTGGCAAATTAATTGTAATGACCCTATGACTAAAATAATCATCCTGGTATAATGACCATGCAGGATAATGATATGAGTAGATGTGATGTAACAGAGCAGAAATAACTAGGTAAAAACTTCAATTATGGGATACAAATGAGACAGTGCACATGTTATTCTAGATCATGCAATTGTTAAGCATTCATGAGTCCAATCCACAATTTATTTGTTGTTGATTTTTTCACTCTCTCACATTCAGACATTTAAAAATAAATAATTTAAATAATCATCGTCAAGCCAACTTCACTGTTTCAGTGGCCTTGATTATAGTGTCAAATAAATCTAATAAGGTGTCATAAGTGAAATCTAAACATTATTACATTTAAAAAACATATGTACCACTTACTGCACTCTGAGCACAGCTCAAATGTTACTAATTTAATTTCCCTTCATTATATGGCCTAAGCCTCCTTCACTAGTCAATAGTTCTGCCTCAGGTTTCCAGGGTGGAAATGACATTATGGGCAGGTTCAGATGAAATGGATTTGAATATACCTTCACTGATTAAGCTTAGAATGAACTCTTTATACTCACTCAATGCCAGCTTCAGCACTTCTATTCTTGATAGAACTGGAGGGCCTTCTCTCTTGGTGGAACTGACACTGGGGATTCTGGGAACTGTAGTCTTAGTCCCAACAGGAAATGTTAAATTCTCTAATACAGGTGCTGATAATACCACTCCTTCCCTGCAAACCCTGTAGCTAGGATGAGAAGGGGCAGTACTGCATCTAGCTCCAGGAAGAGATTGAGCTAGTTCTGTGACAAAATTTGACTTCCAATTTCTTGAAAGTTTTCCTCCCCCATAAAAGAGGCTTTCATTTTTCTGCCTCATTCTCAACGGATTTTATAATTTATTTTGGAAGGGTTTTTTTAACCTTTTCTAATCACTGTGAGGAGGCTGAGGGTACTATGTATGTGGTTGTTTTCTTCTTTTTATTACACATCTCTCCATTGCTCTGCAGTCTCTGAGGCTGCCTGCATTTTCCAGATCTGAAAAAGCCCTATGGCAGGAATTACCTCATGATGTCTTTCCCTTGTTGGGAAGTGGGGGAAGCCAAAGAAGCTAACTGGCTTCCAGAGGGCACACTCCTCAGTTACCTCATTATTATTATTAATAATAATCAATAATAATTAATTAATTATTATTAATAATAATTTTATTTATTTATTATCCACCTCTGGATCGAGGCGGGGAACAACATCAAATACAAATGATATGAAATACATAAAACTGTTTAAAAGCATATAAAACTAATTCATTATTAAAATACCAATAAAACTCTTTAAATTTGATTGGGTAGGCCTGCCAGAAGAGATCAGTCTTTATAGCTTTCTTAGTTTCTGGAAGACTGTTAAGTTGGTGGATCTCTCCCGGCATGCCATTCCACAGTCTGAGAGTGGCAGAAGAGAAGGTCTTCTGGGTAATGGTTGTCAGCCTAGTTTTAATAAATTCTTTCCAGAGGACCTGAGCATGCAGGGCGGATTGTATGGGAGAAGGCGATCCCAAACCATGTAGGGCTTTAAAGGTAATGACTTCACCTGGAAACTAATTGGCAGCCAGTGGAGTGATTTTAAAGCTGGTGTAAGACGGTCACCCTTAGGTGTACCTAGGTAAGACAAGCACAAGAACTCTGAAATTTCTTCTGCTTTTCTATCAAATAAAATGAGAATGGTAAAAAAATACATGGGAGAAATTTTCAGCACCTAGTGAAATTTTCAGTATCTAGTGTGTTGAGTCTGTAAGCAGAGCCAACAAGCATATATCTTATGGAAGTTAGGGTACACAACTTACCTTAAATAGATTGGTTCTAAGACTCTTATGCAACATTCCATATAGACATCACCTAATTGATGCTGAATGTTCATGAATCATCACTGTACAAGGTCATTGCCCAACCTTCCTCACAACACTGAAAAAATGGGAACCTTCAGCTATGCCTACAGAAGTTTCAAGCTCTTTATCTGTTTGCTGTAAATAAAAATGCTTTTTAGCTTATTACAGTCAGTTGCCACAGTTGTTTCAGATAAGAGAGATAAAATAGCCATTTTTACTCATTTCCCCACCAAAGAGCCATTAAATTCAAGGACCAGCTCATTGAATACTATCAGGCTTATTTATTTCACAACAGACCATCTCCCAAATAGAGGGAAATAGTTTCAGAAAGGTTATTTTGCACTTCTGTTGTGCTCCTGCATTTAGAGAGACATTAAGAAAATCTGTACTGCATTTCCCCTAAAGTATTCTCTCTCATGCTAGATTGTGTTTTTTTTATAGCTCAGGCAAGAAACAACTAGTCTTACTTGGAATCAGTCCAAAACCTCTTTTTGATGATGACACAAAATTCAGAAATGTTAGGAGCCTATTTCACAAAGTATGTTAGAGATCACAAAAGCAGGGGAAATGAATACTTTTGTACCACTCTGGCAGAGCTTTCTGATTTTTAAGGCCAGGTTTTAAAATATTCCTTAAAAAGAATAGTTATCTGTTGCTCACTGATTGCTTATCTACACTGAAAAAAACCCTGACGAGTTCCTGGTGCAATTAATTAAATGATTAATTGCAAGTTGTTGGGCAGCATGATGGATTTGGGTCTTAGTAGTCCCTATTGAATCAAAAAATAAAACACAACACATTGTTTTTTTCTAGTAGAGATGACTCTGTCTTAGAAACAGCACCAATTCAGCCCCAAACCCAAGGGGGTGAGGTGAATAACTCTAAGCGCCAGTGGAGCTTTGAACACAAAATGAGATGTACACTTCATAAGATGATTTTACAGACTTAAAGGATTGATACAGCTCCTTTGACAATGTTAATTACTCTAGATTATTTATATCCTTGACTTTACAAGCAGTCAATTCATGATAAACAATGAGGGTATTGTGAAAAAATTTCACAATGCATTTGTTGAGGTTTTATTCATTCAATCCCTTCTCTCTCTTTTTTTTAATGTACTATATTAAACTATTAATTCTCTCACATACTCCGTTCTTCTGAGCTTCAGGTCCCCCCTTCAAACTTGGATTTTAGGGAAACACTGAATTGTACATGCCAAAGAGCAGATGTATCTTGCTTTCTGTTTTCCAAAGGTAGGGGAAGAAAAGGAACCAATCCAGACTGTGCTACCAATAGCTTGCACTGCAAATAAAGATTACAGCCTTCATTTGACACCCTTGTACCCTGACAGTAGAGCTCTCTCTGCAGGGATAGTGGCGGCAGGGATGCAAAATTTCTCCCATCCTGGCTGGATGGAGCTCAAGGTTGCACTGGATCAGTAGTATCTCCCCTTTGGCATCTGTTCATGACAACAGGGGAAGTGGAGGGAGAGCTTAATTAATTCAGGGCTATAAATATCAAGGCAATTATGTCACTGGCAATGGTCTGTGTGTAAAGCGCCAAGGCCTCTCTACAAGAGCTGTGGCCAGGCGGGTAGGATGAAAAAGAGCAAAGCAGCGTCTGTTATACAAAGAAAACCTCCCTGTTCCGCTGCTTTCACAACACAGCATATCCAAATAATGTGCTTCCAAATCCCAGGCAGAGTTTCTACGCATGTTCTCATGCATTGTGCATTCGTGGCTAGCCTTTTAAAGCAGTGGTTGTCAAAGAGTGGACCACTTTGCAAGACATGAAAGGACGCTAAGTGTAAGGTGACCATATGGAAAGGAGGACAGGGCTCCTGTATCTTTAACAGTTGTATAGAAAAGGGAATTTCACCAGGTGCTGCATGCATACAAATAACACCTGCTGAAATCCCCTTTTCTATACGTTAAAGATGTAGGAGCCCTGTCCTCCTTTCCATATGGTTACCCTAGCTATGGGAGAACCTCACAAATTTCTCCCTGGCCTTCCCAAAATGTCTTTTGACTGAGCAAGAATAAGCAGAGTTCATTCTAGTTGATCTTTTTCCTGCCTGTACCACAGAAGAAGTTAAGTGCTTCTGATCCCTTTGTACTGAGTGTTAATTCTGGTGGGTTAATGAGTCAATATTTTTCATAAGCCCTTTGCTCCCTACAGCTTAATGCAACCCTGATCATCCCCTTTTCACTTTATCTAGACAGTCTGGGACAGAAGGGAACATTAGCTCAGTTCAAATGTCACAGGTTGGAAGCACGGGGCTTATATACTTTACACATGGTAACATTGGGGCATATTAGTCCAAAGTTACAGTTAAACCATGGTCTGGCTTGATGTCTTGAAGTGGGCTAGTAGTGGTGCTGGGCAAACCAACTATCCCCCCTTCTTAGTTACTATTTAGGGAGGAATGGGTACGAATATTTATTTTCATTACTTAGGGAGGTTCACTGTGACATATTTTTTTTATCCTTTAAAACTATTAACTGATTTGAAATAACCAAAACTGAGGACAATGAGCCGAACATCAAACAGGAAACACAAGCTAGAAATTAGTGTTATGATGACAAATGGAACAATAGTCCAATCACTTTCTCTCACATACTCTGTTAGTTATCTTCACAACAGCCTTGACATCAGCCTAAATGCAGGTGGCAATCCATCCATCCCCAAAGGATACATGCCACAGAGTCACTTCTCCTTGGGCAAATAATGTACTTAAGAGTACATAGTTAGAAGATACCCCGTATACCCTAAACATACTGCAATCCTTCATAATTTTCATAAGATTCTGTGACATATTTACAGCCAGGCAGATAGGCAACCCATGCAAAGACCTAAACTAGAAAAACTGAAATGTCCACCCCATTCTTATTTAAGCATAGGATGTTTTCTAGTTGCTATTTCCTCGAGAAAATGAAATCCATTTGTTAGTTAGTCTCATTGGCTGGTCAGAGGTTTCCACCAACCCAGGGCACAACAGTATCTTCAAGAAATGAAAAGGTTTGTTTGAGGGAAGCAGAACAGAACATAAAAATCAAGCATTTATGGAACTAAATACAAAAAGACAGTGCTAATTTAGCTAAAACTCTGATTTCGGTAATGATTAAAAATGCTACTAGAGATAGAAAGGTACTTACTAGTTCTGAAGGAAATGATCACTTCAGCGAAAGCAGGCACTGGGCATGCAGAGGGTAGTTTAACAAGTGGGAACATAGTATGTTGTGTATACAAGCATGTGGGAAGCCAGAAGTCTAGAGCATCCACCCACATGACAGGAGAACGTAATCCATTCCCCAGCTTCTGATCCAAAATGTGGGTGGGTGCTACAGGTGACTGGTTCCTCACATGATAGTATGTAAAACACAGATGGGTTACTCTCCATCAGATAGCAAAGCCAGCCTTCGAATTTCCCAGCATCTAGCGTATCTAGCGATTTCACACACAACAGGCTGTTTATAACTAACTCGGACAGGCTTGGCAATGTGACATGTCAAAATGGATGAATACTTAACAAGCAGTTTTGATCTCAACTGGAACACATCAGGAACAAGAAAAGATGCATGAGGAATCGGTTGAGAGTTACAAAGATGAAGGTGAATACCCATTTTCATTTTCATTGACTTACGCTGCATAGTAAGTAAATGAAATTGGCACTGTAAATGGAAGCTTGTTGGTAAAAATGGGCACAGTATTGTCCTTTGTATCTGTGGCTCTCTCCATGGTGGGGAACATCACACACACAGGCTCAATTCGGACGACATATTAGGCAATGGAGGGGTAAATAGCGTACTGACTGTGCGTTAGGCAGGCGGAGCTCCACAGACAACATGCTGCAGCTGCTCGGCACCGGCAAACACTCCAGTTGCTACGAATGTGTGGCGGCCATTTTGGTTGCAGCGTCACCTACCTCCCCCTCCCTCAGTCCCCCAGCCGTATCCCAGCATGCACTGTGAGTTCTGCTGGCTGTATAGAGCGGCCGGGGGGGGGGGTTTCAGCTGCTCTAGCCAGCAGAACTCTATCCCCAAACGGAATAGTCCACGGAGAGAGGGGGGGCTGAATTCGGACGACACTTTAAGCAACGGGGCTTGGAGCTAAACAATGTGCAAGCCCATTGTTTCCCTCCGTTGTTTAAATTGCCCGATTAGCGTACCGTCAGTTGTGTGTGCGTTGTGTGTTACTCCCCACACGACACAATAAGCAACACAACTGACGATTGTTCCCCCCCTCCATTGCTTAATATGTCATCCGAATTCAGCCACAGAGAGAGAAAGAGAGAGAGAACCAGACCAAAATGCACATGCAAAGTTGTTGGACTACTGCAATGCACTGTATGTGGGGCTGCTTTTGAAGACAATTCAGAAACTTCAACTGGTGCAGAATGCAGTCGGTCGCCTGAGTATTGGTGTAGACGAGGCAGTTCAATCATATAATGCCTATACTGTACTGTGCCAACTGCACTGGTTAGCGATGTATTTCCAAGCCCAATTTAAAGTGCTGGTTTTGACCTTTAAAGCCTTAAATGGTTTGAGACCAAATTACTTGAAGGACTGCCTTCACTCATATCAGCCTGCTTGCATTTTAAGATCAGCAAGAGAAGCCCTTCTCACTTGCCCACCCATGAGAGCAATTACATGGGTGAGTACATGAGCCCCACACCTCTGGAATAAGTTGCCATCAGGGGACTGCCAGGCCCCATCATTTCAGGCTTTTAAGATGGCCCTGAAAACATACTACTTTACTCTGGCCTTCCTCGAATTATATTTGAATGGACTGGTGTGGCTGCAGTTGTCTGTTGTAAGTTTTATTTTATGCTGGTGTTTGTTGTTTTTTAGAACATTTGCTGCAGTTGCTGTTTTTATTGTATTTTACTATTTGTATCATGCTGTATCATTTTTAATATCACATTGGCTTTTATTGTGTGTTTAATTGTTGCACACGTAAATGGGAGTACTGCTGCCCAGAAAGGCAGCCAAGAAATATTTTAAATAAACAAACACATAAATACATAAATAAATAGTCTGAGTGCAAAGAATGATGGATTGGATTGCAATCAATATTAGTATGCATATCACTTCAGAAACCTGAAGTACTAAGTTGCAGCAGAGTTAATTAGTTTGCACAGTTGTGCAAGGTTACTAACCAATTTCCAAAGCCATTGCTGACCTCTGAGTCATCAAGCAAAGTTGTGCACAAAAGCATTTCAGAACATTGTACTTTTCAAGCCCTTTGCAAATATAATTGTAATCATTTAACCATACTATAGCACTAGAAGAAAACATGAGAAAGGTTATTGAACTCATACAGTCATAACAAAGTAAAATGGATTTACTCCCAGGTTTGAATATATCTGCACACATGCACAGCTAGATTCTGACCTAAACAATAAACACCTTTTATCAGTTATCTGTTTGTGGATGTAATAACAAGTTTAAAGAACAACTATTGTCTTCCTTTTTCTTTTCTGTAATCACTTGTGGTTGGAATGGAGAATAAAGTTGATTGGCAATCATTAAGACAGGAATCCCAGCAATTGTGGTTGCCTTGTTTGGGCATCAAGAAAGAAGCAATGCAGCAATGAATGGACTGGTGAAATTGCTGCTGGATGGACAGCAGGAAGGGGAAAGGAGGAGGCTGAGCTGGAAGCAGCTGCCCAGAGGAAGAAGGCAGGCAGTGACCAGCCTGGGTAGCAAGGAGAAGCAGCAACAGCCCCTTATATTTTAAGGGGGTCCACTGCCTATGTTTCATTTCAGGATCCCCACTGAGGAGCTGATACTGCAAAAAAGGGAGGGAGGGAGGGAGGGGAAGTGAATATTGAGGAAGACACAACTCCTTTCCACATGGTCCATGGAGGGAAATTGTGACTGCTATCCTTGCCCCTGATGGGCCATTTTCCACAGTGACATCCAGGTTCTGGATAGCAAAGACTGCTGTTTTCCATCAGTCATTTTAAGATGTTTGAGAATGTTGTTTATTCCCTCATTTTTCCTCTTTGCTGATACGTAAATTGTTAATATATTGTGGCTTATTGAATGGGATGATTATGATTTTGGTTCTATTGCTTTACTTGTACTTTAATTGTATGCTTCTAGTGATCAATGGCTACAAGTCATGATGCACATTACCTCCAGTATCAGAGGTGTCATGCCTCTCAATATCAGTTGCTGGGGAACCAGACTGGAAGGATGCTATTGAGGATTTCTCACAAGCATCTGGTTGTGAGAATGCTGGAAAAATAAGCCTTTCATCTGATCCAGCACGGCTGGTCTTCTTTGGACACTTTTGGCATCATAAAGATAAACTAACTCACATCTAAGTATACCAAGGATGAGGAACCTCCAGCCAGTGGGCCAACTTGGCCTGCTAGGCTGGCCCGTCCAACCCATGGGGCCTCAGCCAAGGCCTCTTCCCCAAACCCCACTCCTTCAGGACTAGTAGGGTGAGAAATCTTTGCTGTTATCTCCACTCAGTGATCAGAGATAACAATAGGGATTCCCCTAGTGTGGTAGAGATTGAGCAGTATGCCAAGAGCTTTGCCCACTCCACTACAGTGGAGCAGGAAAAGCTACTAAGACCATGGGTGGAGGACACAGGGTGGGTAAAGCCACTCCAGCTGGGGGTGGTTTTACCCACCCTGGATCCTCCTCAATGGAGGAAGGTGTGCGACAGGCAAAGCCAGATCCCTGACCAAAACACCAGTTGGAAGAGCTCCAGCCAGTTCTTTACCTGGGAAGCAGATGACATCAGGAAGTGTGGGTAGACCCCCTGATGTTTCCTTGCCCACCAAGGGCTGGGTGGGGTCATCCAGCCTCCCCACCCAATTTTAATCCCCCATCCTTTATGTATACATTTTTTCTGGGGTGCATATCTTATACACATAATATTTCTATTCACATAGGCTCTGTGGATGATCTGGTACCCTGCAGAAAGAGTGTGTATTTTTGCCTGGGATTTAGGAACAGAAGAGCAGGCTGCGTCCTGGCAGCTTGAACACATAGTTAAATGTTTTGGCTAGATCCTCACATCGATGCCATTTTCACATTTATGTTGTGAAGTATAAACTATTACACAAATAATTCATTTTTGCCAAGAGGTCTGGGCACTTTCAGAAGGACACTAAGGATGTCTTTTAGTCCAGGATGTTCCACCTGAAAATGTAGTTAATGCTAAAATAGAAATTGGAAGCTCGCCATTTTACAATCAAATGGGCATGTAGGATTTATAGTCAAATGATAGATTTGGGGAACACATAACTGAATGTGAAGCATCACTGGTAAAAAGAAATACACACTTTATTTCTTTTTCTTTCAGGAGCTATCTAAGTTTGTTTGGGGAGTCTAACTGGAAGGAAGAAAGTGGATGTTTTCCAGTATCCATACCAGTGTGCCCCTCGGACATGAGCTTTTTGAGAAGAAAAATTAGCATGAAACACAGGGTCATCAATGCTTATTTACCCTTCTTAAGGATGCCAGATAGCAAGCTGCCAATCAATGCCAACAAACTGAGTTGAAAATAAGATAGATGGGGCAAGAAGTGCCTGGAATTTCCAAATAAAAATACCAGTGTTTATAGTCTTCTCATAAAGATTCCCTGAGATGGTCAAAGAAAGGACATGAGTTTGAATTTGATTGTTAGACGTTTCTCTAGGTTATATCCAAGAAGCAAAAATAGGGACATATATCTGTTTCTCTACTACTCCATTCAAGACTAACTCTTTCATCAGAATCCCTGCAGAGACAGGAGAAACAAAAAGTGATGGTTGCTGTCATCTGAAAGCTTTAAGGGATTTGTATCCAAGTCTGTATGTCTGCAAATATAGAACAGAGATAGGGAAGATTGTTTTCACTTTCCTCTTCCATCTTTGATGGACACTTTATTCTGTTTCTCTTTGCAGGGGGGAAAAAGTTAGTTAAGATTAAAAACCATTTCTAAAAGTCACTTATTGTAGTTTATTCAGGCATGCTTCAAGGGAAAAGAAATATGACAGCTGGACAGATGTGTGAACTACTTGGCATCTGCAAGAATGTATAAATTCCATCCTTACACTTTTATCACTTCAGGAAATTGCTAACAGGCAGAAAAGTCAATGTCAGACTGACACATCTGTGCAATGCCTATTAATTGCAGTGGCACTTGCCACTTGTACAGACCTTTGAAGTGTAATGGCTCCATTATTTGTAAATATATATTCTAGTTTGGGTTAGTTGCCATTTCACAAGGCAGTGATCCCTCGGATGGTGTAGCCCTTTAAATGTGCAATTCACAGCTCCTCTCCAGCCTACCCACTTGCAGTATACTGCACAGTATACATATGCAAATATTTTAGAGGAAAGAAGACCCTACGTAAATTAATGTGTGTAGGTCAGGGGCTGCAATCCAAGTCTCCCCCACCCAACCCCATGCATATTCAGTAAACGACGTATGCCTCTCTTTTCACTGACATTCAGGTCCTGATTTATTCTAGGACAACCAAATTCCACAAATGAGTTCAGCTATCCTGAATTGTTCATTTTTTATAGGTAGCCTACAATTAAAACACCAAGTTGTGGTAACTTGCCATTTTTATTTTTGAAATTTCAGCATTCTGTCATGTACACCATGATATGCCAAAAGGGTGATTCAGTTTTGTGTTGAGAAATCAATGCTGCAGAGCAAAGTACTCAGAACAAAATGTGTGTCTACATCATAGGAAGTATGAGGGACATTTATTATGTGCCATAAATTATAGAGTAATATTTTGAATCAAAATCTGTGGCAACATCTGTGCACAACAGGAAAAAAGAGTTTTTCTTTCCTGCTGAACAGATAATCCCCAATCATTTAGTTCTGGGAATTATCTCCTTCAAACTCTTTTTTCCCCAATATGGATGGTAAGGAACACTTGGTTTGGTGAATAAAGGAAACTGCATATTTATATGCCTTCATTTACAGTTCTGTAAATATGTACTGCATTAAAGAAAACACATAGTAAATTGCAGCTTATCATTTTCTTGTGCTATGCAGTCACTTATTTGTGTTCTAAACTTGAAAATGTGTTTGGATAAAATTAAATGCACAAATGAGACACACAGGAAAGCTTGTTAGCTGAAGTTAGCATTCCAGCTGTTATTTTCTACTCTCACTTTGTGATCTTTATCATCACACTGTATTTTTAAAGCTAAGGTGAAAAGGTTTAGAATTAATCTATGTTCTGTCCTGTTTCTAGGGAGGAGGCAAAGGGGATCACATTTATATATGTATTTTTTAAAGTATTTTCTTTCAAAATCTGCATTTTAAAATGTATTCTGAGATGTGTGTTGAGCCAAAAGCTGTATTGGAAAATTCAGAAAGTACAAAAAAAGTCACTGGACAACCAAGCTCCAATCCATACATGAGTCTCGGAGGTGCAGATCCAGTCAGTTCATATTAGAATTCACAATACTTGGACTCCTCAGGCATTCATACAATTCATGAAATATTTACTATATAAAAACCTGCCATGGCCCAGATCCGGGAACCCTTGGAGATTGAAGCCTCCAGTGTCAGTGACTCCAAGGAGGCACCAGAACCAGTCCCTGGTCCTTCCGAACTGTGATCCCTGCAAGAGATCTCATATCCTATCTCCAGGAGGTGCCACTTCCCCCTGACTCCGGATAGTAGGCCTAGGACTCCTCTAGTGAGCAGGGTGAACATGAAGAGCAATCCACAATTCTCAGTTCTCTAACTTTCACTCCCCAGGAGAAGACAACACCTACAGGAAAAGGCCAGTGACCCTTTAAACAGGCAAATTCAGCCCTTCTACCTGAGGGTTGGAGCTTCCAGAAAGACTTTCCTTGCCTGACTATTAAATCCCTGCCAATTGTTGCTGTTCCCAGGCAGCGCTAGGGTAACTTGTCAGTGCTCTAGCTGCAGGACTGCTCTCCATGGTCCTGAAATCTCTCCAAGTACCTCTGGTGCTGGCTGTGCTCCTAAAACTGCTCCTGTTTCCAGTTGCCTGTCCGACATTATGCCTCTTCACCAAAACCATCACTCAGAATAGATGACAAAAGTCCAGATGGAGAGAGCTACAGCATTTCTTGCTATTCTAAAAGTGATTTCCATTTTTTGTATTTTTATACTGAGAAAGGATTTGCAGTCCAAAAGCATAAATACTTATGAAAATGCTTCAAAGAAACACAGTGATAGCACAATTATACACTTTTCTGTATTTCTTCTTCGAAACCAAAACAAAACCAATAAGAAGTAGTCCCAGGAAGTAAGTAGAGATGGGTCATGTTCAGATGGCACAGTATGCCATATATATACGGTTTACAAAATTATTGTCGGATGTTAAGTGTTTCATTGACAATTCACAAGGCAGGCCTTGTGAATTGTAAGTTGAAAGATTGGGAATTGTTGTGAGAATGTCTATGTCTCTGGAAGCTTATCTGCTGCTGTTTCTCAGGTGCCTTGAGCTGGTGAGGCCTTGAGTACAAGAGAATGTTTAGAAAAGATGGGGGCTATCTTGCAAGCTGTCTCTCACATAGTGTCGTCATTAAAAGGAGGTTGAACTGTGCCGCCCTGTTGGCACATGAGTTTGGATTACAGGCCTGAAGTCCTGTCTGTCAAAGTGGCTTGGAATAACCAGCCTCCAAGCCTATAAGAGGAACGAGCAAAGGGAGGCCCTTTGCTAGGAAACATGTTCTACGCTTGCCATGAAACTCATGTTTTGGGATTTTATCTGTTTGGAGATGTTAGATGCACTCTGTACATGTTCTGTTGCTATTTGGACTTGGAATTTCTAAGAACTGTGCCATGGAAATGCTCTGAGGCTTTTCATAGACTTGGACTTGCAGATTACTGTTTCTGGATTGTGTTCTATGGCCTGTGAAAGAGACTTTTCCCTGGATGGATCCAAAGTATGGGCACAGGGAAAGTTTCCTAGGCTGACCATTGCTTTTTCTAGATTGTGTGTGTGTGTGTGTGACCTGCAAGAGAGCCTCCTCTCAGAGCCTTTGTTACAGGCAGAGGGGTTTCTGGGTTGAAGAGGTTTGTGCCCTGACATCTTGCTTACATGATCAGCTCAGTGTTACGGCAGGCTGAGTCTGGTTTGTGCAAGATAGATCGGTCTCTGTCGGGCTTCATGCATCCCTGTGCTGGAGATTAATCCTAGGGCTCTAGTCCTGTTCTTGATGAGTCAGCGGGTGTGGCACCACTATTAATTGCTCAGATAAGACAGGGGCAACTCTACACGTCTCCCCTGAGTGATTGCTGTTTGCATCAAGCCGTTTGAACCTGAAGCTTTCTGGCCGTCATCAGCTTTAAGTGTATGTATGCAGAAATGAAACCATTATGCTTGATTACCGTGTAATTTCACAAATAAAAGAGGTCTCACCATTTTAGAATGTGTTGTCAGTTTGCCAGATTCATGAGCAGAAGCTTAGGGTTGGGCTGAGTCACAACAATTCTGGCTTAAAGTAAACGAACAAGACTGCTGGTGCATACTGCTCGGTTATTCCCACTTGGCTCCTCCTGCCAGTAGGATGGCTAAACAAGCTGGGGTTTATGACTCTGGCTTGTTAGAAGAAGCCGAAGTTCCTGATTTGGACATCTTGCTTAACAAACCACAGATGGAGAGTGCCTGGTTTGTTTAGCCATCCCATGTAACAGGGGGAGCCAAGTGCAACTGATTAAGCTGACTGTGACATCTGAATGGTGTAGCTCTCCTCAAACCAACATCACGACTGATATGTAAACTCTGACAACATGGAACAGCTCAAGATTCTCTAATTTTCCCATGCAGGTGGCATCAGTGGTACTCAATCAGGTTTTCGTTGATGCTGGAAAGCTCAGTGGATGCATGGTTTAACCAGGAAAGTAGGTCCATTTGAGCAGTCATAAGAATGCTGCCTTTTCTTCAAAAAGGCAAGCTATAATTTGTGGATTGATGAGACCGAACGCAAGAAGCTTTGCTTCAGTGCTCTATAATAAGAGTAAAAAAGGCAAATCAGAAGCAAATATATGCATTTGTGTTCACTTATCAAACTGACAAGCATGTATAACTCCATCTGTTTTGCCAGAGGCTGAAAGCATTTGTTATTTCTGCAGCTCTCAATGACCACTCATTCATTTTGATAATGCTTGCCCAACACAGATCATAACTGAATTTTAATTTTTCTCTTGTAATATATTTTTAGAAAAATTATGAAAAACATATACAGCAGCACAACTTGATTAAAATATTTTAACTATGCAATCATAGAAGTGCTTATTCAGAATTAAGTCCTGCTGAGTTTACTCTCAGGTATGTGTGCACAGGATTGCCTAAGGCATTCACTTGCCCATGCAACACCACAGCTTTCTCCTGCAGAATCAAATGGACACAGAAAATAAAGGAAAATATTTACTGGTATAGATGAGTCTTTCTTCTGTCTAACAACAATAACAACAAAAATAGTGAATTATTCTACTTGTGTAAAACCTTTATTTGTAACTAATTGCAGCTAAGTTATTAATGACATGGAACAGAAGAAGAGTTATGCTAGATCAGACCAAGGTCCATGTAGTCCAGCATTCTGTTCACACGGCGCCATCCAGCTGCCTGTGCAAAACCACAGGTAGGACATGAGTGCAATAGCACCCTCCTGGTTGTATTTCCTAGCAACAGATGTCTATTGGACTATTGCCTCTGATACTAGAGACAGCTAGGGATGGCACAAGAGTCCATTTGGAGCTGAAGCCCGAAACTCACTGGCTCAGCCCCTGGACAAGAGTCTGCAGATCCTCAGGCTTGCCTGACTCATCGTGTGATGAGTTAGGCAAGCCTGAGGATTTCTGCTGCCCCCATAAGCCAAGCTCTCATGCTCTCCTTCTGTGCAAGGAAGGAAAGCATGAGGTCTTGAGAGGCGGCAGCAGCGGCAGGAATACCATACGTCCGGTTGAGCCCTTGTTCTTTCCTTACAAGGGGAAAGCAAGGCCTTGGTGGCCTGTGACAGGGCTCTCTGGCGGCTACCATTTTGTGCAGAATAGGGGCTCACTATCCATAAATCCCCATTCTGTGCCATGGACAGCCATAAATGGGGCCATTTATGCAAAATTACAGCTCTAAATGGTCCAGTTAGACCATTCTTGCTCCATGCTTTCTGTCTATCTGAATTATGGATATTGGTGATGCGAGGCACAGCCTTCCCTGTGCTAGCACTAAGGTTGTGGAACTTGATCTATTAATTTTTAGGTTTATCTGAAAACTGTTGTATTTTAGGTGGTTTATGGGTATCAGTGTTTTATTGATATATGCTTTCTTTAACAAAACCATAGGCAGTGAAGTAGATAAGCAGAGAAGTAGGCTGGGGCAATCTGATGACAGCTTGATCTTATCTGAAAGACATTGAGAGATTGTAGAGCTGGAAAAGGGCAGAAAAGGGCAACTAAAATGATCAAGGGGCTGGAACATCTCCCCTATAAGGGAAGAGTACAACAGCTGGGATTGTTTGGCTTGGAGAAATGGAAGCTAAGGAGAGACATGATAGAGGTGTACAAAATTATTCATGGTGTGGAGAACCCAGGGTCATCCCATGAAGCTGATTGGTGGGAGATTCAGGACAAATAAAAGGAAGTACTTCTTCACACTGCTTGTAGTTAAACTATGAAATTCACTACCACAAGATATAGTGATGGCTACCAATTTGGATGGTTTTAAAAGGGGATTGGATAAAGGTTATCAATGGCTACTAGTCCTGATAGCTACGTGCTGCCTCCAGTATCAGAGGCAGTAAACCTATGTATATTAGTTGTTGGGGAACATAGGCAGGAGGGTGCTGTTGCACTCATGTCCCGCTTGTGGATTCCTGGTCTACAGATGGTTGGCTACTGTGTGAATAGAATTCTGGACTAGATGGACCCTCGGTCTGACCCAGTGTGGCTCTTCTTATGTACTTATGTAAATGCAAACCAGTGGGGATTGATGGCTTCAATTTTGGTGGGGCTGTGATTCGACAAATTAGCAGTCTTTATGAATTTAAGAGAACCGTGAAGACTTATCTCTTCCGGCAGGCCTACCCAGTTGAATTTTAAGATGTTTTAATGATGTATTAGTTTTTATTTGTTTTAATATTTTATCTATTTTGTGGTTTTCGTGTTTATATTTATTGTTGTTCCCCGCCTCGATCCGGAGAAAGAGGCGGGTTATAAATTATTATTATTATTATTATTATTATTATTATTATTATTATAGTCAGAACCAGCCAGAACTCTAAAGAATCTATCCAAGGTTCCTTTGGAGTTCTGGCTAGTTCTGACTGAAACCCAGAATAGAATTTCAGCCCCACCGGAATTCAAGCCACCAGCCTCTACTGATGCCAGCATGACCCTTTATTTACCACTGGGATGGATGACTCACCCTACACTTTTCTTAAGCCGCATCTTATTCCATGTCGAGAATATTTCAATAGTTTTAACGCATTTATCCTTTTACCACATTATACCACTCAGTAGTCAAACATAATGGCTTAAATATGGTTTTGTTAAACAAAGCCTACAATGGATACAAGAACATGTACCTTTCTGTACAATCTGTGAAATCTGGAAGTGGTATTGTATATTAGCAACATTCTGTTTAGTTTCTGTTACTAAGACCCCATGGAACATCTTTCTCAAATTATGCAGAATTCCCCCCCCCCCCGCTACCAAAAAACAAGACAAAACAAAACCACCCTAACATACTTTGACAGATAATTTGCTGTATTAAACAAGCTTAACTCATCAGGTTATTCTTATGTTACAACAGTTAAAATATTAGATCACACTGCATCACACAGAAGTGTTTGTATTTATTGCCAATAAACTGTTTTGTAACTCGTCTTGCTTTCTTCTATCAATATTAATCTTCTGACACTGAGGTTCTGTCCCTGGTTCATTCTAGTTGCACTCTTCTGCTAAGAATATATCAGTCATGTTTTAAATATTGAACAGACAGTTGAAAATCTCCTAAAGCTAAATAAGAAAATGAAGCACAAGAGAGTAAATAGGTTCCACAGACATATTAATCATGTTTGAAATATTCAGTAATAGTACAACTGCACAGTAAACACTACTCCTTCAAATGTATAAGACGTCATCTTACACTACCAGTATCAATCTTATAAAGATTAGCGTTTGATATTATTACAATTAAAGAAATATTTACTAGATAAATCCTGTGCTTCTGTATCCACATATAGGAATTATCTATTAAATAGGTATTAGTCTTTAGTATCAAGTGATATATATTAATATTTCACCTCAAGGCGAGCTTCTTCTTATCTCTTCTTTGAAGTGAGGAAATTAGTATTATATACTTTAAGTGCTCATGTGAACTAGATTCTGTATATAACACACAAATAAGGCACACACTTTTCTGAGATTTCAAGTAGCTTACCATACAAAGAAACCATTCCCAC
The DNA here is from genome assembly GCA_029215795.1 of Anniella stebbinsi. NCBI lineage: Eukaryota > Metazoa > Chordata > Lepidosauria > Squamata > Anniellidae > Anniella > Anniella stebbinsi. The sequence goes on along the minus strand of JARDYH010000003.1, from coordinate 50,959,363 downwards.
TTACAAAGAAATATGAATAACCAGAAAGGATATGTCAAAATCACACCACAACAATCCTCAGAAAACACAGTAATATATAATAAAATACTTGTTTCAAAACAAGCCTGTTATCCTTGTTCCTATTAGATAAGACATAGTTGTACGGATCATCTGAAGACCGATGAGGAACAAACAAGGAAACTAACAACATCTGCCATGAAAGACAACTCTCGCCACTTTTTCCCTTTTATTTCTTCCTCAAGGACAATATTGTGGAGCTTAGAAGCTGGCATCATATTGCAACAACAAATGCTAGCACAATGAAACCACTGTACCTACTTTATAGATCACCTCTAACCCATAGAACACCCAGTCATCTCATGGGTAAACCCTAATACTTAGTTAAAAACTTGCCAATCTTTTTTTAAAAAAAATATTTCATGATTGTGGGGTCAGTCCCTGGAGCAGCTGCATTCAGAGTGTGGTTTCTTACATTGGCAGGTTGCACAGCAGAGCTCAAACAGATGCACAAATATTTATACTGTAGTATTTTAAAATGTGGAAGCCTCATAATTCACCTTTTTTAAATTAAATGTCCTATATAATATGAACAAGGCTGATAATTTCACTACTAGAAGATTACATATCTTTCATAAGAAACACATCTCTTGGACAGTCTTGGGTGAAGGTTATGTGTTTTGTTTTGTTTGGTGGTACACTTTCCATCATCAGCTACAATTTATTCTATTACTTTGACATTTATATCTTTAAGAAACACAAATGGCTATGTAGGATTATCCAGCTTCCTGTTCAGGAACAGCATTTGAAATGAAATGAATACCCTCTGCTATGAATAGCAATTTCACCTCAAGTTTCATACAGTATATTCAACAGAAGCCAACCAAGTTGTGCTAATTTTTACATGTCTTCTCCCACCTCCCACCCCTTTCACAATTCTGTCATTAGCATACAACCTTTGGCAGTATCAAACCACAAAAACAAAACAAAAAATGAACAAAGATCAACAGGCCATTCAAAATAATGTAATACATTGCTGGGATGAAAAAGACTATTTTATTACTGAGACAACAAAGAGGGACTGTCAGATTGGGGTGGTCCATGGGAATGTCATAATGTGACCCAGGTATTGTGAAGAAGGAGACCCAGAATTAGCCATATACAGCTGGAGGCAAGACAACTCAGAATGCAGGGACAAGCTGAACTAAGATGGGATCAAATATCATAGTCTCTCTCAGAGTCATAGGAGGATAAGCCAGCCAAATCTGGGGCTGCTGTACTGATAGCTGGGGAACAGGACTAGATTCCTGACATGGAGCCTGAGGTTAGTGGGCAGAAGCTTGCAGGACATATATGAACACTTTCCCCCGGGCTTAATTCACCTAATAAGTCTAGTACATCCTGCTCCATTGTACATGTCCAACAGTAGGGATACGTGCAATGGGAGGCCACAGAAAGGAGGAGAAGCACTTATCTAAGCCAGGCAGTTGGCCCTTTAAGGATTCACCTTCTTAGGCAAGGGGGTAATAGTCCTCCTAAGTCCTCAATTCCCCCAGTCTTTATTGGTGCAAACTACTCACTCAGGGCTCTCCTTGCTACCTTGCCCCTTAAGTGCCTGCTCCAGATGGATCAGCCCACTGAACTAGAGGGCCAGAATATAAAGTAGGAAGCAGTGTGAATACCTGATTTCAGATGCTCACAATCTGATAGATTCGTTGCTAAAACAGTTGTGTAGAAAAATTACCTCAAATATGGAGGTTCAAGCATCTTTCTCTTTACCAAGGCTGTATTATCCTATACATATTATTAGAGTATCCACATTAGTGTCACAAATAGGACAGACTGAAAATACAATCTAGGAGCTTGGATTTCCATATGATCAAATCAGATACTGCCAAATGCTAAGAGGGCAGAAAAACATTAAATATTACTCATTATGAAAGACCACTTGGGGTGGTAGAAGCTGATGATTATAACACGTTGGAAGATTTCATTTTCTAAACTGTCTGTTGATGCAAAGATAGGAGGGTAGTAAAAACCCTTGCTTGACCCCAAGTTTTCCACAGTGCAAATATCTGATTTATGGTTAAAATATAATGCCAGAGGCTCAAAAGCTATTTGCATATGTGGATTAATCCTGCATTGACACAGAAACAGATCTAAAGTGCATAAAGTGCATTGGTCTAATATCAGCAGAATAATACTTAAAATACAAATTAGCATACCATCCTAACAGTTGTAATGAAAGCAGAAAGGGTTTTTCTAGGACTATATGGCATAAAACTCAATCACACAATTTTGTACAGCTGTATGTTTTCATATAAGGGACACTTGATTTCTTTCATGGTAAAAGGTGATTTAGCCAAGACATCCTTAATTTATAGCCAAGCTTCCCCCTTGTTTTACTACTTTCTAGTCTCTCATTAGACAGCTATAAAAATTGTTTCCAATCTTCACAATATACATTTAACTCCCCTTTGCCTTTACAATTCCAGCTTTTACTGTTAAGCATTAAATGATAATACATCATACAACATTTTACAAGTTGTTCTATGTCCATCCAGACCTGATCTGTTCTATAAATGCTAAAATATAACAGTAAAAAGTCATAGCAGATGATGAAATATCCATGGAATTTTAAGGAGATCCAGAAATTAGGAAGGATAGATCAGAAATCAGTATGAGCTGCTTAGGTCCAAAATGGTGTTCAAATGGTTTGGCACTTGGAAACTTGGCAGCTTGCATTGAAAGAATGTATAGTCTTTATTCAGGTGTCTGGGAACCATGTAGAAGAATCCCATAAGGAAGGGAAGCACACAAGCCCAGTCTCTCGCCATCATTTCTATCACCCTCTACATGTGTAGGATGGCTATCTGAAGGGGAGAGGCTCTTATATCTATGAAGGCTTTCCACACAATTTTAAACACTGACTTTCCAGCATTCAAGTAATGCAAATGAAATTAATTGCATTTGGCCTGCAGTGGGCAGGAGAGAGAAAAAGAGAACCCACACATAAAGTTAGGTTAACCCCAACTTTATTGGTGTTAACCCAACACCACCTAGGTGGAAAATGTAATAGCACCCTAATTGCAGGACAGCACACCAAGGAGGGGAATTGCAACATGCAGCAGGCCAGCATCAGTGGTCAGTATTGCTGGAAGTTGCCAATATCCATGGACCAGCTGAACATTCCTTTGCCGTCTGTGGACACTTGGTCCATATCCTATTTCCTAATGGGAGAGATGCCTGCACCACTCTCTCATTCTTCTTTTACGATCACCCTCAAGACCATCTTGTTGATGCTGATGTTGCTAAAAGGATGATATGAGAGCTAAGTTGACTTGCTGCCTCTAAACACCCTTTAGATCCAGAAATGGAAAATCTGGGGTCCCTGTGATGATGTAGGACTCGGAACCACTTGAATGGTACAGGAGCTGGAAGAAGTCAATTCTCTTGCATTCCTTTTAGAACCACTAGAACTGACAAGAAGGTAGAGTAAGTGGGAAAAAGGGAATGAGAGAGATGCATGCTTTATGTTCTCCACTGCTGTTGAGTGCTCCATCCACAGCAAAATAGAAGATTGTCCCCATCATTCCTATGAGAGACACTTGACAGAACACAAAAAAAAATGCTGAAATTTTTAGATGGGTTTATGTGGTCTCCACCCAATTTCCTACCACCAACATCATATTCATTCACTATATACTGTCCACATAAGGCTACACCCTGATGTCAAACTTCCCAAAATTCTCTGAAATGTACTTTCTATCCTGTTACTAAAATACTGTCAAAAAGTGTAGGCACTACTCATTTGAATAGTGTCTGCATGTGCAGTAGATTAAGCACAGAGAAGAAATAATGGGCTACAAACTAGACACGAACACATCTATGGCAGCAGGCAGAGGAATGGTTTTAAGTGTTATAGCTACAAAGTTCTGGACCAGAATACTTGGGACCATTGTGGGATAAAGATAAAGGTCAATAAGGGAACAATCCTATGTTCGCAAGACAGCATTTAGGGGGACACAGGATTGTCTGCTTTCCTGGCTCTGAGCTTGTAGACAGGACTCCAAGCTGGGAGCCAGGAACTATGCTCCCCTCCCTCTCGTAGCTGGCACGGAGAGAACCACGCTGGCTACCTCCCCACACTTGCAAAATGGAGTGTGGAGATGGGGAAAAGGGCAGCTCCTTGAGATGGGGAGAGGAGGGGAGGAGATTGGGACAGCAGCCACATGACAAATCCTATGGTGACCCCAGCTTCCTTTCCTCCCCCTCCCCGAAGCCTCCACCAGATGGACAAAACACCCATTTCGCTTAAATGCAAAGCTTACGAGGCTTAAGAGTAGCCAGGGCGCATCTCCTAGGATTGCAGCCTAAATGTATAAAGGATACGTTATGATGCACTGCTGATGAACCAGTTAGGGTGACTTGGGTCAGGAAGAGGTTTTTCTTCTCCTCTGATCTACAAATACAGTGATCCTGTCATTTTTTCCAAAGATTTATTTTCCTTAGAGCTCCAACGCAAATACCATCTTTGGATAAAATAGGTAATTCTATATCGTCAGTTAGCAGTAGGCTAGATAGTGACTGTATGGCAGATATATCTAGTATCAACTTGATGGGAATGTACATTCTAGCAGCCAAATCCTTTCACAGCAACCTTTTCACTTCCCTCTGAGGGCTCCACATGATGTCTTGTATTTTACATGCTGCCAGTTACTTAGCAGCTGGATCTGCATGTGTGTCACTACAGATCATTACAATGCCCGTTAGCATATTCAGACTTCTTGACTAGGATGCAGAATGCAAAAAGCTAGGATACTAGACAGGCGGAATGCCCTAGCTAAATGAAACATTATGCAGAGGATTGAATTTTTCTCTTCTTTTTTAGCCAGAAGTGAAGTGAGATGGGGGTTGCCCAAACTCCCTGCACTGTAGACAAAAATGAAGTAATATAGTAATTTGCCACCACCTATTATTATTATTATTATTTCAATTTATATCCCGCCTATATACAGAACCTTAGGTGGTGAGCCAGGGGACTCTCATGCCTTTTAGGACACGCATGGAAAACCAAAACAACATCCTCTACTTCAAGCCCCAAAGCCTGAAATGTTACACAATAGCAATGAACCCAGCAGAAGGCAGTGAATTTAGTACTGATGTTTACCTGGACGAAAGCACGCACAGCTCTAGAGACAGATAGGATGTTTATTTGGGAAGGGGACTGGGAAAGGGATGAGGACATGGCAATATCAAAGAAAATGTGTTTTATTCTGTTTTTATTATTTTATTGTATTTGTTCACTGCTCTGAAATTCTTGAATGGGGAATGGTAAATAAATATTGTAACTAAAAAAATAACTGAATGAATTAAAGCCTTCCATCAGTAGAGGGACCCCATTGGGTACAGCCCAAGTTCTTGGCCATTTTTCACCCCGTGTATTTAAAACATACGTCTAAGTAGTAGTTCACCAAATAGATTGCTAATCTCAGTTAGGGATGTAAGGATTTTGTTAAATCCATTCAGTCTGTGTTTCTTGGATCATTTTTGTTTTTTGTTCTGTTGTCTACTCATTGACAGGGTTGGGTTTTTGTACAAGATTTCAATTGTTTGCAAATGTGCATTAGAGCAAATGCTCATTTGTGCGAATATGCATTATCACTAATACACCCCACCAAAAGTTAAAAAAAATGGCCCGCTAGTCTACATGACTTGGAAAAAGCTGGTCCACTGTCAAATTCAAAGTCCAGCATCCCAGAAATCTGATCCCAATTGAACCTGTTGCAGATTTCTCTAACATCTCTAATCTCAGTTAATCTCTCTCTGTCCACAAGTAATCATTCATATTGAAGCCTCTTCCCTCTTACACAATTTAGAAATAATGCTAACTGTAAATGAGACATTCAATTTTGTTTCAGTTTTTAACAGAATGTAGAATTCCTTTTCATAAAACTTCTTTACACTTCTTTTCAATTGATAACAGAAACAAGATAATTGTCAAAAACATAATTATGAAACAAGGGAAAACCTACTAAAATAATGGGCAGTATCCAATGGGGTGCTGTGCCCCTACTGCTTCCTTTCCTCAAGTGAGACCTAATGGTTGTGCAATGGAGATTTAGTGGTTTCGGGAGTAATCCGAGAAATCCAATTTCTCAAATGACCCAGGCCAGCAGAGTTTGCATAAGGCAGCTCTGCCAATCTATCCTGATCCACAAATGAGCATTTCGGTTCATTTTGGTCCTTCGTACACAAAGTGTTAAATTTCCATTGCACAAGCAGTGGATCTTGCTTGTGCAATGGAATTGGCAGGCCACTCATGCAATAGCCCTGTTGGATACTGCCCCCTTTTTATATTATTACAATGATTCATGAGAATCTACAATTGAAATATAACATACTGAAGAAGCAACTCTACATTTCACCACTCTGAATAAAATAATAGGCAATCAGAATCATGTCTACTGCAAAGGCTTTGAGCTGAGCTTAGGGGAAAATTTATTCAGTTCATATTTTACTGCAAACCTATCTAATCCACACTACCCAAACTGGAACACAGTTAAACATCAATATCCACCTGTTCACAAAATTTGCGATCAAAGTTTGCACTCACAAAAAAGTGTGCAACAATGAGTATAGTACAGAAAAGTGACTACAAGAATGCTTATTTTAGGGGAAATGCCTGCAAAAATGGGTATGCTTTGAAAAAAATACATACATTGGAGAATGTGCATGGAAGTATGCACAAATCTTAACAAAACACATGAACTGATGCAGAGATGGGACGGAATGAACTTAAATTTGAAACAAGGAGAAAATGAACAAAATCAAACGTAACAGATTCATTCATCCCTTGCTAAGCCACAGTAGGTTCACCTGCATGATAGATCCCTGCTCACTTCAAAACCACACCTCTTTAAAAAGATGAAAGAGTAGCACAAAGGGTATCTATACTTTTGGAGATGGTGTTACTCTTCTTCCCAATAAAAGTCAGACTTTCTCTGGTAACAACAAAAACAAAAGCGGCATTGGGAAAACGCAGGAGGATTACAAGTGGATGCATGATGCCGTATGGACCTCCCATAAAATGAGAGTGAACAAGTCTTGTGATCCCATAATAAAGCTCCATTGGGAAGAATCTCTAATCTAACAAGCCTCCCTGAATAGTATGCTTTATAATCAAACTACTATTTCCCTAAGGAATGTCTCCGAATTATGGACTTTAGTCTTACTCATACCAAAGCCTAAAAGAAGAGGCACTCTGCATGACAGAGCAGTGTGACACTCCATAATATTTTGCTTAATAAATCTAATAACCTCAGTGTCAATGAAGTGCTGATAAGTACACTTGATTTATATGATATGGCTGATGAAGAACATTCAGCCAACATTTCCAATTATCCGGACACTGTTATGAACATATTTCATTTGCTTTTCAGGCAGATTGCTTAAGTGTATGCCAGCCCCATAACATTTCAAAATATACGAATATTGCTACCATCCAATAATAACAAAACAACCCACAGGCTAATCGGCATATTCCAGTTTTGTTCATCTTGCTTAAGTTGAGGTATATAACCATGATTTGGTGGTGGTCGTCAATATTATTATTGTGGGGGGGGGGGAGCCTAGAATACAGACCAGAAGTGCTCAAGCAGATTAAGGCCTGTGAATGCCCATCAACTGGCCCCAGAAGGGCAACATGGGATCACGGTACTGCTGCTGGTACTATTACCATCACAGGCACCACTTTTAGTTAGGATGCAGCAGTCATATAACTTGCCAGCTGGGTTAATGCTGGCTGAACTTAGCTGAAGAATCTGGAAAAATCCCCCAAACTAGACATGGCATTAAATGACACCAGATGAGGATTCCCTCACAAAGGAAATCCTAGCTTCAGAGGAGGGATTTCCCTTAAGATGCAGCATGAGTAGAAAGGGTTAAATTCCCCCTCCATGCCTACTGCAATCCTATTATCTATCAGCTCCCCCCAGCTGAAGATGTTCACATTTTTAAAAACCCTGCATGAATGGTATTGTTGCAGAATATTTGCTGTTGTTTTTTGAGGGACCAAAGTAAACAGCTACTTGGACAGCAAATAGTATTGCTGGAGGGCTGCTTTGACAAGTGGTTTGGAGGTGGAAGCCAAAGCCCCACAACCCCCTTCCAAAATGGCCTGCTGCCAAACCCCATTGCCCCAGATGTCAATCTTCCGCAACACACTTTGCACTTTGGAGTTGACAATTGAAGGGGCCACAAGGATCGAGAGGGCACATGGTCGGTTGCATTACTGCAAGTACCTTGTCAACATCATCAGGCCGCAGCAGCTAAAACTGATCCCACAAAATCGGGCAGATGATGGTATCAGACACCTCGATTAGAACTGCACTAATAACAGTGTCAAGTTTGCTGCGGAAACAAGCGATTTTCTCCTCAAAGTGAGATGCAAAAAGGTCACAGTGGGTCCTTGAGGGAACCAGGGCTCCATTCTCTGCGGAGAGTGTTAACAACCCCCAGACCACTCAAAAGATGGCTACTTGAGGACACGATGGAGGCAGCAAAGTAAGCCTTTTTTGCTGCTCGCACCGCCACACAATAAGCATGATTATGTGCTCTAGAATGCGCTCGGTCGTCTTCACTTTGAGTCTTGTGCCATTTGACTCGAGACAACATCCAGCCTGTTTTATTGTCCACAGCATTCCAGTATACCAGGGAGCAGAGCAGATTCTACAGGACTGGAGAGGGCACTCAGGTGCAATCAAGTTGATAGCCCTCCGCATCTTATTGTTCCACAGTGAGGTTAAAGCCTCGGCTGGATCACCAGCTCTCTCCACGGGAAAATCCCCAAGAGCATTCAGAAATCCATTGGATTCCATCAGTCTCCCGGAGCGGACCATCCGAATGGGTCCCCCTGCCTTGCAGGAGGAGAGTAACACTGGGAGTTCAAATCTCACCAGGAAATGGTCCAACCACAACAATGGGTTTACTTGGACCCCCCTCCAATCTTCAGACTACCCATCTCACAACTTGAAGCAAAAAATGCCAAGGGTATGCCCTGCTTCATGTGCTGGGCTGGTAACAAACTGAGACTACCCCATGGTTGTCATGGAGGCCATGAAGTCCAGAGCTCAAGCTCCAGAGACGCCCTCAGCATGGAAGTTGAAGTTACCCAGAACCACCATCCTGGGTTCCTCCAACACCACATCTGAGACCATCTCCACCAGCTCGGTCAGGGAGAATGCTGGGCAGCAGGATGGGCATCCCTAATCTGTCTTTATGGCCCAACACCAGGTGCAACCCCTCAAGGCCTGTTCCAAGGTGGAGTGGCTTCCTGGTGATAGAGGTGGAAGTTCTGTAAACTACAGTGACTTCAAACATACACACCGACCCTCCTGTCTATGTTGGTGCTGCACCAAGTACCAGGTGGGCAGAGCTGTAGAGATGTTGCGGGAGTCCAGTGGACTGCCCCCCTGACTCAGCTTCCCAGACCCCAGACCTGTAATCTTGCAAAAATGGCCATATTATGGCTGCCATTTGTGTAAAAGACCATTAAGATAAAACAATGAGCAACCATTTTTACACAAAATGGTGGCCCACTGAGCAGTTGGGTGACTGTGCACCACTCACCGGTGCCTGGTGGCTCATCCAGGGAGCTGAACAGGGGTGCATAAGTGGCAGTGGTCTGGTGAGCGGAGTACAGGGCAGGCGTGGGGTGGCTTATCCATCTCTAATTCAGTGACTTCAGTGGAATCATACTATATATCCAAATTCATTTCACAGAGTTAGGTCTCCTTCGGAGGAAAAAAGGAAGAGATAATTCTTTATTCCCACCATCCCCAGTATACCATGGGAGATACTCTTATTTATTTATTTATTTATTTATTACATTTGTATACCGCCCCATAGCCGAAGCTCTCTGGGCGGTTTACATAGGATTAAAAACAATTAAAAACAATATACAAAAATTAAAACAGCAAAAACATACAACATACACACTATCTGTACATTTAAAAACCACTTCAACACTTCAAAAAAAACTACAAAAACAAAACAAAACAAACCCAGGCAACAAACAAACTCTTCTGGCAAAGTTGCAGGATTGCATAGCATTCCAGCGGCAACAGAATTGCCAGCACAACTCATGAAAGAGCTGTAGTGGTAGAGCACATGCTTCCCACGCAGAAGATCCCAGGTCCAATCATTGGCATCACTCCTTAAAAGGATCAGGATCAGGAAGTGATGAGAAAGACCTCTGACCTGAGACTCAGACGAAAAAGTCAGATAGATAAATATCTGAACTGGTATAAACTAAAATCTGGTCCAAAAGGCACTTTTTAGAAATAAACAAATTGATATAATGGCTGCAATACTATATGCCACTTTTAAATGAAAGTCCTCCATATACAACTGAAAGTTTTAAATTGTGCATGTGTTTCTCAGCACACAGCTGCAGATATGAGCCATTTTCAGACTCCGCAATCTTGTAGCCTAGACATGTGTAGAGGGGAGCAGTGGCGGGTTGTATTCCTTGACCTATATGTATTCATTGGACAGATTGCATGTATACAATCATTCTTGCATAGACTTCTCTATATAAGCAAGAAGCCTGAAACACGGATCACCTATTGGTTGCAGGCAAGGATATCATACTTATGTGCATGGATAGAATGTCTGAGAAGGGCTAGAGAACTACTTGCAACAAATATGGACATCCAGTCCAGATGTAAATTATCACCATTTATCTAGTAAGGTTGAATTTTCACAATTGTTACAAGAAAATAAGGTACAGTATTATTTTATGCACACATGTAAGCATCACACTCATCAAGTCAGGAACTATCAATGTGAAGACTTTAAAGTATCAAATATGGCATTCTGTGGAAAAGGATACCATCTTTTCCTGATTTAATACAACACAAATCTCAATCAGTTACTGCAAATAGCATGTACATGCTCCTGTGTGTACCCCCTCTAAGCTTTCTGCTTTAATTGCTTTGACTGATTATATCCCAAGGGAACACCATTTAGGGAATTGTTTTGATCCTAACATATAGTTCAACTTTTGATAAAGCAGGACCAAAAGTCCACAGAAACCATCTTAAATTCAAGAATGTATGTACAGGTATGCCAGTTTCTAGATAACACACAGATGTCTAAATATAATCATTAAATAATTAAGTACAGCAAATAGTTCCAGAACATTTAATGTTCTACAAAAGGACATATTCAGATGATGCTATATTTATTCATTTTCACTCCTGCTGCAAATGAAAATTAAATTTTATAAACATTGAAACTAATTTGCAGGATAATAGTCACATTAACATAACCAGCTGAAAAAAGAATAACATTATGCAAATAGAGGATCCTCTGTTTATGAATACTTATGATGGAATTGTCAGAGTTTTTAACTCATGAGTGTCTGAGATATATTGAGTTCATCTTCTTACTTAACTGTACTTAAGAAAATATAGGCAAATACTTGGCACAAAGAATAAATAATGTGAATAATAAAATGCATGCAAATGCAGCATTTTGCTAAAATGCATCTGAATTTTATTATTTTGTAATTAACAGTGTGGGAAAGAATCCCTTTAACAATAATAGATTTCATAAAGAAATCTACAAAACCTTTGGCATTGCCTAATAGTAAGATAGGGTAAGTAAATTTATATAAGGAAACATGACTCACATGCCTTGTGCATTCAAAAGTATCTTATTTCTTTTTCAAATTCATATATAAAGTTCGCTGGCTGAGAATATGCAAATGTGCTGTAGGATTATTTTACTTGTCACCATTCCCAAATAAATACCATGCTTGGATTAATTTTAAACACGGAACAGTTGCAGAATAGAGGGACTTCCATGGGATCCCAATTTTGCATGTGACTTGGCAGATGTTTAAAAAACTTCAGGATACGTACAGAACAAGTCAAAAGATGAGAGAGGAAATTGTGGTGAACAAGTGATCATTATGAGAGAGAGAAATCATGTGAGGATTTCATATAGGCAGCTCTGACAGCCATTTCTGGACTACAGTCATAAGGAAGATAGGAAACTACTGAGTCAGACTATTTGTCCATCTAGCCCATTATTGTTGACTTGCTGATATACCTGGAGTTGCTCAAGCCCCCTAAGAAATATGTCTGCATGGTAATAATCTTTAAGTAGTAGGCTGGTGCTGGGCCTGTGAGTTAACTGCTAAACGAATTAAATTCATTTCTTTCCCCCCCCCCTCTCGACAACCCCGCAAGGTAAGCCAGTGCTAGGCCTGTGAGGTAACTTGAAAGCAAATTAAAGTTGTTTCTTTTCTCTCGCTCTCTTTTACCCTGACACAGGCCAGGGCTGCCTTGAAACCGCAGCTCTCCATGGCCCACTCGACCATCTTCTGTTCTAGTCTTTTGGTGGGTACTGGGAAACCTCTGAGGGTGGCCAAGTTGAAGGCCTGCACCTGCCTCAGCCAGCACTTCTCACCCACCAAGTGAACTGAAGCATCAGGGCTGGCCCAGGCACTTGCTCCCCTTTGTCAGGCCTACTTGAGCCTGAGGAAGAAGCCACCACCATAATTTTCCTTGCCTCTATAGAAATGAAAACTACAACTCCCATCATGCCTTTCACCATGGTGCCTGACTTGCCCAATGAGAGTCCTTCCACCGAGGCTCATGGGACGTGAAGTCTGGCCAAGCTGGTCCATGCTGCACTGCACAAGCAGTGCCTGCAGGTAGGCCATGAAGGAGCTGGCTGGCTTACTGATGGGCTCAATTCGGAAGACACGATAGTCAATGGTGGGGTAATAATCAACATTACAGTTGTTCATCTAGGGGGTACTCCCCCCACAACATGGTAATAAATAATCAACTGTGGTGTGGATTAGGATCAGCACTGAGTTGACTATGGCAGCATTCGGATAACACGATAGTCAAAACAACTGACGATTGTTTCCCCCACACCAGTTGTTTATTGTGTCATCTGAATTGAGCCATGGTTAACTCAGTTGTTGCTGTCGGCAATGGGCCCGGAGCTGCACCCTCCTTCCCTCCCACTCCCAATGGTGCCTAATGATTGAGGCAGCTGGCCCCAAGTGCTCTCCCTTCAGGCCCAGGATGGTGGGCCACTTCCAGATGATGGCTGCCAGAGCCTGGTAAAACTTCTCTCCCACCCAAGGCATGCTGGGAGTTGTAGGCATAAGCCTAGGTCCCTGAATAAGATATTAATCTTTGAACACCATCTAAGGTGTGATGGGAGACAACTGGAGAGTGGGCCTTCTTAGTTGTACCACCCTGCTTATGGATTTCTTTTTCCCAGGCAGGCTTGCCTAGTGACTACATTAATAGATTTCCAGTGCCAAGTGAATATTATTATTATTTCATCTCTTTCTCGCTCGTGGCAGTTTATCTAGACGGACATGACGGGTTTTGCCAAGTCATGTTGTCTTTTACAGATTCAGGAATTTCCTGACAATTGAGCATGTTTTAAACATGACTGCTTTCTGGATGTTGGTATGACCTTTTCCTGTTGCCATAGTTCTTTGACTTCCATGGCGAGTGGTGTATATTTGTCTCTCTTTTCTTCTTCCTTTTCAACACATTTTTGTCATTCGGTATTGCTATGTCGATGAGGTATGTGTTTTTTTGTTTTTTTTTCTATGACCGTTATGTCTGGTCGGTTGCAGGGTATTGTCATGTCGGTATGAATTGTTCTGTCCCAGAATATTTTATGGTCTGCATTTTCCAAGATTGTTTTGGGTGAGTATGTATAGTATGGTATAGATTGTTTGATAAGGTTGAATTTGATGGCCAGTTGGTGAATTATTTTTGCAGCTGTATTGTGTCTGTCTGTATAGTCCATTCCTGCCAGAATTCTACAGTCTCCTGTTATGTGGTGTATTGTTTCTTGGAACTGATGGCATTTCCTGCATAGGTCTGTTGTTACACTGTTATCTTTTATGATGTATTTTTGGTAGTTCTTGGTGGCTATAACTTGATCCTGTATAGCTATTAGGAATCCTTCTGTTTCTGGAAATAGCTCACCGTCCCTGAGCCATTTGTACAATTATTCTTTGTTTATTCGTGGGTTCTGTATTATTTGTGGGTTCTGTATTATGTTGTAGTGCTTCCCATGGAGTGCTTTTTGTGCCCATTTTTCTTTTTTCTCTGTGAGTGTGAGTGGTCTTGTTTGGTCTTCGTTTTGTAGTGCTAGGTTGAGTGGGGTGTAATTTTTATCTGCTGTTACTATGGCTTTATGAATGGGGGTGTTTTTAGAGTGGAAGAATTCTCTGAGTGATTTTATCTAGCATATTATATTATTATTATTATTATTATTATTATTATTATTATTATTTTCCAAGGCCTTTTAACTTGATGAGATTTTTTTATGCTGCTTTTTTCTGTTATAACTAAACCACAACATTCCAAGACAGATGCAGGAATTACTGAATAAAGTTTATGATTTTTATGTAAAAGACTGACTATACCATTGAAACAGAAGAGTGAATGGAGGAATGACTGATAGCTGAGGCTAGAATGGAATAATGGGCAGAGTTAGTGTCAGCTGGAGAAAGTCAGGTAGAAGGAGAACAAAGACAGTTAGTGAGAGGTCAGGAAAGTGGGAGCTGAGTTAGGATTGAGAGATAGTGACCTGGTTGGAACACCAATGCTTTATTTAAAACCAGCCATTCTACATGCCAGCACTACACCTCCCAGCATGCCCTTGGCGCTTCCTTCTTCTCAATAGAGCATCGAGTAGCATCGCTGAGAAGGGGAGGTAAGTGGGTGTCAGTGGATGCACCCAGCTCTGGCCAAGTCCTGCTGAGACCGCCTCAGCCTGTGCTTCTCACCCACCAAGCGCTCCATCAAGAGCCTGTACTGAAGGGTCAGGGTCAGGCCTGGGCACTTGCCCCCCTTCGTCAGGCCTGCATAGAGTGCCTCCCCTCCTTCCTTCCATCCCTCCCTCCTTCTAAAGGGCAAAGGCCACACGTATACTTTCCCCAAATTCTGAGGAAACAACGATATCAGGCCGGGTGACTTCGAGCATGTTCAGAGTTTGGCCTCTCAAAGTCACGCGTCTGTATGTAGTTATGATTTTAAAACCATGCACAGCAGGCAGGAAAAGGCGCCGCAAATGGATGCAGCCCATTTATGTGGGTTGTTTGCTTTTATGTTGAATTGGGTTGACTGGTCGAGAACAACCTTCGGAGCCTGGGTTGTGAAAGGCACACAGCGGTCACCCACCCACGCACTCACAATGGCTGCCAAAGGTCAGTACATCTGACCTCCCAAACAAGGCATGCTGGGAGTTCCACCCAAGGCATCTGCCCATCCCCAGGCTTCTCCTCACGAACTGTGGCAAACTGACAAGACACTCAAGATGGTGAGACTCCCTTTATTGGTGAAATCACACAGTTACAAGCATTACGGTTTCATTTTTGCATTCATCCACTTAAAGCTGTTAAAGGCCAGAAAGCTTTAGGCTCTAGTCTTGACTCGATCCTTTAGGCAATCACTCGGGGGAGAGAAGTGTAGGGTTAGCCCGTATCCTATCTGAGCATTTCCAGACACCACATACTGTCTCTTCAAGAACATGGCTAGAGCCCAAGGAAGTGCTCCAGGCAGAGCTGCCTGAAGCCCGGCAGAGACAGATTGGTCTTGCACTAACCACACCCAGCCTGCAGGCAATGCTGAGCTGACCAAACTAAGCAAGACCCCAGGGAATGAACCTTGTCGACCTAGGAAACCTCCCTTGCACATCCTTTAGCTCTCAGGGAGGTTCTCTTGCAGACCACACACACACACAATCCAGAACAGAGAACCTCGTCGGCCCAAGAAATGACACCTGCACGTGCTTTAGCTCCGGGGGAAGCTCTCTCGCAGGCCACAGATACACAATGCAGAGCAAACACAAGTCCAAGTCTATGAAAAGCCTCGGGGCACTTTCCATGGCACAATCCTTAGAAATCCAGAGTCCAATAGCAAATGAGCATGTACAGAGTGCTTCTAAAATATCCAAACAGGTAGAATCCAAACACGAAGGGTTTCAGGCCAAGCATAGAAAGGTGATCTGTTGCTCCCCCGTCTTATAGACTGGAGGCCTGGTCCACTCCAAGCCACTTGGCAGACAGGATCCCAGACCTGCAAACCAAACCCATGTACCAACAAGGTGGCACTGTTCAACCTCCTTTTGATGATGCTACAATGTAACTGCTTGTAAGAGAGACCCCTCATTTTCCAAACATTCTTTGTTCCCAGGGAACTATCTACTCCAAGGCCTCAACAAGCAACCTCCCATGGGAAACAGAGGCAGATGATAACTTACAGAGAAACAGACTTTCTTAAAACAATCCCAAATTCTTCAACTTTCAATCCACAAGGCCTCCGGGCCTTGTGGTACACCTGACAGCATGCTGGGAGTTGTAGGCATAAACCTAGGTTTTTATTCAATTCTTTAAAAATTCTTAAAAGCCTAAAATTAATGTTTTTAGATTTTTCTGGTACATTGTACAGCCAGACCTATCACTGTCAAATTTCAAGTTTCTAACTCATCTGGAAGTGGGTAAACATTTCTGGACATACATGAAACACACAAACATTCCACTTTTTAGGTAGAGATACTGGGTAGTAGTGGCTCTCCTGGATATCAGGAGATGCCAGAGATCGAATCTGGGACCTTCTAAATGCAAAGCAGGTGCTTTGCCACTGAACTACATCCCTATGTCATTCCCCTCCAAGACCTGCTGTGGCCCAGAGATTCAGAAGCAGAATGGGAGTTGGAACATCTGAGGTTCAGGGGATGGTACACCATTGTTCCCCGTCTCTTACATCTGCCATTAAAAGCCAAAACTGTGAGAGATAGCAGCAGCAGCCAGGTGAGGAAACCTCACCCTGCCAAGGACTAACATCTGGCTGTTGCAGCAGTAATTTTCCCCTGAGGTCTGCTATGGCCAGAGATTCAGGAGAGGAGCAGCTGGAACATCTAATGTCAGAAGGAAAGCTGGTGTAGATCTTTGCCACTCCCTAATAACACTTGTCTATTATGTATATTTTCAAGGTATTGTATGCTGCCTTGAACTTTGGTAGACTCCAAATATAATAAACAAATATTTTTGAAAGGGTTGGGGAAGATTGGATTACAGTTATTTCCTTTGAGATACTTTGAATACTTATCTCAATTCAAGTTAAGATGTAGCTTTTTTTAGGGTGGGCGGGTAGGAGGTGAGAGTACATAGGACTTTGAGAATCTACAGAAGTTCAGATAGGAGGCTATAACAAGAGTGTAGTTGTGCATCTGGAGAGGTGGGAGGAAGCAACCAATCTGTAAATGTAAATGACCTGCTCCGGAACAATCACATCTCTGAATCACTGCCCAGGATCAGCAGAACATCACTGCAAGGAAGATAACACCCTGTTTTAGCATAGCCCTCGGCTATCAGTAGATATTATTGTAGAAAAGGGCAGGATGGCAGAGTTAAAAATAGCACCATAATAGAGGAAAGGAATATGACCTGAAATCAACATAAGTATATCCAGGTGCTTCCAGAGTCAGCGAGTGAAATGGATCATTTTGCATGCTGGAGATTTGTGCATGACCCCATTTGTTTGCTTATTTTGTTCTTTGAGAAAGAATTTATACATGGGTGATTATGTCATTAAAAATACCCATCACAGATTATTACCTTGGAACTGCCAAAACAACAATGGATTCAAAAGCATGGGGAGCTTTATTTTAATCCTGAGCCTACAAACATGAACATACAAAAATGATGAAATGTAAAAGGTCCTGTCATTTTAAATAATGATGTGTGTGGACTGGTGTGCAGAGATAGATCACTGTAGAGCACATTTCTTGTGGTTACTTGTTCCCCTTTCCCCCTGGGTGATTAAGGGAGGGGGGAAGAAACCCTGAGTGTGTTTGGGGGCGGGATTACATATTCCTCTTAAATCATAGCATTAAGAATTGCATTTATTGACATAGCCTGGGGAACGGAGCTCAGGAAATGTCAGCTTTGCGTCTCAGATACAGCAAGAAAGCAGCAAGAATTTCTTACCTTTCCTTGTAGCACAGAGGAGCATTCCCTTCATTTTAACTGAACTTGGCTGTAAACTAGAAACCATGATAAACTAAGTGTGCATACATGCTGAACCTATGTGTGTGGCCCTGCTCCTGGCATCCAACATGACCCAAAGTAAAACAAACAAATAAACCAGGAGTCATTAGCTGGGGATTCAAGGATGTAAAAAAAAAAATCCCCTCATCTTCTCTCAGTATCAACATGCAAACTTCCACAAAAATATTTTATATCATTAGCAGTTCTATCTATTTCGAGAACGTACTTGCAGCTTACTAACTCCAAAAAATGCACATCTACCTAAGAAATGACACCCTCCCCCAAATATGAGTGATGCCACCACACATATTGTGAATAGCATTGAGAAAAATGAACACACTCTAATTTCATCTAAAACTACAGGCAACTTTTACTTTACTGGTGACACCACTGTGCTTTCAAAGATCTCCTGCTGGATGCTTGAAAATCTTGTAGCTTGTTTAACCTTATACTTTTTTCTAAACTTCTAACAGCAATTAACTTCCTAATATCTCGAGTGATGAAAGCTCACTTACCTGAAAAGTATAGAACCGAGTTCCATTCGGTGGATATACCTTAGGAGATCCAGACCCCGTGCTCATATCTGAGAATATCATTTTTGCTCACAGACACAATACAATCCACAAGGAGCCCCTGAAAAGAGGCAGAGCAGCAAAGCACGTTGCTTACAGACAAATCCTTCTATACATTTCAGGGACGCTACTGTAGAAAATGACATCTGCCCCATCCATTCAGGGGGAGAAGTGACAGCATGTGAATCCCCCGTGCCCACATTGGGAAGCTTAGCTGGAAAGTCATCAGTCAACCCCCTTTAGTTCAGCAAGTCCTTCCAAAATAAATAAATAAAAATGCCAGAGGAATGAAACGAAGACTTTTTTTAAAAAGAGAGAGAGAGAGAGAGAGAGAGAGAGAGAGAGAAGCTAGAACAAACCTACAGTGAAATGTAGCTGGTGCAGAATCTGGCAATGCTTTGGACCCTGCCCATCTGTTCTTCGTGATAATCACCTCCCTCCTCTACAGACTAAGAGAGTGATTATGCTAAGCATCCTGGTTAACCGTTAACACACAGTTGAGTTTTTAAGCAACTATGCACAGTGTAAGACAGAGGACCTCTTCTGATTAACCCGAATCGTATATACTACACTCAGGAATGTGGAGACAAAAATTAAATTAAATAAATGACTCTATTAGTTCAATTATTCATTGAATATGTATAGTTTCAACACCTCTGACTGCACAATTAATGTTTGCCTTACCTTAGGAATTGTCTGTGTCAAATAAAAATTGCAATTTAAGGGTAGGAAATCGGAGGAAGTTCATTAAGAATATGGCCAGCTTACCATACTTAAAAACACACACATCCCATTGAAATGACTCTGTTATTTCTCAAAAATAAAATACCTTGGAAAACTCTCTCTCTCTCTCTTTCTCTCTCTCTCTCTCTCTCTCTCTCGGATGACTTTGTTACATGTTTGCCACCTTTAGGTCTAATCTTTTGTAGTACAAAAGGAGCAGTGAGCTGGTAACAACGGCAATGCATTATTTTGATGACTGGATGTTTGTCACCCTCCTTGTTTCAAAAGAACAAAACTCATCCATGCAAGCATTTATACTGAACAGGCAGCAAAACATTCATTACGCTGCTTGTTCGCTGTCTGTCGCACACACATTTCAGTATGTCCTGAGATCAGGAAGGTAATAAAAATTGCATTTAAATTCTTTGGCACCTTTTAAACAGAAAAAAAACCAAATGGTTTCATTTACACAACTGAAAGGTGGTGCTTCATGAGAAAATGAAGGGAAAAAGAAGCTTCTGGTAGGAAACTCTATTTAGGTTTTTAATCACATAGTTTAGATGGATACAGAATGTTGTTTTAATAGCAATGCATATTGGGCCCATGGCAAAACAGCTTAAGAAATGCAAGTATAGAAATGAAATCTACCAGGGGAAAGCCTTTCATATCTGATTTTGAACAATTTCAATATTTCAGTAAAATGTCACATGTCACATGTAAAAGGTTTCCACAGTGGTTCACACCTTCCCACATGAACCTAAATTTGTTCTTATGTAAATGTCCATGCCAACTTCCACAGCTGTCAACTTGCTGTTCTGGAATACATAGCAGAGAAAGGAAATCCTGCAGGATTCCATTCCTTCTCTAATATTTAACTCCTGAACATTAAAGGCTCAGATGGGACCACATTAATCTCATCAGCTATATTTCTTCCAAAGCATCGAGCAGGGACAAAATGGTTGCAAAAGAAATAGAACTTTGAGCTGGGATTGCAGCTTTTCCTAACCTGGTGCCCTCCAGACGGTTTGGGCTAGAAACTCCATGATCCCTGACCACTGGCTGGGGCTGATGGAAGTTATAGTCCAAACCATCTGAAGGGCACCAGGCTGGGGAAGGGTACAGATTAATCTGGGGACCAGAGTACTGGCATGGACCAGAGTTCAAATACTGACTAGTTATCACGACCCAGGAGATCTGGCCCTGTCACTTCTTCCCATACCAATGCAGTAACATCTGAAAGATGGGAACTCACATAGGTCATGTATGGTTTTTTCAGATGAATAATGACTGAGTGAGAAGCATCCTGTCCAACTTAGTTCAAGGCACCCAGAAGTGCTGAAACCAGCAAGGCTATACAAGAAAGGAGAGCCATCTCAAGAGCCAGTGTGGTATAGTGGCTGGAGTGTTGGACTGGAAGTCAGGAGATACAGGTTCTAGGCCATGGAAGCTCACTGGGTGACTTTGGGCCAGTCACAGACTCTAAGGCCAAACTACCTCACAGGGTTGTTGTTGTGAGGATAAAATAGAGAGAGGAGGAGAGGCTTTCGATACCATCGACCACAGTATCCTTCTAGAAAGCCTGAGAGGATTGGGACTCAGGGGCACTGTGCTTCAGTGATTCCGGTCCTACCTCTCAGGCAGGTTCCAGATGGTGATGCTTGGGGATAGTTGCTCCTCAAAGAAGGAGCTGTTGTATGGTGTACCACAAGGCACCATCCTATCCCCAATGCTGTTTAGCAACTATATGCAACCGCTGGGAGAGAACATCCAGAGGCATAGGGCAGGGTGCTATCAGTACGCTGATGACACCCAAATGTATTTCTCTATGCCTTTGACAACAGCGTCAGCTAACGATAGTGTGTCTCCTCTGAATGAATGCTTGCAGGTGGCAATGGGCTGGATGAGGAAAAACAAACTGAAGCTGAATCCAGAAAAGACTGAGGTGCTTACTGTCAAAGGCCACAACCTGGGTTTGGAGGTGTGTCAACCAGTTCTGGAAGGGGTTACACTCCCCCTGAAAGGCTGTGTTCGCAACTTGGGGGTGCTCCTGGATCCATCGCTCCAAATGACAACTCAGATAAATGCGACTGCCAGGAGTGCCTACTATCAGCTTCGGCTGATACGCCACCTGCACCCCTTCCTAGAAGTGGAAGACCTAAAGACAGTAGTGCACGTACTGGTAACTTCGAGGCTCGACTTCTGCAATGTGCTCTATGTAGGGTTACCTCTGTGCCTAGTCCAGAAACTTCAACTAGTTCAAAATATGGCAGCCAGGTTGGTCACCGGTACACCTAGGGGTGACCATAACACACCAGCTTTAAAATCACTTCACTGGCTGCCAATTACTTTCCGGGCGAAGTACAAAGTGTTGACCTTTAAAGCCCAACATGGTTTGGGTCCAGGTTTCCTGAGGGATTGCCTTCTCCCATACATCCGCACGCTCAGGTCCTCTGGGAAGAATTTGTTACAGTCAGACAAAACTAGGCTGACATCTATTACCCAGAGGACCTTCTCTTCTGCTGCTCCCAGACTGTGGAATGGCCTGCCGGAGGAGATTTGTTAACTTAATAGTCTCTTTGACTTTAAGACAGCCATAAAGATCGATCTCTTCCGGCAGGCCTACTGAGATGAATTTTAAGCGTTTTATTGGTATTTTATTGGTATTTTAATAATGTAGTAGTTTTATGTGCTTTTAATCAGTTTTATGTATTTTATATTTGATGTTGTCCCCCGCCTCGATCCGGAGGGAGAGACAGGTAAGAAATAAATTATTATTATTATTATATTACTATTATTATTATTATTATTATTATTATTATTATTATGCATGCTGCCTGGGGTTCCTTGGAGAGAAAAAAAGAAGAACAAAAATGCAATAAATAAATAAACACGAGACCCCCATCGAGGCAAGCCTGGTCATATCCAGTCATGTCAGGTCAAAACCCATTGTATCACACTGGGTCAAGTCTTGCAACATCGAAGCAAGTCAGGGTTGGTGTGCTGAATAGCAAGACAAAGTTAGACAAGGCAGAGTCTTTCAGTGCCTTGGCCAGCTCCAAGCTAGTGAGACTTAGGGTACCTCTTGATGGACAGTTTCGGTCGACATGTCTTCGCACTGGCGGCAGTAGCGTTACATGACGCAGCTGCCAATGAGAAGACATCTAGGGGCAAAGTCCCTTCGCCGCGGACTAAAAAAGTCGCCCATTAAACATGACTTTTTTAGTTAGCGGCAGTCCTCCCCCCCCCCATTTAAAGTTGTAAAAAAAATAATAAACACCCACCTCCGCTCCCCTCCCCCTCCCTTTTTTGTAATTTTTTTTTAAAAAAACACTCACCTGGGAGTAGGGGAGCCACTGCGCCGCCGCGCAGCAACAAAAAAGGTGCCATCGCGCCCCTTACATTAGGACTGGTATAAGGGGCGTCAATGCACCACACGCTGCCGGGGAGGCGTCAGGGTGCAGCGCTCCCGGCGGCATGAAGACGGGGTCTAAGTCAATGACAATTAAAGACCTTCTGAACCCCTATAAAGGCCAGCAGCTCAAGATCTGCAGTTAGCTCCACCCCCTAAGAGAAACTATTTGTTTCTTAAAGGGCTACAGCCTGATTTGTAGCCACTGACTCCTATGGGGTGGGGGTAGTGAAGGCTGCAATGGGGACGTGTCTTCTGCATTTGAGGAGACAGGTAGAGGCATATCCTCTGGCCTGGAAGGCCCTGGAATATCAGGAGTTGGGTTAATGGAGTCTCCTCTGCTGGGGAACATGACTGCTAGGGAACATGACTGGGAGGTTCCATGCAACTGGTACCACCTACACAGTTCTGTGTTTTCAGACTTTTATGGACCAGAACTACCATTTTAGGTTTGGGAGATCTGATATTAGGATAATGCTAGGAGTCAAAACCACCTTGTATCTTTAAATGTAGCATGTTAAATGTAGCAATGTAGGCTTGGAACATTGCCCCTGGTATGCTCTCTCTGCACAGAAATGAGAAAATGGAACAGAACCTTCCTATTAAAAAGCAATCCGTAATGCAAAAAAGATTGCTTACTGCTTAATTAAAAAGTGT
The DNA here is from genome assembly GCA_029215795.1 of Anniella stebbinsi. NCBI lineage: Eukaryota > Metazoa > Chordata > Lepidosauria > Squamata > Anniellidae > Anniella > Anniella stebbinsi. The sequence continues at coordinate 50,935,902 of JARDYH010000003.1, read as the reverse complement.
TGATCAAGTTTACCATAATATACATTATTGAGAATAACAGAGGCCTCACTCTACACATCTGAATATATTAAAAACATGTGACAGACAATTGACCAAAAAACTTCCTTTTTCATGAACAAGGTTATTCCTGCCTTCAGGCTATGTCTACTCCACCACAGACTGCAGAGGCCCAGTAAAGTTGCATGGGAGGGGAGGGGGAGCTAAAACAAATAAACAAAAAACAAGGAGCACACAAGGCTGGCAATATATTCTTTATACAGAAGGATGCTGATATGCTAGGGTAGCCTTTGCCAACCTGGCAGCTTCCAGATGTATTGGAATACATTTCCCATCATCCCAGCCAGATGGGAACTGTACTCCAACATATCTAAAGGTCAGCAGGTTGGCAAAGGCTGAGCTAGGACATTGGCATTAATAGAAGCGGAGTGGTGGCAGACAGTATGAACATTTCTTTATGCCTGTTGAAACACATTTCTATCCTTTGGGCTCTAACAATAGTCCTTTGCAGGTGGGCCTGCTTGTGTGGAGGGCTAAAGTGTGGAGAGGGGGACATGGGTGCTCATGTAAGCCCTGACCCCAGCATTCTTGGGCACCTGGAATCCAGTTAGACACACATTGAGCGCAAAGGTCTGAGGAGGGCTTTATCATAAGCACATTCAGCTGAACAAATAGAGTTCCTGCGATTGTGAACCCTGATTCATGAGAGTTTCCAATCATGGGAACTTTGTAAATGGATTCTGCTGTACACACTTACAATCTCTCTTCAGACCATCATACTCAATGTGCAAAAGGTTAACTGGGTATCAATCATGGGAGGATGCTGAAGGTGGGGCTCCTGTGAATGACCTCCCCCCCTCCACACTTTAGTCCTACACGTGAGCACCCAAATGCCTGCAGAGGACTAATATTTATATCCATTGTAGTTTACAAAAAGATATTTATAGCTGTTTAATATGACACGTGTTAATATAACAAGCTGGCTATGGTGACTCCTACCTTAGTTACATCACATCAGGATTACTGCTGATGCTCATGCTGCTCCATGCAAGTGGTATCCCTGGCTTATCAGGGTTCCCAATCACATGGGGCTCTGTAACTATCTTCAGCCAAATGCGGTTGCAGCACTCTTTGCGGACTTTCCCCATTAACACAGAGAGGTCAGGAGAGCAGAGCTGAAGCATACGTTGTCACACAGAGGAGGGCCAGGATCTCTCCTTGATCATCCGAGTGCAGGACGCGGAATAATGGGCTCAAGTTACAGGAAGCCAGATTCCGGCTAGACATCAGGAAAAACTTCCTGACTGTTAGAGCAGTATGACAATGGAACCAATTACCTAGGGTGATTGTGGGCTCTCCCACACTAGAGGCTTTCAAGAGGCAGCTGGACAGCCATCTGTCAGGTATGCTTTAAGGTGGATTCCTGCATTGAGCAGGGGGTTGGACTCGATGGCCTTATAGCCCTTCCAACTCTACTATTCTATGATTCTTCTGCTCCCATCATGCTTACAATTATCCCCTCTTTGGAGAATGCCTGAAAAGGACTAATATCTCTATCTATCTATGTTTGCATGTTTCTGACCATGTGGATATCTTCACAGAGTCCTTCCATCTAGGAACAAAATTCCTATTTAAGGAACTAAATGCTGCAATGAACAAATACTGTATTCTTTCACTTTCCAGTTACATAAAGGCACAATTATGCAGGAGGGGTTCCATCAGGCAAATCCAACATTATGTTGTGCATATCTGAGCTTATGGCTCTCCAAGGAATAAAATTCCAAATGGTGATTTTCTAAGATATAAGAAAACTGGGGTAAATCAGACAGGTAATGTTCCTTGGGCACTGTGTTTTTAACATTTATGAAATATTTTGATCAAGTTCAAATACAGTTTAAATTAATTCACGCAGTTACAATATTACATCAAGCTACTGATAACTCACTAACTCAAATGGGAAGTAGCATTTCTTGTCATCTCATTTTTACTCTTAAAAACAAGTTCAGAATGGCCATACTTAAGTGCGAGGCGCAGCAATAGACACAAAATGCTTATGGTGTGCTAGAATATGACGGCACAGATATTTTCATCATCTTCACCAAATATTTGGAAAGTATGCATCAAATATATAATGTTGCCTAAAAGCATTTTGTTGGAAATACTTTGACACTTCTAAAAACAAGTATAATTAAATCATCTATTAAATTTGGAACATTCGTGGCCAAAACAGAGCATCTTAGAATGTCTTCTTGAACTTTCCATTTTTTCTTGCAATAAACCACAAGAGGCACAATGCATCTCTATTATATTATATCATACCACAGTGTCAACAAACTTAGAATGATGCATTCAGATCTTTGTGATGGATACTCAGATAAGAGAAAATTACCAGAATACTGATGCCCTCTCATGAGTTTAGTTATTCAGTTTCACAACTAAGAGTCATATACAGAACAGAGAAAAACAAATCTATCTCATCTATGCCAGTTTATGGGTTCACAAATTCAGCATCATGATAAGATAGAAAAGACTAATGGTTTTACTCATATGCAGGAAGAATATGAAACACAGCCTCCAGTCCCACAGGCAAGGTTATGATATACTGGTGCAAGTTCAACCATCAGGTCATCATGTGTGAGCTCTGCCATGAAATACTCCTTATGGTATGCAAGGAGGGTCTAAGACCCAGCCAGAAGTATAAAACACAGTATCTCAGGAGGTAAGCCAAGATCCCAGGATGCTAAGCCACGGTTAGGCTGCTAACCCTTTTGCAGCAAATGGTTAGTGAGCATGTTTAAACCATGGCTAGGTAGCCACCCTGGTTAGGAATGATTCACATGACATGCTAAGCCATAATGTTTAGCTCATGGTGCTTAACCACTGTGGTTTAGCATGTCATCTGAACAGGGTCAGTATATAAATTGAATTTGCAGCTTTCCCTTTGCAATGGTTAACCAATTATTGTAATGCTTTTTTGACAGTAGTTAAATAATGGTTATTTAGCATGGACAGCAATAAGCACAGAAAAACAAGAAATGACAGTTCCTTTCCCAAAGAATAAAATGCTGTTATCATACACAACTTTGGCAGAGAGGACAGTGAACAAAAGATGCAAACTATAGCAAGAGCAATAGAAGTTAAAATCCATTAGAAATGCATTAACAGAGCTCAGTAGAACAGGGTTTGCTGAAAATGCCAAATCATATTCATCAGTGGTATTAGGATGTGCATAATGTAACCTGTGGTGGAGTTAAGATTTTCCTTTCACTTACATTGAAACTAACGTTTCAGTTTACATTGTACTAAATATACTGAGTAGATCTTCTACTGACTGAAATGCTTAGAAGAATTTGTAGCATTATATTAGCAAAAGATGGCACAATACAATATAATCAACTTGTTAGTTGACCATGCAATCCTATCCTTGTCTATTCAGAAGAAGGGTCCATTGAGTTCAATGGGACTTATTTTCAGGTAAATATTAAAAGAAGGTAATGTGCCCTTTTTTCTCATTTCCAAGGCTTTGGCTGGTCTATGACACACTTCATTTCAATCTTTTCAATATTCTCATAGTTCTCTAGTAACTTAATATCTAGTAACTATATGATTTCCGATTCATATTGCCCATTTTCTCTGTTAGAGCACATAGAAAAGGAGAACAAAGTTATATTATCCATACATTGTTTGTGTTTTTGATATTCTGTGCATCTGCTTCACAGTAGCCTTTGATTTATTCCTGACTGAACACTCTCCTTGGTTATATTGAAATAACCTCACAGTATTGGAATAACTCACATTTTGAAAGAGTATTTGCAATTTTGCAGGCCAAGTCTGAAACTCTGAATATACAGGGCCAACATTACAAATCCACATTTTTAAAGAAAATGTGCATAGTGGCAAGGCACATTCTTTAGTAGAAGGAGGACATATTTTGTGCGAACCTGAATTTCCAGGTTAACAAGTGAGAAACAAAACAATTATGGATGTGCATGGCTCAAGAATCAGAATAGTACTAACAGTCTCATAAAATCATATAGAACATTTGCGGCCTTTAAAATCCTACTTTACAAGCATTTAGGATATTCAACCAGCTGAGAAGATAATTTGAACTGCAATTTTGACTTTGGTTGCAGTCAGTGCAGTATGTAAACCCCAACAGAATGGAAAGATGACATGATTTTCAAGCCAGATTTTGGAGAACCTTCTATTTCATTGCTTTCATAAAGGACCGAGTTTGTAGTGGCTGTTCATACGCTTTGCAGACATGAGGTCCCTCTTACGTTCAGCCCCGTGTCATCCAAATGATTTGGATGACAGTTCCCAGCATTCCTGACCATTGGCCAGGAACTGAAGTCTAAAACATCTGGAGGACATCAGGTTGGGAAAAGCTGCTCTAGAACCTGGGCTTGGAAATACTTGGAGGCCTGGATCTAATCCAGTATCGGGCCACTCCTTAAAGACTTGTACCCAATTTTTCAGAAGCCCAATGTTAATATTTATTGTAAAATATTTTTACCCTGTTCTCCTATCAAAACACATTCAGAACAGCTGGCCATTTATTTTAAAGTATACCATAAATACATGGTCAAATAATAATAATAATAATAATAATAATAATAATAATAAACAATAATGATAACAACAACAACCAGTAAAAAAGAAGCAGGGGAGCCAGAAAATTAAAAAATTGTCTTGAAGAAGAACAGCTACAGGGTCACTGAATTAAAATAATCTTCACTCTAAAAGCCAGTAAAAGCAGAGCCAGGTGGACCTCCCTTGTGTGGGCATTTCTAAATTTTGATGCCAAGACAGCAAAGGTCTTGCTTCTCATATTCATCTACCACGCTTCCAATAGCGAGCAGATTATCTTAATGTTTTGGTAAGTCCATATGGGATGAGGGTTTTCCTAAAGTAACCTGATCTCAGACTGTTTATGGAATGGGTGTTGAACCTTTTTCAGCCTGAGGGCCAAGTTCAGTTCCAGAGAAACTCTCAGGAACCATGTTCCAGTGGTGAGCAGAGCCAAAGGCAAAAGGGGAGGGCCAAAGAAATCAGCATATCTTCCTTTGAAGCACTTACTGCCAATAACTAAGCATTAGGAAGGGTATGCCAACCATTTAGAATGGGGAAGAAACTGCACAAAAGTCAGGAAACCACCAAACAGAGGGAAAGAGGTGGGGCCATGGGCCTGAGGTTCCCTACCTCTGCTTCATGGCTTTAAAGATCAGCATCAGTACTTTGAATGAAGCATAAAAACAAAGTGGTAGATGGCTTAGTACAAGAGAAATATAATGTGACCCACTAGCACCAGATAATTTGATGACCTCATTTTGAGCCAATTGACAGTTTCATGTCAACATCAAGATAAGTAAACCACCCAGAGAATCTTGTAAACTATCCTGGGAACTTCAGCTGTTGGGCGGTATAGATATGTAATAAATGAAATGAAAAATGAATGAATGTCAAAGTTGACATCAAAAATAAATTACTAGCGGTGGTCATAGTAGTGGGTTTTTTATTGAAACAAATTGTCTCATGCACAATTTGATTAAACTACAAACAAAGCATATTCCTATTAAACACATTATTTTAGCATGTGGACACTAACATTTGACGTAAGAGAGTTGCATACTTATTTCTTAATTACTTCACTTGGCTGTGGATCAGGCAATTATTCAAGTTAGATTAAACATGCCAACTATAGCAGAATGTTTCTTTAACATATAGAGTAACTTTTAGATTATTATCTTGCAAATGTCACCATTTTTCTATAGCATAGAGACATCTAAATGGAAGGGCATACTGATATCCTCTAAAGTAAAGCTACCCTCAACATAGAAGAGAAAGAATTCAATACTGCCACACCACCGTGGAAGGAAATCTTCCATTCTCAGCCTTAAAAGGAAGCTATTCAAAGGAGTCTGATGATATACATCATATTTGGGAGCCACCAAACATGCCAGTCTATTTTCACAGTACTGACTTTCTCAAAAATTGTCATTTTAATGACCTGCTTTTCCACTGCAAAGAACAAAATAATCAACAACCTGCAAACCATAAAACAAAATCTAATTTTCCAACTTTCAGAATAGAGAGATTTCAAAACATGATCTTTACCAAAAAAAAAGCTCTCTTACCTATTCCTGAAAAAAGAGAAACATTAATAAATCACAGATTGCACTTTTAAAAAAAGCCACATAAAAGACAAATGATGGGACATTTTTTAAAAAAAAAAATGTTTTGATTCCTAGTAGTGATTTGTCTGCATTAGATAAAAGGAATGCTTTTTCCTTTCAGTGTTCACAGCACGAGGGCCCCAAATGTTATTATCCTCTAACCACCTTGCACAGAAACATACTGTACAAATAAATGAGGAGAAAAGTGAACATTCTTGAATCTGAAGCTAAAAGATGATTCAATGAAATGTCTTACTAGATACAGGACAGAAGTGAGCACAGATCAATACCTACTGGATGATTCCTGACCCTAGTAAGTATTAATGTCACAATGGAAATAGCTGGTTACAAAAGGAATGATCCTTTGCTCTACACATCCAAATAGCTTTCTCCTTCTCTGATTCTGTTTTACTTCTTCTTAGGATGGGTTTGGAGCTGACTGCATTCCCTGTATAGCTTTCTGTAAGCTAGTGGGGACGTTGCTTATTTGACTTCACCCTCTGCTTGCCCCCCTCAATTTTCTCTGCCCTCCCTAATTTTTTACAAACAAATAATTAAATTTATTAAAGAATTAAAAACTACAACAACGAAAAGCCTTTGTTTTCTTCTTAAAGGTACAGAGGCTATTATTCGTACATGCAATTGACGCTATACCTGAAATGAAGGAATATTTTGACTTACACAAACAGTTGTACATATTTTTTAAGAAGAGGCATGTTGCTCAAATTTATAAACAGTGGTTCTTTAAAATGCTTGTTGGTTCAACAGTGGACTGGACATTTGGATTCAGTTACAGTTATACATTCAGACAAAGAATTTATTCTTTCCACACTCAGATTAATCAGTGCATCTTCCCCTTGTGAAAAAATATTGTTATCTACAAACTGAAGCTATTGGATTGCTCAATCAGATAAGTAGTCTTTCCCCCATCTTTCTTACTGAAATTATGATAGAAGTACTGGAATATCTTAAACCTGTAACATCAACGCTGCAGCAGAGGAATCTGGATATTGAAGCAGCATTGAAACTTATTGGCTGTGTTGGGAGGCAGTTTGCGAGAAATGCAAAAGTATTCTGTTTTCAACAACACGTTTGGAACAGCCAAGAAAGCATGTGAATCTGCTGACCATAAAGCCCAATCAAAATGTTTTCATAACTCTCTTCAGGAAGGGTGATTTTAATAAACTCAGCAACTAATAAGTAGGATTCCATGGCAGGAAAACGTAACATGAAGGCGTTCAAGAGGTGTAGAGAATGCTTATCAAATTTGCAGATGACACAACATTGGGTGAGATAGCTAGTATCTCGGAAGACAGAAACAAAATTCAAAATTATCTTGATAGGTCAGAAGACTGGACAGAGAATAAGAGAATGAAATTTAACAGAGACAAAGAAAAAGAAATAAAATGCGCAGCTGGCACCCAGGGACCTGTAAGGCCGGCAGTGAGTTCCTCCTCCCACTTTCCCTCCTCTCCCCACTCACCCGCCGCTGTCCGCTGCCATCCGCTGCACTGAGAACAGGCCTTGCGGCCTTGTTTCTCAGTAGAGCGATGTCGCGCCGGGTCACATCATCACCCGGCATGACGTCGCTGTACTGAGAAACCAGGCCGTGAGGCCTGGTTCTCAGTACAGCGGATAGCAGCGGACAGCAGTGGACGGCAGCGGGTGAGTGGGGACCTCCCTCTCCCTCCTCTCCCCATTCACCCGCCGCCATCCACTGTACTGAGAAACCAGGCCAGGAGGCCTGGTTCTCAGTACAGCGGATGGCAGCGGATAGCAGCGGATGGCAGCGCAGACAGCGGCGGATGAGTGGGGAGAGGAGGGAGAGTGGGGGGAGGGCAGTGAGTCTATGGGGAAAAGGAGGGTCTCCGGATCTTGATCCGGAAACCCGGATCCAGTTCTAAAGCAGATTGGGGGAGGTTCGGATCAGATCAGCCTGATCTAGATTGGCCGGTTCCGGATCCAGATCCGGATCAGGGGGGCTGCACAGCCGTACTAGAAACTAAGTCCTACAAGGAAAGATTGAAGGAATTGGATATGTTTACCCTTAACAGAAGAGAAGACCGGGCAGGGGGAGGGGAAGGATACGACAGCATTTTTCAAATATCTAAAAGGTTGTCACACAGAAGAGGGATGCAGCCTGTTTTCCACCATCCAAGACCGTAAGATACAAATTAATGGGCTTAAGTTACAGGAAAGCAGATTTTGATTGAACATCAGGAAAAATGTCTTAATGGTCAGAGAAGTCAGACAATGGAACAAACTCTCTAAAGAGATGGGGGGGCTCTCTGTCACTGGAGGTATTCATTCAAAGATTCAACAGTCATCTGTCAGGGATGCTTTAAACTGGATTGCTGGACTAAGCAGGGGGTTGGACTTGATAGCCTAAACGGCCCCTTCCAACATTATGACAAGAATACTCCTGTTGTGCCTTATTCTTGATTTTCTACTAGAGGGTTGGTCTTGATTTTTTTTAACCTTTTTAGTTCGTTGGTGTCAAGAACTGTACCAATTGTTGAAGTTGCTTGGTGAAAACTTTTGAAGGTATATAAATTGCAGTTTGGCTGCAAAATAAGGGTTAAATAAAATCAGTTTATAATTTTGTCTTTTGGCAGACCAGTTAAACTGCCCCTGCTTTGTTTGGTGCCCCTCCCACAACAAGACCATTTAGGCTGGCTCCAGGCCTGGAACTAAGTAGAATGAGGTGGTAACACCAGCAACAGCTAGGCTGCAACTGAGCAGCTGTATACTTGATCCTGCTGCCCTACCCTTTTCTGTGGCATCAGCAGGGTCCTGATTTCAAGAATGCATTTGGTTTTCATTTCCTTCTCGAGAAAAGGATCATGAAGTAAGAAAAAAAAAGACACACACACCCAGCTCTGTAAAAAAAAATAGAAAATGGCACAAAAGCAGATAGGAGAACAATGGCTGCAAACATTGTGAAAATTCTGCGCTGATCTACCAAATTAAAAATGATACATTATTAAATTAATATATTTGTTTATGTAGTCACTGAAACAGACTTTTGCCTGCCTCTGTTTAACTACTTAAATGAATCACAAATGAATGTAATATTCTATAGAAACAACATAAAAAGCAAACCCCTTGCAAAACAGAAGTTCACATCTATCTGAAAGGAATGAAATCACGAGCAGTAATGTCCATAAATGCTGAATTCGGTACAGTACCCAATATCATTGTGCTGTTACAATTGTCTATAAAATTAATACTAATTTCAAGCTTCAATGATAGATGCAAGAAAAGAAAAGCTAGCAGATTTTAAGATGACTAGTGGTTTATAAGTAACAACCCCCATATTGAATTTCAAAACCACAAGGTTTTCATTCATCTCACTGATGATAGCTCATTCAAGAGCTGATCATAGTCAAGCATCCAAACATAAATCATTACTTCTTAAACATAGAAAGATTTAAAGATGAAACTCAAATTTCCTAACAATTATCACACATTTTAGCTTCTTTTCCCTACATAAGAATCGTGCACCAAACAATTGTACCATAGATGTTAACTTAACATGAAATGTATGCAAGCAAGTTGAGATCTTGAAATCTTTATCTTGTGTCCCATAAATATACAGAAGCAACCTTTCTGGCACTTAGCACACTGTTACATCCCTTACTAATTTCAGTTAACTCTTCAGTCTCTTGGTTTTTCTCAACCAGTGCATCCAGCTGAATTCTCACAGCTCATTGCAATATAAAAGTTTGTAGCCTGTCAGGATACAGAACTAGAATACTGTGACGAGACCTGAAATTTGGCTATATGAACCAAGGTGCTTCTATGATCTTTCACAATCTTAGGGTGCAATCCTTTGCATGTTTAGACAGAAAAAACATACAATTCCCAGCATGCCTCAGCCAACATGGCTGCCTAGAGGATGCTGGGTGTTGTAGGATTTTTTCCCCTGTCTAAATGTGCATAAATGTGCATATGGCATTTAGTATTAAATAGCTCTTCTTTGCTTCCCCATTTCCAGTTATGTCAAAGGTCAGAAGCAGCACAAGATGACAGTAAAACATCAGTGGGGGAAGGAGAAGACCACAAAAGACAGAAAGTTCGCAAGGGGAAAGAGGTTTAAACCTCTCTTCCCTGTGATGATTCCCTCTTCCTACTACTGAGCAAAGAGAATAAAAGACAGCTGTACATGGGTGTGAATGAACATGTGTGTGGATGAGAGAAAGAGAGTGTCCACCAATGGCACGCACCCCGCAGAAGGTTATTCAGGAGGAAAATGTGTCCCTCTGGCTGAAAAGGGCTTCCCATCCATGCAGTGAAAAATTATGTGCGTTGCATAGCATACAAGTCACCAACATATATATTAACAGGCTTCAAACTAGATGTAGGCTGATTTTGGCATCTTCCCAGTCATCTGACTTTAGTTGTTTCTCCTAAATGCCCTTTGGAAGTTGGCCTTAAAGCAGTGGTCAACGAGGGAAATGGAAAGTACTCACTAGCAGAATCTGTAACCGACTTTAAACTGTGATGGTAGCTATCAAAATATTTGACAGATCAAAGAAATGAGGCACATTTCATATGTTATGTCGGCACAAAAGTCCAACATCCTTTCAAATTTAGAGTCCAAGATCAATAATATGGGATTGTAGCTCCATAGAAGGCAAAGGAGACAACTAACAATACAAGCCCCATACAGAATTCCTCGGGAGATTTGAGCCCTGTCTTCCAGCCACTTTTGCACAAAATCTGTGCACTAATGCCCTATGCTGTGTCCGCCTTGCCTGTCCATGGGGGGGGGGGGGCTTGTGGGGGGGGGGGTAGAAAAAGACATGGATGATCAGCATTGGCATTCGCCATATGGTGCTGCTGACTAGGAGAGGGGCGCCCTCCCTTCAGCCTCTTTTTCAATAAATGTGGGCCGGGTTTTATACAAGTGTCCCATTTCTTTATTTGCCCCCCCTTTCACCCACAATGAAGGCTCACATATGTACCCTTCATTATCCACAACAAAGATCACATATACAAAGGTTTTAAAAATCCCACTTTATAAAAGATGGTGTTAGTGCATTTTAAGAACTTTGCACTGGCTTTTGCTTTGGTTCTTTTATGTTATGTTTTATTATGTTATTGTATTTGTGGTTTTAAATCTTGTTTTATGAACTGCCCAGAGAGATCCAGCTATTGGAAAATGCAGAAATGAAATGAATGAATAAAGGATTTTACAAATAGGCTGCAACCACAAAGATTTTTCAAACATGTGGAGTTTGGGGCCAGATTCTGCTTCTCTCCCCAAGACCATTTAATTTTAAACACCTTACAGAGGTTTCTGTCTTTTTCAATATGTGAAACCCAAAGCACTGTTTTACTTTAAATGTGTAACTAGCAGGATTCCCCTCTTTTTTACTCTAAAATGAGACACATGCCCCAGTCTGCTTTGAGATCCTAGCTGGAGTGGGTGGGTTGGGAGCCTTTAACCAACCTGTGAATTGCCCCACACACATGCCTGTAATTTTACTGCCAAACAGTGATTCATTGAAACAAAAATGTTAAGAAAGTTGGACTGGGTGAGGGATTGGGATGATTTAAGGATTTCTAAACTGGGAGATCATTTCTGTCCCTCCCATTCATTGCTGTCACCAATCACAGTTGAACATGGTTTATATCTGCTACAAAATGCAACTCTAGGCCAGCAAATTAACATTGACCTGGTTCAATCACGAATTAGTGAGTGAGCACCCTGCCTGTTCACCACTTCTATTTTGCATACAATTTCATAAACAACCCAGGAATGCCCCTTTCCTGGATTGTTTGATGCGATGTCTGAATTCAGGACTATGGTTTATTGAGGGACAAACAACCCAGAGTTTTAACCCAAGATCAAACCATGTGTTATTTTCCTAAGACTGCATCCCCTCCCCTCTCTCATTCTTAAATAACATAAATGTTAAGTGGCCAAAGAAACAATGCATAATGATATCCAGTAGACAGAATTCTGGGAAGAATAAGCCACTAATGAGTCAACAATTTAAATAAAATCTGTGATACTAATATAAGACTGTAATGACTCATCCATTTCCCCACCACCACCAGATTTGTCCGTGACAGAGTCACTTGCTTTAGTCAGAACACACACTGAACAGATGAATTTAGGTTCACATTAATTAGCAGCACTCTTGGCTAAGATAAAATAAAGTTAAATTAACCAGCTGAATTAACACGTTTTGTTTTTTTTTAAAACTTATTTTACTTCTCCTGCTCTGCTACATCCTCCAAAATCGATATATTTTCTATAAATTTTAACATTTCCTAATTCGTCCCAGTACTTCATTTCTAAAATGAGAAACTGCTGGGCTTAAGCTGGCCTGGCATTGTCTCCTTTCATGCTAGCACATAACCATCTCTCTAATTGCAGACATATGGAAAGAGGCTGAGGTTATCAGTGGAGAGCCCAAGAAATAGACATCAGGCACACAACACATACTTGAAACTATACACAAATGTAATTTATTAATATATATATATATATATATATATATATATGAAATATTATTTTACACATTTGCATATAAACCACATATTTTAAACTATGCTATATTAAAGATAGGGAATAAATTATATATAAGTAAAAGCTGTCTAAAGAATATGAAGCTGAGAAACGGCAGGGGGGAGGGGGAAACAGTAGGAAAAAGAGCCTTTCCTAGTAAAACATTTTAATTGCCCCCAAGAAACAATTTCTTGTGCTTTTTTGGTCATAAACGATTGATGTCCCCAGTAATTGAATGTTCCTGAAAAAAGGAGCCTCTGGATTTTGAACTTAGAGGCAAAGGTTGTAAATCTTATGCATAGTTACTTGGGAAGAAGTTTCACTGAAGTCGGTGGATGAGAACAGTGGTGCAGCAAGGGTTGGGCCATGGGGCACTGATCTGGACCCTGCATCTAAGGTCCCAAGTGACCACCCAGAGAGCAGCACATGATGAGTATGAGAGCGGCTACCAGAGCATGTGTCTGTCTCAAAACATGGATTTTTAATGAAATAAAATGGTCCCACGGCTTGGGGCCACAATACCTGATGGAACTCCTCTCCTGACATGAACCTACCCATACACTATGCTCAACATCTAAGGTCCTCCTCTGAGTGCCTACTCCAAGGGAAGCTTGGAGGATGTCAGCAAGGGAGAGTGCATTTTCAGTGGTGGTCCCCCAACTATGGAACCATCTCCCCAATGAGGCTCGCCTGGTGCCAACATTATTATCTTTTTGGGGCCAGGTTAAGACTTTTCTCTTCTCCCAGGCATTTAACAGCATATGTTGAGTTTTTAAACTGATCCCTTGAGAGTTGATATGTAGTTTGTTTTTATGCTTTTTATGGTTTTAAATTTTGTATATTGGTTTTTAAATGTTTAATCTTTGTAAACTGCCCAGAGAGCTTCGGGTATGGGGTGGTATATAAATGTAAATAATAATAACAATTCCTTTTGTAAAGGAACAATATCGGAAACCTCCCATATATAGGTAGAGTTCATCTATGTGGTCCTATTCAAGTTATCTTCTTCAGGTGATGTAAATGCAGGTTGCTTACCTGTAACCGTAGTTCTTCGAATGGTCATCTGTGCAGTCACACACTATGGGCTCGCGCCGGCGCCGAGCCTCGATTCGGAAGCTTCTAAAGCCTAGACTCTTTTTTGGCGGGAACCCCTCCCCCCACCGCCCTATCGCGCATGCTCGGGGTTCCCGCTTACCTCAGTTCTATGAGACCGAATTGCCTCATGAACGAGATAAGTTGGAAATAAAAATATATATAGAGAGAGAAATTTGCATGCATGGCGATAGCCTCATGGACCAGGCCAACAGCGAGGTCTGGAGAGGACGGTGGGAGGGTTGTGTGACTGCACAGATGACCACTCTAAGAACTACGGTTACAGGTAAGCAACCTGCATTTGTTCTTCGTGGTCTCTGTGCATCACACACTATGGGCGAGTAATCAGCAAACCACTTACCGGTGGAGGGTAGACTCGCTTAAGTTCATTGGAAGATGGAGGACAGGACTGTCCGGCCAAAGGAGGAATCCGATCTGGATCGCACGTCGAGCCTGTAGTGCGATACGAACATTGACACGTGCGACCACGTGGCTGCTCTACAGAGATCCGGAATCGCGATGCCGCGGTCCAGAGCCATAGACGTGGAGAGCGCTCTGGAAGAGTGTGCTTTTAACCCTTGTGGTGGTTCCCTGCCAGCGAGTTGGTATGCAATAGTGATTGTCTGGACAATTCACTTGGCAAGTCTCTGAGGGGAGACTCTGAGGTTTTCCCACCATAGCATATAAACAGTCTGTCTGATTTGCGATAACTAGTAGTTCTGGACTTATAAAACGCTAGTGCTCGACGGACATCAAGTGTATGCAGTGTAGAACTTAGTGGATCCGTTGGAGATTGAAAAAAAGTAGGCAATATAATACTCTGATTAATGTGGAAGTCTGAGAGAACTTTTGGTGGGAACGACGGGCCTGTTTTGAGAATAACCTTGTCCCGGAAGAACTGGGTGTATGGAGGGTCAGCCATCAGGGCACATAACTCCGAGCCCCTTCTTGCAGAAGTTATTGCGACAAGGAAAGCTACCTTCAGGGTGAGCATTTTGGTAGAGATTGATGCTAATGGCTCGAAAGGGTGACGTGTCAGTGCAGTCAGTACAACAGACAGGCTCCATTGAGGGATGATTGATCGCAATGGAGGATGTAGGTTGTTAAGACCCTTAAGGAATTGCTTCGACAAGGGATGGGAGAAAACAGTAGTCCCTTGTAAAAGGTCATGCCGGTTTGAGATTGCAGCCAAATATACTTTTATCAATGTTGGTTTGAGTCCCTTTGCGTGAAGGGAGTGTAAAAAAGATAATATGTGTAGAAGTCCACATGTTGTAGGGTCTTGTCTTATGTTGGTAATGTAGTCTGCAAACTTTCTCCATTTCATGTCATAAGACTTTCTGGTAGACGGCCTTTTTGCCTCTAGGAGGATTGCATGTATCGCGGGTGGCAAGTCTAAGCCTCGCCTGAGCGATGGATTCGCCAGGCCGTGAGTCTGAGTTGTGGTAGGTCCGGGTGAAGGATTAAGCCTCGTTCCCTGGAAATCAGATCTGGAGTCTCTGGGAGATGGAGAAAGTTCCCTTTGGATAGCCGGAGTAGTGGGGTGAACCACGCTTGACGTGGCCACCACGGTGTTATTAGCATGGCACTCGTCAAGCCCTTGGTTAGTTTGGCAACAACCTTCGCTATTAGAGGGAATAGTAGAAAGGCATATACTAGTCCTATCCCCCAAGGGGTGCTGAAAGCGTCCCCCAAGGAGTGTCTGCCCAGTCCTGCCCTCGTGCAGAACCTCAGACAAACGGTATTGATCACAGTTGCGAAGAAGTCGATGACCGGCTTCCCCCAGGTGGTGAAGATGGTGTCCAGGGCATTGCGTGCTAGAGACCACTCGTGGGTATCCCGAAATTGCCTGCTGAGTATGTCGGCTTGAACGTTCTCTGTCCCCGCTATGTGGATGGCAGAGAGAAGCATGTGGTGTGTTATTGCCCAGTGGAAGATCGTCAATGTCAGCGATAGAAGGTGTGGAGATCGGGTGCCCCCCTCTTTGTTTAGGTACCAAACCACCGTGGTGTTGTCTGAGGTAACACGCACATGGTGACCCCTGAGGTACACTTCGAATGCCTGAAGGGCCTTTTGAACTGCCATTAGCTCTAGGACATTGATGTGTAGGTTCCGTTCTGCTGCAGACCACTTTCCCTGAATCTTTAAATGGTTGCAGTGAGCTCCCCATCCTTCTAGGGAAGCATCTGAAGTGAGTGTTCTGGTTGGTTCGGTTTCTGTAAACGGGAGGCCTTTGTTTAGATTGTGAGGATTCATCCACCAGACGAGGGTTGGCCGTAGGGCAAGAGGGAGCGAAAGTCTCTTGTAACCCGGGGTCTTGCATGGGTCGACGTTCGCAAGGAGAAATTGTTGAAGTGGCCTCATGTGTAAGCGGGCCCACCTGACAACATGAACTGACGAGGCCATCAGGCCTAGGAGATGTTGGATGAGCTGTACTGGGACGGTCACAGAGTTGTGGAGAACGCAGGAGAGGCTGCAGATTGTCTTTGCACGGTCGCCTGGCAGGGTGGCTCTTTCCAGAGTTGAATCTAAGCAGATCCCAATAAATTGGATTGTTTGTGTAGGCATAAGTAGAGATTTTTCGTTATTGATGACCAGGCCCAGACGCTGAAGCAACTCTGTCGTGGTGGCCACATCCCGGATAGCCAGATTGTATGATGGCGAGACTATGAGGCAGTCATCTAGGTAGGGATGAAGTTCCACCCCGGACGTCCTGAGGGAGGCGCACACTGCTGCCATGCATTTTGTGAATACATGTGGCGCAGTTTTGAGGCCAAAGAGGAGTACAGTAAACTGATAAGCCTGGTGTCCCACCACAAATCTGAGGAAGCGTTGATGCTCGCAGTGGATGGAAATACACGTCCTTCAGATCTATGAGGGAGAACCATCGTTGGCGTTGGTGGCGAAGGAGGGGGAGAACGAGGGCGAGAGTGACCATGCAGAATTTTTTGGTGGCGCTAAATTTGTTGAGGGCTCTGAGGTCCATGATGGGGCGAAGACCGCCGTCTCGCTTCGGGACTGTGAAGTATCGTGAGTAGAAGCCGTTTTGAATGACTAGGGGGCTTTAACCGGTATGATTGCCCCTTTTTGAAGAAGAGTGGCGACTTCTTGATGTAGAATGTCTGATGGAGGTGTGACTCTCACACGGCCTGTTGAAGGTTGGTTGGTGAACTCTAGTCGATATCCGTGATGGATGATGTTGAGGACCCATCTGTCTGATGTTATTCGGGTCCAAGCGTCGAGAAAGGTTCGGAGACGGTGGTGGAAATTTGGAGTCGGGCAGTCAAAGGTGCTGTTTCTGGGGTGCCTCTGGCCTGGAGTGGTTCTGTCTGTAGCGTCCTGGCTGATATCCCTTTCTAGCTGGGAAAGATGGTTGTGAAGGCTGCTGGTAGCGGTGGTGCTGTTGTGGCTGGTGGATTGTGGGCTGTCATGAGGGGTAAGCTTGCTGGCGGCCCCATCTTCTCGCTCTGTATGAGAATGGTGTTGTGGGTGCGTAGAAGCCATCTTCTTGGTGGTAGTTTTCGCCTTCTGGATCGTGTCCATGGTGTCGTCGGTAGAGGCGTGAAACAAACCCTCCCCATCGAACGGGAGGTCTTCAATTCTGGCCTTTGATTCCTGGGGCAAGTTAGATGACCTAAGCGAGGCGTGGCGACGAAGTGCTATAGCACCCACCAATGACTTGGAGGCAGCGTCCATCTGGTGTCTGGCCGTCGTTAGCTGTTGCTTTGCCAACGCTACTGCCTCGTTCTGAAAAATCTGAGCGGCTTGTCTGATGTCATCAGGGAGATGAGCGTGCAATGCTGCGATCTTATCCCAAATGAATAAATGATAGCGAGCCATCATTGCTTGGTAATTAGTAATTTTCATTGTCAGGGCTGAAGACGAGTATATTCTACGCCCAAAAGAGTCCAGTTTACGGCCCTCTCTATCCGTTGGTGCGGAGTGTGACTTCGAAGTTCTGCCTTGAGCGGACTCGACGATGACCGAGTTGGGTTTAGGGTGTAGGAACAAGAAGCCCACGTCCTTGTCTTGGGTTTTGTACAATGAGTCCAGCCGCTTGGATATTGATCCCATTGTGGCAGGGTTTTTCCAGGACTCTTGTGCCGTGTGTAATAGAGTAGGGATGAATGGCATAGCAGGTGAGGACTGTACATCCGGATACATAACGTCGTAGATGTTGTCTACACAAGCCTCTGTTGGTGGTTTTAGCTCGATTCCAAGAGATTCCGCCATTCTAACCATTTGCTCAGTGAAATTCCCCACCTCTGTAGATGGAGAGGCATGAGCTTCTGTACTGACTGTTTCCTCCGGCGACGGTACCGACGGTGGAGCTTCTGCAGAGGAGGAGGAATCAGATGCGTAGTCCTCGATTGACTGAGGCGATGCTGGAGTAGGAATGTCTAGCAAGGCAGTTGCCGGTACCGCGAGAACAGCCGGCGGAGTGGTGACCGTAGCTGACAGTGGTAGACGTGGTGGGAGAGGCGGAACGAAGTCTCCAGCTGATTGCAGTCACTTTCCCGTATAGGGGTCAAATAAGTAGGTATGCCGGACGTGGGGGTACCTGTTGCGGCTTGAACGAGACGCCCAGAAGTGCGCCGAGCGCTCAGACAAACATTCCCAATCCTGGGATGGTGTCGGAGATCGAGACTGGTACTGGCGAGCAGCCAAAGCATCCCTCGGTAGTGAGAGGATTGAGCGGATCGATCCGGGAGATGCCGGTGTCAAAGCAGCCCGGGACCGAGTGGTAGATTCCGTGTGGAAATCTTCCCTCAGGCAGCTCGGTACCGAGGAATCTTCTGTCAAGTTCGCAGTGCCCCGATACCGAGGATGTCGGTACCGACAGAAGCGTTCGCTTCGAAGACTTCGGTATTGAAAGGCGCGTCTGCTTTGTGGGCGGGATGGAAACTGATGCCGAAGGAGACAGTAGCGCCTTGCCCATCGGTACCGGCGATCTGGTCAGTACCGAGGCTGATCCTGGTCGAGATGGAGCCGATGTCGGCAGTTTTCCTGACTTTTCCTTCGGTACTTTTTTATGGTGAGACTTTTCCCTCCGCTTTTTTGGTTCTTCAGGAGGGTGAGTCTTCTTAGGCTTCTTAGCCTTCACAGCCGAGAGCGAGCCCGTGGCTGGGCGTTTTTGGAGGCGCTCTGGAAGGTCAGAAGCGGACTCCATGGCCTGCATAGCCGGTGTTGGCGTATCTACCGCCTCTAACGCCTTCTTCCATAATAGGGCACGAAGTCTATCGGCCCTATTTTTTCTCGTTTGCCTCGAGAAGCCCCGACAGTGGGTACATGAATCAACCACATGAGCTTCCCTGAGACATAGTAGGCAGCGGGAATGGCCATCTGAAAGGGTGAGTTTTGCACTGCAGGAGGAGCAGGTTTTGAATAAGGCGGTCTACGCCATTTTGGCGGCTGCGCCAAAATTAGGCAAAAAGTTGTCTTTTCGCGCTGGTCCGAGGTGGGGGAAAAGACAAGTTAGAGGAAGGAGAGATATAGAAAAAGCAGATTGTGAAAATAGTAAAAAAAAATAAAAAAATTTTATATAGAAAGGATCGAAGGGAAAAAGGAGAGAAAAAAAGGAAAGAGAGTCTAAGCGAACAAAGTGAATACGAACGGTTTGTGCAAGAAAAAACGAGAAGGTCTTCTGCGAGGCAAGCTGCACGGCGGTCGGAAAAGAACTGAGGTAAGCGGGAACCCCGAGCATGCGCGATAGGGCGGTAGGGGGAGGGGTTCCCGCCAAAAAAGAGTCTAGGCTTTAGAAGCTTCCGAATCGAGGCTCGGCACCAGCGCGAGCCCATAGTGTGTGATGCACAGAGACCATGAAGAAGAACTTTTTGATGTATATGTCTTTTCTTTACATGAAATGTATTGCAACTGGAACCTAAATGTCATTAGATTCTCACTAGAAGCCTGCAGCCAAATAATTGTCTGGTTGGTTCAAATCAAAATGAAATTCCACAAACAGGAATTTCTTTAAACGTGTGCCTAGCAGCTACTTCCCACCCACCTGCCAATTTTATTCTACAGTAGGAACTTGGCTTGCTTGGTTCCATAGCCACAGCCATCCAAACCTTCACAGCCCACCTCCCGTTTCAAGGCTCTATGTATAGTTTCATACTTTCTATGTGACCCCTTCTTTTCTTCAACCCCTCAGCTCTGCCACCTCTTCACCACCATCACCTCTCACCTCGTATCAGTAGAACTTCTCTCTGATTTAAAGACTGTTTCCCCCTTGAAAACATTATATTATATTTGTTGTTGTTCCCCGCCTCGATCTGGATGGAGAGGCAGTTTAGAAATAAAATAAATAAATAAACAAAATAAAAATAAATAAAAATAAAAGGTGTACTTCCCAAATAAAGAGTCCAAACGGCTTATAAAAATCTCAAAATCATAGGCTTGATCATTATTGCTGAAAGTCCTTTCAGCAATAAAAACTTGAAGAAAATAAATGTTATACAGGAATACATCAGAAAGATAATGTTCCTAGAGCAAACAGCAAACAAGCAGACATGCAATTAAAGATCTGAGGGAGGAAGAAAAAGCATGTTGCCTAAATGCTACAGTTAAAATCCACTAGCATGGGAAATGGTTACACAAAACAGTTCTGTATGATATAAATAGTGTGGCGGATGTCAGATATACTGTAAATGTCTGCCATTCAAACTGCTCTTTCAGAAAGGCATCTTGATTTGACTCCAGTAATACTGTTTGGTTCTGATTGAAAAGGAAACCCAGGACAAGTAGTAGTTGGAAGATTGGCAAGGGAACATTACTTTGTACATTAAATATGGTAAAAAGCAAGAATGGGGGTGGGTGGGTTTGAAAATGCCTCTGTCATTCCTCCTGCCCTGCCTGCCAGGATAGACAAAGGTTCCCAATCTCAGACCCCTCCATCTTTGGAGAGGCACTCAATGGGATTGTGCTCTTAATGATTTAGCGCAATCTCGAAGGGCTAGCCGTCTTGACTGCCATTTTTTGATGGAAAGTCTGGCTATACATTAAAGATGTAATTATGAACAGAATCAGCCTTTACTTAATAATTCATTGCTCATGTACATTTTATGCACTGACCTCAACATCACTAAAATACTAGAAGTTTGCAGTCATTCCATTCCCTATCCTGCATGTTTCCTTCAGTCACCTTGCCTCTGGGCTCCTTGACCCTTAGCTTTCCTGCCTCTTGGGACCTCTTCCTTGCCTGCCCCACAAAACTATTCCTGCCTCCAAGGCCCATGTGACATTTTAATCGTACAAAAACTGACATATTTCCTTTCCCCACAGAACCTAGACTGAGAACATTCCAGCAACTTTGTTCTCTGAACAGTTAGAATATTCATGAACACTCTGCCCCAAGTCTTTCAATCAGTGGCAAGGGCCACAAGAACAATGCATTATAGGTAAGTGTGAGTCTGTGTATAGTACTACATTACATTTTGTCATAATTTGAACCATTAACAAATGCCTCGGCTTAAAGCACAGTGCCAAGGAGGCTTTAAGAACTCTCCCTTAAAGAAACAAAGGCAAAATATCGGAGAGAATATACACTGCTCCAATGTTGATTATTTATAGGCTGAGCCTGCCCCTTTCATTATGTCCCTTTCTAATAGAAAATTATGCCCTACTGGACTTGCAGTCAAATGTACAAAGGGAGTGAATCTTATTATCCTGCAATTCATGCACAAATAATGTGATTCATCCCAACAAAGGTCAATTAAACATGAACCTCTTGGGTTTTAAAATACTTAAAACTACCAAACCAAACAAACCAAAGCACCACAATGTTTAGGGCGGCTTTGAAAAAAGACTTCTATTTTATACCAAATACCAATTTCCTATTAAACACTGAGTGTTCTTCCAAAGCCAGTATAAATTTTCCTTTAAGTATATCCACATTTTACTGAAAACAGCCCTCTTCATAATCTCCAACAAGCAGCTGTTAATGTGCATCTAAAAATATATGGTGTATTTTTATGCTTGTTTTAGCACATTTTCCAGATCTATTTATATTCTACAACACTTAGCATTAGCATTTGACACTAACCCCTTTCAAAATAAAAAGTAGATGAGCAAGCGTCAAGACTGTAAATGCCAATGCACATTCTGTATGAGAAATGCAGGATGTATATACGTATAAGCTACTTTTAATACTACTGGGAACTGCCCATTAATATTTTACAAAGAAAGGACAGCCTGTATATTTGTTAAAAATCCAAAATCATATTAGCAGCACATTGTTGCCTGAGTCAGCAACATCAAAGTGCTTTTATATTTGAAAGATGCCACACTTAACAGTATGGTCCTAAACACCTTCATGGCAACCCAAAATCTACACATGCCACTTGTTTATACTCCCACTCCCCACAAAACAGAATGCATTTTAAACTTCAGATGGCAATTCTGTTTTGTAGTCTGTGTAAGCCAGAGAAAACGAAGTGGGGAGAACTACACCACTATGCGCACTAACAAAAACTAGGGATTGGCCAATCTGCAAGCTCTGTCTCATCAAGAGTCTTGTTTCTCCACTGCCAAGTTCATTCTGACTTGGGTCTGCATTGGATTGAGGACCTTTCCACCCTGCCTTGGAAATTCTACATATTTCCATGCACCTTTTTCTAAATATATGCATTATTTGTATGCATTTGTTAAATATATACATTTTGCCCCAATGAGAATTGTGATCTTGAGTACATTTTTCAAATGTACACATTCTTAATGCATTTGTTTTACATAGTTCCCTGCCCTTGCCCCCCAAACCCACTGCAAGCCTCAGGAATATATAGAGGTGGCCATCGCGGGGAAATTTGGCCATTTTGGGACTTGTTGGATTTTCCTGGAGGCCCCAGATCGGCTTGCATTTGCAAACCGAGCCAAGGGATTTCCCCTGAAATCTGGGAACTTAATTGTTTCCCCACCCCCTAAACTCACTATTTCCCTTGGATCCCCAACATGGGTTCCATGGGTGCCATTTGCACAAATTGCTTAATTTGCACAATTTGCGCAATTTTGGGCTGTAATTGCTATAATTTGTAATGGCTATAATTTGCACAAATCATGCAAGTTTGCGCAACTTGCAGACAAAAATTGTGCAAATTGTGCGAATGTGCGCAACTTGCAGTTGTAATTTGTGCAAATTTTTTAATGCAAAAAAATATATATGGATATTCCACCGGCTGGCCCAACTTGTTGTGCACCAAGTTGGCTCAGCTGGTGGAAGATGGAACAGAGACTCAGAGCCCAAGCTGACAAAAGTTCATCGAGCTCCACCCCGCAACCAGATTCCTCTGACATCCCTAGGAATATATGGATTTATTAGTGAGATGCATTCTGTTCCATATTCTGTCTTGCGAGGTATGAATTGAGTATTCCTACATAAAACTGCAAATCCATCGGATATCTCACCCATTCCTGCAAACACTGGTAGGGGATTTCCTTTAGGTGGGATTTAGGTGCCACAAATCAGTGCAACTGCCATCAGGATAATGGATGCAATTCAACAAACCTCTTTCACACATAAGCATGTACAGAAAACCTTTTTCTGTTTTCTTCTAAGCAGCGCTATATTTTTTTGTGCACTTTCTGTGTTCTTTTAATAAAATAACAGAGTATAAATGTATATTATGTTGTATTTTATGGTGTTAATTGTTGTAGGGTGACCAGATAAAATCCAGGTCAGGGCTCATGTAACTTTAACAGTTGTAGAGAAAAGGGAATTTCAGCCAGTGTCATTTGTATGCAATTAGTTCCTGATGATATTCTCTCTTCCTCACAACAGTTAAAGGTGCATGCACTATACTAGAGTGACCATATACAAAAGAAGGCAGGGCCCTTGCAACTTTAACTGTTGTGATAAAGATAGGCTGACCAGATAAAATCCAGGTCAGGGCTCATGTAACTTTAACAGTTGTAGAGCAAAGGGAATTTCAGCCAGTGTCATTTGTATGCAATTAGTTCCTGGTGAAATTCCCTCTTCATCACAACAGTTAAAGTTGCAGGGGCCCTGCCTTCTTTTGTATATGGTCACTCTAGTACAGCGCCTGCACCTTTAACTGTTTTGATGAAGAGGGAATATCACCAGGAACTAATTGCATGCAAACGACACTGGCTGAAATTCCTTTTTCTCTACAACTGATAAAGTTACAGGAGCCCTGACCTGGATTTTATCTGGTCAGCCTAGATAAAGAGGGAATTTCACCAGGAACTAACTGCATACAAATTACAGTGGCTGAAATTCCCTTTTCTCTACAACTGTTAAAGTTACATGAGCCCTGACCTGGATTTTATCTGGTCACCCTAAATTGTTGTGAAACACCCAGAGAGCTTTGGCTATTGGGCAGTATAGAAACGTAATGAAGAAAACCAAATAATTAAATATTATCTCTTTCTGACTTTTACAATTGGATGATGTCATTACCCCAACCTCAAGGAATGGCCCGGAGTTTGACACAGAGAATAAGGAGCCAGCCAGATTTGGAAAAACACAGATGCAGGCCTCAGAGGTACTGGATCCAGATTCAGGCCCCCATACCAAGCCTGAGCCTATGGGCGAGCAGCCCCTCCAGCCAACCCTCCCCATTGAAAGCAGTTTGTTAACCATGGGTTGTTTGGGAGCAAGTGGAAGGAATGCTGGCTCACAACCACTCACACATAAGGATGTGCGAACATGCAATGTTGCAGCTTGTTGTGGTTCTCTGAATTCTTCCTTAAAGCTCGGTTTGCATTGCTTGAGTTCCTGGATGCAAGTGTCTTTTTTTCCTCCCAAGTATGAAAAAATTACATTGTTTGATTAGGGAAAATTAGAAGTTTTCCCAATTGAAAAAACATGTGCATTTTAAATGAACAATTCCCTCCATAGTCTAAAGCATGAAAATGCAGATGGGGGGGGGGGGGTTGCTCAAATACACATTTGCGCAAGTGCACATTTTCATATGTGAATGCCACTTTAGGAAATTGCAAATATTTCCCAAGAATTACATTCCTGCTCACATTCACATTCAGGTTTGTGAATGGGACATGTTCAAATGATTTGTGAATGGGAATGAAATTCTTGTACATCCCTATCTCACTCACTTCTGGTGCAATAAACAACCCAGGGATGATCTGCTGTGGGTCGCTTGTTCTCTGGGACATCTGAACCTGGAACTCTGGGTTGCTGAGGAAGAAATAACCCAGGTTCGGATGTCATGGAGTTCCAGGTTTCGACGGCACAGAGTACAAACCACCTGGATTGTTTAGTGCTCCGGAAGCGGGCGAGTGGTCGGGATCCAGTACACACACTCTCCCGATCAACCCACATGAACCAGGTCACTGTCCAGGATTGACAGCCTCAGGCACTCCCTTGTGTTTAGCATTGAAGTGAATGGTAGCAACAGTCCTTTTGGAATTAGGAGAATATCCGCAAACAACATTTTAAAGTAACCACTTAACATCATGTCAGATTTTGAGGAAAAACTACATCCATTTACAGCATCTACCCACTCTATTTTCAAACAAAATTAAATGCTTCATTCAAGAATGTATTCGATTTACAAAATCAAATGAAATTATTTATCTCCTCATACACATGGACCAATTGTTATACAAGTAAATTGAATTTTGTTGTTGTTTAGAAGTGTATGAAGTCACCATAGCACTCCAAAGCCTACAGGACACGGGTAGTGTATAAATGCACTAGAATCGATTTTTCAGTGTCTTCTTTACAGAATCTAATGTTAATGGATTCTCACTCCAACTGCCTACATCTGCTTAACAGACTGCAAGCTACTAACCCTTGGGTATCAGAGACTTGTGTACACGCAAGAGTTCTTTCATAATCACATGCATTAAGCCTTCTTGGTATTAACCACAACTGTGCATTCATAAATGCACAAATTTGAACAAATCTTTCCATTGACTGCCATCTAGTGGCAGATGTGAAAGTGTCACTTCTTATCTGCTAAATGTCACATAAATACTTTATCTCTGACTGACTGAGAGGAATTTGAGCCCCTAGTAAAACACAACCTAATTGTAAACTACACACATTCTTGGTTCCTTTGACAACTTCTTTAAATGGGTCTCTGCAAATTGCTAGACTTTATATCTACGGTTACTTATGTTACCTATTCTACATTTGGTGATCATATTCTTACTCTCTCAGTGTGGCTTTTGAAGAAGATGAAGAATAGATGGATTATATCAATTTACAGCAAAAATCTCAGTTTGAAACAAACTGCATTTAATGTTTGTTCATCAATCTCATTGTATTACATCACATCAAGCATTGGGAACACGGCTGAACATCCTGGACCTGGTTTAACATCAGATGATTTCTGACCGACATCATATAGGATGAAAGTTTGTTCAGATAATCTCAATATATTACAATCAGATTTAAAGTCCTATTAAGAGACATGACCCTTCTAATTCATTTGGATTTAGTGCAAGTTTACATCCCAGCATATTACTGTCAGCACCTCCAGTCTTTTTGGTGGGCGTGGGGATACGTTTGTGAAATGGATGGTTGCTTTGCTAGCAATGGTGTTGCTAGCTAATTTTAGACCCCCTGGGCTGAATAGTCTTATGGGAGGCCCTTTAGATAGCCATATGTCAGCCCTGGCCCAAGGTGCATCACCACCTGAAGTGAAAATATGTGCCACCACCACTGCCTCATGGCCTTTACCCCCTGCTGCCACATGCCTCTTCCTCACCTCTGCCTCCACCGCCTCATGCTTCTTCTCCCCGTCACTACTTTGGGTCCCTTTCTAGCTGCAGGGCTCTCATAAGAACTTGGCTAAGTCTCGCAAGAGCTCACCCAGGTCTTGCGAGAGCTCAGACGGCTGCCTTAGCAAAGCTAAGGGGAAGAGGGGGGCATGCGATGTGAGGGAAACAAAGCAGGTGGCTGCTCCAGAGGGCCTTGCAAGCCACTCTCTCGCTGTGGTAAATGTCAGGGCAGGAGAGTGGCTGGTGGGGTTCTGCAGAGCACCCACTGGAAGTAGTTGTGAACCCCTCTGGCAGGGACAGGTGAAGGGTGGTGCAATTTGCTGCTCCTCCTGCTGCTACCTGACGAGGGTGCCTCGGTTTGCGTCATGATAGAGCCAGCCTTGCCATATGTATTATTCCAGGTGTGAAGTATACAACTGACATTTCTCTTCTCTTTTCCTGGCCATTCCATGATTCACAACTGCTTCTACACTCCTGATACATGACAGCAAAAAAGAAAAGAAGAGAAAACTATTTGCCAACCCTGCTAAAAATGAAATACCCTGAGTATGTGCAGTTTTGCATTTTAAACTCACTTAGTTCATGGCACCATCATGACTACAATAATAAAATGAGTTTCCTTCCACTACTCTGGTGCTAAACATATTTAGTTGGGAGTAATCATCATTTTGTTGTAGAAAAGGATATATTTTTTCAAAGGAAAAGTAATAAAATGAGCATCTGTAACAATGTACATGCCCAGTCAGCTGCCCGCTAACTCTAATATGGTTTTAAAAACTAGAATAAAGGATGTTGCAGCAAGGGGTTTGGTGGGCCGCTTCATGCTCATGCTGGTCTAGGTGTTGACACAGGGCCTGTTTCCCACTGCGGCCATCATCTGCCACTCTCTGGATGGCCACTTCTGGGCCCCTTGGGCTGTCGGGGCCCCAGAACATTGCCCTCAAGATGTACCACTGCTTGCAGGTATCAAACCCCCAAATGCCGGCCAGTACAACCTCTAAACTGGGTATAGGCCTGCATTGTCACTTGTGACCTTTCTTGACCCTCTGGGTGTGAAGACTAACTAATGGCTTCAATAATCATCTTTGGCCTTTCAATCACCTTGACCCTCATTGGCTGTGAGGTATTGATTAAAGAAGGGAAGGGCCTGGCAAGTTTTTCATACAACCACACTGTAATGGCGATTTATTTTCTTGACAATGGGCCTATGGAAACAGCGATTCCTGATTACCTACTCTCTCATACAGCTCATATAGATTATTATGCAACATTTCAAAAATTACTTGTGCATTATGTTCCGAACAAATTATAAAGATTATTTTATGAAGTCTACATTTTTAGCATCCCTGTGTTTATATATACACAAACACAACAAATATTTGAGGCGGCAGGATTGTATAGTTTTCATGAATATACACAACCATTCTAAGTTTGCTATGTTTGGCCTATTATTTTCCTAGGAGAAAATGGGGTTTTATAATGCATAATATAACACAGTGCTGATATTGGAAGCTGCCTAATACCGAGTTGGTCTGTCTTGCTCAGTATCTGATTGGCAATGGTTCTCCAGAGTTTCAGAAAGGAATCTTTCCCAGCCTTACCTGGCAATACCAGAAATTAAACTGGGGACTTCTTCATGCAAAGCACATGATCTGCTACAGAACCATGGTCCTACTGTCAGTGTGCTTGACATTGATATATTATAAGGTCCATCAACCAGGAAGGAAGGAAGTCACTTACTCAGGGCACATCACAATGGAAATACTATCAAAACTTCTGATTCTGTAGATTTCTCAGAATCAAATGACATCCCTTCCTTCCATGTCTTTCCATTACAAACCTGCCTATGTGATGCGCCATTCTGCCACGCCTGGCCGAAGGCGTGGGTAGGCTTTTGTGGGAAGGATGAGGAGTGGGAAGGATGAGGAGACGTGCCTGCTTCCTATTGGTAAGCGGGATGTGGCGCCACCAGGAAGTGACGGGTGGCCAGACTATAAAGACGCAGGCCAACCTCCCCATCCTCCTCTTTGTTTGCGCACCTCCCTCCCCCCTCCCTGTAGGCAGTGTGGGTTCACTGGTTGCCTATTGGGGCTGAGTAGGATTTTTTTACTCATGATCTGAATTGGCCATGAGTTTTTTCGCCTACTCCACAGGTTGGGGTGCAGTTAAATAGGTAATTTGGCTAATTGCATAACTTGGTCGCATTTTGAATCTTGCAGACAGAAAGGGGCATCCAGAGGGGAATGAATATTGGTGAGTATTCACAGGCACTGTTGCGGTGACTGGTAATACCTGAGGCTCCCAGGTTTGAGCCCTGCGGCCTAGCTTGGGAGATAAGGGTTACCTCTGAGGCCAGCCCTTCTCACCTACCCAGAGCCATGCGGCCTGGGGGGAGGTGACACCGGAAGGTCTCCCTACCCCGATAGGGGCAGTCCGAGGGGAGGCGAAGTAATAGCGCCTACCCACAGGGCAAGAATGTCTCACCCAATTCAGGGAAATAAGGGGCCTGTGGGTTGGCCTATACTGGACGTCCCATAGGACTTTGCAGATCTTTAAATAAAATGTGGCCCTTGTTTAAACCCATTTTCAGTGTCTCATCTCTTTATTATCTCCCTCCGCTCCGCAACAATAATAGACATCCAATGTGATCAACAATAGAAAAGCACCTGAAGCCTGAGCCAGTTTCAAGTTTAACAACATCGTCGAATCTCTCTGCCAGGAGACACGGTGTTCACCTATAAATGAGCTGTTGCTTGGCAGAAGCTATGTAACATTTTGAAACATTCATTCACATTGACTGTAAATCTCTTAATGGAAAATTTGTTCCATAATTATCTGCAAAAAAAGTACATGTGTAATGTTGTCTAAGCTTATTAACATCCATAAACATAGCTTGATTATATGAAATTAAATTTAAGTCTTAAAATAGTTAATGTAGTTCTTTAAGTAATAATTACAAATCAGATGAAACGTGGTAGGATATACTAAGTACAGCAATTACATGTTGTATATTCCAAATTGTTTTCAACATATAATTTTTTTAAGCAAAGAGCTGGGAGCCTGCTCTAAGCCTAGATTATACAGTCCCGCAGAACTGCAGCCATGTTCCCACTCCAAACAGTTCTACACAATTGTAGGCATTTCCCCTAGTCTCACAAAAGCATAAGGCCAGAACACATCCATAAATTGTCTTGAATGTGGACCTTAGGGCAACAGTACAAACAACTACAAACTAGTACAGTCCCCTGGTTCTCTTTTCTTTAAGTACGCAAACAATTTTGGAAACAGTGGCTACCATTGTGTTGTTGTTTTGTTTTCTATTTTTGTGTTTCAACTTAGAAGCTGCCTTGGGCAGAAAACATTTAAACAAACAACATGCCAGTAGAGGTACCTGTTGATGTTTCATATGCGGGAAACATTTAGTGTGGAGTGGATTCCAAATACTAAACCTCTCCATGTGCACCCTGAGATAGTACCACAGGTGTGGCCACATTGTTGACCCTCCTCTAAGGACCTGCCTGGAATGTACTTTCACCAAGCACTGGACAAGGTTTCCTCTTTCAAATAAAAATAAACTTCCTCCATAGTTTCTTCCATCCTCCATTTAGGCCAAGCATGGCAGTGGGTAGAAGAGTACACTTTACTGGAGCCCGGAGATCCAGGGGACCCAACCTAGACTGTAGTCTCATTAGCATGACAACAATATTGAGGCTAATTGTAGATCACTGAAGATATTACAGAAACTTATTCTCATGTATAAATGTACCTATAGTCCAGATTTTTTGAGATTTGCTGGCGCTAATCAGAAGCAGTCTTAGAGCCAAATAAGTAACATTCTGACTAGAGAGTTGCTGACCCAGGCCCTCCTATAGAATGGAGGCCAGATCTACTCCAAGCAGGATATAACACTTTGAAAGCGGTTTGAAAATGGTATATGGAACGTATCATGTGCGCCAACAGTTGTCAGTGCATTTCAGTACTGTTACAAAGCAGTCGTGTAGCCTGTGTGGAGTGGAAACAAAGAGGTGGACTCTTAACTAGGATTTAAAATGAATCAGAATTTGTATGAAAAGTTACAACAATTTAACTGCAATGGTTATGACAAGAGAGCTTCTAAAAATATCTTCAATCTTGCCCCGGGTTATCCAGCCACAAAGTTCTCTTGCCACCTTTGGCTCAGGCTTGAACTACCTAACTATCAGGAACCTAACTATACTTTCTGGGTAGTCGAACTGCAAGCTCCTCCATGTTCTGGCCAAGACCCTTTCATTTGTCCATCAATTGGGGTGATGTGCGAAGGGTCTCAGCTGGCGCCTCATTCACATGCTGCTATCCTAATTGGGGTGGTGAGCAATGCACAAATGGAAGGAACTCAGCTGATGCTTGGAGAACTCCCTTTCTCTGTGCACAGGGCTCCTCTGTGCCTCCTCCATGGGCGGAGATGACACTAGAGGATGGGGCAGTGTCTGGTAGAGGGATGTGGAACCTCTTAGGGGTGAATTTGACTCATGGGCCACAGGCTCCCAATCGCTGCTCTAAGAATAGATGTAGCCTATATTCCACAAGTTCAGTGGGATGATACTGCTTTTTCCAGATTTTTACCCAAAGCTTGTCAGTTATGAATCTTGTAAAGTTGCCACATAATTTTCCTTGACAAGACATCTAGAGGGCTTTGGTATGGCAAAAGAGCTGTAGGAGGTCCAAAGAAAATACTTTTTATAAGATTCTCTAGCTTTTAGTTTGTGTTTACAAAGGGGGGGAATCAACTTGACCCTGTCTTCCAGAACACTCCATGCAAAGGGAAGGTGTGTTGTGCATCAAAAGCAAAAAACATACCAGGAACAAAGCCCACAGAGACAAAGGCTTCCTCTACACGATCGATTTAAGGCTCTTTCACGGCGCATTAAAGATTTTACCTCTACACAAACGGAACGTAAATGAGGCGTACAGGCAATTTTTATCCCCTTAGATGTGCATTATCAGATTCGTGTTAATTAGCGACTTTTATTTTTTCCCCGAAGTTAGGATGCCTTATGTCCATGTAAACAACTTCCTCGCAGTCGCATTAATGGTGAAAGTGGGCGTACTTTAGTGGTGATGTCATGCATGAAGAACTGCCCCTTCACTGGGAACACCTCCCAGTTGTTCTTTTTTATTTCCTGTCTCATGTTTATTATTGGGAAATATATCCCACTCTGTGTGCAGCGGCGGCCCCAAAAGCCCGGCGAAGTGAAGAGCAAAAGGCAGTGCTGCGCAGCACGAAGAGCGGGGCCCTCCTAGCAGGGCTGCTCGGCAGCAAGAAGGGAGAGAGCAAAGGAGAGCCAGCAGTGACGCAAGTCGCCTCCCAATACCATTCCTGAGAGGGCGCTGAGTGCTGGGTGGCAGGGAAGGGGAGGAGACGGCTGGAAGAGGCCGAGCCTGCTGCCGCACCACGAGGCAGAGGGGAAGGGAAGCCTGCTGCTTGTGGAGGTGCCTGGCAAGCAAGGGGTGCCCTGAAAACCAGATTCAGTTATTGCCGTGGAGACAGATGAGGGGAAACAGCATCTGTTTCTACTCTGCTTTGTAGACTAGGGGCGTCATCACACTGGTGGGCGGTGTTAACAGCGGGCGGGACACTGAGGGGGCAGTTCCTCCAGGAAACAGCATGCTACTTTCGTCAACATTTGCATGCGCTTCTCCGCACGTAAACAACTTTAAAGCGCCTTGTGGAGAGCTGGTGATGCGCTTCCATGTCTCTCATGTACAGGTATTAGGTGTAAACTCGCGTGTAAGGTAATGCGCACAATCCGAGAAACAGAAGTAAAAATGACCTTTTGTAGAGGGGACAATACACACACACACACACACACACAAAGTTAAAAACAAGCTAAGCCAAACATTGGTTTATACTAACTCTTGTTCTGTAGATTTTATACTTGGGCACTTTTTGGACCTGCTGCCAGTTGCTGTAACTCCGCATCCATACTGAGGCACTTTCTTACATAAATGGTGACTCCACAAGATCACTGATGGTGGTCTGTGTCTTTCTGTATGGGGCAAATCCTAAGACTTTGAGTGGATGCTACAGTTACTTCTCTAACATCATGCAGAATGCATGGCACAGTCTATGAGGCTGACTCTGTCAATCAAAAGACATTGTGCAGTTATTTTGTCTTTTCTTCCTCAATAGATTCTTTTGTCTGGTATGAAAATACAGAAAATACAGGAGGGCTACAAATTGAAGGCAACAGCATTGAGACCTCCTGTAAAATTCCATGCATGAGCAGCGCAATTGCACAATAAAAGTGTCATCTGGAAGCACCCAAAGAGGCATGTACAATACCATTGGTTACAAATGTCCTTGCTTCTGCTGGTGACACCAGGAACCAGCACACGTACATTTCCATTGCTTGGCGAATGCAACATCAAGCAAGAACTTACAAACAAATGAATGAGCCATCACAGAAAGAGAGGCATGGGAATTTTCTAGCCATTACTCAATGTCACCTCAGATATAGTAATTTTTAAATGGTGTCATTCAACCCATACTGTCAGTCATATAGCGCACATAAGTATAATATAAAGAAATGCATGTGTGAATCAGCCTTAGTAATATATACAGAGTGCAAGACAGAATGAGAAACATGTCTTTCATATTGTATTTTCTGTCTAGACATGTGCCCTATTAGGTGATGCATGAATGCCTCTATATTCTTTATTACAGCTTTGTCTCATAAATTAACTTGGTCACTGTCTTTCATTAAGGCAGACTTCACGCCCATTCATTAAATCCAGAAGTGTACTGTCGAATCTTAGTTTCTGAATCCAGAAAATTCATTTCCATCCACAAGGTGGTGCTCATTCTTTTAAAATAATTTGCTTGATAGCAAGGGAAAAGTATGAAAAATGGATGTAGCAGGGGGCTCCAAGTCTACTCACTTTTAATCTGTCTCAACTATATTTTGCAAGAGTAAGAATGACTAACATCTGTATCTTAACAGCAAAATCCTGCAGCTGTAATGAACTGATCAACTACAAATGTAATATTTGTTTACATGTATATTTACAAGAGCAAACAAGGAAAAGCAAAACCACACATTATGTATAAAAAAACCTGTGCAGTGGTGCATTCAGAACATACTATACTGCTATTATAGCCAATGCTGACAATCACTTCGGAGCAATAGTTCCAAGCTCCAAGAACATGCCACTTCTGCTCATTGCAGGTCTTGCAGTGACTTTATGGACTGGTTCACACTTGCCAGCAGCTACAATTAGGCAGCTCCACTTGGGGATTGTACATGTGGCTGCTGCAAAGGCAGACGCTCAAATAAGTATCTCTAGGACAGCAATCCTACCATCCCTAGACAGCATCCCAGGGAGCATAGGATTGCTCAGGGAAACCCCTCCAAGGCCATAGACAGAGGGATGAGTTCAGAGATGCATTTTTGTTGGAGTTCTCCCCCTCTCCTGGCTCTTTCCAGCCATTGCAGTCATTTCCACATTGGCATTCTCTAATCTTCTCCTCCTTCACACTGGTCCATCTGCAAAGTTATGACAACTAATAAAACACAAAAAACCAATCCAGTTGAGTTGAACAAGACAATAGCCTGCTATGCTGCTAAAAAAAAACACACTCGAGGAAAAGAAAAAATGCCTGCCCAAGACCAATGAGAAAGGGCACAGACAATTTCATTCCCAGTCCAGAAAACCTGCTATGACCCAGGATGACCCTGAAGCTCTAGTGGGTAGATGGGTTCCTCATGCAACCTGTGTTCCCAAATTTCACTCCAAAAGGCAGGGAAGGACCTTTATATATGTTGTAGCCCTGTTCTTAGGTAACTGGTCAAGCCAGTCAATCGTTGCAAGATTTCATGAAAAAAACCCGTTAGACCTTTTGCTCTATTCAAGGCATAAGGACGTGTTGCCTCTTTCTGCCACTGCCTCACCCTGCATGTTGTGCCTTTTCAGGACATCTTCCTTGGTAGGTATCATAATAGAGCAGCATTAAGGAGGTTTTGAAAGGAGCATTAACATATCTGGTAGAGATCTTGGGCACTGTGACTTTTTTGGGCAATAAGAATCACACATTTAATCTTATCAAGTTTCATATAAGTCATTCCAGCAATTAAATCCTATCCTACTAAAATCAGGTCACTAGAACAATTACAACTATGCCTGCTCTTTGAATGAATAGTTTTCAAGTTAAAAAAAAGCAGTACCAAGTTAATTCAAACTCATCAAACCCTGAAAACTTTCAGGGGAGAGATCTGATAGGCTTCTGGAAGAACTCTAATTCTGTTTATGCTAGGAGAGCTCTTCTCATGGCCAGCCAGAATAAACTAGAGCAACGGGGCACAGTGAAGAGAGACACAGTGCTCTGTATTTTTTGGGCCAACATAGCCCATTTCTGTTCTGGCCACGCAGAACCAGCTCAGAGCTGCTGGGCCAGCATAGAAACATTGTACATTACAAGAGGAAGGATACCAGGACATGCACCATTTCTAGGCTGATCTTGTATGATGGACTTTCACTCTTCCCATCTCTTGTCTATCGGCATGCCCAATTTCAAAGACTCTTAAAGCCAAGCATATTGGGGTGGGAGAACTGTATTGAGAAGCACAGAACCCATTCCAAGAGCCTTGGAATGCATGGATCCAGTCATCTGAGAGTCAGCTGGATCTGTGCTTTCCAAGGCTTTCCTGAGAGAGGCAGCTGCCCCACCTGAGAA
Organism: Anniella stebbinsi; assembly: GCA_029215795.1. Lineage (NCBI taxonomy): Eukaryota > Metazoa > Chordata > Lepidosauria > Squamata > Anniellidae > Anniella > Anniella stebbinsi. Next base: position 50,900,705 of record JARDYH010000003.1, on the reverse strand, counting down.
AGCATGACTGCAGAAAGCCTCCATGCCTTAGAAGGGGGTGTTCCATTCTGAGCATCAGAAGAATAGGATGTAAGTAAGTGCCAGACCAGATGAGCTTTGGGGGACTGTCCCTGTCTTGATTGGACTCACACTTTGAGCTTCAAAGAGGACTGTTTGACTAGTCCAGAGTTACTGGTTGAATATTCACAACATCCCTAATAGACACTGCTGAATGCATTTCAATTCGTGTGTGCTACAGAATACACAAATTGCAGTTCATCATCTTCAATGCACATGCATGAAGCGTCATCCATATCTCCTAAACTGAGCCTGAATCCAAATTTGTTTATTGAAATGCATTTGGCAGCTTTTATTGGGCCAAGGCTTCTGCAACAGTGTCAGCCCCATTGGACTCATTAGTTCCAAGTAAACATCCATAGGTTTGCACTGCATGTTGGTTTTTTTAAGCTTGAATGGACTTGAGACTCCTTGGCTTGAAGGCTAATGCTTCTAAGACTGATTATACTTGGAATTTTCCTATTGATAGTACCTTTTCTTAGGATTTAATTGTTGTTTGTATATAGATTATTATAATATTCACAGCAGTTGATTAGACTGTTGTATTTTTAATTAGATAACCTTTTGGTGTGTTCATTGAATATAATTCTGGGTTTGCAGATATATGTTGAAATTTGTATGACCCTCTTTGTTGCTTCCCATACACTTTCCTCAGCAGGATTTACAATGTGGGGTTGTGTCGGTGACTACTGTGATTTCTGTTATCTATCTATCTATTGTTTGTTTACATATATACTGCTTACCATTTTTTTAAAAAAATATATCTAAGTGATATTTATTTATTTCATTTATGTGTTGAATACATCTTAATGTTTCCCAAGAATGGGCTGAGAGGGGCTTAGGTTCCCTCTGATCCTTGACCACTCCCTTCATGTCTGCCAAAAAGCCCAAAACCTGGAGATGTACAGAGTTTGCAAAAACCATTCCATCCGTGTTTTGTGGATTGTCAGGTGCCTTCTGTCCACAGTCCACTCATTGATGAAATCATTTTTCCCATTTTCCGAATTTGCTCAAATTTGCATTTGTGCAAATTAACTCTTGCAAAAATGCACAAATTCCTCCAAAATGCATATTTTCATGATTTAGCCCGTGGGGAAAATATGTATTTTCAGCCTTTTTTATTTTGCGTATTTTTTCTACAAATAAATTTGTATAAAATTCTGGGAAATAAAGAAACGGTCCATGCGACCTGGGAAAAGCTGGTCCACTACGCAATCCACGGGTTGGATTTGTAGAAATCTGAACTCATTTGGTTCTATTGCAGTTTTCTATAACATCTCTGCTTATACCCTTCCCCTTGCAGGGGAACATTGTGGCTCCATAGCCTGAATCGTTGCCCTGGACAAAGTTGAGGGCAGTTTAAGAACCTCTCTTTCACACTTGTCCTAGCAACTGCAGTTAAATTGTTGTTACATTTCATAAAACGCGTGGCCTATTTTAAATCCAAGTTGGAAGTCCACCTCTTTGTTTTCATGCCATAGAAACCCAACCCTTGACAGTGGTTAGCAGATACAACTATTTCAACAATTCAAATAATGGTAAAAATGGTACGTGCACATATACATATTGCCTTGCCTCTTTCGAGCTTCTATTTGTTAATTCTTAGGAAATTGAATCAATTTTGATAGATATCTCGTATCTACATAAACCACCCAAATTGTTGTAAACTGCTCAGAAAGCTTCAGCTATAGATATAGACATGAAATGAAATATAATTAAATAAATTAGACATAAAGGATAGCACAGGCTGCTGGAGCAAACACATTTTACCAGAGTATGTGTATGCATCAATTTAGGTTGGAAATAAGGCAGTGCTTTGGTTTGTCATAACTGGTTTTATTGCAATAAACCAAAGATGAGGAATTTGCTTCTGCCCAATTTTGGGTCCGGGCAAAATATTTTGACTCAGTTAATGCAAACCGTGACAGAAAAAAGGTTTCCCACACCTGTGGTAAATTGTTTTTTTTAGAAGTGGAAGGTATTGGAATTTATTTTAAGGCAAATTCTTGAAATAGTTTTGTATGAAGAAAACATGGCTTGATATGAAATGAAGTACAATGAGTGGGAGAAAAACACAGGAATCTGAACATATTCGTGGGAATGAATACTGAATAATAGCAGGAGCAATGTCCAATTCTCAGATGATCGTTGAAGGCTAACAAATAGTTTTAAGCTGCAGTTTGTCAAATGATTGTATTCTGCTTATAGGCATTTGCACCCTATAGACAAGTATGAACAATTAACTAACAGCTGAATATGGGTCCTGCATTTTTCATTAGTGTGATCCAAAAGAACTTGTTTGAAAGAGATTATTCGAAATGGAACAAATACCCGTTGATCTCCTTGAAACACATGTTTTAGAATCACTGGTCCCTGATTACAATTTGTAGCTTTCTATGTTTATGTCACTGAATTATTATAAAATGATGCATTCATAATTGAGGGATTTATGGATACAATTACATTCCTGTTAATATCCTCAGATACTTGTGATTTTCCATTCATTGTACTTCTATGTTGTAAATCTGCTATTCTTTGGTTGTGATTGATATGACACGAATACAGAATCTTGCTGTACAGCACACATGCTTAGCCATCCAAACTAGCGAATGAAAACAATAGCTAGAAGAGCTTGCAAGTTCAGCTTGGGAGAGGATAATGGTTGGTTCCACACTAGCTCTGGAGTTGTCATCTTTTGATCATACACTTTCTATGGCATATCTCAATCAACAGTTGTCAACCCATTTCATTCCAGTGATTCTGTGTTGTCATCAGTAGCAGTAGGATTTGCTGGTTGTGGGGGCTGCTGCCCTGCCCCATGAAGAGAAAGAGAGAGAGAAATCAAAGCAATCCTGGCAGTGATGTGCACATCCGCACTGCTTACCAGCATGATCACCAGTTGGGATTACAGCTGACTTGACCTGTGGCTGCTGAATATATGGACACCAGCTTCCCTAATCCCTACCCAGCTTCAATTGCTGTACTGTGCATGCATTCACAGGTGCAGATTAATTCCTCAGCTCATCCTCAGCCAAGAAAGCATGAGGAATGATTTGGAGGAGGGCGGTCTTAGCAGGCGCTCCTTCTGACGGTCAGGATATAACAAACAGAGAGAGGAGGAAACCCGCAGCCTAGCCAATCAGAATGGATTTGGAGGAGGCAGGTAGATGGGCAGCAGGTAAACTGAACTGAGCAGCATGTTGGTGGGGGATGGGCCAGGCAACCAGCCAATAAAAACTAGCTGAAGGTCACTTTTCTGTTTCGTTGCTCTCTCAGCAACTACAAATCGTACGAAAAGTATTTTCTTTTCTTCCTTTTTCAAGGTATGGGGGTGGTTGTTATGTTGCTGAGGTCGTGGAACCCCAAGTTATAGGAGACATGTGTAAAGATTTTGCAATGTCACTGCATGGCATTGTAGACTTTCCTAGCAAAGAAACCAGCTTTGGCTAGTTTACAGTCCCAGATTACTTGCTTGATTAACCGCCTGCCATTCTGCTCTGATCAGGTAAACTGAGTCCAAAATGTATATTATCATGCATAATAATATAATTTCTATAATCAAATATACATCCATAAATCTATCCTGCATCAGAAATATAATACAGATAATCGTATATACATCCAAAACATATATCACCATGCACATCTACAAACTAACATTGCATCTGGATCATTTTCCATCCCTTTCTTTTTTCTTTGTAAATTGGAGAGAGGAGCAGCTGATAGAAGCTCTGTTACACTTTTTCTCCCTCCACATTTCCTTTAGACCTTGTTCAACTTGACTTGCTTAGGAGTCAGTTCCTCTTCACAGAAATCACACAGTCAAATCCGCCAACCAGACATTATTGATTTCTCTCCCCCCAGACCCCCTGCTGCCCAGTTCTTTGTTATTTCTTTTAAACAACAATAGTGTAGTTTTTCTTTGTCTCTGTGTGTGTGTGTGTGTGTGTGTGTGTGTGTACACTGACAGATTCAGTTACTCCAGGTTTTGTCCTGTTTCTGCCCTCTTCAACCTTCCCTTCCCTTTCCCCCCTTTTGTAAAGAGGTTTGATTGATTAAAAATAAAAATAAATAGACAGGGGACAGCTCTCGGGCTTTCAGAGATGGACATGGGTGAATTAAAAATACTGTGCAAGGGTAAAGGAGGGTGGCAAGGATGGAGTGGGAAGATGTGACTTTAAAGCTGTTGCCAGTTTACTTTTTTTGCAGTTGTAGCTTTTTTTACTATTTGCCGGCACATCAATGTTGTTACTGCTGTTGCAAGGCTGTGGATTTTTCTTTGGGCCAAATGTATTTGCTGTGGAGCTTTGTGTATGTAAGCTTTGTATGCTGGATTTTTTGGGAAAAAAAATGGAATCCATCTTAGTCTGCATATGGACTGTGTTCTTAACTTGGCTTGTCCAAATATTTTTTTTAAGGGGCTGTTATGGGCTATGTGATTCTCCCTCATGTTCAGTGTTTTGCTTCTTCAATTTTAGTTATGATTGTGGGCAATTGAATTTTCCTAGAGCCAGTGTTGTGGTGGTATTGGCCCCATATATTTTTTCCCTGAGTCAGCAGGGGTAGACATTTTCTTTTATTCTGAGCCATTCATGGTTGTTGTAGGTTGTTTTTTGAATTTATGCAGTGCAATACACTTACAAATACAGTATTGTTTTTCATGGCTTGACAAATGTAATGTCCTTAGAAAGTGTGTGCCTCAGAGGCCTACTTTTATGCTTTCCAGATCTCGTCTGTCTTTGCACTGTCTGTGATATTGCACTATGTAATGTATTGAAATGCTGCTATGCTGCATGTGCTTGCCAGGTTTTCTACCTTTCAAGGCTCCTTTGCCCTTACTCTGTGCTGTACCTTCTCATTTATTGAAAAACTATAGCAAACTAGCGGTAGTTAGCTCTGCTTTCTGTGGCTTTGGCTCCATCCCCAGAGACCCCTTGGCTCCTCCTCTGGTGACCTGTCCTCCACCCCACCAGTCAAATTGGCACCAGCCATATTGGTTGTTCTCCCATGTTGTTTGAAAACTGATCTACGGAGATGCCACCTTCCACCAATGAAATACAACTCTAGGACATGCACATCTAGTGTGGATTGCACAGCTCAAGGACTCATCTGTTTTTAATTAAAACACTTCCTGTTTAGAGAGTCAGGTGGAGGATTAATGAATAATAGCCTCCACCAAAACAGAGTCTTCCCAATTTCAGTTTCCATTTGGGGGAGGAGGGTTAATTACTAGTTCCTCTCACTATTAGGTTTTTTTCCCCTCTACATTTTTTAAAGTAACAAAAGACTGCCATACAGTTTAGAGAGATTTCCATTAGCCCTTACCTGGCATGAAAAAGACATTCAGATGAGAAAGAGAGAGAGAGAGAGAGAGAGCAGTTGAAACTCTGGGGAAATGGTTGGACAGGTGTGCTCCTTATTTTACACTTTGGAATACATTATCATCATAATTCTTATTTAGGCTGCAATCCTATGGTCCCTGGGAAGTGTGTCCCAGGGGCTGTACAATTTTTTTCAAATCTCCCCCTCTGAGGGCAGACAGAGAATATCCAGCCTTGGATCCCACCCTCCCTTAGCTTCCATAGAAACATTTCCAGTCCATACCTTCCCAATACCAGAGCTCCATCAATGGGAAAGGTAAAAAGGAAGCTGAGGGGAGGTAGCAGTCAGATGGGGAAGGTGGCGTTCGATACACAAATTCCAAGGCCCTTCCAATACCAAACACACTATTTATACTATTTATACAAGGCCTAGAGTTGACATCAATAATTTTGCTCCCACTACTTGCAACAAGAGAGAAATTGTTAAGCAAAAACTGAATATGGAAATAAAAATAACAAAATACTACTCCTCCCTGTCATCAGCCTTGCTGGGGTTGTGTCACCAGGGCTTTGGATTCCTTGGAGGCTCCGATGTTGGAGCTCTCCACAGCAACATATAGGTTTTATCTGCCTACCAGGGAAATGTTTCTTGTTTTGTCGCATTTGTTCCATTATTCGTACTTAGTTGATTTCCCTCTTTTTGTTCTTTTCTCTCCCTTTTAAATACAGATACATTTTCAATTTTAAAAAACTATTTAAGGGTAAAGGGAGCCAATTCAGTGTGCATGACAGCCACATGCAAGCAGCGGAGTTTAGACACAGTCTACCTCTAAGGACCAGTGCTAGGGACATAAAACCGGGAGAGAGTTGGCCCGGGAAACAGAAAACTGGAGTAGTAGATAGATTTTTGGTGTCAACCAGCATGGTAGTTCATGTCTAATATGAATGAAAACAAGAAGTTCTTTATCATCACCATTATTATTGTGTCTACTACATATTAAAAATTAAATGCCATTTCTTTTCATATGGATCACAGACTTTTCAACTGTGATCATAATTTAAATGTTCTGCTATGAACATGTTTTAGCTCATCTGGAGAAAAACCCTCCAGCAGCTAGTTAAAGGCAATCTGCATTTTGCTACAAATGTACAGCCAAAACAATCACAACAGCAAAAATCTGTTTCTTGTTACCCAAATAAGAGATAATTGATAGAGTTTATGGCCTAAAATGACTGTGTTCCAATGTTAACTGTTTTCATCTGCTATAAAATCTTGAGAAACAAATATCGGGTGTAACTCACAATTATCCAACACTCATCTAAAAATGAATAAGACTGTCAATGGACCATGAAGGATGGACCATGAGAGTCTGTGGTATAGTGGCTAAAGTGTTGGACTGGGAGTCAGGAGATCTGGGTTCTAGTCCCTCCTCGGCCATGGAAACCCACTGGGTGACTTTGGGTCAATCACAGACTCTCAGCCCAACCCACTTCACAGGGTTGTCATTGTGGGGATAAAATGGAGAAGAGGAGGATTATGTACACCACCTTGAGTTCGTTGGAGGAAAAAAGGTGGGATATAAATGCAATAATAAATAAATAAATAAATAAATAAATAAATAAATAAAGGATATGCCATACATGTACACTAAGACTTTTATCTGGGTTTAACTTTTCTGCAAGGGAAAATGTCCTCAGATTTCCTAGTCACACTTCATTGCTACTCACAAATGGCACAATATAACAGATGAAATAACCACAGAGAGCATAATCAGTGGCAAAAGATGGAGAGCAACAGACAAAAGATGTGGGAAACAGACACTGAGCAACAGGGAAGACAGCAAACCATGAATAAGCAGGAAGGAATATAAAGTATAAATAAAATAGAGAATGAAACCACTATGATTTCCCTCTATACATTTTTAAAAGGAAAGATGCAATGATCCCGAAAGAAGAATAAAGCATTATCTGATCACATATTTGGTACTCCCTAAAACCCACATTTTAATGTGAGTTGCAAATGTATGTAAAATATAAAATCAACATATTCTGCAAAAGAAATGGCCTAGATGGATGCATTCTCATTCTCTCCCTCTCCCTCTCCCTCTCTCACACACACATCATAATGGGTTTCATTAATACTGTAATACCGATGAAAAGAAATAAAGCAAATGGTGTCATGCTGATGCTGGGAAAGAAACAACGATCTAACATTTTAGATGTTGTATTCTGGGACTGTGCAGGTTTTATGAGAGAAAACTTGTGGGAGAAAACCTACATGACATCAGTAAAAAGCAGAACACTTTTCTAGTGGAGAAGATGACGAAATCAGAGTACAGTTTGGAAATAAGGCCCACAAACTTCAAAGAATGGAACCTATGGATTGTATTGAAAGTTAGTTCCACTTTAAGTAGATCTGTTGAATGGGACGTGGCAGACTAACCCATAAGATACAATACAATACTGTGTTCAGATGTCACAGCAAGCCAGCATTTTTTTTAAATCCTGTCTTACCGTGAGTGAGCAAGTGTATGCTGTTTGTTTACCTGCCAGAGGAAATAGCTAAACAAGCCAGGGTCTCTCCATCTGTGGTATGTTTAGTGTGATGTCCAAAACCAGGAATTCTGGCTCTCCTAATGAGCTAGGGTCATAAGCCAGCATTTGTTCTTGATTTACGATGCAGGCTCATGAGGAGAGCAACAAGTCAGAGTTCCTGATCAAGATGTCATACTAAACAAACTATGGATGGTGAGTTCCTGGCTTGTTTAGCTGCTGCTTCTGGCAGGAGGAGCCAAGCAGGGGTGATCAGCAGGGTGCACCAGCATGTTTGCTCACTCACAGTGAGTCACAATATATATATATATATATATATATATATATATATATATATATATTCTGTCTTACCATGAGATGCAAACCAGGTCTATGTGTAGGACAGTTTGTTTTCTATTAAAAAGAAACACTGTCTGTATCCCAAAGTACTCGTGCCAGTTCATTCATATGCTTTGTATTGGCCTTCCTGTTGTTAGAAAGTCCATGTGTATCTTCATTTCTGCTGAACTATTTTCAGTGTATCTGTATTAGACCATGAAGCTTCATCTCTCCTTGGCCCTGCCTTCATTCCTATTAACTGTCCTAACTAGGATATTGGGTGTGGGTGGGTTGTATTTATGTTGTTACAAACATTTGCCAGTTTCAAATATGGAATGCTAGCACAAAATGTTTTGTATCATTAAATTGCCCCTCTATTTCAAGATTTTCTATTATCTGACCACCTTTCACACTTGCGCAGAAGGATTTAGAGTTGTAAATTTGCAAGTGTGAAGGCTGAAGATGGGCAAATCAGCAATCCTAATATAGTATCCTGTCTTTTGAGGTCTGGAACTTACTTCAGGGGAAGCTTGCGGGCTGGTATCAGATTAGGAATAGCAGTAGATCTAGCCACAGTAGGGATAGGCATATCTGCTATGGTCACAGTCAGTGCTTGCTATGTCCAGTAGAGTAGCTGTCCCCATCCAGTTGCCCTCCGGCTGTTTTGGACCCCTAGAATTCCTGACTATTGGCCATGCTGGCTGAGTCTTATGGATGTTCAACATCTGGAGGATACGAGTGTAAGGGAGGAAGAGCCCTAGGGCACTTCTCCTAACAGGGATGTGCAGAACTCAGAGACACAAACCAAGACTCACGTATTTCTTTAAGCAGCTTTATTCATCAAAAGAAACAGGTTCAGCGGTCTAAAACAATTCTCTACAGCAAGGCCCATCGATGCCATCCCGAGACCCGTGGCCAGCCTCTCCAGTGCGACTAACTCTTGGCATCACCTTCCCCACCAAGAACAGCCCCTTCTCCCCGGTTAGGGTTTTTGACCTCTTTCTTTGGAATGTTCCCCCTCCCATCCCGGCGCCAGAACTCTTCTCCTCTTCACACCTCCTACGCCGGCCTTGAAGTTTTTACAGCCTGCGATAGCCCCGGCCTTCCTGCTCTGGAGTCCTTGAATCCCTTATCTCCTCCCAGGTGGCAGCCCAGGGCCGTTTGTCTTTCTATGTGCTACAGCGGTATGTGCCTACTTTACCAAATCCTCTCAACTATCCATGCTACTCTCCCCCCCCCCCAGTCTTCACTCTCCTTCTCCAACCAGCACAGTCTATCTGAACTCCTTTACACCTCCCCCCTTAAGATGGAACTGAGGGGGTTTCTCCTTCCCTACTCTAGGCTCTAGCGTCCCTCTCGCTCTCCCTCTCGTTTCTCTCTGTTCCCTCTCAGTTCCATCTCCACCTCCTCTTTGTCCCTCTGACTCCAGCTCTGCTGTTTGTGCATCCAAGTAACGACGAGACAATCCATCTGCCACCACGTTCTCTTTCCCTTTAATGTGCTTAACCGTGAAGTCATAGTCTTGCAAGGCCAAACTCCACCTCAACAACTTCTGGTTGGTATTCTTCACTCTAGCTAGCCAGCACAACGGGGAATGGTCGGTCTGCAACAAAAAGGGGCGCCCCCACAAATACGGCCGCAATTTCTTAATGGCCCATACAATGGCCAGGCACTCCTTCTCAATGGTAGCCAGGGCTTTCTCTCGTGGCAACAGTTTTTTACTGATAAAGGCAATGGGGTGCGTTTGTCCCTTTCCATCCTCCTGCAACAACACCCCCCCCAACCCCCTTTCGGAGGCATCCGTCTGCAAGACGAACGGTTTGTCAAAGTCGGGCGCTTGTAACACTGGGCGCCTCCGCAAACAGCGCTTGAGGCTTTCAAACGCTTGCTGGCACTGCGCCGTCCACTGCACTCTAATAGGCTGTCGTTTCCGACAGAGGTCCGTAAGGGGGGCCGCCAGAGCCCCAAAGTCAGGCACAAAACGCCTGTAGTACCCGGCCAATCCCAGGAAGGACTGCACCTGTTTCTTTGTCTGGGGCGCCGGCCAGTTTTGGATAGATTCTACCTTCGCCTCCAGCGGTTTCACACTGCCCCCCCCTACCTGGTGTCCCAAGTACGTCACTTCCCCCAACCCAAATTGACACTTGGTCGCATTTACAGTCAACCCCGCTTGTTTCAAGCGCCCAAGCACCTGGGCAAGATGTTCTAGATGTTGCTCCCACGTCTGACTGTAGACTGCAATGTCATCCAGGTAAACACATGAAAAAGCCCCCAAACCCCTTAAAACCCCATCCATTAACCTCTGGAAGGAATTAGGAGCAGAGGTCAACCCGAAAGGCATCATCCGGAATTGATATAAGCCTTTTGGAGTAGCAAACGCAGTCTTCAGGGCCGATTCCTCATCTAAAGGCACCTGCCAATAGCCCTTGGTTAGGTCCAATGTGGAAATGTATTTTGCTCGTCCCAGCGTCTCAATGCATTCCTCGGTGCGGGGCATGGGATAGGAATCGCCCATTGATATAGAGTTCAACCGCCTGAAATCTAAACAAAATCTGATTTTCCCATCTCTTTTAGTTACTAACACAATGGGGGAGGACCATGGGCTATGGCTTTCCTGTATCACTCCCAGCGCCAACATTTCCTCCACCTCTTTTTGTATAATCTCAGCATGTTTCCCTGTGATTCTATAATTTGGGACCCGGATGGGGGGGTGGTTTCCCGTGTGTATGGTATGAGTAATAAGGTTGGTTCTCCCTGGCAATCCTGAAAACAATTCCTTAAATTTTTGAAGCTGTTGTTCCAGCTGCTTCCGCTGGGTGGCAGTCAAAGCCTCCGAGAACGTTGCTTGTTCCAACCCGCCTTTATGCCGATACTCCTTCAATAATTCCGCCTTTGGTCCCCCCAGGTCCACCTTCTGCACTCTCACCTCCCTTTCTCTAAACTTCTTCATCATATTCACATGGTAGACTTTGGAGCGACCCCTACCCTGGATCGGTTTCAACAAGTAGTTCACCTCATTCAAACGCTTTTCCACCACCAAAGGCCCCTCCCAACGCACAGCCAGTTTCTCTGGCTTCACGGGTTTTAAAACCAGCACTTTCTCCCCTGCCTGAAACGTCCGCAGCCTGGCTTTCCGATCATACCACTGTTTCTGCCCCTGCTGCGCCCGTGCCAAGTTCGTCTGCGCGGCCTCCCCCACCTCTCGAAGAATGTTTTGCAGGTTTTGTATGTAACTCACCACCGAGGCAGGTCTCGTCGTCTCTCCCCCCTCCCACTTTTCCTTCATCAAAACCAATGGTCCCCGCAACTCCCTCCCAAACAACATTTCATTTGGGGAAAACCCCAAACTGTCCTGAGGGGCATCCCGGTAAGCAAACATCAAATATGGCAACGCAACGTCCCAATCCTTGTGGTGCGCCACTGCATACGCTTTTAACATTTTTCCCAAGGTCTGATTAAATCTCTCTACTAGACCATTTCCTTCATGGTGATAGGCCGCCGAGGTGCACTGTTGTACGCCCGCCAACTTCCATAGTTCTCTCAACAATTGGGACATAAAGCCGCCGCCCAAATCGTGCACCAATACTTTAGGCAGTCCTAAGCGAATAAACACAGACATAAGGGCTTTAGCGATCTGTTCCGCAGTAATAGAAGTCAATGGCACCGCCTCTGCATACCGGGTGGCATAATCCACTAGCGTGAGAATATATTTCTTTCCCGCTCTAGTGGCCGGGGCAAAAGGCCCCAGGATATCCACCCCCACCTTCTCAAAAGGGACTTCTGAAATGGGGGATGGCTGTAAAGGCGCTCGAGGATGGTCCCGTGGGTACCCCACCCGCTGGCAGGGCTCACAGGAGCCACAAAATTCTCGAATGTCAGCCGCCACTGAGGGCCAGTAAAAACCTCGGCTCACCCTTGCCAGCGTGCGCCGGATCCCCAAGTGCCCACCCCACAACGTCTCATGCGCCACCTCCATCACCCGAGTCCTGAAGTCCCGGGGCACCACCAGTTGCTTCTTCTCAATCCCCCCCCCTTTCTTTGGGCGGAATACCCGATACAACATTCCTCTTTCCCATCTAAACCCTGCCCATCGTCTCCCTCCTCCGGACAGCTCCTTCCCCGCCGCCCGATCTCTACACGGCTGTAAGGAGGGATCCCTTTGTTGCCCTTGTCGAAATCCCGGCTCCTCCGCCTCTCCCACAGTAATTTCTTCGCTAGCCTTCTCTTCCGAGGGTCCCTTCTCCGCCGCCGGTTCTTCGCCTGTCTCGGCTGCCCCCTTCACCCGCTGGCTACGTGTAATCACTGGCATAACAGATGTTTTAAAACATATGTCATTACCTAACAAAAATAAGGGGCCTGACTTATGGACCAATACTGTCAATTCCCCTCTCCAATCCCCAAACTCCACTTCTATACGTGCCAGCGGGGCTTCAAAGGGCGCTGCCCCATATGGCGTGACCCTTAAGGTCTGTTGGGTAAGTTTTTGTCCCTCCTTCAGCAAACTGGCATGGATGGACGAAACATCAGCTCCGGTATCCCGCTGGGCTCTCGTCACCCGCCCATTTACCCGGATTAACTCACAGAACTGCCTCCGACTCCATTGGAGCTGCGCCGGCGAGACCAAGCTCATCGAGAGGTCTTGGGTCGCTTGTTGCGCCACCCCCACTGGCGGCTCGCTGATGTCTTCTCCGCGGCTCGACTCTCCAGTTGCTGCTGCGGCATACTCCCACTCCGTCTCTCGCACTTCTCCTTCACTCTCATCGCTCCAATTCGACGAAGATGACTCGGGCGCCGCCGCCGCCGCCCGCACCAATGCTCTCGCCGGGGCTGGTTTTTCTGCCCCCGCCGGGTACCTTGCCGCCAGCTTCGGGCAGTCTCGCTTCATGTGCCCCTTCTCTTTACAAAAAAAACACCCCTCCACCGGAGGCTTGACTCCCAGGCGCTGCGGCTCGCGCTCGGCGCGCTCTCCCGCTGGCCAGGCCGCCTTCTTTCCCGGGGTCGCCTCCCCCGGACGCCGACTCTCTCTCTCACGTCCTCCACTTCGGCCCCCTTCCGGCTCCCGCTTCCCGAAAGCGCTCAGTCGATCCGCCATCTGCGCAGCTTCCGCGGCTGTACTTGGGTCTTTTTCTCCCAGCCAGGCATCGTAGCGCTCTGGGAATTGCTTGGCCAACTGTTCTTTAACGATCAGCTCCTGCAGCTTTTCCTTGTTGTCCGCTCCCGCCGCTTCTGCCCAGGTTTCAAAAGCCGCTTTCAGCCGCGTCGCGAAAGCCGTATAGGTCTCCTTCGTCCTCATCGTCAGCTGCCGAAATTTCTTTCTACAGTGTTCCGCCGAGAGCGCATATTGCGTCCTCACCAGCTTTTTGAAGTACTCATAATCCGACCGCGACTCCCTCGGCAGTGTCGCCATTAAATCCAGTAGCGCCCCAGATACTTGGGTTCGGAGCAGGGCCATCCTCTGGTTCCCGATCACTCCCACCTCTTCGCACGCCACCTCGAACACCGTAAAAAACGACACTACATCGTCCCCTTCCTTGTATGCCGGGAACATCCGTCTATCCAAACGAGGTGCTGTCGGCGGCGCCGGGGTGGCCATTGTCTGCTGGAGGGCCTCCTCTCTCTCCTCCTTCAACTTAGCCCACCTCATCTGTTGTGTCGCCAGCTCCAAATAATCTGCATACATCTGCCGGATCCGTCTTTCTTGCTGATCTATCTCTTCCTTTGTGAGGCCCCTTTCCGCCTCTCCGCTATCTCTGCTTTCAGGTAGCGGCGCCTTGGATCGCGCCCCGCCTCGGGTCTCGCCGGCCGACACCTCCACATGGGCCTGTTTCTTTGCTGCTCTTTTCTTCAGCTCAGTCACCCCTCCTGAGACCTCGCCCACGACCCACTCTTCGATGGTCGCCTGACCGGGCCCCATGGCCCCACCATCTCCCCCGACTACTGGCAGGAACTGCTCCACTGTCTCAATCCCTTGCATCTTCTTTAGTTCTTTCCCGGCCATTTCTGTCACCGCTTCTCCACTTATAATCACTGTTTGTTTTCTCCGCTTCTGCACCACATCCCACCGCTAAGCCACCATGTAAGGGAGGAAGAGCCCTAGGGCACTTCTCCTAACAGGGATGTGCAGAACTCAGAGACACAAACCAAGACTCACGTATTTCTTTAAGCAGCTTTATTCATCAAAAGAAACAGGTTCAGCGGTCTAAAACAATTCTCTACAGCAAGGCCCATCGATGCCATCCCGAGACCCGTGGCCAGCCTCTCCAGTGCGACTAACTCTTGGCATCACCTTCCCCACCAAGAACAGCCCCTTCTCCCCGGTTAGGGTTTTTGACCTCTTTCTTTGGAATGTTCCCCCTCCCATCCCGGCGCCAGAACTCTTCTCCTCTTCACACCTCCTACGCCGGCCTTGAAGTTTTTACAGCCTGCGATAGCCCCGGCCTTCCTGCTCTGGAGTCCTTGAATCCCTTATCTCCTCCCAGGTGGCAGCCCAGGGCCGTTTGTCTTTCTATGTGCTACAGCGGTATGTGCCTACTTTACCAAATCCTCTCAACTATCCATGCTACTCTCCCCCCCCCCCCAGTCTTCACTCTCCTTCTCCAACCAGCACAGTCTATCTGAACTCCTTTACAACGAGGTTGTGGAAGACTGTAGTAGAGTCTCATTAGGTAAAACGTCAGAGAGTTTACAAATCTAGAGCATTTACAAGTTCAGGCAACCAGATCAGCACCTTGGAGAGCTCCCAGTGAGCCTGACCTGGCTGGGATTTCTTCCCGCATTTGGAGCTGTTGCCACAGCAAGGAATTAGAGCCATTTGAGGCTTTATGTGTACTCAGGGCCTGAACTATTGTAGATTCCACCCTCTAGCAAGGGCTGGCTATACTCCTTAAAGCTGGGGTGGGTCTCCAGATGTTTTGGACCAACTCTCAGCATTCCTGACCATTGGCCATGCTAGCAAGGGCTTCTGAGAATTAAACTCCAAAACATCTGGACCCACCCCTGCTTGAAATGGACCCTGCCTGATTCTGTATTTGTAAGCTTCTGTGAAGCTGAGATGTCTGTGCAGATGGACACTCATCCTCCAAGTCTGAGGATAAGGGTAAAACTACCTTCTGCAGCTGCGAGGGCACAAAGGAATGTTCTAAAGGGTCTCCCTCTGGAACAACACCCCACATCTCCTCCTTGTCCAAGCCTTCCTCCATGTCCTGCAAGACTCCAGGTTAAGTATCTTCAGATCCTAAGACTTATTCTCCTTGACCACTGACTCCTTTCTGCCACTTTTGCTTCCTCTGCCTCTGGGTGGGAAAAGTTAACAAAGCACCTTGCAGGTGGGGGCTTGAGACAGAAGCAGCAGCACAACTTCCTTCTCTCACAGGTGACCACTTGGGGCAAGATAAAAAAAACTGTAGCCAGAGACAGAGCATAAGGTCACTGTGGGTGGGAAAGGGAACCAGTAGAAAACTGAAGCACTGTTCAGATTACTGCTTTGCTCCTCTGGCAGTTCAATCATAAAGTTGGGCTTACAGGCCAACTGATGTATGTCTGTTCTCTTTTTTATATCATATGAACAGATCCAGACTCTCCTTCCTCCCACTGATTTATTCAGTTTTGGGGACAAATTATTTCTAAAAATAAATATTAGTTCACAGCTCACTCAGACGCAGCTATTGTTTTACATATTTGACATTCTACACAGTCTTTAATTGACACTTCCAGTTCATGTGTCTGTTCTTAACTCTATAATTACAACAAGATGGGTATGGAATCTGATTTAATTTTAATGAATGCAGTCACAATTAGGGTAATAAGGTTCACATTCTTCTGATAAAATATGTTGCCAGTTAAATACTTTTAACCAAATTCATTTAAAAGAAAATACATGTTCGTGGGGGGGAACCTTGTTGTGGTCTCACAGAAGTAATACTCATCAAATTAAATGTTATGCAAAATAAAATAAGGTATAGTAAAATAGGTGTTATTTGTTTGTTTGACAAATTTGTATGCTGCCCATCCTCCAAGTAGTGAAATAGCTACTCTATTTTTATTCTCATTATAAAGGTGTCTGTTAAATTAGACTAAAAGATGGTGATTTTTCTTAATCCATCCTGTGAGGTTCATGTCCAAGAGAAAATTTGAACTATTTCTCCCTATCAAAGACCATGCAAGCTACACCACCATTCTGTTTATACCTTTTAATAATCCTTGTCAATAACTACATAATATTTACATGAACATTATTAAACCCTCCACACTAAATGTTCAGTTCTGCTATTAAAACACATTTACATTATCACACCTTAATGATGAAAAATAGAGCTATTCCAAATGTTCTCCTATTTTTACTTTCAGTTTGAAACAGTGGGAAATAGTCCCATCCCTACACACACACACACACACACACACAAATACCCTTAACTGTGTGATTATTATTTTTTAAATCACACTGTTTCATGTGATTGTCCGCTCCTGCTTGTACACTAGTTTTTTTCTGGTTGGGATTCCTTTCTCCTTTCTAGAGAGATCCAGACAAATCTGGTATCACATAGTGACCCTGTTCAGACAACACACTAAGCCACAGTGGTTAAGCATTTTGAGCTAAACATTATGGCTTAGCATGTTGTTGGAACCATGATTTGGTGTGTTGTGTGAACCATTCCTAACCATGGTGTCTAGATAACCATGGTTTAAATACACTCACTAACCATTTGCTACAAAAGGGTTAGCAGCCTAACCATGGTTAAACATGTTGTCTGAACAGGCCCAGGGAATGTCATATCATCATCACATTATTACACCCATATTTGATACACACTGACATTGCTGTGCGGAAACAAACCGATTTAGAGTGAGAAAGAATGTTTCTTGGATTGGTCACATAGGTGAACATACCCATTCAAGTGTCACAGAGGACAAATCAATACGTGTATCTTCTTTCTTATAATCATTGATCTGCATTTTCTTGCCAGAGCAAATAGATTGCCAACTTTTGATCTGCCCTGGGAGAGGCTAGGAGGGGAGACCAAGGCACAACCTATAAGACTTAAGGACAGGGATAAGGAAGAACTGGGGAAGGGGGGGTCAAAAAAATTGACCCAGATGGAGGCTTTTTTCTTTTGTAACACCTCTCCCCATGGGGTGATTTCAGGGGGAAATGGTAGGGGGGTTAAGCCTCTCCTCCTTTTGCAAATTGGGGCTATGTGCACTTACACTAGAATAAATAAAACGCTAACCCGCCACTACATGCTATGCAATTAGTGTAACATGCAATTTGGTTCTTAGCGTTGATTATAGTAGGGCACTAACAGGTAGTCAAATCTAGACATCTCTTTTCTACTTTGGTAGAAATATACAGATATGCTGCAAAGAATATTGGAAGAATGGAAGTTTCATTTGTTTTGTAACCTAACATGGAAATTTATAGGGGTGTGCATCGGATCGGATCCGATCCACGATCCGAATCCGATCCGACCCAAAATCGGGAAAATCCGATCCGATCCGATCCGATCCGGACAACCTCCGATCCGATCCGATCCGATCCGATGAGGTCCGATCCGGATCGGACGCCATTTTGAATGCTTTTTCCCATAGCCAAGTATTGTTTTACAAAAACGCCTATAACTTTTTCATTTTTAAAGATAGAAGGATGAAACTTGGGCACATTGTAGACTGGTTAGGGGTAGTTATCTGTGAGAAATTTCAGAAAGATTGGTGCATGCATTTTGTGGCAATTAATTTTTTAATAAATACCCAGGAATGCCTATAACTTTGTCATTTTTAAAGTTACACACATGAAACTTTGCCACATTGTAGGGGGTACCTTGGGACCTATGTGTGTGAAATTTCAGAAACGTAGGTGCTTGTCTTGTGTGGCAATTAATTTTTAGAAAAATGGGTAGTAGTGGGGTAAATACAGTTACGCCTCCCATTTTTTTATTTTTGAAGATACAAACAGGAAACTTGGGCACATTACAGGTACCACTTGCCTTGATATGTGTGTGAAATTTCAGAAACATTGGAGCTTTCCTTGTATGGCAATTAATTTTTGAAACAATGAGGAAAGAAACACCTATAACTTTGTCATTTTTAAAGTTACACACATGAAACTTTGCCACATTGTAGGTGGTACCTTGGGACCCATGTGTGTGAAATTTCGGAAACGTAGGTGCTTGCCTTGTGTGGCAATTAATTTTTTAATAAATACCCAGGAATGCCTATAACTTTGTCATTTTTAAAGTTACACACATGAAACTTTGCCACATTGTAGGCGGTACCTTGGGACCTATGTGTGTGAAATTTCGGAAACGTAGGTGCTTGCCTTGTGTGGCAATTAATTTTAGAAAAATGGGTAGTGGTGGGGTAAATACAGTTACGCCTCCCACTTTTTTATTTTTGAAGATACAAACAGGAAACATGGGCACATTACAGGTACCACTTGGCTTGATATGTGTGTAAAATTTCAGACAGCTGGGTCCAGGCATGTGGTGGCAAGGTATTTTTGAAACAATGAGGAAAGAAACGCCTATAACTTTTTTATTTTAAAAGTTAGAAGTCTGAACATTGCTCACTTTGTAGATGGGTTAGGGGTAGATATGTGTCAGAAATTTCAGAATTATAGGTCCAGGCATTTGATGGCTATGGAATTTTTAAATTACATGTTTCAAAAAAATTTCTACAGAGGCCAGGTCTTCCCCTCCCGCTTCCCGCGAAGAAAAGGAAACACTCTCTCGTCTCGATCCCTTTGATCCTTGCTAGTAGTATCCATTACAGGGCTCGTGTTTCCTTTCCTACTTTCACTTTTCACTTTGTACTCAAGCAGACACGAGCCCTGTAATGGATACTACCAAGGATCAAAGGGATCGAGACCAGAGTGATCCTTCCTTGCACGCATGGCTGCAAAACTCAGCTAGGCTCAGCCGTTCTGCTTGATAAGTGAAAGTAGGAAAGGAAACACGAGCCCTGTAATGGATACTACTAGCAAGGATCAAAGGGATCGAGACGAGAGAGTGTTTCCTTTTCTTCGCGGGAAGCGGGAGGGGAAGACCTGGCCTCTGTAGAAATTTTTTTGAAACATGTAATTTAAAAATTCCATAGCCATCAAATGCCTGGACCTATAATTCTGAAATTTCTGACACATATCTACCCCTAACCCATCTACAAAGTGAGCAATGTTCAGACTTCTAACTTTTAAAATAAAAAAGTTATAGGCGTTTCTTTCCTCATTGTTTCAAAAATACCTTGCCACCACATGCCTGGACCCAGCTGTCTGAAATTTTACACACATATCAAGCCAAGTGGTACCTGTAATGTGCCCATGTTTCCTGTTTGTATCTTCAAAAATAAAAAAGTGGGAGGCGTAACTGTATTTACCCCACCACTACCCATTTTTCTAAAATTAATTGCCACACAAGGCAAGCACCTACGTTTCCGAAATTTCACACACATAGGTCCCAAGGTACCGCCTACAATGTGGCAAAGTTTCATGTGTGTAACTTTAAAAATGACAAAGTTATAGGCATTCCTGGGTATTTATTAAAAAATTAATTGCCACACAAGGCAAGCACCTACGTTTCCGAAATTTCACACACATGGGTCCCAAGGTACCACCTACAATGTGGCAAAGTTTCATGTGTGTAACTTTAAAAATGACAAAGTTACAGGTGTTTCTTTCCTCATTGTTTCAAAAATTAATTGCCACACAAGGAAAGCTCCAATGTTTCTGAAATTTCACACACATATCAAGGCAAGTGGTACCTGTAATGTGCCCAAGTTTCCTGTTTGTATCTTCAAAAATAAAAAAATGGGAGGCGTAACTGTATTTACCCCACTACTACCCATTTTTCTAAAAATTAATTGCCACACAAGACAAGCACCTACGTTTCTGAAATTTCACACACATAGGTCCCAAGGTACCCCCTACAATGTGGCAAAGTTTCATGTGTGTAACTTTAAAAATGACAAAGTTATAGGCATTCCTGGGTATTTATTAAAAAATTAATTGCCACAAAATGCATGCACCAATCTTTCTGAAATTTCTCACAGATAACTACCCCTAACCAGTCTACAATGTGCCCAAGTTTCATCCTTCTATCTTTAAAAATGAAAAAGTTATAGGCGTTTTTGTAAAACAATACTTGGCTATGGGAAAAAGCATTCAAAATGGCGTCCGATCCGGATCGGACATCTGGTCCGATCCGATCCGACCAGCCTCCAATCCGATCCGATCCGATCCGACCCCCCAGGTCCGATTCCGATCCGCTATCCGATCCGATCCGGGGGGTCAGTGCACATCCCTAGAAATTTACCATATGTTTTAAATTTACCCTGTTCATTAACAACTTGAAATTTGTCTAATTCACAATTGCACTAATTCAATCATTTCAGATATACTTCTTTAAGTAAACATTTCATTACAATTTTTGAGTAAAAAGGAAGAGACATGTCACAATGGATAAAACATGTGGAAAAACTATTTTAAAAATCGGGTGGGGGAAACCTAGAAGGATAAGGGTGAAACCTTCCAGCATCACTAGGTTACATATGGTACGATAGTTTTCTCTCATGATTCTGCAAGTTTGATTTTTCTATCCTGTTAACACCAGGAAACCTTCCAGAAATATATATGATTAATTAATACACACACATGATGCACTGTGTGGATATTTTAAATCATCTTTGGAAATATTCATTTGAATTAGATGGAGCCCAGACAGCTTTTAATGTCATAAATGATGGGTGCTCCAGTTTAGAGCTTTATAATGCTGCATTCTTAAGCCTTGCTGCACTTAATATATTTTGTAAGTACCACTTTTTCTGTTACATTTTTAAGCCATAGGAAAAACTCCAGTAAGTTAACACAGATGGCTATGTGAAAACGTAACATTATGTTGTGTAATACATTGTATTATATAGCTTGAAGAAATTACCTAAGAAACCTGGAACACTTGAGTTGAGAAGAATTTTGCTTGAAGTGAAATTTGATGCAGGTTTGGAGGGTCCAAATGTTTTAGACTACACCTCCCAGCATTCCTGTCTATTGACTATGCTGGGTGGGGCTGATGAGAGTTGAAGTCCAAAACATCTGGAGGACTTCAGGTTGGGAAAGACTGCTCCAGGAGATTTTGGCTGTTGAAGGGATTATGATAACATTTTAACAAGTCATTAAGTTTCTGTTTATATTCACAGAAACAAAATGCAAATCTGATGGGAAATCCCATTGGAATATAAACCAAACACAAAGGCAAATATATAAATAAAGTTGTTGTTTTTAAAATGTCATGGTCATAAATGACACCAAAAGGAAATCCCACAAACAACCTACCAGAAAGGCAAAAAGGTGTCACACCAGCTATGACAAACCATATAGATCTCTTAAGTTTTCCTTTTCCATTGTGTCACGCTTTTGAAATCTGTTTCACTCTTCACTCCTAACATTCAAAAGATAAATGTAAAATCATCCTGTGTAGCGCACTACTATATAATCACAGCTGCATTTATATCAAAATGTAATACTTGCATGTTTGTTCTGCTTTGCTCACTAGATGGCACTTTGCATATCCTTTCAATGAATTCTGTGGGAACATATTAGTGCATTTATTTCTACACAGTTGCCTGCATTGTGTGGACTCTTAAACATCGTAAATATCTTTCTGCTTTGCTGCATTAGGTAAACTACAAGGCCGTTGATCTGAATGTTTTTTTTTTATCAGCAAATTTAAATCCTATTATTCTGATACAAAATCAAATATCTTCAGAACACGTGTTGGCACAAAGAGCAGCTTCATTCCAGGTATATTGATGCTACGTGCTAAAATCCTATTATTCTGGATATTTTATACCAGCAGAGGATTGCAACCTGCAGATTCAATATAATAAAAAGGGTCCTAGGTAATTGACCATTTTTGTAATAAGATATCCAACTGGAGAATTCATTTGCTGGTAGACTTAAACGTGACATACCTATCTCAAATAAAGCATGCTTTAATAGAATGATGAAACCCCTCGTTTTAAAAACTGCTGAAATAAAATCTGAATATCATCACCACCACCCTGAAATGAATATCAAAGCTAAACCTAGGAACCTCCAAAATTCAGGCATAAGGTACTAACAAATCAAGGTTTTTGTTGGATATGCAATTACATGCATAAACTATTCCATATTAAATAGTGGCTGTGCTAATAATGGGGCAAGATATTACAAAACAACAAAATAAATGTATGGCAACAATATCCCAAAAAGTAAGGAGCATAACTGAAAGTGTGATTTGTATGTAAAACCTCTCATGCACTGCAAAGCTGAGTAGTGCAATGGTTAGAGTGCTTGTTTCCCACATCCAGTTCTAACATTCTAGCCCAGTGGTCTTCAACTGGTCCAGACACGAGACCCACCTCGGACTCCCAACCTGCAATGTGGGACCCACTTTCACAATTTCACAACTGCCTAACATGATGGTGACAGCTTTGCCACAACCCACCTGGACTGATTTTGCGAGCCACTTTTGGGTTGTGACCCACTGGTTGAAGACCACAGCAAGGCTAGCCAGTATGCTACAATTACTTTTATACATAATCCTGGAGAGAATTTTGGGCTCTCTGTTCATAGCCACTACCTGGATGCAATGTATGAAAAGATGCTTTGCTTTATTATATTGTTAATTTGATTTATCATTGGTAAGTTATTATTATTATTATTATTATTATTATTATTATTTTTCCACAATGTAGTATCTGCCAATTGCTTTAATTCTTAATGTTTCCCCAATTGTAACTTTAACCAAAAGTTTAATAAATCTGTGGGAAACTCATAATGTTATGTTCATGTTTTAAATGAGAGAGAAAACAGAATTGATCTCAGTGTTTTCAAAGTTTAATCAAATCTCTGTTAATTTTTTTTAAAAAGAAAATGTCTGGAAAGAAACAAACCAATGGAATACTGGTGGGTTTTTTTTTTACACCAATGGAATACTAGATTCAGGAGGCAATGCGCGAATGACTCTTAATATAGTGGAAAGGCCACTTTTAGCTATTTGCAAGCTTCTCTTGTATTCCATTGTAGTCTGTCACACATGCCCCATGGCAAGGTTCTGGCATACTTGTGAGTGGGCGCCATGCCATCCAAACAGATGGTTGAGCGCATAGGTTGCCACAAGACCATGAGTAGTAAATAACAACCATGGGTGCTAGAGGCATAATTCCAAATGAGAACACTATATATATAGGTTCATTTTCAAGCTACTTGTCTGTAATTAAAACGAATGCAACTTGGAGTTCAGCTACTGCTAAAAACACTGGGCAAATGATCCCTATGCCATATGCATGCAAGAGAAAAGAGCAGATATGTTGGATCTGATCAACCTCCTACATTGTATAAAGAGAGGCAGAAGTAAGCAGAGTGATCCTAAGGACAGAAGTCAGAAATCCCAATTAACACAGATTGAAGTACTCAGACCACTCTCTGTTGCCTAGTTCCTTCAATTGAGAAAGGGCAACATAATATTTAATGAGTTTCTGTAATATTGAGGCTGATTGCCTTCAGGAAAGCTGCCATGTGCCATGGTGGTTCCGGTCGGAAAGGCATCCATGGCCCTGCAACAGAGCAACACGTGGGAGAACAGCAGCAGAAACATCCACCTGGCGAAGGTGCTGCAGTGCAACAGAGATCAAGCAAGCAGTTCTTTCCACTAATCAGCTGGCACAGCAAGGCCCCTGGGCTTCATTGCCATCGTCCCTAGCTCAGGACTCCTGGCAATTTAAAGAGATGTCTGTTTGCAAATGAAAAGGTTATGTGCCGAGGAAGATACAGGGGGAAACCAACCTTGGATAAAGAGGGCTTCAGGAATGGATTGAAACATTATTAATCAACTAAAGAACAAAAGAAAAGAGAGGCAGCACCAGAGGGATGAAAAGCAAAATAAGCACAAACGAGAGGTAGGAGTTGGCATAGGAGGAGGGGAATCAGCTGCAGCAGCCTCGTCCTCCTTACACTGGGGCTCAGAAATGAAGTTTATCACAGTGCATAGTATGAGCAACACATTTCCGATTAACAGTTCTCTTCAGGAGAAAGAAAATTTGCTCTTTCTTATTCCACAGTCTAATTACACCACTGACTCAGCGCATGTTGTATCAGAATCATTGTAACAGCCATTTTTGAGCACCACTTTTGAGGCTTCCCCCTTTCCCGTTTGCCTAAGCAACTAAAGCCTAACACAGTGGCCTTTGGTTGATTAACCAACAGGGGCTAATTTTTTATATTTATAAATAAATCAGGTTTTAAGCCATGGAGCCATTTTTCTGTATTAAGCTGATGATACTGTGGGGGGCGGGGAATGGCAAGGAACATTCTGACAGTGTTACAATTCTCATTCATTTTAGCAGCAAGGACCCATTCCCAGCATGGGGGGCACTGACAAAAGCCCCATTTGACCTATTTCTCTTCACCATTGCAACCTGCTTATTCATCTGCCTTTTGCTCTGGCCTGGCTTGTGATGGCGCTGAGGAGGAGGCGCAGTGGATATTACTGCATGCTTACTCACTGGCTTCCTGCCTGTAAAGCAAGCAAGTGGTAACAATGATGAGAGAGAGAGGATAAGGAACAATAACAGCTGATGACGATGGTAGTGAGAAGGTAGACACACTGAGGGAGGGGGTCATTGAGGGTTTCTTGCCCAAGGGCCCTCCAAAATCTGGAGGCAGCACCAAACAAGGGCTCTCACTTGTATGAGGTGAAACATCCTTCCCCCCCCCCTTTTTTACTGGTGTTTGATAAATGTTCTTGGAGATAATAGAACTGGGTCAAAGGAAAAATTGTCTTTCAGGTTCCATTCTATTCCTCTCAAGACATGCCTATCACTCTGTAGGCTAGTAAAACCAAGCAAGCATGCCCATTTCAAGTAAAACCATCCCATGAACAGCAGCACACCTCTGAGACCCATCTAACCATTTCTGTTATGTGTTCTGCAAAGTCTCTTGCACAATAAGTATATCAGTTGCTAAATTACATTGAAAATATCTTACAATTGTGTCAGGACAACATCCGCAGTTAAACGTTCCCCTAGGCATGAAATAAGTCACAAGTTTCATAGGTAACAAATACAACAATTGATAATTATATGCATGTGCTCTCCTTAAAGCTAAGCATAGGAAAATAAATATAATAATTTGAGAGCCAGATATGAACTGAAGCAAATCTGCACATACTTTTGGCAAGTGTCTTGGAAGTCATTTGAGGCCAGTAATTACTCTGCATTTAGCAATACCTAAATAAAATCAGCTCATGCATTTAATGTTGCAAATGAAGATACCAAATAAAAAGAAAAACCACCTACATTATTTGTGCAACTATGTCCCCATTTCCATATAAAAAGGGGACAAAACCTGTAACTATATGGATACTCAATTTAAATGAGTGTCCATTTGAGTACATTGTTATGTAAAGAGCTTTTATTCTTTTTATTTACCCCGCAACTCCTTTTTCTGACAAGAAGACATAAGGCAGTTTACAATGACAACAAAATAAATCACCACAATATTAAAAAGTATAAAGCAAACTAAAATAACATATAATTAAGATCAGGTCCAAATCAAAACATTTTGTTGCTTCTGGTGAACGACAAGATGGTGCTCTCTCCCAATCCATGCACAGAAGCGTAGCGGATGCAGGTCAACCTGCATGACACATATAGCTCTTTCCTCCTGATGCAAATTACCCTGTGCAAATTACCCTAATTTGCAAAATATTCCAGAAAAGCCACATCACTGTTTGCAGTTACATGAATCTTGTACAGTGCTATTACAGTGCATGGGAAGGAGAGGTTAACCGTTTCCTTCTACACTACAGTTTAAATGCAATCCCAAGCAGCTATTTGCCACAGGAGGGAGGCTCCCATTGGCTCCAATAGGAGCTTCTTCCCATGCCAGGCAGGGTAGGGAAGGGATCTTCATCACCACAGCAGCAGGAATGAAGGGTTAAAGAAAAACCTCATCATGCATCACAGTCACAATTGGGCCTAGTGCAGCTGCTATTAACAGTCAAATTTTTTAAAAAGGATCCACACATATAAAAATGACACATTCACTCTTGCATATAGTATGGCCCTAATGCCAAAAATATTCTCCTGCTTCAGAACTTGCTCAACTTCTTGAACAAGAAGATAGGTAAGAACTGTTATAGAGCTACCTATTATAGTACGGTGCAAGCTCTTGCACATGTTCTGAAGCAATCGTTTGTGGAACAACCCTAGCAAACATTTTCCTTTTGCTCATGGTTCTTTGAATTCAGTCTGCTGGATTTATTTATGGATATTCATCTGGAACTGAATCCTATCATTTTTGATGAATGGTAAGAACTAATTTTGACATGCCTTTGGCATGGTAAACCACTAAGAATATCCACAATTGTTCTACATAAACAGACGTCAAGGGTATGGTTGGTCTCTAACATTATGTTGTATTGATACATTATAAACTTCGCAGGAGCAACCTATGACTGGCTCCCACAGGGAACACCGTTCTATGTGAATAAAGAAAACTTGATTATTTTTAAATTGGGATAGCTGAATAAAAGAAAAAAAATGTATTTATCTTACATGATGGAAAAACATAGTAGCAGCTTCATTCACGAATTAGTACAAACAAATATGGACAATTGTGGTAATGACCAACAGAGCAATCCTATGCATGTTTATTCAGAGATAAATCCCTCTGTGTTCACTGGAGCTTACTTCCTCATAAGGGTGCTTAGGATTGCAGCCTCAATTAATGTACTATAGAAGATCACAAGACGGAAACTGGCAAATGAATGTGTTGATGGTTATTAATTGTTATACATTAGAATAACAAGCATCTAGACTTTGCACACCTTAGATTTTTATTGCTATTGATTGGATCCAGACTTGACTAATTTAAGCCACAATCCTATGCAAGGTTAGACAGAAAAAAGGGCTACAGTTCCCAGTATGCTGGCTGAGGCATACTGGAAATGGTAGACCTTTTTTCATGTCGAACCTTGCATAGGATTGCACCCTTAACTTTGTGGATCTGCCCTATGTATAACTAAGTTTGGATCCAACCCTATAAAATGATTATATGTTCATAATCGAATACACAAATGCAATATAAAAAACTGAAATTTTTCAGAGTTAAACAAAACTAACCTTTTACTTGATTTGAATAAATTGTTTTGGATACAGACCTTGGATTTTTTTAAATTAATTTTTACTTTTTTGTTTTGTTTTGTTTTTTGGACACACTATACGATCTGGGAATTTTCTAGCTTATTTGCAGGGAACTTTTTAAAATAAGTATTTTAGAAAAGTACTTGAATACATCAGGTAGCACTGACAAACGATGTGAACTCTGTCTAATTGTAGTGAACATCCCAAACAAGCAGAAAGAATGTAAAAATGAACAACTGATGCATAGAACCAATCTAAATAAGGAATCCTAGAAGATCCCACAACGGCAATACAAAAAACTCACAAGTAATTCAAACCAATGCCAATTGTATTACTCATAAGTAACTCATGCCATTTCTGCTTCCCACCAAAACTTAACATTTTTAACACTGGCTTAGTTCTGCACTGAATGAGTCATTATGTGTATTATCATCCACTCACCTTTGATCTGTTTTACAGAAGCCTTTGCAATATGTACTCAGATTACAGTCAAATGAGGAAGCCTTTGAATTTTGACATTTGATATTGTGGCAATTTCAGTAAGAGGAACCAGCATAGTGAAGATGTGTAAATCTATCCATAAACACCAATTATTCTTATGACTTGCAAGTATTCTGATCATTCCTTGCCATTGTTGCACACAACAGCACCTATGCATTCAGCTTAAAACTTCCCCTCAATTAATATTGGGGTTTAGACCAGAGTGTAACTCTTTATAAGTCATTTCCACACTTATAAGCCTATTTAGTTCAGAGAGTTATTTCAACAAGCTAGCCTATAAACTACAACTGGCCAGGTTTGGACATAAACACTAAACCATAATTTAGTGCTATGTGAAAGAGACTGGCTACTGTTCTTCCTCCCTCCTCCTCCTTCAGGATGGTTGTGAGATCTGAAGCATCTGCTTACCTGTTCAACAAATCAGTTTTTTGTTTCATCAAATTTAGGACAAACTGTGTTAGTTTAAACTATGGATTGTCCAGACAAGCCAAGTTCTATCCTTGGCTTGTCTGGGATAAACTATAGTTAAACAGCAGTTAGTTGAAAATGGAAGCAGCTGCTTCCAACTTCCTCATGGCCCAATGGAGAAGAAAAGGAGGAGAAAGTAGGCTCGTGCACATAAAACTAAATCAGCCTTCCCCACCCTGGTGCCTGTCCATGCAGGCAGGGGCTGATGGGAGCTGAAGTCTAAAATATCTGCACTAAATTTTATTTTTGTCTTACATTCAAACCAAGCACTATGGGCTGGTTTATGTATGTAAGACCTGTGTGTTGAGTGCTCAGCTTCTGGTCTCCTTTGTAGCCAAATAGGGAAGTTGGAATGCTAGGCAATTACTTTTATTATGCAAACTACAGCCAGTTCAACAGTGCCTCAGGTTACAGTGAGGTGCTTAAACCTCTAGTCAGCAGTGAGGTCCTTAAATCTCTAGTCACCTTTGCATAATACAAGACCGCTTAGGCTACAAATAACTCCCTTTGGTGAATGGACTATGTTAGATAGTTGCAACAAAAACTAGCACCAGCTGTTTCTTCATGACTTGAGATACTTAATAAGTCCCACTCTTAAGGATGGTCACTCTGTAGGGACTTCTCATGAGTTGCCAGTCTTTTAGAGAACCTCACAACCTGGCATTGCTCCTCCTGCCTGGCCTGACGTCTCACCTTTGGATTCCTTATTCCCAATTCCTCCTCCTTAAATTCCTGCATTCCCACTGGTGAAGAGGACTCTGGCTGGCTACTTTCCAACTGATTTGTTTGCATCTGGACATCCTCCTCTCTGCGACTGTTAATCTCCTGCAACCTTGACGCTTCAATTACCCCTTCCCCCTCCTCGCCATCTGACTCTGAATCAGTTCCCATGTCTTCTTTGGGTGTGCCTGCAGAAGTGCAGAACCCTCACATGACCTATTTATGGCATTGCGATGGGACCGAGCACTGTTACTGGGTAAATGCCTGCCACCTGCTTCCATGTATAGCCTGGTTCATACCAAAGTTTCTTGATGCTATTCCTCCTATGCATATGATCACATAGAGAAAAATGGCAGCTGGATTAGATGTGTGGACCAGTCCTGCATTTCAAGTTAGATCTGCTAGAGTTCCCACCTTTTTTCCAGACAGAGGTCCTGTGCTTTTAACACCTGCATTGTGTGCAGAGATTTGAGCCAAGTTGATTGGCTCTGATGATCATACACAAAGGCTTTAATCCCAGGGATGCACTACAACTTTCCACAGCCCTGCATCTCTAAGCTGAAATGGCTTCACTGATTGTATAGGATTTGGGCCTGTCACAAGGTTGGCTGTTACAGGCGCATAATGTCTCAAATGTTTATCTTTTCACATGACTGTTCCTTATTCCAAATCATAGCAAATATGTCATTTGTTAATAAGGAACTCTTAAATTAACACTTCTAATATCTCTATGAAGGCACTGCCTGTTCCTGCAGGTGGGGAAAACAGATGTTTGAATTTTGTCTAAGTGAATGGCATAGCTAAGAGCCTGTAATAAAACTCCAACTGTGAAAACAGCATCTGACTATCAGATCACTAAGTGGAGTTAAGTCTCTCTACAGAAAATGGCAACATTGGTTCATTTTCCTAATACAGAAATTAAATATTCTCAAGTAATTGGGAATTGCACACTTTTCAAAAGTAAATCTGATCTGAATTTAAGTGCCACTGGCTAAACTGTTACCACTTTTGAATTAGGATTTTTGATACTTAAACACTAGAATATATAACCAACGTTATAGCCAGCATGGATTTTTAAAAGGCCCTAGAAAAGGCAAACAGAATTATACCAGACATAAAACACAGACTTGGTTCAGACATAACACTAAACCATAGTTTACTGTTAAGTGAAAGAATAGGCTGATGTGATCCTAAATCTCATCTAGTACAACTACAGAAGAGATTGAATTTTAATTAACAGTGGTTTGTTGTTATACCTGTGTGATGTTCTACTGTTTGTAGTTGTAAATATATTGCAAAGTTTATTGTTTGTGATATGCATTTGTTTATATCTTTAAAAAGAAGTAAGAATAATAACATCAGGTAAAGTAAATAACTAGGCCGAAATGTACTTACTGTTTGTGGTTAAAGATCTAGGTAAGTATGGAGTGCCTGGATTGGCTAGCTGTGTGCCTGAATAGAAAGTGACTGCTGATTGGCTAGTTGTTTAGAGTGCCTGGATTGGTTGGTTGTGTAAGAGTGGGAGGAGCTAGAGAGCGAGTGGAGTGTATATATGTGTCTGACAGAGAGAGCTTACAGGATGATTGGGGGGAGATTTGAGGGGGATTTTTGAAAGAGATGTTGAAAGGGATTTCAGAGAATTAAGAGATTGAGATAAGATTTTAGAGCACAGATTAAATGAAGAAGTTTATAAACGTATAAGAGTTCTGACTGAAACCAATAAGCATTGAAACCTTGTAACCGATAAGCAATTGAACTGAAGTAACCATTAAGCTTGTTGATACGCAATTTCTTATTAATAAATTCTTGTTAATTCCATCTCCTGGTGTGGTCTGTGGGTATACCTGAGAAGGTACTGGTGGCAGCGGAACAAAGAGGCCAGGTTGCTGGGCTGTGGTGTTGTGGTGCCTAAATAGTAAAGGCGAGACCAGGGCAGCAGCAGCAAGTGGTCAAGGGTAAACCTCACAGCCTGAACCAAGGATGGTGATTATTCTTAACTATGGTTTAGGGAAACAAACCAAGTTCAGAAACCATGGTTTAAAGTAGAGGTGGGTGTGAATTTTAGTTCAGTTCATTTTTTAAAGAATTTACCAAATTTCTCAAATGTCTTCATATTTGGGGTGGGTAATTGTGACAAAAGGACTAATAATAATAATAATAATAATAATAATAATAATAACATTCTCAAATGAAGGAAAAATTGAAACTGGTAGATTTGTCCATTCCTAGTTTGAAGTTGGCTGGATTCCTTAAACCATAGTTAAGACTAACCACAGTTTGCCAGATTCATATGATTTTTTTCCTTGTGGGTGTGCCAAAAGAAGAGTGAGAAGAGACTTATTCATAAGCCTGAGGCTCATTCATGTAACGCTGGACCATAATTTAGTATTATTCAAACACCACCTAATAGTAGCAGATACAGTCATAAAAACACCATTTTATTTTACTCAGAGCCTTTATTCACAACAGAAAGCTAGTCTGGCCATGCAAGCCCAGTAAATATATCTGACATTCATTTACTCCTTTTCAACTTGGTGTTCAATAAATGGTAATGAAATGCTTGTATTTACTCTTCGAGCATTAGCTTCTTATCTAAAAAAATGACAGTAGCTATCTAGCAAGGGTAGCTATGGAGATGAAGTAGATATGGATATTTAAAATGTTAATTGGAGTTCCAGGAATGATCCGCCTACTTTTATCTCACTACCATTCTCTATATTAGCCACTGCATTAGACTTTTAGAAACTGGACACATGGCCAAACTCGAGAATTTGGCAATAATATGCAGCACCTTAATTATAAAGCACATATTAAGAAACCCAAGATTAAAGAGCTCCTGTTGCTGCTTTCATGATTTATATTACCAATTAAGCATAGCACAGCCTCTCTCTCTCCCTGTGTGTGAGAGAGAAAGAGAGAATGAGAGAGATCTACATTTTATAGTATGTTAATCACCAAATATCATTCTGCACATATCAAAATGCCATTAAAAAGAAAAGAATTTAATACAATAAAAGCATCTAGTAATCAGAAAGGAAAACTGGAAAAGGCAATAGCTACAATCTACTTCCAGTTTACTGCTCAACAGTGAAAACTAATGAATTTGCACCTTCCTTGGGAGTAAAGCCCTTATTCAATGGAACTTACTCCCAAGTAAAATATGTATATAGCTGCAAACTTTTTTGTTTGTTTATTTAAGTCCAATTGATTTCAACAGGCCTTAAATAATGTTATACATCCTCTGGGTTATGACCACTGGGACCTAAATCCATATGGCTATGAACTGGACTGTCAATCCAAATTCATTTAAATGCACCTCAAAGGTTAATAATTAACTATATTTTTAATATTTTGACAGGGATCTCTAAAGTAAATTTAAAGTTTCCATCCACATTTTCTGCCCCAACAGAGAATTTGTTGACAAACATTCAACGATTTCCTGCCAGTTAATATTATTTGCTGGGGGCAACATTTATTTTTTTATTTTTTTATTATTTTTATTTCAACTTAAAACAACATAATACAACATAAACAACATACAATACAATACATAACCTACATACCCCCCGTGCTCCCCTCCCCCCCAGGAGACCTACTTTTATTCAATTATACATCCTTCCAAAATTGTGAAGAATCTTTTGAAGGTATTTGCCCTTTCCCCGATCTTAATACATATTCCAATAATGGATTCCATATATTTTCAAAATCATTCTTCCTGGACATTCCCCTCATTATTTTCATTTTACACGTTAACTTATCATTAAGTGCCATATCCCATATTTCTTTGTACCATTCTTCTATTGTATAAATTCCTTGCCCTTTCCAATTTTTAGCTATCATTATTCTAACTGGAGCCAGGAGGTTGTTTATCAATTCTCTCTTACTTATATTCTCATTTCCTTTATCCCATATTGCTAGTAGAGCCAGCTTTGGGCTTATCTCCAATTTACTTCCCGTTATTTCACTTATTTCTTCAAACACCCTTTTCCAAAAATTTTGTACATATTCACAGCTCCACCACATATGAAAATAAGTTCCAACCTCCTGACATCCCCTCCAACAATTCTTGGGCACTTTTTTATCTATCTGATGGGATCTTACTGGCGTTAAATACCATCTCCATACTGTCTTATAATAATTCTCTTTAATTCTAATCGACAAAAGCTTTAACATTCTAGCATCCCATATCCTCCCCCAGTTGTCTTCATTAATCTGTTCCTTTAGATCATCTTCCCAAATCATTTTAAGAGAGTCTTGGTATTCATCGTCCTCAATCAAAATTTTATATATTTCACTGGTCAAACCTTTTTTAAATTTAATTTCTTCCTTCTTTCCTCTTGATTCAATTAAATCTTCAAATCTTGTATTCTTTCTACATTTCTTATTTTTCCTTTTCCGATCCTGTGTCCATTGTTCCAATTGTATACATTTGAACCAAGCTACCTTTTGCCCTATTAATAGCTCTCCAATTTGCTCCTTATTTACCATTCTTTTTAACCAATCTCTTAATTTAATAATTTTCTGATCCCTCAAACCCCCTTCCAACTCTGCTTTTAAGTTCCTTGGGAAGTCCCCCATTACTACAACTGGTGTAAGAGAAGAAACTCCTGGTATTAACTTCCCCTTAACTTTTTCCCATATCTCTAAGATATTTTTCAACAACGGGTTGTCCAGGCCCTTCAAATCTTTTTTTTGCATTTTAATAAAAAAGATATTTTGTAATTTAAAGTCTTGTTCCCCTGTTTGCGTCTCTAACCATTCTAAATCATCCTCCCCTAATATGCTATTTATAACATGTCTTAATTGATTAGCAATATAATACTTCTTTATATTTGGAAATCCTAAACCTCCTTTCTTTTGAGTCTTATACCAAAACGCTTTATTAATCCTTGCTTTTTTATCTCCATTACAATAAGCATTAATCATATTTTGCCAGCTCTTTAACTCTGCTTCCGTTATTTTAATCGGTAACATTCTAAACAAAAAATTAATCTTAGGTAATATCTTCATTTTAATGATCGCTATTCTACCAAACCATGAATGTTTTAATTTTCTAAATACCTCTAACTTTTCCCCTATCTGTTTTTTCAAACTAGCAAAGTTAATTTCTTCTAACCTATCTATATCTTTTGCAATATTAACTCCTAGATAGCGTACTATATTCTTAAGCCTAAAACCTAATTTAGATTTACACTCCTCCATTTCCTTCTCGTTATAATTAAATAACATCATTTCTGACTTCCCCCAATTAACTTGTAAGCCAGTAATCTCTCCAAATTCTCTCAAATGTTTATTTATCACTTCCCCACTCTCCAGGGGATTTTCTAACGTCAATAATGTATCATCCGCAAACATATTCATTTTAATCTTTTCTTTCCCACCTATCCCTTTTAATCTTACATCCTCCCTTATAATGTTCGCCAAAATTTCTAACACTATTGCAAATAAAATCGGTGAAAGTGGACATCCTTGTCTTGTTCCTCAGGCTAAAGTAATCTATTGCGTTAACCCATCATTAACTATAATTTCTGCTTTATTATTTTTATATAACTGATCTATCACTCCTATAAATTTATCTCCAAACCCAAAAATGTTTATAATTTTTTTAAGTGCTGGCCATTCCACACAATCAAAGGCTTTGAATATATCTAGTGCTAACAATCCTGCTTTTAAATTCCTTTTTAAAATAATATTAATTATATTTAAAACTCTTCCAATTAAATTAGGCATTTGCCTTCCTGCAATAAATCCACATTGATCTTTTTTAATATATTTATTTATAAATGTACTCATTCTTTTTGCCATTATTGCTGTAAAAATTTTTGAATCTTGATTTATTAACGAAATTGGTCTATAAGAAGCTGGATCCGTCAAATCCTTATCTGGTTTTGGGATTAATATAATCAAAGAATGGTCCCATGATGGCAGGGTCTTTCCTCCTTCTCTTATACTATTAAATAACTTTTTCAATTTTGGTATTAATATTGCTCTAAATGTTTTATAATATTCTGGCCCCAGGCCATCTATCTCCAGATTTCCCTCTTTTTAATTTATCAATAATTCCTTCTATTTCTTTTTCTGTAACCAAACCTTCCATATAATCCCTGTCTTGTCTCTGTAATCTTATTTTCCAATTCCTCTCTACATATTCCCTTACTTTAACCTGTGGACCCATATCTGATGCATATAATTCACTATAAAATTCCTGAAATATATTTAATTTATCCTTCATTAAATTACATCTTTTCCCTGTCTTATCTTTAATTGTCCCTATCGTGTTCTTAGCCTTTTTGTCTGAGTGGACCTGGCCAGCATCCTAGAATTTTTATTGCTATATTAAAAAAAAACCCTCTTCAAATATAGCAAATTCCTTTGAACCTGTTCTAACTCTTCTTTCTCTAATTCCTTCTTCTTATCTTGAATTTGGGCATATAGGCGTCTATCTTTTGTCTCTCTTAATTTTTCCTCTAATTCCCTTACCTCCTTTTCTATCTTTTTGTTTTGTGCTTCCTGTTGTTTTCTTAGGGTGCACCTTTCCCTAATACAAATCCCTCTTACCACAGCCTTCATTGTATCCCATATTATCCCTTGAGAGCTTTGCTCTACTTCATTGATTTCCCATATTATCTGTATTTCTTTTTTTATTTTTTCAACAATAATTTTATTATTTAAAATCCTTGTATCCATTCTCCATCTCTTTGCTTCTCTATAATCCTTCTTCATTTTAATATCCGCTGTCATTAATGCATGATCGGAGACTTTAATCACCCCTATAGCACATTCTATAACTTTAGATAACATATTTTTGACACAAATATAAAATCTATCCTGGAATAACTCTTAAACCTTGGTGAGAAGAAAATATATTTCCTTTCTTCCCCTTTTAATACCCTCCAAACATCCATTAACACTTTTCCATCCATTAATTTGCTTAAACTCGTCTTCCCACCAATCTTAAGATCTTTTAATATATTATCCTTATCCTTTTCTTTATCTAATACCATATTAAAATCTCCTGCCATTACAATATTCTTTTTCCCCATTTCTCCCACCGCATTAAAGACTTCGTCGAAGAATTCCATTTGTTTCCCATTAGGAGCATATACATTAATCAATATATATTCCTTCTCCCCTACCATACAGAAAATTATCAGAAATCTACCCAATTTATCTTTCTTCACTCTTTGAACATTAATACCACATTTTTTTGAAATTATTGTCGCTACACCTCTTGCTTTGGAAGTACCAAATGCTTTCTCATAAACGCCCACATCCCTCATCCGAAGCTCATTTGAACCCTTCCTTTGATTAATGAGTTTCCTGCAAAAAAATGACATCTGCTTTTTCTTTTTTTAATAATGCTTCTATTCTCTTCCTTTTTATAACAGTTCCTAGCCCTTTAACATTTGAAGTTGCCACCCTTAATTTATTTTCCATCATGTCTCACCCAAAGTTCTATATTGGTCTCCCTCTGTGATACAAATACCCCCCTCCCTTACCCTCCCCCTCACACTTACCCCAAACTTCACCCCCCCCCTCACCAGACCCTCCTGGGCAATGGCCCCAATTATTTTTAGAACTCTTCGGGGGGGGAGAAGCAACCCAACAATCCCGGAGTAACAGCTGACCCTCCCCTCCCTTATAATCTCTTCTTTATCCCTGTTCAAACATAGTTCTTTATTGACTACTTCCTCCTGCAGCTCCTTCTTCCGCCCTCATTTCTCCTTCATCAGTTGCGGTGACCAATCCCAACTTCTCCAGAAGCTCCATCCCCTGCTCACATGAAGTTATTCTGTGTTGTTTCCCTAGCCACATGAATCTAAAAAAAACTCGATATCCCCAGATATATGTTATCGCCTTCTTCTGCAGGATAACTGTACACAGTCTAACGCTCTTCCGCCACTGGACCGTCTGAGGGCATAAATCATGATAAACCTCGATTGGTGTTGCTTGTAGCATCGGTTGGCCAAGACATCTAATTGCTTGCATTAACTTTTCTTTCTTGTAATAGTTGGCAAATTTGACAATTATATCCCTTGGAAGCATTCCTTTCTTTTTATAGCCCACTCTATGGATCCTCTCAATATCAGCCAACTCCCACTCTTCCTGGGGGTCCAATTCTCTGATCCATGCCAATATTATATCTCTCAAAGCCTTTGGGTTCTCCCCCTCTTGCTCCTTAAAGGATCTGATCTGAATATTTGCTCTTCTATCTCTATCCTCCAAGGCAATTAAACGCAAGTCCATCCCTTGCATTTGCTCTCCCTGCTGCTTTGTAGTTTCCTTGATTTGCTCATTATCCTTCTCCAATTCTGTCATTCTCTGCACCACAGCTTGGAAGCCTGTCAAAACCTCAATCTGCGAGTCCAGAATCTGGCCCTTTATTCTCTCCTCCTGCTTTGCCAAATCTTCATCTAACATCTTCCGAAAGCTATCCACTAGTTTTCCTGGTGACCATGATTGACTTTCTTTGAACGTTTTGGGGATTGTATGTGGCTTGCTTCCAGTTTTAGAAATCCCACTTCCGGAAAGAAGTGGAGCTGCCTTCTCGCCATGATCTGAAGGCTGTTCTTTATCGGCCATTACTCTTGTTAACCATTCCCAGTGTTTATCTGATGGATGCCTTTTTGGCTGTCTGATCCAGCTGGGGGCACTCGATTTATCACCTGTTATTCTTTTTTTCATCAGGCTACACTTATAAATCCGCGCCCCTCCACATAGATCATAACAGCCACGCTCAAATCTTTTCGGCTCTTATCGGACAAATATATTTCAACTTCTCACAAGCTGGGCTGGGGGCACTGAGATCCTCTCTTCACCCGGCTTCAATTGTTTACTTCAGCCCCCCCCCCGCCTTATCTGCCAGACTTAGCTCGTTAGCCAGAGTAATAAAAGTCTCAATTACCAGCCTCTGGCCGCCTGCCAGGAATCCCGATCCACTTTACTTTCTCTTTCACTCAGAAGACACAGCAACACTTCCGAACCATATATCAAGTCTTTAATTTACAATCCGTCATCTCCAAGACAGGGATTATATGTTTAGACCAACGCTTCCTTGAGAGAGCGAGAGATTTCTAGCTTCACTCCATTCTCGCTAGGCCACTCCCCCCGGGGGCAACATTTTCAAATTGACAACACCCATAGATATCTTTTAGACAGTGTGATCGATTTATAATTCTATGTTTTCTACCACACAGCGATTTTGTGCTCCTCCATGTGCCACTATCCCCCTGGAATTTTGGCTTTTGCAAATATCCAAAATACTTTCAGAACAACAGGAGAACAGAAACAGTTTACAAAAGCAAAGCTGACTTGCATTAACTGAGTTGCTTTTTTCAGTTACATCTGTCTAAATTAGAAGAAACTTAAGTTGAAGTGCAAAATGTCCATATTTTCCTCATTTTTCTAATGACTCCTTAACATAATAATAATATATTTAGTTATTTATTACCCACCTCTCCCTCTGGATCGAGGCGGGGAACAACATTAAATACAAAACAGCATAAAATACATAAAACTGATTAAAAACATATAAAACTAATACATTATTAAAAGGCATCTTAAAATTCAACCAGGTAGGCCTACTGGAAGAGATCAGTCTTTATGACTTTCTTAAATTCCGAAAGACTGTAAAGTTGGTGAATCTCTCCCGGCAGGCCATTCCATGGTCTGGGAGCAGCAGAAGAGAAGGTTGTCAGTCTAGTTTTTGCTGACTGGAGTAAGTTCTTCCCAGAGGACCTGAGTCTACAGGGCGGATTGTACGGGAGAAGGTGATCCTACAGGTAACCTGGAACCAAACCATGTAGGGCTTTCAGGGTAATAACCAACACTTTATACTTCACCTGGAAATTGGCAGCCAGTGAAGTGATTTTAAAATCACTCTAGGTGTATTGGTGACCAACTTGGCTGCCATATTTTGAACGAATTGTAGTTTCCAGACTAGGCACAAAGGTAGCCCTATGTACAGTGCATTGCGGAAGTCGAGCCTCGAAGTTACCAGCGGGTGCACTACCATCTTTAGATCTTCCAACTCTAGGAATCTAATAATTAAAGATGGCCCTATGCATACATAGGATCACATGCATTGAAGGTGAAGATCTGCATTGATCCTACATTTCTACACCTACATGTATTTAGGGGATTCTCCATGTGAGAAGTTCTCCAGAGTGTGAGGAGATGACCCAATCAACACTTGATATGGAGACTTTCTATGTGTAGTTATGTGGACATCAGAAGCATGGACAGCCATGTAATCACACTGCCTTCACCTATGGAAGAACAGCCTTTTAGCACCACAACAGTAATGTTAAAATATAATATATCATGTTAACACTGCTCCCTTGCCCAAAACACACACAAAAGAGCTAAAGTAATGAGAACTCCATGCTTTAGTGGTATTGATGCAATTCTACCAAGCTTCTTGATGAGAACAAGCAACATTCACAACTCCACCATAATTCACAGACAATGGGGAGTGATTACACAAACATCTGGCCGTCCCTAAAACAAATTACACTTGGTTATAGCTCTCAGATGGAGGAGTGTGGGTGTTTAAAAGAAAAGATCAGCCTTCTGAACCATCAGTTCTAAACAATGAAATGGCACATCACCCACAACTCTATTTTCAGTACCAAGTGTCACTTTAAAAATCAGGTTTTCAAATGGCATTACTTAGTGCACTAAGTTATTAATCACAAAGAAAGTTGTCATATTAAAGACAAACAGGAATCTTCATTGAGATGTCCTTGGTTGGTATTACATATAATTGGGATTGAGGACTAGTTTGGCATGAGTTTGGACATTGAGAAATACTCTAAGTTGTAATATCTGTGTAACAATAAATTCTATCAGCCATCTGCCTGGATTTTCAAGAACTTCTCATCATGAATGTCCAAAGACCAATGCAGATGGTCAACATTCTTCTCATTTTGGGACCCACTGAATAAATGAAAAGATTGAAGGGAAATAGCATTAGCCAACTGAGTCATGACTCCTACAAACTCTTCTTTTGTAAAATCAACATTAACCAGTATACGTATTATCTACAAACAAACTTGAAGCAATCATAATTCCTCCTTTTTATGGTAAATAACGTGAGGCATCACAACTGAAGAACAGGATAAATATTTACAAATAATAAATTAGGCAGTTGGGAGATTTGGGTTCTAGTCCCACTCAGCCATGGAAGCTCACTGGGTGACTTTGGGACAGTCACAGACTCTCAGCCCAACCTACCTCACAGGGGGGTTGTTGTCAGGATAAAATGGAGAAGAGGAGGAGGAGAAAAATAATAATCCAACACCGTTAACAACACCACATACAGCATCGACATAAAGCACCAAAAACAAGCAAAGCACAAAATCAATCACCTCATGTACATGGATGACATAAAAATCTATGCTTCAAACTTCAACACAGATAAAAGACCTCCTGCGAATCACTGAAGAACTGACAACAGACATGAAAATGGAATTTGGGATAGGAAAATGCAAGATGCTACACATAGAAAGAAGAAAATGGAAAGAAGAAGCAACATCAGAAACAATAAATAATGAAATATTAGGTAACATGGAAGAAAATGAAACATACAAATACCTAGGATTCCAACAAAACACAAATATCAATCACTTCACAGTAAAAACAAAACTAAGAATGCACCATAAAACTCGCCTATCACAAATCCTAAAATCTAAACTCAACTCTAAAAACATTTTCAAAGCCATCAACACCTACGAAATACCCATCATCACATGCTCATTCGGAATCATACACTGGTCACAAACTGAATTTGAAGAAATTAACAGACTCAATCACACCGAACTCACAAAACACCACATGCTCCATTCCAACTCATGCATTGAAAGAATAACAATGAGCAGGAAAGAAGGAGGAAGAGTCTGCTGGACATTAACAGAATTCATGCTAAACTGATAAACTCACTCAGAGAATTCTTCCACGCTAAAAACATCCCCATTCATAAAGCCATAATAACAGCAGATAAAAACTACACCCCACTCAACCTAGCACTACAAAACGAAGATCAAACACAACCACTTACACTTGCAGAGAAAAAAGAAAAATGGGCACAAAAAGTACTCCATGGGGAGCACTACAACGTAATACAGAACCCACAAATAAACAAAGAACAATTGTACGAATGGCTCAGGAAGGGTGAGCTATTTCCAGAAACAGAAGGATTCCTAACAGCTATACAGGATCAAGTTATAGCAACCAAGAACTACCAAAACTACATCATAAAAGATAACAGTGTAACAACAGACCTATGCAGGAAATGACATCAGTTCCAAGAAACAATAGACCATATAACAGGAGGATGTAAAATTCTGGCAGGAATGGATTATACAGACAGACACAATACAGCTGCAAAACTAATTCACCAACAACTGGCCATCAAATTCAACCTTATCAAACAACCTACACCATACTATACATATTCACCCGAAACAATCCCGGAAAATGCAGATCATAAAATATACTGGGACAGAACAATTCATACAGACAAGACAATACCTTGCAACCGACCAGGCATAACGTTCATAGACAAAAAGGAAAAACACACATACCTCATCGACATAGCAATACCGAATGACAAAAGTGTTGTTGAAAAGGAAGAAGAAAAGAGAGACAAATATACACCACTGGCCATGGAAGTCAAAGAACTATGGCAACAGGAAAAGGTCACAATTATCCCATTAGTCACATCGGTCACTGGCATCACATCAAAAAAAATATACAGAAAACCTTCAGAAACTGGGCCTACCAGAATACATCCACACCAACATCCAGAAAGCAGTCATAATTAAAACATGCTCAATTGTCAGGAAATTCCTGAATCAATAAAAGACAGCATGACTTGGCAAAGCCCATCATGTCTGTCTAGAAAAAACTGCCATGAGTGAGAAAGAGATAATAATAATAATAATAATAATAATAATAATAACAACAACGTTTGGTTGGAATTGTTAATTTTTAATTAGTAGTATACACCATCTCTATAGTATTTGTAGTACACTGTAGTACACAATTTGGTTCCTGTGGCTTATCTCCATTTCATTGTTGCCCTATTTTTCACTTGCTCATCTTCCCTCTCCTCCTGCTTTGGTCACCCTCCTTCCCGATAATATTTTGTGTTTCTATATGAAACATACAAAGAGAAAGAGAGAGAGAAACTACCCTCCACACAACACAATAAGCAACACAACTGACGATTGTTTCCCCCTCACACCCCAGTTGCTTAATGTGTTGTCCGAATGGAGCCACAGAAAATTGAATTTGATTTGACTTCAACTATCCTTTTACATGATGAGTTCTTTAAAACAATTAGCAGGAAGATTTCCATGTGTTCTGCAGGTTATTCTATATAGAGTCTTGCTTCAGTTGGTTAGAAGACAAACAATTACATCTGCCTTCCCATGCCCAATTCTATGCTTTCACAAAACTGATTTTAATATCATAATCTTTTCACTTAATACCACAATCTTTGCACATTATAATAAATAACACCATGCATCACAGAGCAGCACATTTCTTTCTGGCTGCAAATAAAGAAAACAAAATATAGAAGATTTTTATCAGCAAAACTGACAGATGATTGCTTATTAAAAATACAGAAGAAACTGGGTGAGACACGTATTGAACACACATGCACACAAATTAGGAAGGAGGAGGAAAAAGTACTTTCCAAAAGAGAAGCTCAATTAGATTTACAGATATTAATGGACCAGGTCAGTTGCAGCCTGGAGAAAAAACCACTCAAAATCTACAATGCCCTGGAGTTCATTAGTCATGAATGCTCTCATAGAAGCTCTTTGAACTACATACTAAAAAGCGATTTAATACTATCTGGCAGTTTTCTTCTATTTTGTAGAGCATCTGACAGAGTCTGCGCTGGGTTTTGTAGGACCCTGTGCAAAGTGAGATGTGAAGAGCCTAAGGCAGATATTCATAGCTCATGTACTTGATGAGCGAAGTGAAGAGGGGCAGAAACATTTGGAAGCTGAGCGATGTTCATTGCAAACATCTGCAAGAGGCTGCATCTCCTAGAATAACAAAAAACAAAAGGTGTTTGTTTTACAGCTGTCAGCCACTGTGGAAAAGCTCTTAGCTTCACACTGAAAGTTCATGAGATAAAGGGGGGGGGGGATTTCCAGGTCTTCTCTGTGATGGACAGGAAGGAAGCAAGCTAGGCTTACTTACTCTTAAAAATATATATTATTAGTCCATCATTAGTCCATCATTTAACAAATGTTAAATCAGGGTCATCAGCATAACCATGGAAAGGGTATTGCTATAAAAGGTGCCAGCAACATGAACTTACGGCGTGCAGCAGCTACATACATAGGGTAAAAATAAGGACCTCAGAACACAATGATCAAGATAGAAAAATGCGACCAACTGCAATGGCAGTCTATGATCAACCATAAACTCTGTGGCCACAATCTATAAAGCCTATTTAAAGTCCACAGGTGCAATGCAGACTCCCAATCTTTCTTGACAGCATCTCTTTGCTCTGTCATAGGCCATTTTGAAGAACTGAGGTTCTCTGTGTGTGTGGCTTGTCAAGCAATGTGGAGACTGCTGTCAGAAAGCAGGGATCAGGAAGCTTTACTGTGTGTGGCATGCTTGCCAGATGCTGTATTACTTTCAGCTAAAGCTCCCTTATATAGGAACTATGTACTCTATTGATTACACACATTTTCTTATGCTCTGCCTTCTATTCATGTCACTGTAGAATCCAGACAATTAAAGAATAAGATTTTGCATTTATCTTCCTGATCCTGAAAAATAGATCCTGCTCCTTACCTCACCTTGGGAAAATCCCAGAAGCCAATTGGTGAATGAATTCTAAAACGGTGCAATTCTAAGCAATACCCATCAGTGAATCAAACGGTTGCATTCTATTTTTCTACAGTCTGAACATGTTAATTTGGTGAGCCATTTATTTTTTAAAAAGGAAGTGGCTTCAAGTTTCATTGTTACTTTCCTTTGAAAACCTAAACCATTCTTTGAAACAATGGGGACCATTCAGCAAAGGTGTAGAGTGCAAGGGAGTAAAGACATCAAAATGACTATCTGGTGTATAGTGACCTCTTTGGTCTGTTTTAATTCTGATATGCTGGGACATTTGTTTAGGAATAGAGATGGATGCAAGCAAAATCTACTCGGCAGAATATGCTGAGCCTGTTTCTTTCTGGAATTAAAACCAAGTCCCTGAACTGCTAACTAAAGAGAAAAACTTACTGCTTAATAGGCACTTGTATCAGCAGCAGCAGCAGCATGAGAGGTGTGAGAGAAAGAGAGAGATTCTACATTTCAGAAGGAAAGCCCTGGTGGTGACACCCTTTCTTCAGCATCTTCTCTGAACAGCCCACCACAGTCATGATGCTTATCTAGTCATCACTGGTGCTGTCAGCTATACGTTACAAGAGGACCAAGACTGACATTTTCACTTTGGTCACTGGAAAATGACAAAGTGGGTGGTGATGAGCAAAAACAGGATGTCATATAGCCAATCCCATTTATCCTCTGGCTGTTGTTGATTGAGTTATTCATTCATTTCATTCTATTTCTATGCT
Source organism: Anniella stebbinsi (assembly GCA_029215795.1). Classification (NCBI taxonomy): domain Eukaryota; kingdom Metazoa; phylum Chordata; class Lepidosauria; order Squamata; family Anniellidae; genus Anniella; species Anniella stebbinsi. The sequence goes on along the minus strand of JARDYH010000003.1, from coordinate 50,856,004 downwards.
GCCTAATAGCTGAAGCTCTCTGAACAGTTCACAAAATTAAAACCGTAAGGTACAGTGTAAAATTTAAAATACAAAAGCTGGAAACAGCAATATAAAAGTACAACCAGAATAAAACTGAGCAGCAGTGCAGAGATTTAAAATACAGTTTTAAAATAGCAGAGCTAAAAGACTAGAATGCTAAAATGCTAAAATACTGGGAAAATAAAAAGGTCTTCACTTCGTGCTGAAAGGAGTTACTCCTCTCCCATTTGTGTAAGCGCACAGGGTCCCAATCAGGACTACTGCATGGAAGGGGGGGGGGAATAAATTCCCCATCCAGCCACTTCCCCCCTAAATTAACTCCCTCCCAAACGAGTCAGCTGAAGAATGAAAAACACTCCACTGGTCCCATTTAACTCCCCCCCCTACCCACACACAGTTGTACTGTTCTGGATTGGGGCTTTGCTTGCTTATGCTAAAGTGGCTTTTTTTTAAGTTAGCATAACCTACATGCTATGCATTTAATATAGCATGTAGTTTAGCTCTGTGTTTCTTCCTTTTTGGAATAAGAAGAGAGCACCAGGCCACCGGGTAGTAAGCAGTTGTTGTAAGTGAACCTAGCACGCAAAGGTCAGTTAGCTTTATCCAAGAAATCTTTTTCTGAAATGTGGAGAAAGGCGAGGCTGAGCCTAATGTTGACCATGACATACAATCTCGTGATGCCAAGCCTGATCTTATTCATTTGTTCCTTATAATCTGCAGTCTCTCAACAGTATATCAATTACTATGGAAATGGTCTCCACATTTCTTCAGGATGTGTGCAAGGTTGAGGATAAGCATGCAGGTGTGGGGACACCTGGCAATTGTTTTATGCTTCTGATGTAATGTGCTCAGTGGAGGCTGGTGGTTCCAATTTCGGTGGGGCTGCGAATCCATTCCAAGTTTCAGTCAAAACCAGCCAGAACACTAAGGGAATCTGTTTTGGGGATAGAGCTCAGCACCTTGGATATCTCTTTTAGAGTTCTGGCTGTTTCTGACTGAAACCCAGAATGGATTTATATCTCCACCAAAATCAGAGCCAACAGAATCCACTGGATGTGCTAGAGCAGGGGTGGGCAATTTGTGGCACTTCAGTTGTTTTGGCCTACAATTCCCATCATTCCTCACCACTACTTTTGCTGCCTAGGGTGTTAAGAGTTGTAGGCCAAAACATCTGGAAAGCCACAAGTTGTCCATCCATGCTCTGGAGAAAGCCTGAAAAAAAGGCAGGTACTGAACCCTAAAACTGCACCTTCACTTATTGAGCCTATCTACACACGCAGGATAAAACACTTTGAAAATGTTTGAAAACTGTATTTGGAGTGTGTCCTGGGCCCCAACAGTTCTCAAAACTGTTATAAACCGTTTTAAACCGTTTTAAAGCAGTAGTGTAGATAGGATCATTATCTCTGGAACTTTGGAATCTTCCAAATTCCTTTTATTATTGGCAATTCAGAACATGTGATTAATTCACTTAATACATTTTTTTGATTTTCTGCAAATTGACTTATTCTGATTTCAGTTAGAGGGATAAGCTAGCAAGACATCAGACAATGCTTTAAAAACTAAGCACTGTACTTGGGACTCCCACCAGATTTTAGGATCTGAGATGAACATGTTCGTCTTTGGGAGCTGCCCTTTCCATAACCAGGTATTAGCTATGTAGTATACCTAGCACTTTTAGCTACAGTCAACCATAGCACTGTCAGAGCAAAATTACAGAGCAACCTCAATGTAGACATCAAACTGCTATTTTGACATATACCATTGTGGTCTACAGAGAAAAGCCTGTGACCTACTTTTTACATTAGTGCTGTCACAGTGGCCACTCATACACTTGTGGTAATCCATAGTCCTCTCTGCAACTGATTTTAAGAACTTGGGCATACTAATGCACTCAAGGGGTTTTAATTTGCCATAAAGAGGGATTATAATTGTATAAAGAGAAGCAGCTATATTAGCCAGGATAAATTAACTACTCTAATTTAGGGTGTTTGTTGTCTTATTACAGTCAGGTGTTTCTCCATAAAAATGTATGCATCGTTTACAACTGTCATATTATTTTAAAGCAGTTCTCCTAATATTGTATATTTTTATACACAGAGACAGCTATCATATTGTAACAGGAATTACTGTTCGTAACAGAATACACGAAATAAATTACTCAGGAATTACAGGTATGTAGAGTGAAATTCCAAAATATCTGGAACTTTCTCGGTGTTTTTCTTCCACTCACTCAATTTTCCAACGCTATTAGAGGTTGCTGTGCCATTCCAGCATCCATGTTCACACCATGCTATGGCTCAAGGGTGGGGAACCTTGTTGGACTCAAACTCCCATCAGCCCCAACCAGTGTGGGCAATTGTCAGGAATGATGGGAACTATCATCCAATAAGATCTGGATGCCCACATGTTCTCCATCCGTTATAGCTGCATATTTCAAAGGATGCCCTAAAACTCGCAGTGATACCAATGTTTTGTTTGCCAGTTCCAATCACAAGTTTACATCCTCTCCTAATCTCCTTTTCTCATGGCTTAATATGATCATAGGAACAAAGGGAGATACAGTTGGGGGTTCAGATTCAGTTGCCTGACCAGTATCATTACGATGGAGTATCATTATGATGGAGGTATATGATATCATATACACCTGAAATACAGAACCCTTTCGTTTGATTGCACTCTTCTGATCTTTTCTAGACAGCAGAGATCTGCAAATCTTTGTGGCAATGCCTGCATGGTGAGCTCCACTATGAAACAGAATGCAGTAGCTGCCTCAGACAGCAGGTTTTATGTGAATTCAAAAGGTAACAGATTGTCAGGGTTTACCCCCCCCCCCCAGTGTTTCATTTATATTAGAGATAAACATCTGGAGGGAAGAGTGAGAAACAAGAGGATAATTAGGATACAGAGCAAAGTGACATGTGAAGACGATAGCAGTGATGGGAGAGATCCTGACAAGGGTCTAATAGAAAGATCTGGAACGGTGACTGGAAAATGGAGACAGAATGGGATCTAGTCGAATCAGTATAACTATGTGAAACAGTAGTTTCTCATGCAATGATTTCTCCTAAGCAGTTGACAACGCTGTGAAATATTCCATCGTGCTCATGACGTCTAGGCCAAAAGTACACACTTGGTTCCCTCTGCCACAGTCATCAAATTGTCCCTCAGCAGTTCCAACAAGCATCTGTTTGCGAATCAGAAGGCCTGTCCTCAGAGCTGGTTCATACGATGTCACTGCTTTCCATTTGCTTCAAAAGCTACAGCCAATGGCTTAAAGTTGGTGTTACACAGCATTCCCTGGAGCTTGCTTCTGAACATTAATTCCTGCACCAGGGGTGCAAAACCTCAGGCCAAGGACCAAATCTGCCCCACCTAGGGACTAAAGCTGACCCTCCAGGGTTCCCCGAATGGTCACATACCCTTCTACACACCCACCCAATCATTTGGTTGTTTTTGAGCTTTTGTGCAGTTTTCCTGCATACTAAAAGGTTGAAATGCCTCTCCTAAGGCTTAGACACCCTCTAGATGGATTCTGTTTGACGCCCGGTTAGCCGATTATGCGCATAATCGCGGAAGCGCTTTATCGTAAATGCTTGTGCGCAGGAGGTAATTGAGCGCACAACTGGTGGCCTTACCGGTTGTTTGAAATGCGCTTTACAAGTAGTTAATGCGGAGAATCGCTTGTTCACATAGGCAAAATGTGCTTTAACGGCCGGAGGAAAATAAAACTCGCTATTTAACGTGCATTCGATAACGCACATAATCGGAGAGATAAAGCGCCTCTTCCCGATTTACACTCTGCTCTTGTAGAGGTAAAAAAATTAATAAGACTTCAAAGAGCTTTAAACGTCTCATGTAGAGGCAGCCTTAGCTGTTGGCAGCAAGAGCTTTAAGCTTAAATATGCTTGCATTTTTGCTCTTGAACTTTTTGTCCTGCAGCCACCAGAATGCGGACTCCGAAATGGAGTTTGGCCCTTGGACTGAAAGAGGCTCTGCACCCCTACTCTACATGAACAGTTGCTTTTTAAAATCATTTTTTTCTGATCACTTTCCAGAATATTAATTGGCAAAACACTGAACCTGGAATTTCACTTTAGCAAGTAATTGGATGACTAAAACATAAAGGAATAATAATAATTCACGCTGGAGGTGTGTCCAAATCTCTGCTTGATGGATGCATTGATGATGTTTTCTGCATCCTGTTAGAAAGGGGCTGTTAAATGAAAGAAATTGATGACATCTCCTATGCAACACAAAAGTAAAAATGTGAAAGCATTTTCAAGGCAGTTAGTCCTGGCTGTCAAAAAAGAAGACAAATTATACTGCTTTCCCTGCTGCTTTTATTGGTTTCTCGAAGTCTATTCGTTGCTGCAAGAAGCCTGAAAAACTAACATTTTCTTGTCTAAACAAGCTATTTTTCCCATCTTTGCCTTACCTGTTATTTTAATATTTTAAATTAAAATTACACAGTTAATTTTAATGGACTGCAACAGTCATAATAAGCAATATAAGTCTCTGCATTAGGAAATGATAATTCACCAGTATCATGGGCCATCTCACCAGTGTCTCCCCACAGTGCCACAATAGTCTCTTGTTCTCTTAGTCTACCATTTTGTGTGAGTCTGTTTCTACCATAGATGAAGCAGGTTATTCCCTATGAAATTTCATGGCACAATAAAGTACCACAGTGTTTGGAGTTTTCCTCACTTTTTGCTGCCACTAGTACTGCTACTCTTTGGCAAAGGATAGATATAAATATCAAATTGTTAATGGTAATGTTTGTTTTTTATACTGGTACTATCTTTCTGTCTATCTGAAAGGCCCTCAGGGCAACTTATGTACATTAACAACAATTACAATGACCCTCTTCAGACAACATGCTAAGCCATAGTGGTTAAGCATTTTGAGCTAAACATTATGGCTTAGTGTGTCATGTGAACCATGACTTAGTGTGTCATGTGAGTCATTCCTAACTATGGTGGCTCCATAAACATGTTCACCAACCATTTGCTACAAAAGAGTTAGTGTGTCTTCTGAACAGGCCCATGCAGTAAAAAAAAACCACAGCCCCTTCCTGCAGGCTTACAATCTAAAAGACATGAAACAAAAGGAAAAAGGAATGGGGAGGGAAGAGAAAAAAGAAAACTCGGTACTTCACATAAAATAGTAGTTCTAATAATGGAGTGAAAAATGGGGAGGAGCCTGGCGGCAGATTTTGTCTTTCAGCAAAGTTGATCAAATGGCCCTGTGTTTTCCATCTCCCCTGATGCAACTTGATGGAAACAATCCTTCCATCATGCTAAAACTTTTGGCCAGAATGAGGTGGTACTGCTGTTTGAAATTACTAAAGCAAATAAGTCATATTAAACCACCTTTTCAACTCTTCTGCAGGATACACTTTCCTTTTCTACTAATCTATAAAATGCCATTTTAATTAATTTGCTGGGGAAGAATTCAAATGTGATACATGTTGAGAGGAACAAGAATTGTGCCCTCAGGCAGAAGGGAAAGCTTTATCATTATGGCTGAGTGATTGTTTATCTATTACCCTAGCTCTATCCTATAATATGCTTACTCAGAGGCAAGTCCTGCAGAGTTTCATGGGGCTGTAAATATGGTATTTTTCTAAGAGGGAAGGAGGACTACCGGCCTGTGAAAGAGAGTATACGGCTACTTATTTCTTGCATTCAAAGGAACAAAAAGTCCTTCTAGCAAACCGCTGGAAGTGGAGGTGAATGTGTCTACCCTTCTCTGAGCTTCTGTGGCTCCCTTGATAGCCCAAAAAATATGTCTGTCCCAAGAGAGGGTCAAACTACATGTTACATTAATTGGAATCAATGGGCTTTTTTCTTTATTTAATCCCCTTGTGCATGGGGTAAGGGGGGATTCAGGAAGCAAGTGGGAGAGGTTTAATCCTCCCCTCCCAAAGCATGGTGGCCCCTATCCAAATCAGGGGCACACACACTTACTCTAGAGTAAAAAGAGGCTTTACTACACGCTATACAATTAACTTAATGTGTAGTTTTAAACTCAGGGAGACAGAATTACAGCTGAGTCCAAATTCCTAGTGAAGTGCCTCAACCCACCCATCGCTCTGTATTTATCCTTCAGGGGCTTTGTAGAGGCAGGGCTGGCACCCAGGGTAGGCATGGCTGGGCACCTGCTGAGGACTCACATCCTGGCAGGCACCCGCTGACAAGAGCTCCCTGGACTTGCTGCTCCTCTTCACCACTGCAACCTCCATGTTTGCCTGCCTCTCCCTCTGGCCCAGACAATTGCAGCAGTGGCAAGTGGAATAGTAGAAACCATGGCCTACTTGTTCCCTGGCTCCCTGCCTGTCAAGCAAGCAAGTGGTAGCAAGGATAAGAAAGAGGATGAGGAGCAATCGCAGCTGGAGAGAATGGTGGCGAGACTCACTGAGGGAAGGGTCCATTGTGGGCGTCTTGCCCAAGTGCCCTGGAGCTGGCACTGCATAGCAAGGCTGTAACATGCCCTGCAGTCTCCCTTTCTAAGATGTGGTGATCTTTGCATCCCCAGTTCCTGTAAGTTTTACATGGCTCAGACTTTCCTATACCTGCCCGGTTCAAAATCTAGGTAGTGCTTTACACCACAATGTCCAATTGGTTTTTAAGACTCAGGTGTTATTTTAAGTCTCAGGTATCCCCATCTAGGATAACTATTGGAAGACCTTGGGAAAAGTAGTTTTCCAGGGCACCTATGTACTCAGCAGGGACATTAGGCATCCCATGAAGGACATATTCAAGAGCACCTGGGAGATGTAGTTTCCTAGACCCTGACATCCCTACTTTGGAGCCCCGGAAAACTACTTTCGCCAGGGCTCCTTCCTCACTCATGCATACTCACTCAGAAGATCAGTTTACACTGTGAACCAAAGAACATCTTGGGGTAATGCAACCAAGTTTTATTAATTGGAGAACTGTGCCTTCCAATCTGTTAAGTGCAAGATTCCACACCCACTCTCAGGAAATTCAAAGCTATAGAGTTTCACAGATGTTATCACCATTTCTACCCAAATGTTAAGCTTTTTAAAAATGTGTGGCCAATGTTAGAATGCATTTATTTTTATTTTATTTTATTTTTTATTTATTCCATTTATATACCGCCCCATAGCCGAAGCTCTCTGGGCAGTTTACAAAAATTAAAAACATTGAGCATTAAAAAAACAATATACAAAATTTAAAAAGCATAAAAAGCATAAAAACAAGTTATAAATACAGTATTATTTAAAACAACTATTCTGGGTCAAACAACAAAACCCTCAACATATGCTGTTAAATGCCTGGGAGAAGAGGCATTTGTGGCAATGTATGTCGTAGGTCAGCGAAGTTTTGTTATTTTGGCTTGGTTGTAACTGGCAAAGGCTCTGTATTTTAACCTGCACTTTGTTTTACAGTAGTTTTATTGCATCGCTGCTTTTCCCATGTCTTCCCTTTTAAACCCAATTTTATTCCTTTTAACCCCCTTCCTCCCTTTAATAAACTGCTTTAAAGCCTTGAAGCTGGTGTGGTTTACTTCAGGGTAACTCCTGGTGCTAAGTCCAGTGTTTGCTGGTTGCAGGTGGGCAGCTGGGCGGTCGGTTGACAGTTAGCAGTTAATTTTTTAAATATCTTTTTGGCACAGGACAAGGGGGGAAATCAAAAAGTTATAGCTTATTTTACAAAGGGTCAAATCTGCAGTGCACTCCTACAACACTAAATGGAATCTTATGGACAGAAAATGATGAACCATGTTATTAATGTGAGAATTCATTAATATGACAGTAATTTTTAAATTGCTGCAGTTCATTTTCCCACCAAAGCTGTTACAGTAATTATTAGGGTGACATTGTACAAAGCAAGTGGTCTACTGCCGCAATTTCAAAATGATTGTGGTTAGCAGCACTCGGTGACAATTTACACAATATTTCTCCTCGCAGTCTCCATTTGTTCAAGCGGGGCTGGGCAGAAGGAGCACTTTGCAATTCTAGCATTCGCCAGGCTCGAGATGACTATATGCAACTAGCTCTATGAGCCCACGGTGGCTTAAGCTTGATTTTCTTGAATAGAAATCTCCTGCGACACATAGTGCTTTGATTTAAAACTCGACAGCAGCACTCTTTGCTCAGTCATTCCTGAGTGGACTGCCAAGTGTCCTGCGATGCTCCTCCTGACATACATCATAGGACAGGGATGCACAAACCTTTTGTCCCCAAGAGTCCTAGACATTTGGCCCCAATGTTGGCAGGGTGCTGGACGCTATGCATGTGCACACACGCACAGACATGCAAGATCGCTGAGGGGGTAAAGAGGATTTCATCTTGTCCCTATCCCAGTGGATCTACGTAAGAAGACTGGTGGGTAGGGGAGGAGGCTGCTTCGGGGTGCGGAAGCAGTGATGCCAGTTACTGCAGTGTCCCTGCAGGGAGGAGGACCTCCTCCCCCTCCCAGTGACCCTGGGCAACAGGGGGAGCAGGGAAGCTGCACAGCATATGTCTGGGGGATGCATGTGAGCTGCACGTTGTGCACCCCTGCCACAGGGAAAAAGAACTGTTATCAAGCTGTTCCTATCCTGAAGATGAGACTTCTATTCTGTGGCTACTGAGCATGCTCAATCCTCATTGGGTGTTTTGGGAAAAAGCTGCCCCTTTGTAAAAGATTTGGGGAAAGATTTTGCAAAGCTTGGGGTTCTTCTGAGCATGCCAATACTTCCCTCTTATTTCTCAGTGGCTCTGTTTTGCCTACAGTCCTGTTGGCACTGACCACCTGAGTTCACTATTAGAAGTATTGATGTTTAAAGTTGTTTTAAGAGGCTAGGATTCATATATTAGTTAAGGCATATGGCTGCAATGCAATTCCCTGTTAACAACAACAACAACATCTTTCCTCCAGGGAGCTCAAGGTGGGTACTACAGTTTCTCCCCATATTTTATTTTCACAACAATCCTGTGAGTAGGCTAGGCTAAGAGACAGCGCCTGGACCAAGGTCACCAGTGAGTCTCATGGCTGAGTCAGAATTTGAATCTGGGTCTCTCCAGAGCTAGTCCAACCGCTACACCACACTGGCCCTCCATACACATTGTTCAGATTAACGGATTAATTTTCAACCTGCAAATAACAGCAGGTAAAGAACACTTATAAGAATTAATTGATACCAATTGGGCAAGCCACCAAGACACACTGTTCTATTGCATGACTCAGCTGAACAATAAGCCTAAAATAAGTTTGCAGTGAAGGGATAGATCAATGCTGTGCTCATTACACTTTACTTAAAGCAAAAACATATTAGAAGTAATCAACAGAATGAACGCTCCCAGTTTACAAAGAAGTTTACCAGCTGGGGCCTGAGCAAGACAAAATTCATTTCTCGACAGCAAGAGGAAGAGGATGCAGCAGCCAGATCTGGACAGGACATGAGTACATGAAGACATTTTAAATGGCTCCTGAATTACAAACATAAACAAGTGAAGGGTGACACTATCACTGGTAAAGGAGAGCAGAGAATACATTTGGGTGATGAAGCAAGGAGATTAAGTGATATGTAAGATTAGATGGGGAAAATGTTCGGTTGTAAATAGAGTTGACTCAAAATCACCAAGGCAGCAATGGAAAATATAAGAGGTTATTCAATCAAACGGAACAGGGAAGGGGCAAGTCAAGCAACTTTCCTCTGGCTCCCACCTTTCCCCCAAATGAATAACCCAGAGAGGCTTCCGATATTACGACAAAGCACTGAAGTGGCACCGCCATTTCTGCATTCAGCTAATGGGGCTTCTCCACACTGGCTGAACTTGCACATTCCTCCTGTGGTCACATGCTCAATTTCCCTACTGTGATGGAAAGCCATCAGCAGCTAAAGGAGAAACTCACTGCACACTAAGCTTGTCCATAATGTCCGGAGCTGCCCTCAAATTCTCTCAGTACCGTGCCATCTCGGTATGAGATGGAAGTCGCTGGGTAAGGAAGAATGGATGAGGATGCAATTCTATACACCAGCCCTCCCCAAACAGGTGTCCTCCAGATGTGTCGGACTGGCTGGAATGATCAAATATCCTACCATACTGGCTGGGAATGATGGGACTTGCAGTCCAACATATCTGGAGGGCACCCAGTTGGGTAGGGCTGCTATGTACACTTACCTGGAAGAAAGTCCTACTGAAAGTGGGACATACTTCTGAGTAGGCATGCATAAGATAGCAATGTACAGGAAACAAAAAAAAAATAGAACATGAACCATGTGGCTAAACGCACCCTACACCTCATTGCATTGGAAGCGATTGTCATTCCTTTTCCAATGTCTTTGGGAATCAGCCAAATAGCGTGTTCAGTTGGTGGGTCTATGGCATGGAGACAAAGAAATAAAAAAATAAGCAATGCCTCTTTGGAAACTTTCTATAACTCCCCTTCTGTGTCTCCTGTTTCCTAAACAAGAAAAGGTGAAAGCTTTGGGAGGCTTCTTAATTTAAGGTAAAAAAATACTAATGCAGAACATAATAGATATCTATGAAAGTTGCCAAGAAAACTGGACAGAGATAGGCTTTTGTTCCTTACTCACACACAGAAATCAGGGACAAAACAGATATCACTTTAAACGTATGTCTAGCAGCTACATTTTCATTTTGACTCTAGAGTAGGTGCAGGGTCCCCATCCAGATTTGAATGCTACCATGGGGGCTTTTAAGGTCTGGATTGGGCCCATTGCACCTACTCCAGAGTAAAAACTGAAAAGAAGACACAGCTGCCAGACACACATTTAAAGTAACATCTGTTTTGGCCCAGTTGGCAGTAGATTCAGGACAGATGAAAAAAGAAATACTTTGCACTTCTTCAGGCAGTGCATAATTAAGCTTATGGAGTTCATTGCCACAAGATGTAGTGATGGTCACTGACCAAAGGTCAAACAACAATTAATTACGTACTGTGCAGCTTCCTCTCTAGTTTTGTATATTCTAAATCCAGATCAAGACACTGTGCACAGGGAGGATTAATCCTTCTCTCCCCAGCCATTTCCCTTTTCAGATTCCCTCTACCACCACCCCCCACCACGCACGCACCCCCCCCACACACACACACACCATGCAGGACTTACAAAATGTAAAAAAGTCTGCATTGGTGACTAATTCATTAGACAAGTTCATGAAGGGCTAATGGTTTATCAACATCTGCGATCCACAGTACCTAATATATCCTTCAGATTCAGGACATCTCTACATTAACGAAAAAGCCCATGCTCTTACTAGGCTTTTTCCCCCTCAGGTCTTCCCATGTTCACTACAGGCTTCTTTAGATGGCAGCCAAATGGTGACAAATTTAAGAGAACCATGAAGACTGATCTCTTCCAGCAGGCCTACCCAGTTGAATTTTAAGATGTTTTTAATGATGTGTTAGTTTTTATTTGTTTTAATATTTAATCTATTTTGTGGTTCTTGTATTTTATATTTGTTGTTGTTTCCCGTCTCTATCTGGAGGGAGAGGTGGGTTATAAATAAATAAATAAATAAATATAGTAGTAGTAGTAGTAGTAGTATTTGTGATTGAAAACTTCCCCTCTGTTCAATGAAACAGCGCATCTAGTGATGGAATTAATGCCGTGATTATTTTAAATACTGCATTATCTCAACTTTTTTTTTTTTTAAAAAAAGTGAGATTACCGGGGAAAAGCATGGGAGAGGTCCTGGAGGTTGACGCCATCATGAAAAGGACCCTCAAACTTTTGTGACTGCCCAGTCATAAGCATGCAATAAATTGTTCATGCAAAGAAGATCTAAGAAGCATACTGAATACTAGTCGCTGGGAAAGCAACTGGGGGTGGTATTACTTTCATGACCTTCTGGTTGGCTTTCTAGAATCATGTGGCTGGACTCTGTTGGCAACATGATGCTGGGGTAGATGTACCTTTGATTTGATCCAAACCAGTAAGTGGTACAATGCAACACATGGTTTGGTCTACCAACACCTGTGTGAACTTTGCCACCCATTCACAGAGTTGGCTATGTAAATAATGAAATAGTGGAGCTGCTTACAGGTGCTCTATTGTTTGTGCATATTGAGAGGCAGCACCTGAGGCATATTTAAAAAAACTTGGCATGGTATGCCTTTTGTGAATCACTGTATATGATGCTTATTTCTATAGAGGATTCACATTATGTGACAGACCATTCCTTTCCCTTATTTTACCCCATGCACCTGACAAATATAACTTTGTTAGGACCTGCTGATGGAAAGTCAAAAGACAGGAACATTTCCCACAAAAATGTAACCAAAAAAGCACAGAAAATGAAAAATTGAAGCTATGCACCAGAATATTGGTGATGGGCAAGATTGGAGAAGCCAGGAACCTGAAAGTCAAATTACACCTTATGGACATTTTTCTTTTACATAAGTAAGCCTAACCACCCTCTCAACTAATATAGGGGTGCACAACTTTTTCAGACCTGAGGGCCACAGGTGATGCCGACTCAGAGGGCGCATGAGCACGCACACACACACAAGTGAATAGTAGGGACGGGGGGGTCCACTGCGGGAAAATCTAGGCCACTTGGGGCTCACTGGATTTCCTCGTAGCCCTGGCATGTCCTCCAGATTTCATGCAGCAGTTTTCTGGTTTTAAAAATGGCAAGATAGGCTAACAGCATATTTATGGCTGCAATTTACAGCCGCAATTTACCCAGAAGTATGTGCTTTATGGCCACAGATGGTATCAAATACACAAATTATGGCTGTAATTTCCCCAAGAGACACTAATGGTTATTGGTTTGCTAACCTAACCAATGATTAGTTTATCAAGATTCAATTTTAGTTGGATGGCCCTCATCCAGCCCACCACTGCATCCAAGTTATGGTCCACACGGTGCATGATCACACCTAACTCAGATGTAACAGAGAAAAAGAGTTAGCTGTCATCTGCATATTGATGACACGTTGCCCTAAATCCCCTAAGGGCACACCCAGCATCTTCGTAATGATATTAAAAAGCATAGTGAGAGGGCTATGCCCATTGGCACACCACAGCACAATTACAATTGAATCACTGAGGGATTTTACTATATTCACAAATGCCACAAATAAATAAAAATAAATAAATTACTAGGGGGCTGAGACACAATCTCCCAATGCCATTCTCTCGAACTGACCCCATGAGTAGGAATGGAACCTCTGCAATACAGTGCCCCCTATCCAACCACACACTTGATTCTCAAACACTGTGATGGTGGGTTTGCAGATCCACTTAATAAACTTGAACCACTTAATAAACTTTTTTTCTACAGATCGAAGCATATACATATCTTACATTTTAATAATGGTAGACTTGTTCTTCTAATGTTATGGACATGCCTGTTTTCATGGACAAAGTTCTGTGAGGTTGATCTCTTTCATCAGGAGGGGGGAAAGGTATAGGGCCAGGTACAGACAATCTCAGTGTTCCATGAAAGTTCTGTGAACCAACTAAATAGATCGTTTATGGACCACCAGTGACCCACAGACCACAGTTTGAGAAGCTCTGCTCTTGATTAATTCATCCAGAACTACTTCTGCTGCTTTACTACCTAGAGGCAGCCAAGAGAGGAGAGGTGCCCTTTCTTGACTCCAGACATGGGATTTTGGTCAGGGGTTGGGTCTTCTTCTATTGCTAAAGGGTAGGCTGTCTGAAGTCCCTTAAGGTGGTTTTGTCTCATTGGGATCCTAATGTGTATGTGTGTTGGGGGTGTGTGTGTCTCATCTAGAACAATTGTGGGGCTATTAGTTGGACATTTGAGTTGTGTTTATGTATAGCTATATAATATCCTTGACTTTGGTTGGTGGCTACTGTAAGGGTAGTTCAGTTTGTTATTTATATTCATTTCTGATCCTGGTGCTAGATTGATTTGGGCTAGATTTCATAACTAGGTCTCTTAAGATTAATTGCTCAATGGATTGCTTAATGTAGATATAATATTGATATTATTGGTACTGGATAATGTTAGTTAATCTTTGGTAGGGTCAATTTAATTTTGATTGGCTTTAAATTAACTGTTGAACTGTCAACGTTATATTGCAGTGGTGCTATAGTTTTTATTATGTACTGTGGCTATTTGAGCTATTATTGTACTTAAGGTCTATTTTCTGTGAACCACTTTGCATGGTTCTGACTATGATTACAATTACCCCTAAGTATTATTCTAACAGTAACACATATTACTTCACTTGACCCATAACCAATCCCCATTTCACTCATAAAAATGGATGGCAATCATCACTCTTCAACAGACTAAGCACCTTAGGTGGTTGATTGTGTGGATGGATTTAAAAATGTGTGATGGGCTATGAGCTTGACTATGCACTTAGGGTTACTCTAATAGGAGGGAGAGTAAAGAGCTGGAACACATCCAATAGTACCTACTTGGCTGCTGGAGTATAATGATGCCCCTTATTTATTTATTTATTTATTTATTACATTTGTATACCGCCCCATAGCCGAAGCTCTCTGGGCGGTTTACATAGGATTAAAAACAATTAAAAACAATATACAAAAATTAAAACAGCAAAAACATACAACATACACACAATCTGTACATTTAAAAACCATTTCAACACTTCAAAAAACTACAAAAACAAAACAAAACAAACCCAGGCTCCTCCTTAGTAGTGCACCATTGAGTTGGGTCTTTCAAATCCGATGTATATATTAGAAGTTACTGCAATTTGTATGTAGTTATTAATAGCTACAGTATAAAATAAAATTCGTGTGTGTGTGTGTGTGTGTGTGTGTGTAATAAAAGTTCACAGAATCATTGGTTTTAAAATGGCAGTAGGAGTATGACAATGAGAACCTATACTTCAGACAGAAAAGTTATTGACAGTCGGAAAGGGAGATATGAATCATACTCTATGATCAGTCATAAAGCTTACAATTGTCCATTTAGTTCTGGCATAAAATGAGAGGTTACATTTCACATTCATCATCTGGAACTGTCCTTGGATAATCTTTTATTCTTGGCACAGTTAGCTTTATTTCAGTTAACAGGATGAAACCCGGTACCAGTATTTAATACTTAGGAAAATCCTGAGATGATTAATTACAGGTAAAATTAACGGTTGCTAAGAGTATATCTTTCTAGTGATTTCGTGGTTCAAATTTTAAAAGCCTTACAGGGGAAGGGTTGCTAATAACTTCCATACAACTATTACATACATACATATGCAACAGGTCATCCTAGGCTTTTTTAAAAAACCCAGCTGGAGATAGGAAACAGAGCTAATGTTTGATATATAAGTCTACATGGGACGGACTGACCACACAGTGCTCTTAATGGGTTTTATTAAAATGTTGGCCTCCCTGCATTTATTTTACACTCCCAGTTTACAAGGGCCAATTCACACAACCAAAATTAGGCTGGAGTACAAAGCATTCAATTCACAATTCAGGCAGAGACACAACGAAGAGGTGACTGGCTGCACTGCTCTGCTATGTGGCTAGATCAGCCTTCCCCAACCTGGTGCCTTCCAGATGTTTTGGAGGTCAACTTCCATCAGTCCCAGCCAGCATGGCCAATGGTTGGGGATGGGGATGCTGGCTGTTATCATCCAAAACACCTGAAGCGCATCAGGTTGGGGAAGGTTGGGCTAGATCAACATTTTGTACCAAGGTTACTCCTTTGCATTACTTAGGGAATTACTTCATCCCCAGGGAGGTTCACCTGGTACCTGCACTGATGTCCTTTTAGGCACCTGATGAAGTTTATTTTCCTCAACCTTTTGACATCTGATGGGATTGTTTTTATACTCTCATTTTAATGGCTTGCTTTGTTGTTGTTATGTTTTAACTTTTAAAGTTATTCTTGGCAACCACCCTGGAAATCTTTTATTGAGGGGCAGTACAGAAATATTAATGAATAAAATAAATGAACTCATTTGATCATTGAAAAGTGACCCAACTAATCAAACAGCATGGTCGATACAGGGCTAGTTGTGGCAGGCACTTAACTCCCTATGCAACACAGTCCAATTTGAGATAATGTGCTTTAGTCCAGAGTGGTATAATGTCTGTTGGGACTGAAGTTGGGCGTGGTTGTTCATACAGCAAGCAATAATTATCCCATTCACAGGTAATCTCTCAGCCAATTCTAGCTATCTATAGATACACATACACCTACACATATATGACTCCATTCCTCCAGGAATCATACACAGCAGATAAAAAAGATTGTTAATACAACTTATTAACTGTTAATAAACAGTTAATAAGTCACCATAACTCATTGCACATACTGGGACTGTGGCTGTTAATAAATATTAATTTTCTTAAGCAAGTAAATTACATAATGACAATGCAATCAGAAGATCTGGAAAAGATTGTGAGAATCTTTACAAAGACTGATTGTGGCCTCTGTCAAGTGCATTATGTGTCTAAGATGGCTGAACATGTTTAGGGGATTGCCTGAGAGATACAGGGACAAGAGAGACTGCCTCTCCACAAGCTGGATGGGTTGGATGTTATATGATTCCATCAACAGGGACTGTTTTTCAGAATGAATCCCTTTGGAATTCTGGGATGGTTATTTTATGGAGACTTTTATGGGTTACCAGAATCAGCTACCAGCTGTAGTTGGGAAGTGGTATTGTGATTGTCACTAGGTAATGGTAATTGGCTGTGTTTCTTTGGTCTTGTTTTGCTTGCTGTTAAACCCATGGAGAAGGAGAAGGAGAAGGAGAAGAACCATTGCAGCATGTTTCATCATTAGCAGCTTATAATGTCAAATCAGAGACATCAAAAATGTAAATTAAACCTAACCATACAGGGTGCAGAGGAACTAACTGCAAGGGACATAACTTAACAGAAGCTAATCTGCTGTACTGATACCTATCTGAGTACGTGGATATGAGCTGTACATTATGATGATGATGATGATGATGATCATCATCATCTTCATCATCATTATTATTTATTGCATTTGTATACCGCCCCATAGCTGAAGCTCCCTGGGAGGTTTACATAAGATTAAAACACTTAAAAACAATATACAAAAATTAAAACTGCAAAAACATACAACATAAAGATACATTTAAAACCACTATAGTAACTTTAAAAGCTACAAGCCTAAAAAACAAAATAGACCCAGGCTCATCAGATATTGCTAATACATTACAAAGGCAATAAGTGTTGCTTCAAACTTTGTCAATTCTTGAGGGGAAGAAAGGCTGGCTTACATCCCTGGAATGCATTTAGTTAGGAGGTTAATAACTCATTTCACTGCAGAAAAAAAATATGAAAACACACTAAATTTAACAAAATAAACAAAATACTCACCAATTTTAAAATAAGTACAGAGTTGGCAAGTTACACTACATGGACATGTGCCAATATGTCACACTCATTACTGGCAGGAATCACTTGTCAAAACATCCAGGAAAAGGAAAATATTATGCAAAACCAGTTAATGATTTTAAAAGCAGACCAAATAAGTAAGTGTGTGAATTTAGAGACATATTTATCACTATAAGATAAAGGAAGAATGTAAGAGCATTGTGGCAGCAGGTTATGTAATGACCAGTTTTATCACACCTTAAATGTTTGGTCTAAGGTCAAACTGATATAATTTTCTCTGGAAATGGGACATAAAGCAGAGGGACCAGGAATTGAGACCCACACTAATAAGCTCCCTTCCCTGTTGAGAAGCAATAGTAACTAATCAGAGTCACTATTTATCTTATCTACGTTACATGACCTTCTAAACCTGCCAGCTCTAACCTCCTTTTTAACTTCGAAGGCCCCAAACATTCTCCAAAGTCTAGTCTCTTGTGTTCACACTACTCCATCTTTACCTTTTGCTAAGCTTGTAATTACCCTCTCTTCATTAGGAAAACCACTTCTTTTATCAGCATCTTGTACTTGTTTTTTGCCTTTAAAACTACATGTTATGGAAGAATGCATTACATCTACATTTGCTGTTATCCCCATTAAATTTTAGTGCTACTTTCATAGCGGGGACACATAAGAGTGATATGCTAGTAAAGTATATTTAATGGTTTTGTTCTTCACTACAAGATGTTTACCATTGGCACTGGCATGATGTACTCTTAGATCCTTGTTCAAATGGTCCAATAACTCACTACAATGAAGTGGTGACATCTCAGATTATTTCCTTACAATTGCTACCTGTAATTATCTCCTTACAAATAACTTATATATGGGGACCCACACTTACCTCCTTACAATTTGTTCATTTGATACATTGATGTATCAAATTAGCTAAAGCCCTATTCAGGTGTTCTAAAACTGAAGAAAGTAAATGCGCTAGGAGAGAGGGCCCATTGGCCGTACCACCTCCATCACTATTTATATGAAGGGAAAATTTCTGAAGAGTTTTCAAAATCATGTGGGGAGCCTCCACTGACAGAGGAAGCTCTCCTCTTCAGAAAGTCACCCTCCATGTCAAAGAACAATAGAAATTACAATGGAGGGGGCAGAGCTAGTGTTTTCCCCTCTTCATGCATTGACTTTCCACAATTTTACATCGCCTGAATAAGGCTTATTTCAAAATGCATTATCCGCTTTGCATTCTTAAGCACTCTGGTTTTAAAACACATATGCAAACACACACAGCATAGTGTGTGGCCCATCTACACTCTCATGAAATGGTCATGCTGCAGTTTTCTACATTTTTTTAATTGAAGCTCCTTGAACACGCATTCGTTCATCATGTTATTTTCTTTTCAAATGCTTCTATTGTTCTGCTATATTGATGTGCATAATGAACATGCCTCTGGCATCATGTTCCCAATTTTTTTTTCAAAAAACACATCAAAACACACACACACACACACACACAAAATTGTGCTGTGTGTATCCTATCTAGCCTAGTTTCCTCAGTCTACAGTACAGAGTTTCTGTGCTGTTGTGTATCTTTATTTTCACAATAGTTTCATACAAGTTTTATACATGTCCAGTTGAAAGTAAGATTCTTTTAGGATTGCCCATTTTGCATTTCTGGCAGCTGAACTTTGAGAAAAATGTGTTAGAGAAAATCTGATTTATTGTAAAGGGGTGCCTTATTTATATATGTAAATGTGCTTTGTTTTGCTATAAAACATGTAATTATGCAAATCTGCTATAAATTAGTCTTGGCATTGACAACTTATACTTAAGTCTATATATACTAAAATGTATTCTTGCACTAAGTGATCTGTAACATGTGTTTCATTATTACTTCCAGTGGTCTCAGCTTTAATAAAAAAATAAAAATAAAACAAATTTATTTATTTTTAGCTGTTCAAGATTACACCCTGTGGTAACAAGCTTTGGAAATACTTAATAGGAAAATTCTCTTCCATTTCAATATTAATGCCCCACTATAAATTATTTATTTGCCTTTGCACAACTGAGTTTCATTGAGTGAGTTTCATGTAGTGTTGCTCAGCCTATTGTTGGTAAGGCTTTGGATTTGAATTGCCCATTCTCATACCATCATAATCTGGAATTTGTTGCATTTAAGGGCTTCCCTGTGAACCAGTGGGTCTGGATCAGGCCCTTAGGGTGAAATGTCCTACAACTGTCAGCTTTCCCCAACCTACATAGGCTGGCTGAACAATGCTGGGAGCTGCATGACTTCTCTCGCTCTCTCTCTTCATATTTTTAAAATGAGTTGAAATGTGACCACACCAAAAAGGTGAGGTTTTTTTTAGCGCTTTCTGATGAGTGTGCATGCTTTACTACAAAAAGAGCAAAATGCATTCCTATAAATGTATGTCATCATTTCCAACCCACCTTCAATACAATACTTCTAATCTTTGCTCAAAAGCATTTGTAAAGAAGATCAATATGCAGTGTGTTAAATACAACTATAGAAACACCTGAGATGGCCACCTTTTAAACCCCCAGTCCCAGAATAGTCCATTAACTTCAGCAGACTACCCTACAACAGGAAATACATGGCAAGCAATCTGGAAAGGAGGGGCATCTCCAATGCATCATCCACTTTCCGCAAGGGCAACTCCTCCTACTGTGCTTCCATTCCATATTTTACTGTCCACATCATCAAAAAAAATGTGTAGCTGCCCTGCTCATTCCCTCCTTCAAGGATCTTCTACATTAAGCAGAAAGTCAGGAGAATTGTTGGGAAAACATGGGTGGATTGCAAAAGGATGTTGTCATCGTCTGGATCACCCATGAAATGTGAGCGAATAAGCCATGGAGATTCCTCAATGAATCCTTATCTGAAAAAGCTCTCAGTCTCTGGGAAGAAAGTGTACATATGGATGCAGACTTTTTTTCCAAAAAAAAAGATACTGAAATACACACTTTTGTTGTTCAAACAACAGATTGCAATTGAAAATCAGAGCGAGCCAGTCCGAGCTTCAAGGAGAAGCTTGGAAAATCTCGGTGAGTTCAAACATCGCTGCATCTTCCATCGTTAGTCTAAATGCACACAGGATCAGGTTGTAAAAGAAGCATGACTTACAGTGCAACCCTATCCTATCTACTCAGAAGTAAGCCCCACTGAATTCAGTAGGGCTTATTCCCAAACAGGAGTGAATAGAATTTCAGCTTTAGAAACATTTCCCTGAAAACAGCAATCGCTCCAGCAAGCTTTGGACTTTTGCACCAGTGCTGTCTGGTAAATAAAACTGAATTTTTGTAAGACACAATTTGAGCTTTTGCCTCCTGTTGTTTTTGCTGAAACCAGAGGATAGAGCTATTAATCTCAGACAGAGTTTCCTTTTGTTAGCTCTTTACTTTAATTAGCATTTAAGTAGCATTTCCTTTCATTGCATTGTACCAGGTACTGGCGCTTCATCCCTCTGTTTTTTTCTTCTGTTTTATCCTCAGAGGCGAAGTATTAAAGAGGCAACAAACACCATGCCATTGACCAGACTGGATTTATTTTTATCCCAGTTTTATGTCATGCGTCTTTACAAGCTTCGAGATAATGAGCCATCAAATAGTTTATGTGCCCATTAATGTGTCTGGTTCAAGTTAAAAGTAACTGATAGGGATGTTTATGAAGCAGAATTAAAAGTGGAGGCTGGAACACACTGTTCCTGCTGCAAGCAACCTTGCCATGAACAATTTCTGCCAGATATTTCTGTTTAACCCCTAGGATTTTCTTCTCCCTGCACTCCAGAAGGCAACGCATATTCTTTGACTTGAGGCAAGACTTTTCAGAAGGAAATGTAAACAACTAGAGATGGTCTAATCAAAGTTAGCACCAATGATTCCAAGGCACACATATTCAACTCCAAGCGTATACTTAAGATTTACATGTAGCATGCTTCTAGCATCAGCACATAAACAAAAATGAAACAACTAGTTTCTATCCTAGGCCCCCTCTAGATGGATTCCGTTTGACGCCTGGTTAGCCGATTATGCGCATAATCGCTGAAGCACATTATCGTAAATGCTTGTATGCAGGGAGTAATTGAGCACTCAACAGGTGACCTTACCGGTTGTTTCAAATGCGCTTTACAAGTAGTTAATGCGGAGAATCACTTGTTCAGATAGGCAAAATGCGCTTTAACGGCCGGAGCAAAATAAAACTCGCTATTTAACGCGCATTCGATAATGCGCATAATCGGATGTTTAAAGCGCCTCTACGCCCGATTTGTGCTCCGTTCTTGTAGAGGAAAATTTTTTAATGCGCCTTGAAAGAGCTTTAAATGCCTCTTGTAGAGGCAGCCCTAGAGGCCCCTTTCCCGTTTGATAATCTCATGCACAGGCCCTTTCCCAGAGAAAATGGGTTTCTGCACAGTTCTGATCTACGAGGTCGGGGTAGGGAATGTGATGTCCATGGGCACCAATGCACCCCAGACACCTCTTTTGGCTCCCACCAAAGTGTCCTAACCTATGCCTTTTGTAAAATGAAGACATTTTCTTAGCAGCAGCTGGGATTACTGTGAAATCGGTTTCTGTGGTTGCTGAAAACTGTGGGTTCAAGGAAGTTGTTTAATGGGGCTCAGACTCCACCTCTACTCAGACTTTTGGGCAGGTTAATGTCCCTTTTCTGTGCCTTCCATGGCATCCATTTTGTGGTGGAGGCCAGGACAGCGACTCAAATTCCAAATATGTCCACAACCCCAAAAGATTGCCAATCCCTGTACTACGCCATGAAGAGGTTCTTTGTTTGTTGTCTGTGATTTTGTTTTTTACAATACATGCTTGCAATACGTAGCTCCTTCAAGAACAAGTAGTTTCTGCAATGAGTAGTATCAATGAAGAAGCTTTTAAATCACATGGGAAGCTTTCCAATCCACCAGCCAACTTGATACTAAAATTTAATTCAAGTGATGCAATTATAAGGTATCTCACAGCACTTTTTCCCCTCCAAGGCAAATTTGGCCAATAATAAGTTAGTTCTTAGCTTGTGACACTTCAGTTCAATGTGATATAATCTCTGTAACTAGGAATAAAACTGAAGGTCAAACAGAAGAGATAATTTCCATGACCAATTAAAATGAAACCAAAACAAGAAATCAGAAAATCACTGCAAATTTTACACAGGAGATCAGTACTATTTCATTAAAATGATTTTTAAAACATAGTTTAAAACTTCACAACAAAAGATACAAAGATAAATTGGCAAATAAAAACACTTTAAAATTAACAATGATATAGAAAATGTATTAAAGTCAGATACACATTTTCAATCTCAGATTACAAGGCCAATCAATGGAAGTTAATATTGTTGTTTGCCAGACATGTTTCTGAAGAGCAGAAGGATTGAAGTTAAGTGATGCTTGCTGCTTCAACATTTGAATGTAAAATTTTCATTCAACCCCTACAAGTCTGATTAGAGGAATATTTCACAATATTCATTCTAACTATATATGCATCTATTCCAAGTGGCACTACTTTGGATATTGGGTTGTCTGGATCAATGCTGAAGCAATCATTCGAAGTTTTGTACATCTGCCACTGAAGAAGACTATCCAGTCAAAATGCATTTGGCAAACAACAATATTAATTTTAATAGGTTAACCTGAAATAAATCAGATTAATAGATTAATCTAACCTTGTAATCTGAGATTGAAAATTTGTAACAGGGTTATATTTTTTATTTGACTTCAGCAGATTTTATATATCATTTTAAAATTTAAAATTGGTTTCTTTCTTGTATACCAATTTACTTATGCTTGTATCTTTTGTTGTGAATTTTTAAGTATGTTTTATAAAATATTTTAAGGATTAGGGCAACTAAAATGATCACAGGGCTGGAGTATCTCCCCTACGAGGGAAGGTTGTAAGAGCTGGGATTGTTTAGCTTGAAAAAAGGAGGCTAGGGGTGACAGAGGTGTACAAAATTATGCATGGTGTGGGGAAAGTGGTTCAGGAGACTTTTTTCTCCCTCTAGAACCCAGGGTCATCCCATGAAGCTGATTGATGAGAGTTTCAAGTGAAATAAAAGAAAGTACTTCTTCATACAGTGCATAGCAAAACAATGGAATTCACTACCACAAGATGTAATGGTGGCCACCAATTTGGATGGCTTTAAAGGGGGGTTGGATAAATTCCTAGAGTAGAAGGCTAGTAGTATCAGGGGCAGTAAGCCTGTATACACTAGTTGCTGGAGAACATGGGAGGAGCTGTTGCACCTTTGTCCTGCTTATGGGTTCCTAGTTGACAGTTGGTTGGCCACTGTGTGAACAGAGTACTGGACTAGATGGACCTTTCATCTGACCCAGCATGGCTCTTCTTATATTCTTATGATATAGTACTGATATCATGTGTAAACTTTGCAGTTTTTTCCTGATTTCTTATTTTTCTTTAGTAATTAAATGGAACCATGATTTGTCATGTTCAAAGCCAGCATTGTTTAGAGCAGGCCTGTAAAGCCTTCATGAATTCCGCTGGGGCCAGGGCTTGGCCTCCAAGCCCCGCCCCCTGGACGAATCCATTGGTACTCCAATCTGTGATACTTTAATCCTTTAGAGGCTAATTTAGTTCAGATTGAATACTTCATATTGAGAAGAATTCTAACCCAACCACTAAGTCTTAAATCAGTTGCCAAGTTTTACTCACTACGTTTTTCTTTTGAAATGTCCCATTCATACCAATTTCTTCCCCAGCTGCAGTCAGGTAAAGAAAAATAGTCAGGCCTTCAAAAGATTGACTTTCTGTTAGTAAGCAGTATACAAGCCAGCTATGTGCCTTAGCATTATCCGTCTCATCCTGCTTCTATTGAATTCCTTTTGTGAACTACTACCATGATCAAATTGTGTCCAGAGAAGGGCAAGCAGGATGAAGAGGCCCTATAATCACTGGAATGGCAACTAATTTTGGTTGACCTACATCTTACGCACTGTAATAATCTGTAAAATACTGGTTCTAATATACTTCTATACATCATTTTATGTTATTGTATATTAGCATTTCTATAATGTCCTCTGGTCAATATGAAAATAAAACTTGAACTGATTAAAATGTTGTCTTCGAGGATTTCTTAGATGCCAATATACATGGGAAAATATAAGATGTTTGGCAAGAAATTGGAAGGCTAATGAACAATGCAGAGCTCATTATAGCTAGTTGTCTGTTTTCTAAATATTTTTAACTGAAAACTGTGAACACAAAAACTGTCTTTCAAATTACATACATATGGTTTCTGTCCAACATGAGCTAATTAACATGCTAAATATGTTACTTTGTAACAAAGCAAAAAGGCAACTCAGCAATTTTAGAATTGCCATTGTTTCCTCGGGTCAAATTAAGCCTTATCTTCTCATCCCCAATTTATCTCTTACTCCACTACAAGTCTTCCATGGTTTCTAAATTCAAAGATTCTAAATAAAATGTGCAAGGTTTTTAGATCTCCAGATTAGGCAAGATGTTACATCTTATCTTCTATAATATTAACATACACTATTTATGTATTCATTCATTCAATTTATGAGACACCCTATAGCTGAAGCTCTTAGGGCAACATTAGGGTGACCAACTGTCAGGATTTCCCCGGATTTCCCCTGGTTTTTGTTCTCTTCTGGGTGTCAGGGGGGATTTTCTGTAATTTTCTATAATGTCCTGGAAAGACACGCTTTCCCTTTGAAGGCTGCATTAGCATGGTGGGAGGGAATGACCCACCTTCTGGAGGTGGGTCATTTCCCTCACACTGCTCCAATCAGGGCCTGAAAGGGGAAAGCGTGTCATTCCCAGACATTATAGAAAAGGCCCTGATTGGAGCAGTGGAGGGTGGGAATGACACACTTTCCCCTCCTCCACCCCATTTGGGGCCTTTAAGGTGGTGGAGGTGAATGACATGCATCCCAGAGGCCCCTGAAAGCTGCTTTCCCACCCCCACCCCACTGGGTGTCCTCTTTTTTAATTTCCCAAATGTGGTCACCCTAGGCAACATACACAATAAAAGCAAATACAATTAAACCAGTGATAAAATCAATGATAAAACACATCAAAGGTGCAAAATCCTATACATAGTTTGACAGAAAAAAGGCCTACACTATTTCAGGGCCAGATCTATACCAAGCAGGATATAACACTTTGAAAGCCAGTTGAAAAAAGTTTATGGAATGTGTCATGGGCATCAGTTGTCAAAACCATTATAAACCATTATAAAGCAGTAGTTTAGATCCTGCCCAGCATTCCCCATCCAGCCATCTTCAAGATGCCAGATAAAAGGAAATAACCATTTCTATGGAACTGTATCCCTTCGGAGGAGCTTTAAAACACACATATGTACATTACCAAGTGTGCCCTTTGGTACATCACAGTTGTGCCCAGATTTATTATGAATTTGTCTCCCTATCCAATTGATTTTGTGAGGTATTTATAGTATTTGTGTGGCGATCAGATTGGTGTGGAGAAAAAATAATCAAGGAAGAAAGAACAGTAGGCCACTGAATATATATCTTTCATGTTATTAAAGAACCTAATTATTGTCTTCCCAATTATTTTCTTCTCAGATTGCACTTCTCTTCCCTGAATCAGCAAAATCCTTATAGCTCAACAGTAATGGAGAAAATGTAAGACTATCATGAATGTTCTTAACGCAACCCAATTAAAGTGTAGTATTGATTAAATTGCATGTACTGGTTCGATAGAGCAAGGTCATTACATTTTCCTCCCTATTTCCTTTCTACCCTCCCCCAAGTCTCCCACAAGCTTGCATTCTGAAAAGAAAGTAGAGCCTTTCTTGCAAGTAAATCCCAAAGTGGAGGTTTCCAGCAAAACCTATGGGAGAACATGTTGTTACAAGACAAGGAGGACCGCTGTTGCTCAGTCTCTCTTCCCCCAGCCCACCCCCGCAACATCTACTTGAACAAATGTGTGGTGTGTCACATTATGCTTTACATAAGAACATAAGGAGCCGTGCTGGTTGAGGTGTACATGGCCTAGCACCTTGTTCACTACAGGGCAGGAAGACGGTAATCTAGAATGGCAGAGGTCTGCCTCTCTCCCAACATCTAGGCCCTCCCACATGTTACGGTGTGAGCCTTGAGTAGTCTTAGTGGAAGAAAAAACTGAAACAATAAGTTTTCTAATAACCCAATTAATTCTATTAATGGCAGAACCATTACTATTTTTCTACTGATATCTGAAAAAACATGATAACACCTCCATTAAAATTGTGGGGTGGGGATGGTATTATGAACATAGTAGGCCAGAGATACTCAATCTCTGAAGTCATCCGTAAACACCACGGCCCAGTAAAAGAACTTTTCCTGGAAAGCAGCTCAGCTGTTCACTTCTTTCTTTCCTCTTTTCTTGCATATCTTTTTTATTGTACAAATGTTTTTCCTTCTCTGGACCTGATTTGAACATTATGGCCACTGGGTGGAACCCACCAAATAGTTACCTATGTCACCACTCCACGCAACAGATAAAGCATTTACAGAGCTCTCACCCTATGGGCCAACCAGTATGAATAGAACATTGGCACTCTAGGCTTCTCTATTCCTAACAGTGACTCTGCATGTGATGCACGCATGAGGTCACACTTGGGGTGGGTGGGTAGTGCTTTAAAATGTATCATATGCCATGTGGAGTGTTGACATAGGTAAGTGTGTGGGGCAAATTTCCTGAAAGGTCCATAGCATTTTAATTGTCCCTCAGTTTCTGAGGAACCTGCGTTCTGAAGAGTAAGGGTGCTCAGCAACATAGCCATGAGGAGCATCCCAACCTCAGGGATCTTCCAGCTATCTTCTTTGAGGGATTAAACAAAAAAAGAAAAAAAAAACACTTAAAAAGTACTAAGTCTCTAGCCCAGCCTTCCACAATCTGATGCACTCCAGATGTGTTGGATTCCAATTCCACTACCTAACTGTAGTGGCTGGGGAATTATAGGAGTAATAATTCAATTCATCTGGAGTGCATCAGGTTGGCAAAGGTTGCTCTAGCTTTTTTACTTACCTTTTTACTTTACTTTTTTCAACCTGTTCTGGAAGTAGTTACACTCCCCCTGAAGGAGCAAGTTCGTAGCTTGGGGGCTCTGCTAGAACCATCTCTGTCACTTGAGGCTCAGGTGGCCTCAGTGGCATGGAGTGCCTTCTATCAACTTCGGTTGGTGGCCCTATCTGGACAGGGACAACCTGGCTTCAGTTGTGTATGCTCTAGTAACTTCCAACTTAGATTATTGCAATGCACTCTATGTGGGGCTGCCTTTGAAGACGGTTCAGAAGCTGCAGCTTGTACAAAATGCAGCAGCCAGATTGGTAACAGGGACCAGATGGTTCGAACATATAAGACTGACTCTGGCCCACTTGCATTGGCTACCTGTATGTTTCCAAGCCCGATTCAATCTATAAAGCCTTACATGGCTCGGGACCACAATACCTGACGGAACGCCTTTCCCGACATGAACCTACCCATACACTATGTTCAACATCTAAGGTCCTTCTCCAGGTGCCTACTCAAGGGAGGCCCCAAAGATGGCAACAAGGGAGAGGTCCTTTTCTGTGGTGGCCCCCCAATTATGGAATGATCTTCCCATCGAGGCCTGCCTGGTGCCAACCTTGCCATCTTTTCGGTGCCAGGTTAAAACTTTTCTCTTTTCCCAGGCATTTAGCAGTATGTGATGAGCTTCATCGATCCTCAATCTGTTTTTATAGTTGGCTATAAAGTTGTTTATTGTTGTTTTTAGATGCATGTATCTTTGTATGTTGCATGTTTTTGTGGTTTAAAATTTTGTATATTGTTTTTAATCGTTTTAATCTTATGAAAACTGCCCAGAGAACTGTGGCTATGGGGCGGCATAGAAATAATAATAATAATAATAATAATAATAATAATAATAATGGAAATCGAACAAAAACACAGGGAGACTTTCTACCCAATTAGTTTTCAAGAAGTGGTAGAGTAAAAGCTCCATACCAGCACAGGAGCCCTTGCTTGCCAATCTTTTTCTCTTTCCTATGTGCTCTACTCAACCATCTTCTCTGCTCAGCATCCTTCATCCCTTTCTTCTTTTCACATTTGTTTCTTTCTCCTTAATATCAGCAGTACGTTTTATCATTGATTGCTAATAGGGGCTCAATGACCTCGTCACAACTTGCCTGGGTAAAGGAATATGTGCCTCTGAGCATGTGCATGATGCCTTTTCCACACCAGTGAGTAAGAACTGGAAAGCCAACCTCCACCAATATCTGAGACTAGGGCTACACAACTAATGCAGGCAAGATACCTTTGACTTAAACAGGGAACTAGTAACTGCAAATAAGGAAATGGGGATAGACGTTAGCTTCATAGAATTATGTCCAAGGAAATTTAAACCCCAGCTTAAATTTTACTGGTTGGGGAAGAGACTAAACTGGCTTTTCCCAAACTGTTGCCCTCCAGATGTTTTGGACTCCAACTCCAACATTCCTGATCATTGGTCATGCTGACGGATGCTGATGGGATTTGAAGTCCAAACATCTAGAGGGCACCGGTTTGGGAATGACTGGTCAAAATCATTATGTTCCAGATATGGCTTCTTCTCAGTGTTAGGATATCCCGGCAAGTCATGATGAGAGGAACCCTAGGCATACGCAAAGTGCCTTTCCCCCATTGTACAACCACACACACTTGTGGCATTGGCAGATAAGTTTCTATGTAAGAGGCTATGCCCTCTACTATCACTCATTCAAAATGAAAGCACCAGTTGGCAGCCATCTCTTCCTTCCAACATCATTCCAGGAACACATTGCCCACATTATGTCCAAGACTGATGTCCACCACCACCACCTTGACCTAAGGAGATATAGGTACATATAAGCCAAATGAACAAAGGATTCACAGAATGGTTATGGAGAAGTGGTTTACTCATGAGTAACTGATAGAATGCTATACTACAGGATTTAAAAACAACACACACATTTGTTTCCCTCATCTCCCTGCACAAAATGTGAGATCCACTTCTTAAGGTAAGGCAATTAAGTTAAAGTGTCAATTCAAGGATGGCTGAACACACATGTGGGTGGAAAAAGAAAGGGGCAGAAAGCCCCATCCCTGAACTCTAAACATTCAGTAGATTAGCCTACCTCAACGTGGTGCCCTCCAGATGTTTTGGAATACAACTCCCAAATTCCTGACCATTAGCCATGATTGGCTGGGGCTGATGGGAGTTGAAGCCAAATGTATCTGGAGGGCATCAAGTTAGGAAGGCTGTAGTGGACTGTTTAAGCAGAGCCTATGCCAGTACAAACTGTATAGACTGGCCTTCCCCAACCTGGCACCTTCCAGATGTATTCATCTGCAACTCCCACTATCCCCAGCCAACATTACCAATGGCCATATTTATTTCTATTGCTTGTCATTTTCTTTCACATTTTTTGATTTAGAAATTAACTACCAAGATCCCATGAGCCACATATACTTGACACATAAAAAAAATCATTGAAAAATGTATTAAAATCATTTAATGGATTTATCTAATTATCAAATTAGAGTAGCTGCTGTTTTGCTTAGACTTATGATGGCTTCCCGTTGTGCTTTTAGTACTTCTCACCCAAAGATTTCTGGCTATGGGCCTCTGAGAGCCAGGACAAGGCTTGCAGAAATCTGTCTACACTTCAATTTAGCGCACCAATGAACACTGTAAACAGATTTAAACCATTTCAAGTTTTATAGCAGTGAGTACTTTATCAGCATTCAATCTTACACCAGAGCAAATCAAGCTTCCAGTTTTACCTTACAGCAGCAGAAGAGGGAGATCTAGGGGTTGCCAGCTCAAAATCAAATTGTCTATATGTGCCTTAGGGATGGCATCAAACACTTCTACTCTTTGTAAAGTGCTTAAAGGGGCAATCCTATGCATGTTCAGACTGAAAAAAAGGCCTGCAACTCCCAGCATTCCCCAGCCAGCACTGCCTAACTTGGGAATGCTGGGAGTTGTAGGACTTATTTTCTGTCTAAACACGCATAGGATCACACCCTAAAATTGTTTGAACTGCTTAACAAATACATAACACTGATTATGAAGCGCAACTATTAATAGAACAACAACATAGTAGTCTACAATAGCCACTTAAAAACTTATTACAAAACAGATCTGCCAATTTGAAGTTAACACTTCATGCACCTGATGAAATGAACAATGTCCACAAAAGCTTATGCCAGAATAAATTTGTTAGTCTTAGGTTGCCACAAGACTCTTATTTTAACATTTGATGAGTGATTAAGAACAATTCTGCCATCTTCAGTGTGAAGAAAATTCCCATCCTCACCAGTACATGAAAGTTAACTTCATGAAATATTTTATTTCATATTTTGAAAAGTATATTTCCCAGTTCTTGTACTCCTGAATATGTATGCACCAGAACCAAGTCTCTTTGCATAAGGAAAAGATCATATCCATCCTTCACTAAGTGATTCTAAATAAAAGCTCAAATACAGTTTCTTAAATTAGCCATTTATATTCACAGCAACTACTCTACCAGAACTGTAACAGTGGAACATTTGCATCTCACACATTACATAAGTAAGGTTAAAAACAGGCTTTTGTAATAAACTAGAAATGAAGCTCAATAGATCAAGATCTGTATTTCCATCCCTGCTAAAGTTCAAGTGTGTGCTAAATCAAACATAATGCAGCACTCCTGAGAACAAATGCAAAGCACTAGATTTGACTAAATTTGGTTGGATTGTTGCCTACAGTATTTAATAAATACTAAATGGCTATAATACTCCCTAGACTATAAATATACCTGCTCTAGTGAAATTAAAGGTATTGCATGCATCTTTCCCAAGTGCAACATTAAAAATGCAACCCTATCAGAATTCTAAGTCTGATCCTATTCCTTTCTTTAACTATTGCAGGATA
This sequence comes from Anniella stebbinsi, assembly GCA_029215795.1. NCBI lineage: Eukaryota > Metazoa > Chordata > Lepidosauria > Squamata > Anniellidae > Anniella > Anniella stebbinsi. Next base: position 50,824,761 of record JARDYH010000003.1, on the reverse strand, counting down.
AGTCTCTGGGCATACCGCAAGAACTGCAAAACTATTCCATTTGGAAAACGGTAGATACAGCTGTCTACCTCAATCCCATCTTGTGTCTCTATACTCCTCCTGCTCTGGTCACTGCCCATTCCTCTGTTGAACCAAGCTCATTAAATATAACAGAATCTAGAACGCAGAGCAGTTATTACAACTGTGCTAATCTGTGTTCTCTGTCAAGACCTCTTGTTTTCCCAAATTGTTCTCCGAACGCCCCAATACAATTTCCTTCATTTGGCATATAGTAACATCTCATCCACAAGACATCCCAAGTCCTCCCGATCCTTATTAACAGTTCTCTGAACTCATTTCCCTTTCAAGACATCCATCTTTACATAAAAATCTATTTTCATTCATTGGGAGTGGGCATCCTGGATCAAATTTATACATGTCCTTTATCAAGTGGAAAGTTCTACCAGGTGAAAAAGCCTATTTAGGCTGCAATCCACTACACACTTACCTGGCAGCAAGTGCCATTGGATGCAGTGCAATCTACTTCAGAGTATATGTGTACAGGACTGCACTGCTAGTCTGCTTTGTTTTGTGATGGATGTTGGTGCAAGAGAAATATACCGCATTTCATCGAATGTAAGACACACCTTAATTTCAGGGCCACCAACATCAAAAAAGTTTTGCGTCAATTCTAAGACGCACCTTAATTTCAGTACCCCTTCCGCCCTTCCCTCCTCCTTCCTCACCTCCATCAACATCGCCCGTCCTCGCTGCTGCTACTCCACGCTGATGGCAGCGCTCGCCTTGGCCTCCCAGTAATGATGCCTTGCCAGGCCAAGGTGAGCGTTGCCAGTGGCGCGGAGCAGTGGCAGCGAGGATGGGCAACAGCAATGGAGAGGAGAGGGGAGGGGGGAGGGTTAGGGCCCGGCAAGTCCCCCCTCCCCCCTCCCCCCTCCTCCCTTACCTTGATAGCTGCCACCTCAGCCTGGCAAGGCATCATTATTGGGTCCCCAGTAACGATACCTTGCCAGGCCAAGGTGAGCATTGCCAGTGGCGCGGAGCAGCAGCAGCGAGGATGAGCAACGGCAATGGAGGTGAGTGGGGAGGGGGAGGGTTAGTGCCCTGCAAGTCCCCCCTCCCCCTTCGCAAGTCCCCCCTCCCCACTTACCTGCTGCTGCCTCGGCCTGGGAAGGCTTCAGTACTGGGAAGGAGGCCGAGATCTCGCGAGATCTCCCAAGATTGCGGCCTCCTTCCCAGTACTGAAGCCTTCCCAGGCCGAGGCAGCAGGAGAAATCTGGAGATTGCAAGACGCCATCGATTCTAAGACGCACCCCATTTTTACAGACGTAAATATGGGAGAAAAAGTGTGTCTTAGAATCAATGAAATACGGTAGTCTACCTATGCCAAGAATATCAACTTCCATTTTGGGGCAAGGGAGAAGTTGAAAGACAACAGCTATGAAGAGGAAGGAAAAGACTGATCTGCTATTATGGTAAGACATAATATTATGCTATTACACTAAAGACTGAACTCCTATATTATGGCTGGGACATGCTGGGAGTTGTAGTCCCACACATTTGGAAGGTGCCAAGTTAGAAAAGGCTGAATTAGGGCTTAGTCATTTATTTCAAAGGAAGAGGTAGCTTTATGCATCCAAAAAGATGCAAGAGCAGTGGGGGTTTCTAGCAGTGTGCTGAATTTTTCCATCTCTTGATTTCAGAGCATTTGTTGTTGGGCAGGGCAAAAAGAAATTGCACCCAAAAATTGAGGGAAGGGGAGAGAATTTTGCAGCAAAGTCTCAGTGTGCAGGGCTTCAGGGCTTATGTTACTGTAAGGAGGTGGCAGAGAGATGCATGTGAGCACACGCTCTGTAGTTTACATTTTTTAAAAATTCTGTTCTGTTCTTGCAGCATCTTCAGTTGCTTGAGTTTTCTGAAAAGAGGACTTAACCAAGATTTCCCCGAGTGCTGTTGCCTGCTGGGTACCTGAAAGCTAAGTGAGTGGTTTCAATGCTGTTTTTATGGTAGTATGGTTTGATTTTGATTTGTGGTACACCACAAGGGTGACCTCTGCAGAAAGTTGGTATAAAATATTTTAAAAGAGCAAATGCTTAAATTTAATGGTCAGAATATTAGAAAAATGCTTGAGAACTACTTTCGAAGGAGAACTGGATCTTTAAGGACTACATATACATCACCTAACATTACAAGCTAGGGAAATAACGTTAATGAGTTAAGGTTGCAGAAAACGTAGTTATAGCCACCATACCTGGGGCAGTGCAGAATTGAGTTGCCGCTGGAGAGAATCTCTGTCGTAGATGACATCCTGAAGGCGTTGCTGTGCCAGAGACAGACTTTCCTGCGTCTCTCGAAGTGTGTCGAGGAGACGGTCCCTTTCATCCAGCATGTTCACCATGAGCTGTTCAAAGTGAGAATCTGAGTCCGACCCACTGCTCTGGGACCCCCTTTGACTCATTGGGGTGTCCTCGTTTATCGTTGGCATCACTTCGCACATCATTGCTTAAAATAAGGGAAAGAGGTGGGTGTAAAGAAAAAAACTGTAAGTATAAAAGCATTTGGGAAGATGTTGCGCATATATCTATCTATCTATCTATCTATCTATCTATCTATCATCTATCTATCTATCTATCTAATCTATCTATCTATCTATCTATCTATCTATCTATCTATCTATCTCATACAAAGAAATTGATTGCAATGTTCCACTCTTTCCCAGTGTATTTCTGTTTTGAGAGAAATATGTCTTATGTCTCATCAGCAGATTGACACAGACAGTGTCCTCTGAAATCATGTCAAAGATTTCCTTTTTGAAGTTAGTTTCTGTTATCTGACCTTTATCCACCCCCACAATATCCTGTATGTCATCCTTTGCCTGCTTGCCTTGATGCCCATATAGCTACCATTAATTGTCAAAGAGAGCTCTTCCTAACACTTTCATATAGCAGCCCACCCTGAACCCAGCAGAAAGTCAATTGAAAGAACGTCCAATCAATCTACCCTCCTTAGCAGTTAGCCTGGGCCAGAGTCAGCCCTACATTTCAGCGATTTCCTCCAGGAAGAAAGTTAATGGCCTTCTATGTGATCCCTTCCTCAAAATGGGTTACAAGGAGAACTGAAATACACTTCCACAAAGCTAATCTGTTCAAAGATTGTTATAACCTGGCCTAAGGAGGCTTTTGGAAAAGCAATTAATGTCACAATTACAATAACCTCTTAAGATGCCTGGTGCTGCACAACACAAGGTAATTTTACAAATCCAATATGCTGTTGGATATTTTTTAATAAACATTTATGACCAACATCTTAGAAATTGCATGCTAGTTTTTTAAAAAAGATTAGCCTGAGACCATCCAAAAATGAACATGAACAGAATTATTGTATCCTGGCTAAAATTATTAACTAAAATGGCTAGGCTAAATTTTAAATTGGATATGATCAACAGGAAGCAAAGGACTCCATTCCTCTCCTGTAAAGTGGTCTCATCAAGTGCAATTGGGGAGGAATGTTTTCAGACAAGCTACCCAGTACAACTACATATCATTATATCTGAAACATCACTCCCTCTTCCTGCTCCACTTTAATTATTTAATTAGTGTCCAAACTGAATCAATAGGCCGGGGGTGGGTGAGAGAACTACTATGCTTGAGGTAATGTGAGATTTCTGTCTTATAACCTCCTCACAGATGCAACTCAACATTTGATGAATATTCATACGTATGCACACATAGGCCCTTAATCTCCTCAGTGGTAGGGCTTTTCTTGTTCATAATAGAAAATGATATACCTTCAAAATCTACAGGAATTCACAAACTCATTTTTTTGGCATACTAGAGCTGAAGTAAAGGGTTGAAAACTTTGACAGTCCAATTCTATGCATATCTACTGAGAAGTAAGCCCCACTGAGTTAAATGGGGCTTACTCCTACATAAGGGACTGAAGTCTTAAAATCTGTCATCTGTGCCCTACAGGGGTTAGAGAAAGCTCATGACACTAATGGCCTGTTCACCCATTCATGTTCATCACTTGATGCGTGCAGCATCAAAGTCATGGCTCATGTGTATGAATGGATTACTGCAGATCAAACACATAATAGGAAAGAAATTGCAGAAGCTGTCAGCCTGGGCTTGTGGATTGTGGAAGAGTACAACCATCGAACGAGAAGCACTTTCACTGACTTAACTCTTACCCCAAAGCAGTCACTCAGTGACAGATGCCACCTGTTCCAGTTGGAAGTCACTGGTCTGTGTTGCCATGAGATAACAGGCATGCATCCAAAGTTCACAGAAGTGGGGCCCTAACACCAGGCACACAACTAAAGAGGCTTGCAGCAGCTGCAACCAACTGCTCTTCATAGGAAGCTGCCTATCATCTACACTGAGTGGCAGCAGCTCTCCAGGGTTTCAGATATGGTTCTTTCCCACCTCTGCCTGGAGGTAGAAATGTGAAACCCAGCCCTTGGGGGGCTCAATGGACTCCCGTTGAGTACCTAGCTCAGCTCGTATTTACAGGCTGAAAAGCGGAGTTTTTCCAGAAATCTGGGGAATTTTTCATTTTTTTAAAAAAAATCTGCATAAATAGAAATATGTGCAAATTGCAGCTGCAACTTGTGCAAATTACGACTGAAATGTGCATGAATGTGGAAATTGCAACTGTGCTGCCACAACTGTACAGGAGGGAGGGGTTGTCCCAGGAAGCCCAACCAAAAGGATAGCCTTCCACTGATAGATGCCTATTCATATATAAGCTTAGAGAAAAGTGGGGCAAAATGTTTCTTGTTCTACTGTTTTAGGTGTGTGTGTGTGTGTGTGTGTGTGTGTGAGAGAGAGAGAGAGAGAGAGAGAGAGAGGAGACAGAATGCATGCACATATGAAAGTGTATTATGAATATTAACCACTCTGATGTGACAATTTTGATTAAGAGAAAAGGAGTACAAGCAAATTTAATGAGTGAAATAAATAAATGTGTGATTTCAGGCACGTCTGTGCTCTACCACTGAGCCTAGCCCCTTTCTACAGCTTATCTCAAACTGGGTTATGTGCTGGTCAGTTCTGCATGCATGACACCAAAGGCATAGACCAGAAAAGCAAGACACTTGAGTACTTGTTTGATTTCTCCTACCATCTCACTCTTTGAATGCAGTGCCCTTCACCACATCCCGTTCCTGGAATTTCCTCTAACATCACAACCCTTTTCAGTGCAAAACTACTATCTGAAGCAGGGAGATGCCAATTACAATGTTTTGTATTGCTGTTGCCTCTATGTATTGTGAGCCTCTTTGAACACAATTTCCTTTTTGGAAAGCAACATATGAATTTAATATAAAACTGCTCTCCTTAAATTAAAAACAATCAAGCAGGCTATGTAGGCTGCCTGTCCATGCCAGCTGTACATTGCAGTTGATCATTTCCGTACAGGTGGGAGCTGTGTTAAAACTGGGCCCAGACTCCCTGTATTGACTATGGAAGAGGACTCAAGTCAGATGATGAAAAGGGTGAGAAGATGGGGGTGAGGGATTGGAGAGGAACCCAAGCCTCAAGGAGACAGAGATGGGGAAGAACTTTCCCAAGGGCAGGCTAATCAGTTGGATCAAAGCTGAACCATAACTTCCCTTCTGTGGGAATCCAACAACTCAGACAGGGGAAGGAGGTGAGTGTGACAGATGCATGAATCAAATGTAAAGAGAGAGGAGTGGCATAAGGAAGTAAGGTGTTCTATCATCATCATCATCGTCGTCGTTGTTGTTATTATTATTATTGTCATTTCTATATCACCCCATAGCCGAAGCTCTCTGGGCGATTTACTACAATTCATAAAAACACAAACTACAACATAATAAAAACAATCCAAACTTTTTAACATAGAAAAATTAAAACGACATAGACAGCTAAAATAATTTAAATAAACAATGGCTCAATTCGGACAACACAATAAACAACTGGTATGGGGGAAACAATCGTCAGTTGTTTTGACTATCGTGTTATCCGAAGGCTGCCATAGTCAACTCAATGCTGCTCCTAATCCACACCACAGTTGATTATTTATTACCATGTTGTGTGGGGAGTACCCCCTAGATGAACAACTGTAAAGTTGATTATTACCCCACCATTGACTATCGTGTCATCCGAATTGAGCCAATGTCTTTCCTAATAGACCTGTTCTAAAACAAGAGACAAAGATAACATTAAATGCCTGAAAGTAGACGGTGGACTTTTACCTAGTGCCGAAGAGATGACAGTGTCAGCACCAAGTGGGCCTCAGTGCTTAGTCAGGGGCCCACCACTGAAAAGGCCCTAAAAGATTTGCACCATCACTGAGAAGGCCCTCCCTGAAGGAGTGACTGAGAAAGCCTTTCAGGTTCTGTGCTGTGGGCTAGTGTCAGAATTGCAATACCTTTCTCTTCTGCTGTTGTCCATCCTTTAAAGGGATCTTTAGGTAAGCTACTTAGTGTTGTGTCAGGGATCTTGGCATTGGGTTGTCAGAAGATGATCAGGTCTGTAACCAGAATTGCTGATGGACTGATTGCTTCGCATAATACAGCCTATTTACTTGGAGACTGACTTCTTTTTTTGACAACACACATACCGGGAGGGCTTGAAGCCTGACAGCTGGGAGGTGGACACAGGATCTGAATGAACACATTTTCACTGGTGCTGCATAACTCCTCTTTACTGATATACAGGACTAAGACAAGTGGTGTAGTGGAGCCAGGGTTTGCTGGGACTCTTTTTTTATTAGAGGGGAGGCTGACCTCAACTGCCATGCCCCTCAGGCTTTTCTATCCCCTCTGACTTTAGCTGCACTCTTCACAGTAGCTAGGGACAAATTGTCCCTTGTTGTAATGAAAAATATTTTGGGGTGGCTTGGTCTTGAATGGGCAATTAGGATCCATTAGTTTTATAAAAGGCTTGCTCCTAGCTGATGAAAATTCCTAGAACTGGTTTGTTGATATGGATCAACACAGCTGCCTGCAATTTTGGACTCTTCTTGGGAGCATAGCTGTGGGAAATGTCAAGATGAGCGTCTGCACTTCAAAATTTACCACTACCCCACTCATTCTACGGTGGTCACTCACACAGTGGATAGCAGTTGTTGCCTCTGCCTGGAACTTTCCCTGATCATTATTTTGGGAGAGGGGGGAATGGCCAAACTGTTAGTAGCCTTGCTTTAAGTAATTACAATGTTATCTATCAATCGGTGCTGTCCCTGTGTGCTTGTTATGGGAGCCACCTGTGTGCAACATCACTGTTGGTGGGTAGCTGCATCACTGCTATCAACTCTGTGAAGGAAATGGTAATTGCTTTTGCATCCATTATTCTTGTAATGTTTTCCATCTTTGTGTGTCACAGGCAACTTGGCATAAGTTGCCAGCTAGCTTACACAAGTGCCCATAGAGACACAGTGGCAATCATCCTAGCTGGACCATTATTGGCCTCCTCAGGGCATAGAAGAGCATTAATCAACAAGACAGGTAGTACTGGTTATTTTTAAGTTATCTACACTAGAGATTTAAGACATAGGTAAAAGGTACAATGAAATATATTACAATCCTCCTTCCCATATCTATCTAATATATATATATATATATATATATATATACACACACACACACACACACACACACACACACACAGATGAAATTGGGTGGCATAGGAGGCAGTGGTAAAAAAGCATTCTCATATAGTAAGGGAGTGTGGTTCTGCATCTAATGCATTGTCCTTTCATCATATTTTCATGTGCCACTAACGAGTAACTTTCAAGTACGCTTGCAATCCCACAAGAAACATCTAATTGCTTTCTTCTGAAATCATACCACTCTACCAATGGAAACAGTGATGTAGGACCAGGTGGCATAGCTCTCCAAGGACTCAACAGCACACTTAAGGCAAACCTCCTCTGACGTTAATGAGCAAGAACGTCAGCATTAGGCCCAGTTTCAGTGCAGCAATGCCATACAGAAAAGCATGAGGAAGCATTCCATACAGCCATATTAGACCACCAGTCCTCTGTGGCCCAAAACGATGCGGTGCTGGTATGCTAACCTTGCATATGTATGGACCAGCTTGTGTCGTAAGCAGCTGAGGGACAGCAATGGCACAGCACACGTACTGGTAAGTCTTTTACGTGTTGCACATATACCAGGCCATAGACACCTAAACCATGACCCTCAGCCTAATTTAATGCTGCTCTTAGCCAAATTTCAAAAGCCCTTTGCATGCAGTTGGTTCAGACTTCTGGCAAGAGCAATCTGTCCCTTTCCTGACAGTCTTCCGGTTGGGGAGGAAGAAGGAGAAGAGAAAATGACAGAAAAAGAAAAGGGGTAACCTTCCCACTTTGGGCTCTGGTCCTGACTACCCTCCCCCCACATGAGGAAATGTAGCCCTCTACAGAAAAAAGGTGGCCCACCTCTGCCTTAGACCATTATCCAGGTCTGGGTCAGAGGTCGAGGTCGGCATCATCAGGCAATGACTAAGACCCACAGCCCAGCAGGGGGGAGCTCTGCTAAACTCTAGAGCCCCCGTCCCTACTCATCCTGTTGCTGCTTGTTTACCTGCCCTCCTCAAGAGTGCCAGCAGTGACAAGAACAGAGGAGGAGGAGGAGGGGGGGGTACATTTGTTTTGCTCTCTTCTTCTTTGGCCCAGAGGGAGAGGCAAGCAAATTGGCAATGATGACTCTGGGAAGGAGGCAGACCCACCCAGGCCCTCTCCACTGAAAGCATCTTGTCCAAGGGCCCTCCAAAGTCTGGAGCCAACACTCTTACAATATTGTTGGCAAACATTATTGGGCCTCAAATACTGGACTCTGAATCACACTGATTTTTATTGGTTTGCCCCACCTTTCTACCCTCCTTCCTATAAAATGTAAGAAAAAATGAGAGTTCATTATTAAAGCAAAAAACTAGTGAGAACAAGTCCAACTTGGAATATAATGTTGCACTGTGGAGCACTTCTGTTAAGGGTGCAACCCTACAAACATATAAATAGAAAAAGGTCCCATGCTGGCTGGGGAATGTTGGGAGTTGTAGGAATGTTCTGTGTAAACATGCATAGGATTAAACCTTCAGTGTTCCAGCCACCCATGCCCTCTTTCAGGATACTCCATTCCACGACCACTCCAATTTTTCAGTCTCATCCCCAACATTCCTTCACGTCTTATATTTCTTTTGGCACAGTCCTATGGGGATGGCCTTAAGCCTCCATACTCAGAGGCTTACAGCCCTCCATGGAGAGTGGGAGAAGTGGCAGAGGTGATCTTCACCTCCATGCTCCTCCCGCTCTGCATTTTTGCTAGATGGGCATTTTTGCCTATCTAGCTGAGCATCGGGAAGGGGAAGGGAAGGCTGGTGATAGGTGAAGCCTGGTGATAGGGCATTAGCCATCCCCTCCCAACCATCTGCCACACCCCTTTCCCTTCCCTCAGAGGTCGCCATTGTAGTTCTGTCCGTGCTGACTGCAAGCAGGAGGGGGTAAGGAGCTCGGACTCCTGGGTCCAGGGTTGGATACAGAAATCCAAACTATCCTATGCCTCCCCACCCAGACTCAGTCTAGGGGTAATAGGATTGCTCTCCTGGTTCGTTACATTTCTACACTCATAAGTGAACATCTATTACACTAAGCATTCTGTGTCGAAAGAGCAAACTCAATCCTAGGGGGTGAGAATTCCAATTTTGTTCAGTTTTGAGAATTTAGCAATATCTGCAAAGGTCTCCATATTCAGGAAGAAAGGACTTTAGGGTTGTTTTTTAATGTGGGAGAAACTGAAATTTTCGGATTCATCCATCCAAGGCCAGGGCTTTGAGTGCTTAGCTCTTCGAAGTCTAGGTGTGAATCCCTGGCAGATTTACTCATCCCTACATCCTCCTTGACTGTTTAGGGGAATTGTCCCCCTCCCTCCAAAAATATTTTTCTACTTCTGCAAATCTTGCAGTTTCCCAGAGCATGCTCATATCTCCCTCTTATTTCTCAGTAACCCAATTTTGTCTTCTTAGCCATAATTATTTACTTGAGTTTGCTATTATTATATGTATTATGCAAAGTTAATAAATTTAATTAACCAGAAGTGTGGAGTTTCTCACAAAAGTAACTTTTAAATGAGAAAGACAGAAGAAGTAGAAAATAACAACTGTTGAACCTCAAAGGTCCTTTACACTTTCTCTCAATTAAAATGAGTGGCAGTTTTGCCAAATACTTCACTCTTGTAATCTGAGGTAATCATGCCTTATATATCTGAATAAAGTAGATAAAAACTGTGTTAGAGATACTTTAATGTCTCTCAGCATATTTCAGGGGTGGGGGAATATATTTAGTGTGATCTTCAGATTAAAATGTTTTACAATGAACGTCTGTTTTTTAGAAATAAAGAGAGAAGAGAAAAAGGTATCTAACAATGCATCGTGCATTTCCTTTCTTCTGCAGCAGGAGTCCTCCAATAATATTTTCTCATTAACTGGTGATCATTGAATTCATAAAGCATTCTGATGAGGTTAATTGATTAACATACTCACATCAAAGATCAGAAGCCTACCAAGAATGGACACCTCTGCCTTAAAATAGATTTTAAAGTACCACAATGGACAGAGATAATGAAGCAAAGCTCTGTAATTATCGGTGTGAAATCATTTTAATGCCCGATTTGTCTTTAATAAGGAAAGAAAATGGGTGTATTCCTTTCAGTTATGTATTTTCTGTGTGCAAATTAAATGGCAAAATAAAGTCCCTAAGAAACTCAGCCTGACATAATCTGTGAAAGATGCAGGCTCACTCTATGCAGTAGGACACAAATGAACTAATCGTAAGAATTTGTGATTGTTCATACCAATGTGAGCAATGAATTCCACTCCAGATAATCTTGATTGATTGCAGTTCTCATGGAATTAATGTATTATGCACAAAGTTCAGCTTGTGGAGTTCATAAAACTCATGCTTTCAGGGTACAAAGCTCAGCAACAAAAGAATCCTGGATCAAGCTTAAAAAATGGGGTTTGTGACTAAATTTGACTTAATCGATTTACGCTCTGCCATTTTTTGGGGGTGAATTCAAATAGGAATTCTTTTTCATGGTCTTTTCTTTACATACATCAATGATGTCACTAAAGCATATTGCATTGTGGATATTAGTGAACATTAAGCTCCAGGTTTCTGAGGGCCCTTGGGCAAGACACCTCCATGGGCCCCTTCCCTCAACGAGTCTACTTTCTCACTACCATTGTCACAAGCTGCTACTGCTACTGCTACTGCTCCTCATCCTCTTTCTCATTATTGCTACCACTTGCCTGCTTGACTGGCAGAGAGCTGGTGAGCAAGTGGGCAGTGGTGGCATCTACTGCTCCTCTTTCTCCTCATCATCACTGTTGTTTGGGCCAGAGCAAGAGGCCCAGACAGGTGAAAAAGCAAGTTGCAATGATGAAGCAGAGGAATAAGCCCTAGGGGCTTTGGTTAGTGGGCCCTTTGACGCTGGCCCTGTACTCATTCTCTGAGTGCCAGTCCTTACATAGGCAAAATGACACCATCCAAACACAGGAGAGAGGCTTCAGGAGGCTGGGGGAGGGGGAAGCTCTGAAGATGTACAAGACAACTTTGGGGCGGGGGGAAGCCCTTGAAGGAGTTGGGTTAATAAAACAAAAAACAAAACAAAACAGACAGTCCACTGATGAATGAGCATGCTCAGTGGCTGCAGAATGCTGTGTGTCTGTTAATGGCAGGAAGAAAAACCTGAGGGTGTGCATTTTGAACAAGGGCATGGCTATTTGGCTGGAGGAAGCCTGAACAAGAACTCTCCACCTTGCAAGATTTTGTTGTTGATCCCATTTCTTGGGCAGGTTTTCATCTTGATGGAATTACATCATTGACCCATGTAGTCCAACCATATTCTAGTCCAGTTTACAGTGACTCCAAGGTCTCAAGCAGATATATTTCCCAGACTAGAATCACAGAGTCATTTTTGACTGAAAATGCCAAGGATTCACCCTGGGACTTTCCACATGCAACATATGTACTCTACCACTGAGCTATAGCACCTCCCTTAGGTTATGGTCTCCCCATATTAGTTATATCAAAATGCAGTTTGAGTGAACTGTCTTCGATGTACAAGCGGCTTTTAATAAACAAATTCAATTTCACTGTGAAAGGTGTTTTTTCCCCCTCTGGTTGTGGACATGCAACCTTTTAGCAGAACCTTACAAGGCATACCATCAGTAACAGCAACTGGAGTAGTAGACTCATTGTTAGGTTCTGTGGCCAAATATAAGAGTTCAGATATTCCAAATGTACAAGAATTAAAGCAACTTGCCTAGTTCATAGTTAACTGCAAGGACACGATTTTATATTCCCACACCCTATCCCTGCATCCCAAACCTCAAATCAGTATGGACTGGAACTTCTGGAGTTGAGCAAGAGAGAATATGTAGTAATTCTGAACTGCATATTCATATTCTAAATGGGGTTTCATTCTAAATTATTACCATGGGGAGGGGAAGAAAAGAAAAGAAAAAAAACTTCCCTGAGGAGGCACACCAAAGTCCTAGGCCCATCTTTCATTTGGACCCCACCCATCAGATTCTCTGTACTTCTTGATATCAAACGAGCCAGGTAAAAACCCTGAAACCTAAAGAGTGATATTAATTCTGCTCCACAGGTCAGTTGCGTTCCTTCCCTGGCACTCGCTCCTCAACATTATTCCTCTTGATTGCAGGGAGGAGGCGGGATGAACAATTCATGAACACAATTGCAGCTCAACAAAGGCTTCTTTCTTGGACAACCGTTCAGATATAGTTCACCTTGAAGACTCACCATTTCAGAGGAACAGAATAGGGGGAGGGTTACTACTACAAAGGGACTTTGCAGGTATATTTCTAAGACCTTTTCTTGGGAGTCCTCCACTTCCAGCTATGGAGAATTCATTTCTCCTGTCAGGGTGAAGGAGCCTTAATCAGAAGCTACTTTGCCCCTTTGGCAACACCATCACGCCTGCTCTGTGCCTGCTGTGACATCAGCTGCAAGAAGAACTCTCCCTGCCTTTCTAATAGTACTTGGCTCAACCATTCCCCCCACCCAATTTACAACATATCCAAACAGACTACGTGCTTGAAAACTACCAGGTTCCCCCCCCCCCCGCAATGCTCCCCCCCGCAATGCTCTCCCCCCCCCCCCATATACTGTCAGCTACACCTCACTTCACCCACGAAGAGCAATTCCAGGAGGAAAATCCGTGCCATTGTCTGACTTGCACTGCATGCATATTTCTCCTCCTAGTTAACTCCTTCCCTCCTGGGCGTCTTCAGCTGAGCTGTGATATATCACCTTTAATTATCATCAGTTTTTTTTTAATGAATGAAAAAGAAAAGAGCATTTCCACTCCCCCCCCCCCCTCCTTCAGCCCAACAAGGAGCGGGCCTCTGTGGTATTAAGAGCTCAGTCTTGCTTCTGCAACATCTGGCATTCCTTCCAGCGCCCATAAACCTAACCTGTCATTGGGGGGGGGGGGGGGGGGGGAAGAAATAGCCTTTAAGAAGTTGACTTCAGAATATTACGCACAGAAAACCTCTCTTCCCAAAAAAGACTCTTAAAAGGACAGAACGCCTGTCTTTTCCCCTCCCCTCGTAATAGCATGCTCGCAAACACACACGCGCGCGCGCGCACACACACACCGGGGGAGTCTGCATTTGCCCGCCGGTTCTCCACAGCGAAGAGCTGCGCCGACGGGCAAGGCAGGTTGCAATACCTAATGCTGGTTCTTCTTTCCGCTTCTTCGGGGAATCGGGGCCAACCGCAGTCTCTCTCCCTCGCTCTGTCCCCTTCCCGACGGGCGCTCACTCGCGCACACCCAGCCGGGCGCTGCTCAACTCGCCTCCCTAGCGCGGCTGCCGCTCCCGCTCCGAGCAGACACCCGAAGGAGCCCACCCGAGCCCCCTTCGCCAGACGGCGGCAGGAGCGGCTTGGCGGCACCTCAGCATTTTCCTCCTGTCACTTCGCCGGCAGCCGAAAGGGGGAAACGTCCATGAGAAAAATGGCATATTACGATTTTTGCTTTGAGAAGCAGAGCTCGGTTGAGACCATTGTTAGGAGGAGGAGAGGGGGGGAGGCGGCCCTTAAAGCTCCAGCGGCCCTTTTTTTCCTGGCTGGGAAAGTCAGCGGATTAAGACCCGCAGGGCGGGAGAGGGCGAGGAGAAAAGAAGGGATTTTGGTTTTCTTGGATTTCAGCTTCGCGGAGTGACAGCTGGAACGCATGCTGTATTATCCCAGGTTTTCCCAGTGAAAATCAGTCTGATGATATTTAAAAAAAACAAAATAAAACGGAAAACCATACTTTTTAAATAAATAAATGAAGATAGGCTACATACTCGTGGCATACAACCCTATGGAGGTTTACTCAAAAGTATATCTCGGCTTATTCAGTGGCACTTACTACGAGATAAGGGCACATGGGTTTATGCGTTCTACTTAGAAGCAGCAGTGCCAATCTCTAACGTCTCTACTCAGAAGTCGGCCCCATTGAGTTCATTGGCACTTACTCCGGGAGAAGTGAGCCTAGGATTGCCGCCTAAATGCCGCTGTGTTCAATGGGGCTTATTCTAAGGTAACCGTGCATATCGATTGTAGGCAGTTTTAGGATTTTCCTGCTAGACCTATTCAAGAGGTTCAACTTCTAGAAGAAATAAAAATCCACCATGATGATGAGCCGGTGCACATTCATTGATGAAGGACCATTCGTGTCGTCTAATTTATGTCCTTTGGAAAGCCATATATAACAATGTATTATTATGAATAGCCATATATAATAACATATAGCGTTGCAATCAATCTTCTTCCCAACAAAGGGGTCTGGTAACAAAGTCCTATCCAAGTGTGTGAGGAGAGAGGACACTAGTCACGTCACGAGCTACTTTCATATTTTACAATTATCTTTTCACTCCCTCTGCGCATTAGATCAAGACTTTCCTGTAATGATCACTGCGAGAATAATTTATTTCTAAGAGGTAATTAACAACGATCGGGCCACGGAATTGATCTAATCGGAAAATCAGCCCAGCTAAAGGAGGTCCCTTCTCTCTCTTCCCCCCCCCCCACCCCAGAAATCGGATATCGCGTGCAATCAGTTGCATCACTTGCTATCACACAACAAAGCAGGGAAGGCAACCTGCTAGAAAAGCCAGTATGTGCCCTTCCGCAGTGGGTATGCGTGCGAGTGCGTGTGCGCGGCGAGTGTTGCCCGCCAAAGCGCCTCGAAAGTGAGCGGAACGTGCGGATCAAGGACCGGAAGGCGTGTTTCTCGCTCTCCCTCCTTGGGCTGGGGTTTCCCCTGGAAGCTGCTGCAGTGGTTTCCACCAGCCCTTAAATAAATTCTGAAGTAATCACGTCGGCTTCTCTCTGCCTCACGCATACATACAGTTCCCCAGATGCTGCTGATGCCGCCGCGTTTCCACGGCTCGCCCAGCCTTAATGCTCTGCTCTGTTCTGCTCTCCACTCCCGCCCTCCCAAAGGACAACTCCGAGCACGAGTTGTTATTAGAGAAAAGACGCCAAGAAGCCGTGGCAGAGCGGCAGCACTTCTTTTCCCCGTTTGTACATGTCGATGTCACGCCCTTCTTTTTGGCCACCGGTGTCCTCCGCGTGGGTTGCCCTTCATGCAGAGCTCTTCTCGCAGGAGGATTTTTGATGATCCAAAGAGTACGTTCTGGCTCGCAGGACCTCCTGCAGATTTCAAAGGGGCTTCCCTTTCCGAGTAAAATTGGTTAAAGGAGCAAGCCCATGCATGTTTAGACAGAGAAAACGCCCAATTGCCTAACCAATGTCCTACAACTCCCAGAAAACTCTTTAACAAAAAAAGGCCTACAACTCCCAGAATTCCCCAGCCAGGCTGGGGAATTCTAGGAGTTGTCGGGCTTTTTTTCTGTCTAAACATGCATAACGTGTCGCCCTAAGGCTGCAATCCTATATGCAGTTACCTAGGGTAAGCCTCATTGAAAATGGGACTTATTTCTCACTAGACAAGCATAGGATTGCAGTGTGTTTCAGCTGGGACCTGTGCATTTTTGCTCAGAAGTAAATCCCACTGAATCCAATGAGACTTCTGAATAGGTGTGCAGAGGATTGCTGTCACTCAGGTAGGCATCGTGGGACTGGCAGTGGTCCCCTCTACAAGGATTCGCTTTTGCTCCTGGTTAGGCGATTATGCGCATAATCGCTGAAGCGCATTTACGCCTAATCCCTCTGCACGAGAGGCGGCGAGAGGCGGTGAAGCACATTAACAGATGTCCAAAATGCGCTTTACAAGTAGTTAATGCGCATAAGCGCTTGTTCACACAGTAAAAATGCGCTTTAATGGACGGAGCAAAATAAAACTCGCGATTTAACGCGTATTCGATAATGCGCATAATCGGGGAGATAACGCGCCTCTACGCCCGATTTGCGCTCCATTCTTGTAGAGGTAATTTTTTTAATGCACCTTGAAAGAGCTTTAAATGCCTCTTGTAGAGGCACCCCGTGACTGTATAACAGCCTTTCCCAACTTTGTGGTGTCCAGATGTGTTGGACTACAGTTCCAAGCAGTTGGCTGGGAGATGTTGGGAGTTGTAATCCAGTACATTTGGAGGATACCAGGTTGGGAAAGGCTACTGCTGCTGTCTGGAGGTTTTCTTTTGCTTTGCCCTTTTTCTTACTCTGATCTACTGTGGGAAGAACTCTGTACATACATACATACACAAACAATCAAACAGCTTGTGTGCTTCCATGCTAGATGCTTATTCTAGAACTGCCACTCTGTGTGTTCTCACTTTTAACAGGTTGTAGGCCAACACATCTGGAAACCCCAGGTTGGAGAGGGCCGCCTTAGACCATCAGATCTTTCAGTCCAACGGCCACAGTGTGTGAAGATAAAATGGGTGGAGCATGCATAGCACCCTGAGCTTCTTGGGGAAGAGTGGGATAGTACACGGAACCTTTCACACACACGCTTCTAAGCAGTAAATTACTTTGACCCATTGCTCAAAAATAATCCATGCAGAAAGAGAGGCTGGGACGACCTTTTACAAAGGAGGACAGGACTCTTGAATCTTTAATAGTTTTGCATACGAGAGAATTTTGGCTGGTGCAGCTTTTTCTCATGACATGCGCTACCGGCTTGAAATTCTCCGAAGTGTCAGTCAAAGTATATCTAGCAATAAACCAGTGGCCAAGGGTCAGGGCAAACACAGTGCTTGTTCATCTCTTTTATACATACAGCTGACAGACGTTCCTGAGCTACTGGTATAAAAAGAATTTTGGATTCTTTTATTGACAGAAGTTACTCCAATCAAGAATTGTCACCTTCCTTGGGACTCACTAAGTAACAAACCACTTGGGACTGTGAAACTCATCCCACCTTCACAACTAAGCATTTCACTCAGTCATTTCTAAAATGTATTGCGCTACACAGCTAGCCCTTCTGGCTCATGCCACAACATAACATGTCAAGGTCATCCCTGCATAATTTCCATCTTCATATTTCATTTTTAACATTGTTCTTAATCATGCATAGATATTAGGAAACTGAAACAGTGTGGCTTATACTCAGTTCTCCAGGGCTAGATCTACACTACTGCTTTATAGTTGTATTGAAGTGCACTGATAACTGTTGGGACACATTACTCATTCCATATACCACCTTCATAGTGTTATTTCCTACTTTTTGTTTCACGTTATCCAAAATGCCACAACAAATGTCACTGTGTGTTCTGTGAGGTATAAATGCGCAACAGGGATATAGCGTTACCAGGATGGGATCATAATGATATAACACAAGGTGTAGATTTGGCTCAGATCTTCTAGCTTTTCACTGATTTCTTTGAGAACAATGGAGAATTCTAACCATGTTCTTGACTAGACAGCTATTTGTTTGGCCTCATATTGAAAGTGGGCTTTAGCTATGATCCTAATACACACACTTGGAAGTTAGTTTTGAAACCATTGTAACTTTCTTTCATGGAAATATATTTAGGATCGTGCTGCAAGCTCAGTCATTATGTTGCTCCTAAATCATTAGGAGCAGCAGACCAAAGTAGCAATAACAGTCATGTATAACTTTTATAATTACTTTTGTAATAACTCTGGAATTAGGTTAAGCATCATTATAAATGTGTAAGTGAAGAATTCTATTTCTTTTCTATATTAAAAAGCTATGTCAGGCAAGAGAGAAAATTGTCAGAAGTAAATGAATGATCTCCTGGTTTTCTGAAGCAATAAAAATGTCTTCACTCTAATATGAACATGTCCAAATACTATAGGGTCTGTGGTGAAGGGGGAAATAGTGACAGATGGACAGACAGAATTATATGTATATGTAGAGTATTATGTACAACTCCATGGTTAAAGTTTTTTGTAGTACATGAAGGAAGAATTTTGGTTATTCAATGATAACATCTGATGAAGTTCAACAAACAGCATATTACCAGGTGCCTGAACTTTGTTTCGTTCATTAATGAGTGATATTATTATTATTATTATTATTATTATGGTACCTGTAGTGCATACATTTTTATAGGTACTTTCTGTCTCAATGTACTTTTTGCTCAAAATATAGCTTTACTGATTTTGGAATCTAGAATTGTGTGCCTTCATCGCAACATCGTATGTGTGTGTCTCAATTCTTGGATATCTTGGCTGTCTTTTAAGCTTCCGGTATTGTATGTTTGGATTTTATTCCATGTAAGTTACATATGATTGTAAAATATGATCGCTAAGCAGTGGAATGGAAGATGAGTTTAAAGCCTCTCCCTTTCCCCCCAGTGACCATAATGAAGATTGCTGGGGGAACACGAAGGTGTCTCTGTGTGTGTGCATGAGAGTATGTGGGTGTATGCATATGAGACCAGGTACATGATTGTAAGTTCAAGACAGTATGTGTGTACATGCATGTACATGTGCGTGGGGGAGGGCTCCTGAATCACCACCCATCACTGCATGCAAACCTTGAGGGCGGGGAAGGTTGCCCACCCCTGCTTTCAGTCTAGAAGAGTTCAACCCAATCTAGAACAAGATCAACACAGTTGCTCAAGAATTACAGGATTTCAGTTCATTTATTCCCACCATTCCTGCATTTAATTTTTTCTAGTGCAGCAATATTATGTAGTCTGTTCTGGTGTGAGAGTATTTAGTAGCATAGATTCATTTAGCAGTGGACAGCAAACAAGCAATCCCAGAAGGGAGGCATAAAGGATGAGAGGGTGTATAACTTATGATTTATTGACACCAACTACTTACTTATCAAATCAATTTCCAGCCTAGAAGAATAAAGAGGAAATCTAAAATTGCACAGGAAATGATTAAATATTAAGCTCATGTTTCCCTTCCAAAACTGGGCTCCATACTACTTAAGTGGATGCTATTTGAATGGAAAGGTAAATAAAACAATTCATTCTTAACTATTACTCTCATAATGGAAGGGAACAGCCAGTTGCTGAAGTCAAGAGAAATATTACTGGCAATCAGGGTTCTGAGGCTCATTTACATTATCTGTTTGTCTTTGTAGCCTGATCTATGCATCTGAAGAAAACAACAACAACAAAGCTTCTATGCCCCATATGAATGGACAAACTCCCCTTTAACAAAAGGATGCTTTTGAAACACACATAAATGGAGGGATAGAGTTGAACAACTTGATCTTATTTTTGCTGTCCATGGCAACAGTCCTAGACAGCCATAAGCTCAAGTGGGGGCAAGAAGCTGAAGGTGTTTTGAAGATATTATTGCACTAGATCACCTGGCTGAACAAATAGGCCGAATGAAATAGCGAAGTAGTTTCCCTGTTTATCAGAGTGATTGGCTTCAATAAAAAATAATTTCAAACCACTTTTGGGGACATGAACATTTCTCCTTTGCCCATGTCATTTCCAGCCTCAAACTTACATATCTAAAACAGGAAGCTGTTTTACATCAGGTCAGGCTAATTAACCATTGTTTACTCTGATTGCAGTTGGTTCTCCAGGGTTTCAGGCAGCAGCCTTTCACATCACCTGTTATCTGATCCCTTTACCTGTAGATTCCAGGGATTGAACCTAGGACCTTCTGCATTCAAAACTATTGGTAATATTGCAACCCCATCTAAAATTACTGGAAGGGGGCAGTGTTGTAGTTAGTTTGTGGGAATCTAGGACATAGCTAGCCTTAGGATCTCTATAGCTTATAGTGTGGTTGCCTATGATCTCTTCTTTTTTGCTCCCTCCTTCCTTCCATGTCCCCCTCCCCCCCGACTGCTCCTGCCTATGTAAGTGATCAAGCCCATTGTTTCAATCAAAGTTAATATACTGTATTACCTGGTGTTTCTGTTTCACTGTGTTTACCTTACGTTTTGGATTCATGCCCGGAACAATAAAACATCAACTACTAATTAAGGACTAACCAATGCCATTTTATTTTCAAATGGCATTTTGCTTTCCAAGTTGTGGTGCATTCTTGTCTTCTCCTTATGCCACAACTAAACAATCTCTTTTGATAGGCACCTCTTACCATCACATAAATTGAAGCCTACCTGCTACAGCTGCTAGCTAGAGGTCCTTAAAATACATAGAGAGCCTATCTACACACACAGGATAAAACACTTTGAAAACGTTTTGAAAACTGTATATGGAGTGTGTCCTGGGCCCCAACAGTTCTCAATACTGTTATAAACCTTTTAAAACCATTTTAAAGCCATAGTGTAGATAGGCTCAGAGAGAGTAGAACCAGCACATGGAGATGATCTGCCCTTGTGCAAGTTCTAGGAGGCTTGTGCATGGTCCAGTGCAAATGACTAACCTTGAATTTGATTGGGATGTCTTAACCTTTCCTAGAAAACCAGAACACTGCTTGAGTTAGCAAACGTGGTAGCCATTTCAAGAGGGGTAGCCATGGTAGTCGGTTGCAGCAAAAACATCAGTGGCCTGGTTTGGACAACATGATAATCAAAGGGGGGAGGGAGAGAGGCAGCCATCCATTGTGTTGATTATTGTGTCATGTGGAGGGGGCGACACAACTCTTACAACTCTTTTCGATCGTCGCGGAGTGCAGGATGTAGAATAATGGGCTCAAACTACAGGAAACCAGATTCCAGATGAACATCAGGAAAAACTTCCTGACTGTTAGAGCAGTATGACAATGGAACCAATTACCTAGGGAGGTGTGGGCGCTCCTAAACTAGAGGCATTCAAGAGGCAGCTGGACAGCCATCTGTCAGGTATGCTTTGAGGTGGATTCCTGCATTGAGCAGGGGGTTGGACTTGATGGCCTTATAGTCCCCTTCCAATTCTACTATTCTATGATTCTATTTTGTCGATTTAAACAATGGGGAAAAACAACGGGCTGCTTCATAGTTTATCCAGAGATCCATTGATTAAAATGTTGTGTGGTGGGCTCTGTTGCGTAATCTCTCCTGTCGAGTGCACTAATCCAGAAGGTCATAGAGTTCTCTGGTAGGAGTGGCCGAAAACACCCTGGTCGCCCTGTACAGCCTGCAGAACTTTCAATGCATGATGGGATAGGGCTGGGAGGATTGAGGGAGGAGGGAGGGAGGAGCACCAGCAGCCCAGAAGGATCTCAGGACTTTCAGCCGTGTGATGGGGGAGTACCAGAAAAATAACAGTCAGTTGCCTCTTTCCTCCTCTGTTGCCTAATATGTTGTCCAAACGCAGCCAATGTATTGTGACACTTTCACTGATTAATTTATTTTCATTTATACTCTGCTTTCCAACCAGGAAATGGTGCCCAAGGTGGCTAACAACGATTAGAACAAAAATGTAAAATAAAAACAATTAAAACACCCTTAAAACAAATATATTAAAAATACAATTTAAAAATACCCCAATAAAGAATAAAAATAGCACCCAACCCAACAGACTAGCTTACATGCCAAAGGCCTGCTCGAATAAAAATGCATTTTCATGCTGACGGAAGCACAGCAGAGAGGGAGCCAACCTATGATCCTTTGGTAGGGATTTCCACAGCCTGGGAGCAGCCACTGAGAAGGGATTAGTGGGGGGGGGGGGGGGGAGAGAAGTAGAAAGAAACCCTGACATGATGTTGAAGTCACAAGCCATGTCTACAAAATGTTTTTTTTTCCCACTGAACAAGCCAGTTTTGTTTTTGTCAGTTAGTCAATCTCTCTTTGGTTCCTCTCCACTTTAGGGTTCCCCCCCAAGATGCATTGGTACTTCTGTAAACCATCTGTGAACCTTGAAGTCCCCCTAAGGCTGCTAATATCTCCTTTTTGTGTGTTGGTGGTGCCATTTTGGCTACATAAGGATTCACACTCAGAGAATGAGTTCACTCTTAGGTCATGTCTACACGGGGATTTTTCCCTGGGTCGTCTCTGGGTCATCCCTGTGCATCCAAATGATGCACAGGGGATCCCAGAAGCAGGCAGGGACGACCCCTCCATTTTCATGGGATAAC
Source organism: Anniella stebbinsi (assembly GCA_029215795.1). Classification (NCBI taxonomy): domain Eukaryota; kingdom Metazoa; phylum Chordata; class Lepidosauria; order Squamata; family Anniellidae; genus Anniella; species Anniella stebbinsi. The sequence continues at coordinate 50,802,363 of JARDYH010000003.1, read as the reverse complement.
TGGTTTCCCATTTATCCCGGTTTTGCCCGTGGAACCGTGACCATCCTGAGGACCATGGGCAGTGTGGGCTCCCGTCCCGGCTTCGTCCCTCCTCGTGAGTAGCGGAGTTCAGCAAAAGGGAAGGAGCAGATGCAGCGGACAAAGCCCAGGTAAGGGGGACCCCTCCCTCCCCCCTCGCGCCTCTTACCTGGGCCTTGTCCGCTGCTGTCCGCTGCTAGGAACTACTGAGAACTAGGCTTTGTGGCATAGTTCTCACCGGCTGACATCATCATCTGACCCGCCAAGTGATGACGACATCACTCAGCGCTTCTCTGTACTGATGAACAGACCGGAAAGCCTGTTTAGCAGTACTACAGGGTGGCGGAGGAGGAGGTGGCGGAGGAGGAGGAGGAGGAGGCGGTAGAGGCAGGTAAGGAGTGTGAGTAGGGGGAGGGAGCGTAAGTGGGGGGAGGGAGTGCTGGCCCAGTGTTTTTCCCCATAGACTTGCATTGGGGGAAAGCTTTCTTTCCCCCAATGCAAACCTATGGGGAAAAACACTGTTATCATATCAGAACTTCCGATATTTATCGGCTTTCCAATCCGATCAAATCTGGGTACCCCCCGATATGATCGGATCCGAAACTTTTTTATGTTGGAATTTCCAATAACGATACGATAATTTCGGCCATGCACATCCCTAGTTTGTATGCTACCTTGGTAGGGGGTGTCCCAAAAATGTGGCTTATAAATCTTTTGAAAGAATGAATGAATGAAAAACCATAATCATCTCACTGTACTTGTTATTGTGATACTCTAGTCATGTTGTTCCTTCCAAACAAGAAAAAAAAATCATGTTGCTGTTGTTGTTGAGAAAATCACTGCACATATGGATAGCCTTTGGCTGTTATGTCTGTGGGTGTGCAGGTCCAAAAATATGTTTTGAAGACTGCTAGAAAGCAGAAATCACTATATTTAGAACAAAGGAAAACAATCCTTCTTTCTTAACTTCAACTGTGGAAAATATTGCAAGGGTTGGGGGAGCTTTTCAAAACTTCGCAACAGAGAACACTGGTGTTATGAAGTAGCTCACTGTGAGTGAACAGTATAGACTCCATTGTGAGACATGGTCAATAAGCTGTCTTCATCCCCAGCTTCAACGAAGTGAGGAAAAAGTCACAGGAATGGGTTAAGATGAGTCACCTACAGCTAGATTGAGCAATTCAATTTCTAAGTGACTTCCTAAAATGCATGCCCCAAAGGCAAAGGTGAGGTAAGGGATAAAAATGGAGCAAAATGAATACGTTGAATGCCAAGAGCAATACCTCCCCAGGTACCAGATCAGTGCTCTGCAGCCGCTGTTATTGTTAACGTAATATGTGTAGTTTTCTAGACAAGACATGTAACCTGCAGTCATCGTTCTCTACTCACATTTTTTTACAGGTTCTGTAAACGATGTCGTGACCATCCAGATTCATGTCTGTTTGTAAACAACACTTTCTGCAAGTTTTTTTTAGAACAGAGAAAATGGGGTATTATTTCTGAAGGTGACACTGTTTCCACTTGTTTATTTGTGCTATTTCACTTGCACTGGCTGACTGTATGTTTCCGAGCCCGATTCAAGGTGCTGGTTTTAACCTATAAAGCCTTACATGGGTTGGGACCACAATACCTGATGGAACGCCTCTCCCGACATGAACATACCCATTCACTACGCTCAACATCAAAGGTCCTCCTCTGGGTGCCTACTTCGAGGGAAGCTTGGAGGACGGCAACAAGGGAGAGGGCCTTCTTTGTGGTGGCCCCCCAATTATGGAATGATCTCCTCACCAACACTGTTATCTTTTCGGCGCCACGTCAAAACTTGAGGTTTTAACTGACTTTGTGGCCAGGCTTAACAGTTTAAAATGTTTTAAACAGCTGTTTTATGTTTATGGTTTTAAATTTTGTATATTGTCTTTTTAGTGTTCAATCTTTTAATTTTTGTAAACCGCCCAGAGAGCTTCGGCTATTGGGCGGTATATAAATGTAAATAATAATAATAATAATAATAATAACAATAATAATAAATCACAGTGCCACCTAGAGGTTATATAATGGAAAAGCAGGAAAGGAAATGCTCCTCATGTGGTGCTTGGATCTCAATTCTGTGATGAAACTGAAAGTAGATGCAGCAGATTAACAGCCTCATATAGCCGCGCCCATCAGCTTCAAGCCCCCTCTTTTGTCACTAGGTGGAGAGCTCGCTCCATCTTTTATTAATGGAGTCCACCCACTCCCCTGAATTGCTGTGAGCCCATTCTCCTGGGAGACTGGCAAACTCAGCACCCACCACCACAGGACAAGCCCAGCTCATGAGACCCAACTCAGGTAGTGGATGCTGCAGTTCTCCCCTGCTCTGCTCCAGTCCAGCTTTGCCAGCTTTGCTAACTAGTAGTTTGGCTGGAGAGGTCCTTGTTTTGCAAACGCAAGCTTCATTTGAAAAGGGATTTTTTTCTTATCATGGCCCTTTCTACACCTCTAGGTGTAGAGGGAGGGGGATGATCCTGGACATACCTGCTTCTGGGATCGTCCCCCTCTTTCCAAATTAGGAAGTGTGATGTCCCAGCTTCCTCCTGGGCCATTGCGCCTGTCATTTTCTTTTTTTTTAAAGAGGAGAGTGTGCACTTGTGCTCCATCACAAAAGGTGAGTTTTAAAAAAAAAAACAAAAAAAACCCTAAATTGGACCCCCACTCCCCTCCCTGCCATCCCAAGGGTGGCAAAATTGCTGCCACCCCCACTCCTGATGAGCACGGAGCTGTGCAGCATGGCTCCGTACCCATCTCTGGTGCCTGGGACCATGGGAAGAATTGGGTTTTCCCAGGGATATTTTATCCCTGGGAAAACCCATCCCTGTCCCCATCCCCCATGAGTCCCTGTGTGTCATTTGGACACACAGGGACCACCCAGGGGCAATCCCACAAAAAAAGGCCAGTGTAGAAATGGCCCATGTCACCTGAGTTGCAATGATCACTAGTTCTGGTCTTCATGAAAGGGCTTCAGCCCAGGAAAAGGTGTATTGGTAGCTTCCACTCCCTCTTCTCCCTTATTTCTATTGATGCCTGCGTTGCAATTTGGCTCTAATCTTGAATTTACTTGAGGTTAGAGCCCCAGCGATCTTTGTGCCACCTGAATCGGTTGGCAGTAGTTGCGACCATGGCCCCCTTTAGATTGCAGTCTCTGGTGTCTCTCACCTATGGCTATAACCCGTGTCTTTAAGCTCAAGACAACCCAACTATAGAAGGACTGTCTCACAACGAGACAGTGCAGTGGGGGTAAAGAAAGGTACATAAATTGGAGTGTGTGGATGCTTCAAATCTTGGGTTGACTCCTCTCCACTGTCTTGCAAACTACAGTGAGCAAAGGCCAGAATAGTCAGAGTACGGTTCTCCTTCCTTTTTACAACAGCTTCCCTTTCAATCGGCTCCTTCCACCCTTCTCCAAACCCCTCTTCCCAGTCCTATGCTCTCCTCCTGTTCTGCTCCCATCTGTGTTAAGTACTCCTATGAACCCAATTGTCTGATCTATTCCCCAAACTTACTCTTCCCTTAATAACACAAGCAGATCACAGTCTCTTTTTAGGCCTGGAGCCCAGCTTCACAGCAATCTTTCCCCATGAAAGCACAACTCTTGGAGCATGCCTCACTTGGTGTAAAGTTTAACAAATGCGTTGCTTAGCTAATTTCCTCAAAATCAGCTTGGGCATTTGAATATCTGTAAGCCCCAGTCAATGTGCCTGAGTGGTGTTATCTTCTTCAATCTTGTCTGAATGTGGATCTCTTGTGGGGTGAGGGTGGGGATTGGCTTCTTAGCCATAGATGCTCTATTTGCTAATGTCTAAAGATTCCCTGTGGTGAATGTGGGTCTAATCAGAATGTGCACGAATTTATACATGGGTTTAACAAGAACACACCACATAACACTGGGCTGCATCCAGCTTTAGACCCTTGCAACTGGGGTAGCAGAAGAAAATTTGTCCATCCCTCTAAATGCTACTCAGGGTTTCAGGAGACTGTGCTAAATAACAACAACAGCAACAACAACAAAACAACAGCATTTCTATACCACCTCATAGCTGAAGCTCTCTAAGTGGTTTACAAAAATTAAAAATCATTAAAATATATTATACAAAGTGTAAAACCATTTACATAAATACATCTAAACAGACAGTGCATACACAGGCAACATCTATTTAAAACAATTTTAAACAATCAACTGTAAAACAAATCCGGGATCTGATTAAAACTCATCATATGCTGCCAAATACCTGAGAGAAGAGAAAGGTCTAAACCTGATGCCAAAAAGATAACAGTGTTGGCACCAGGCAAGCCTCATTGGGGAGGTCATTCCATAATCGGGGGTGGGGCACTACTGAGAAGGTTCTTTTCCTTGTTGCCACCTTCCAAGTCTCCCTTGGAGGAGGCACCCAGAGGAGGGCCTTAGATGCGAAGTACAATGTATGGGTAGGTTCATGTCAGGAGAGTTGCTCCATCAGGTATTGTGGAATGTGGTAGGCAGAGAGGTTTGTGTGGAAGAAGGATCCCTGAAAATTGATGGAGGCACCATCTGTGAGCAGAGCTTTGTCCCAGAAAGTGCCTTCACACAACTTCACTACAGCCCACCTCATTCAGCAGGGTCCCCTGACCCTCTGTGTAGATCTTGGAGGGGATGTTGTGAGGATGGTTGGAATGTAGGTTTCTGCTTCTGCCAGCCCAGTTATACATGCCGGATCCAACTCACCGTTATAACCTTGCCTGCCTCCACATGCAATTCAACCTTTTCTACTATGGGGGTTTGCACCTAGTTTGCTTGCAATAAGTATGCCCAATCAAGCTGAGTTCCGTGGGCTGATCTACCCCGTAAATCAGCCACATGGATTCCTTGAATACATCGTCTGCATTGAAGCCTCTCAATGTGTAGACTGTTTTTCATACTTGCATCAATTACAGTTGGTACTTCCCTAGGTGATGATAAAAGTGTAGCGATGTAACTCCTTTGCTTTTTGCTGATTTACCTCCATCATGGTGTATTCTATTTATTTCAATTTGGAATGCCTTCAGTGAACACACATTAACACTTCTAGCCACAAATTCCAGCAAACTAAAATGAAATGTATGGGTGCATCATTCGAATCGATGAGCCAAAGTGTTTAGTAGATTTTAAAAACATGACAAACTGTGTGACTCATCTTGCCCCAATACGCCTTGATTTTCTGCAGAATGTGACAGGATTTGGATAAGGATCTTCTTCTGTTTTGAAGGTAAGAAATACCTATAGGGCTAGCTGGAAAACTCTCAGCCTCTGTCAGCTGCCATGTAGAAATGATTCCATGTCCTTCCTCTGATGATGGTAGTATTTATTTATTCAAGGTGCAATCCTATGCATGTTTTGACAGAAAAAAAGGCCTACAACTTGCAGCATGCCTTAGCCGGCTTGGGGCTGGCTGTATGGGGCTAGGTTGGTCTCCACCTTGCCATGATATTCTTCCTGGGAGGCAAGATGTGCAGCCTCTCAGTACCTCTTGGTTCTCTGGCTAATGGATGAGGCCAGAGCTTGCACTCCCAGGGAATTGTCAGTCAGAGCTGCATGTTGCATTGAATGCTGTGAAACCAGGATTTGGGGTCACAATAGATTTTTGCATTAAGAGTAATGTCTAGTGATGGGCAAACTTAACCCAAGAGAGTTTATTATTTACTCAGGAATTAGCACATCATCCACTTGAGTTCAGACAAGAGTTCTCCTTTAATAAGAGATCTTGTTCTGTGTATATGAGTTTTTGCGAATGCACAATATTGAAGTGCATCTTGGGGGCTTTAGTTTGGCATTGCATAATGTGGCATGACATCATGCATCACCTTGTCATGTACCCCATTCCTGATTGGCTGTTTTTGCATTGCCTACCTGTGCAATGGGATGTGTATTCGCTGATAACCTGGAATATGGAGGAGAGAAGAAGATGGATCTGCACAGTTTTCCTCCTCCTCCTCGCGGAGTCAGAGCTGCAGTGGCGACAAAGATAATAATAATAATAATAATAATAATAATAATAATAATAATAATTTATTTCTTACCCGCCCAGTACCCTGGGAATGTGAACCTTTCTAGGCCACCACAATAGTTAGCATTGAATGATGCAATCAGTATTCAGAAAGCCAGTGGGCACCCTTGTATTCTGATTTGTTCATTACCATCAGCAAATCCTTAACTGAAAATGGGGCTGCATTTTGTGTCTTCACAGAGATGAAGAATCACCATGCTTGCTGCATTTGTGCAGGGAGGAGGCTTCTCTTCAAAGGAAGATAGCATTTTCAAACTAGAGAGAATACCATCCTGGAACAGAAAAAGTAGGTTGCTCTTTGGTTTGTAGAAATCTTCTACACTGTTCATGCATCGCCACTGAATAATTGACAACTTTGTGAGAAGCAAGATCTGGCAATTAGATGACATCACCTGGACAAAAATAAGAAGTTTTTATGAGCTAGACATTCTTTCAATCATAGCTTTGGTTGACTAATTTGTTATATTGAACCATTTTCTCCTCCTGCAAAATCAAATTAGTCACAAGTAGAGCAGTAAGCCAAAATGTGTGGGTGTGCCATCACCAATAAGCAAGGCAAAACCAAAATATGCTTTTCACAGCTTTGAAGTTCCTCCTTGTAGATTTGCTCCCTCAACTGTCAAAAGATAAAAACAAACAATGCAAGGACCCACAATCAAATGAAAGATGAGTATCCACTTTAGATACCTCTTTCAAATAATTTGTGATTGTATATCAGAGTTAACATAAATTCCATCTTGAATAACTGGTGTAAACATAAAGAAATACCAAATGAATTAGACCGACAGCTTGGTTTATGCTGTAGCTGGCTGCTATACATTTAAGGTAAGCCGAGTTGGCAATGGTTTTTTTATGTTCCAAAATGACTAGAGTGGAAAACTGCTCATGGTAACCAATAGTGGCCACAAGCTTTTAAAACTGAGTGAGAATCCACAATATTTGAATGATTTTATTCATTAAGTTAGTTGGATTTTTTGCCTACTCCTTAAGGCCAGTTGAAACATTCAGATTCCACATTGATAAAGCCCACACATTAAATATCATCATTCCTCCTTTACTTTAGCTATTAAAATCCAGCCCAAAATGAAATGTCTTATCCCACTTCCAGAAAATATTCAAGCTTGGTGTGAAGGGTGGCGAAATTTGGTGCTGATTGCACTGTTATGTCCTTCTGAGCTTTGGTTGATAAGGATTTCAACCTCTGACTTAAGAATCAGTTCTATGAAATACATGACATGCTTTTATGTTAACAGGAGCACACCATCATAAATTATCTGAGAGAGCTGTCAAAATCGGATAATTGATTTTCATTGAGTAATCATATACAACTACTTACTTCTTCCCACACTTCATTTTAAGACTGTTAAAGCAAAGACCTTGGGGGCAACAACATCATGCCCAGCTGTTTCTCTCCTTTCACTCCTCACTCCCACCCCATCTTCTTCAACATTCCTCCTCGTGAAGAGTTCTGGAGAACTCAAAAGATTGCTCATGAATTTGTGACCTTGTGGCTGGCCCGTATATAGATATTTCCATCCTGTAACTCTTAAAATGTGTTGTGTATGAAAGACACCATATCGTGACTATCACAATTCTCACATAGCTTATTATAATGGAACTGAATGCAATTCAACTGAATGCAATTGGGTTATGGGTCCTTGTCAAAGGCTACCAATGGCTGATGGCTAAGTGCAACCTCCAGTATCAGAGGCAGTAAGCCTGTATACACTAGTTGCTGGAGAACATTGGGGGGCGGGTGCTGTTGCATCATGCCCTGCTTGTGGGTCCCTGTGTGAACAGAGTGCTGGACTAGATGGACCCTTGGTCTGATCCAGCATGGCTCTTTTAATGTTATTATGTTCTTGCAAATGTCACTTTTGGCAAGGTTATTATGGTAAACTAATCCTTCTGCTACTAACTCACATTCTCAGTCATACAAGAATGAATCACATTCCTGCAGTTACCTGACCTATAGCTGGCTCCCAGAGGGTCAGTTATGTTACTTAATTGCTACTAGACTCTAGTAACTAGATGAAAACAGAAAGGAAAGGATAGATATTAGAATGCAATCCTAAAGCAGCTTCTTCCAACAACGCTTGAATGACTTTGTGCTGATTGTATGGTTACATTCTTCTGTGCTTGCCAATAAGGATTTAAACCTTTGACTTGAAAATCAGTTCTGTAAAGAACGTTACAGGGGCCCCAAAGCCATGTTTAGAAAATAAAAATGGAAGTGGTTGTAGCCCAGTGCTTCATTTTGAAATGTGCCTAGCCACCTCCAAAAGAGAAAAGGGTAAGCTGAGGTGGTGATAGGTAGTGTCAGAGGGGCTAAACAGGTTGGTGGGGAGTGATAGGAGGGGTTTTGCCTGTGCTGTAATGTATGTTTTACCTTTTGGGTGTGTATGTTAGCCTATTTACTTTAGTGTAGTGTATGTTTTGCCTGGATTTGTGTGTATGTGTGAGTTTGCCCTGATCTGTTGTGTGTGTTTTGTCTGGGTTTGTGGGGGGGTTGTGTGGTATGTGTTTTGCCTGTGTGTATGTTCTCTTGCAATTTTTTTGGTGTGTGGTTCGAGTGTTTTACTGGTGTGTGTGTGTGTGTGTGTCTTGCCTGTGTGTGAGAGTTCAGTCCCCACTTCTGCCTTGTACTTATGTTTGCCTTTGTACTTAGTTTGCCTTCTGAGAAACGGGTGTTTTCAACTACACCCTGTTGTATTGGTTGCTGAATGTCTACAAAATGAAGCCCATATAAAGGTCCCAGAACTCTAAAAGTTTCCAGAAATCCAGAGTGCTTTTAATGCAGCTTTTTATTTATGTGAATGTCACAAAACCCATGTTACAAACTTCAATGAAAGAAATGTCCTAAGGTTAACAGTCTTGTGCCGAGTTCCATCCCAAATCAATTTTTTTTTTTTATTTCTTTTTGACATGAAGAAGTCACAAGTAATACAGTTGCTCTTCTGAAGTGTTAATAAATGTAATATCTCAGAAAGGTCATTCTGTGTTTGATTTACATTTTGACCCTGGGCTTTGAAATTAATGCTTTTGGTCATTGGTCATACAAGGCCATGAGCTAATTTGGTCACTAATACCCAAGTAATTTAAACAAGTCAGGGTGTTATTTACATTTCCAAAATAGTTATTCTTAAACAATCTACTAGTTCAAGTTGCTTCTTACCAAAGCCGTTGTTTTCCCAATGAATCATTTCATGTTAGTCATTGAGAATTTTCACTACTATCCAGCAAAGGCCACATAAAGCAGGCTTCCATGGTTGGGATAAGTACCCACATGTCCCACCTGTGTGTTTCCCCAGGTGAAAAGCATGATCCAGGAGCCAAGGCTGTCACAGCCTCACTTAGGGCTTCTCTAAATGAGCTATGTATAGCATGCTCATGACTGGCCACTCATGGAAGGTTCCGGGTATATTACATGATGCTGTAAACAAACAGGAATGTCTCCCATGGTTTGCCACCGACCCTGTTATTACATTTTTTAAAAAAATCAGAGATAAGCTGGAGTGAACTCCTAATAGTGCAAAATCGGCAGTATGTAAAGCTGACATTGCACTGTAAACTTGCTGAGGAAGGACTTTCCCTGCTATTGGAGGGAGAAGAGGGTAAAATGTTGCAAGGAGGCAGATCTGGCTTACTTCCAAGTACGGGAGACCCTCCATTATGCTAGATTAGAGTTGTGTTGTGATTTTATTTATTTTTTAAACAAATATTTTTTCTGTTAGTTTGTGTGAATAGTTCATCATTTGTCTACTCAGAAATAAATCCCATTGTGTTCAATGGGGCTTAATCCCAACTAAGTGTGCTGAGGGTTGCAAACTTGCTTCACATGACCCCCCCCCCTTTACACATATGCCAGGGAGGGAGGGAGGGAAGTGCTCCATTGAAACATATCTGCTTTTTAAAGGCACCCTGGGAAACAGCAGGATCTCCCCCCTTGTTGTCCCTCTCCCCTCATGAAATGCAGCCCATATCAATCATGCTAAAGTACCAGGAAGCACAACAGCCCTGGGTAAACAGTGTGATTTACCTTAATTTAGATTGTCTACCGAGAAGCTCAGATTATCTGTTGGGGATGAGGGGGAGGGAAGGACATTGATTCCTGTCTTCTGCTCTTCCCAAACAGAAGATAATTAACTCTATTGTCAATGATTTCACTACAATTTCATGTGAATGCAGCCCCAGCTATAAGTTGTGGAGCCTGGTTCTCTACTTGTGACCTTCTCCAGAGCCTCTGGGGAGTCCCATGCGAATTTCCGTACATTTAATTCATATAGTATTCAAGCCATAATGGCTGAACCAGATCAGAAGCAATCAGATTCAGATGGAAAAAATAGTCAGTGAAAAGAAGAGCTTCTGCATGGTAAAATCAAGGGGCTCACCAGACAAGCATTTTATAGCATGCTTGTTACTGGCTACTCACAGATCTTCATGGGTCCTTTTGACGATGCTGCCCACATCCTGCCCATCTCCTGCTCCTTCTGGTCTTTTTTCTGTCATAAAATACCACAGAGATAATCCAATTTGGGGGGCTATGATGAAACTTGCCACCATTTCCTGCTGTGTGCAGGAGAAGCAGCGCAGTAAAAACTCCCACTGGATGGGCCATGTGGTTGCTGCTTGCTTCCTCTGTGTGAAGAAAGAGGAAGCTGTTTGTTCCTGTTGTGGGGCAGCAGCAGGAGGCAAAGCGATGGTAGGGAAACACGATTCCCCTGCTCCCTGTCTGATGATGCTCCAAGGCTCAAATCCAACACATACCTATTAGGAAGTAAGCTGCACTGAATGTACTGTTCTGGAGTCTGTTAAGATATGGAGCGGTATATAAATGCTATAAACAAACAAACAAACAAATTCAGTGAGACTTACTGTTTAGGATTGGGCAACATAAAACTGAATGTCACAGCTGCTATACAACTCATTTTCAAGCATTCAGACAAGTAACTTGGGTCAAACTGGCAGATAGAATCAGGGAGCTGGTGGGCAGGCAGAGAAGCCCAGTAGTCCAACTGAGCAGAGGGATAACCTAGTTGTCTCCCTCAATAACAAGTTGGTGAAACTGAGGAAGCAGAGTAGACCTTGAAGCTTCATATCGGACAGTGGAACATGTTTGGTACTTTGGTGTCACCAGATTCCTCATGTTAGGAGAATTTGGGGTAGTTGTACAAAGTGTTTGAAACTGAACTGCTTGCAGTTACCATAGTGTCCAATTCTTCAAAAGTCTGCTTCTTCACCTGTTTCTTTCTAGGAAAGAAATATGTGTGACAAACCACTCAGCAATGCATGGAATTTATGTACCCAGATAGATTAAATGCATAATTCACAAGGTTTCTAGATTAAGCAATTGTGCTTTTGAAAATAACTAATTATCAAATCAGTTAAATAAGGTTATATATAAATGTAAAAAATGTATCCAAAGAGCACTTTTTAGCAAATCCTGCCATTTGTTACCAAAATATTTTTTTAAAAAAATCTTTAAGAATTCTGTTTTTCATTCTTCTCAACAGTCATTATAGATCAGCAGGAATCTTAGTTGCCAAATGTAAGAAGTGATTAAGCATCTGGATAATTTTAGATTTCTCAGTTCCAGCTTTTTGGAAAAAAAACCAAGGGCATTAATGAGTTTCTCCTGCTGTGATGCCCAATTAACATTCTGTTCTTTTCCAAGTTATATTTCAAAGTTACAGAGAGCTTTGCTCTCGTTTCCTTTTGAATACAGTGAAGACAGGAAACTAGAAGATGAGTCAAATAGTTTATTTTTCAATGTTCTTAACTTAGAGCATCTTTGCACTTGTTGACACATGAAATACAAATTCATATTTGAATTATGCTGTGGAGATTTGTTTCCTAAAGCAGCACAAAAGTAGCACACAACTTTGGCTGAGGTTTTGAGGGGATACCAGACTTCTGCTTCGTAGTAGTACAAATAAATAAATAAATAAATACAACATATTTATATCCTACCCTTCCACAAGGGAGCCCAGGAGTTCACACTCCTATGCACAGCTACAGTTTAGATCTTAACGGGCTAGGGAGCTGTCCATGGTACTATTTTTTCATAATGAAAGACAGTTCAATAGCTTGGAGAACATGAATTACTGGATCACTGGAGTCTTTTACCCCTTGTTTGTAGACAAGAACTACATAAGACTTAAAGTATTGTAGGATGGTAGCACCAATAGCTCAAGAACATCAAGTAAAGGGGAAAAATCCACAAAGGCATAAGCCAATATTTATCAAAACAGGATCAAATGCAGCAAGAAAAAAAATCCACTATGAGATGGACAACTGGTAGCTCATGTCCACACCCAGCCAACAGCTAGTTCCACCCAGCTGCACAACACCTGCCAGCTTAGAGTTGGCACTCACATGCTATTGCTGTCCTGGAAATCACTGCTTTGGCCAACAACGAGATGCCTCTTCCAAGCTGGCGAGCCACGTGGCCTTCCAATTTTCCTGTGTTGAATGAAGAGAGCTATCTCCAGCTGCCCTTGAATCAGTGCAAAGGCTCCAGAGCTGTTTCTTTCAGCACTGGGAAGACTGAGGAGATGCCTAGCTTAGAACCAGTGCACAACCATCAGGCACACTGTGTTGATTTGGGGCTGTGTTGATTCCCTAGAACACCTCAGGAGGGATTGCAGTCCGAACTCAGTAGAACACTGAAATGTCAGCATTCTTAGCATGGGAAAGACTGAGGAACAGCTGGACAACTCAGAAGAGGCATGCTGAGTTAAGCTTGGGCTGCATCACTTTTGAAGCAAAGTGGCACAGCCTAAGTTACCTCCAAATTCCACAGAGCCATGTTCCACATCTGAATTGCATTGCCCTTCAGCAGTACCAGTGCTAGAATGAGGAGATGCTCCGGGGAGGTCTGCATTGATGTGGAGATCTATGGAGCATCTCTCCATTTCACTCTGGGAGAGGTGCCAGCATGCCCAGAGGGAAAGCTGAGAGTGGTGTAGGCCTGTGACAGACAGCTCTGCTCTCAGGCTTCCCTCCCAGCTAGCTCACACAGTACTTCATGTTCCAACAGATTGTCTCAAGTGAAAGCAGAAATATAGAAACATTTACATTTTGTGTGGTTACTTCCATGATTACAGAACTGTAGAGAGGGGAAACACCAGCACTCTGCTTTACAGTACTGAGAGGGACAATATTTGAATGTTATCCATTTCCTGACATCTGTCTCCAGCTTCAACATTTTGACAGCTTTTATATGATGTTTGCCATGCCATGCTATGGCTATAGAGATTGATACTCTCCAATGAGTAGTTGGTTCCCTTCAGTGAAAATGAGAGTATGAAAGATGAACAAAATCTTTTGATTAAAGTAGCCACTAAACAACAACAATAAAAGTCTCCAGTCTTCCCACTCCAAGTGAAATGTGCATGCATTACACATGGGTATTATTGAAATATATTCATTATTGTATGGTTTCTTGCAGTTTCCCCTCCTGATGCTCTGAGATGTTTGAGCAATCATTTTTTTTCTTAAATGACCACCTGCCGGGCTTCAGTTTGATTTGAACAGATGAAAGATTGCATAGAGGATGAAAAGCCATCAAGATGTAGATAAAGGCTGTCTGTTGAATAATGATACTACCCATGCTTAAGGTGAATCAAGCTTTGCTTCTTGATCTTTTAAGACTGTTTGCTGAAACAAAATATTAAAAAGACAATAGGGGGTTCACTCGAACCACTCTGTATGTTCAATAAACACACATGGGGGTTTCTCAGGGCTGTTCAGGTTAGCACCAACCACAAGGGGAGGTGTGCACCAGGGGAAGTGGTGTCAGAGCAGTGCACCACCTCCCCTGATGAGTGTCCCATGGAAAGCTCCTACATGCAAGGAGGCACTCTGACTGGACAGGGTTTCTTCTCAAGTGAAGGAGAGCTCTGCACCCATAAATTTGCTGGATAAAAATGAAATAAATAAATAGTCTGTATATGTGAAGAACTCATACTCATGAATGTCCACCTCATCCTGGAAAGGGGGGAAGGAACACAGTGTTTCAATTCTGGGTGGGGCCATCACATGTGGTTCTGAAGCTCCCCCTGTGCGTTCTTTCAGTGTGTAGAGAGGCACATCTATACCACTCTAATGTGCATCACCTGGCTCCCTTGAACTACTTCTCCAAATCCCTACAAGATTAGTCTATTGCATGTAAATTGTATTCTTCGCATGATGGTTTCTTCCTGCATTCCTCCAATGTTCCTAAAAAAGTTCTATTATTTTAGTTCATGAATTTGCATCCTGCTTTTCAACTGAACATCTCACAATATTAATAAAATGCAATGTATACATCAAAGAGGACAGATTTAGAACAAAACTAGCTGAGCAGGAGCAGGTACCTGATTCCCTTCTTTGCTTGCTTTTCTCCTTCTCCTGTTTCTTCCTACAGGGCACTTGGTAGTAAATAGCCCCACAGGCAGAAAAAGGACAGTCCAGCTGGAGCAGAAGCAGGCACCAGGAGTTGCTTTTGCCTCTATCCCTCTTTCTCCTCTGTGTCTTCTGGACATGGAAAAAACTTTCTATTATTGCCCAGCTTTCATAAAACAACTTAGTTGCCCACATAGTCAGGTGCAAGCTGTTCTCGGCAGAAGAAGGAGTTGGCCAGGGGCCAAGGATAAGTAGGTGACTGGATCATCCCTATGCAAAGTGCTTGGGAGATCCCCTGCTGATGCAATGTTCCGGGCTATGATGGACTTGCAAGCACAGCCATGGCTCTTTTGGTGCAGGGATGGGGACATTAGTGCTGAGCAACTAATTCTTCCTGTGTGCAGATGCTGTGAAAAGAGAACTGCATCCAGAGTTACTAAGGAAAAAGTGTTAAATGATGTGCAAATTGAACTGTATATTCAATTATACGTAATAATAGCGCCTTTTGTATTATACATAGCATAAAATTATATATTAAAGTAACATATCTTTACCCTTTATAATGTTTAAAATGTAACATTTGTATAGCCCTTTCAAGTATTTAGAGCACTACACATGCATTCAACGATCAAAAAAACTTTGCTGGTTTAAAAGACCAGAGTTAAGGCTATCTCCTTTTGGCTCAAACTCCAAAAAGCCAGTAAATGGGAAGCTAACAGACATGCTCTGTGATCAGTGATAATGTTGTGCAATGTGACATATTGTGCTTGTTTACAACTTACCCTCTACCCACCCAGGCCTTTCCTTAGTCTTCCAGGCCTAAATCCAGATGGGGAGGATGGAGTGCCTGGGACCAGCAAAGATATCCCACACTGTCCTGGTTCTTTATTGCCTTGTGAAGCAAATGAGGCAGCCATTTATTTATGGTACTTGCCATTTTGATCCCTCCCCCCCTCCAGCAACACTAGAAAACAAGGTATGATGGGGAAAACAAAATGGTCACCATGATGAAAACATGGTCTACTAGGGTTCCAGGTTTTGTTCCCCCTTCCCCCTCAACATTCTGAACCAACCACTGATAGGTGCTAGCTAGGGAGGCTTCTGCATTTGTATGGGGTTATAATGAGTTCCATTAACTCTCATTATTGTTAAAAACTAAAAATCAAAATAAAATCAGGAATTTAAAAAAAACACCAACTCCATTACAAGATGAATGGAAAGCCATCAATATTTCAGACCATTTTCATTTTTTCACTAAAAAATGGTTGCCAACCTATTTCTGAGAATCATTTTGACAGAAGGAGGGTTTTACAAGTTTTGCTTTTAAATGCTCTTCCCCCCCCCTCAAACTTTCACCAGTCATTCTGAAAAAAAATCAAGATATGTAAAACCAACACTTGTTCTAAATTTCAGAAAGATTGGTGAAACTGTTCCAATTTTATGAAGGTTAGAAGAGCTCCCCCATTACATTTCCCCCCTCAAGGGCCTTAACAAAGAACACACTATTGTATGCTCTTTAAGAAAACTGGGAAGATTGATGAAACTGATCCAAGTTTATGAAGGTAACTTAAAATGACTCCCTCCTCCCCACACCATTACTGTTTTACATAGTGAAGCCCCATTTTTACTCACTGTCCTTTAATTATGCAGTGGTAACCCTGAACAACCCTGTAAGATAGATCTGTTTTATAACCGAACAGGATAAACATTGGTGTTAACTAATCAGTAAATAGAGATATACACAAGAGTTCTTGGAGTCATCAGCATCATCTCCATTGCACTTTCAAGTATTCAGAATACTTCACATGCAGTATCTAGCTAATGCATGCAAACCTTACAACAGCCCTGTAAAGTGTCAGTATACTGTATTATTATCCTCTATATTGCTGATTGAGATGGTGAGAACTGAGGCTGAGAGAGAGTGGTTTGCTTAAGGCCATGTCATGTGCTCATTGGCAGAGGTGAGATTTAAATTCCTGATTTGTACCTCAGTCTCTTAGCCACGATGCTTATTTTCTAGGCAAACACTGAGATAGCCCACATTAATAAAGCAAAGCATCTTCAATTATCTAAATGCTTTGCCTGATTTCAAAGCACTCAGACATTTTACAACATTCAGCTGTCAGCCTTCAAGCAATATATCATCAACTGATGTAGATGAATGTATCAATAAGAGGTGAATCACAAATAAAATAAAATTCAAGCATAAATTAAATGCAAGTGAAAACAAGTATGTGCAGAGTTTGCAGAATGACTGCAAGGTGGGCTGAAGTGGATTTTAGTGGTTGGATATAGTTCCACAAGATTGAAGGTACCACAGAGAAGGCCCTGAACCAGTTCCAGAGATCTCTTCACCAGGGGCTCATCTAGACCTAAGAGCCTTCCGGGATGGGGGGGGGGAGGATCTCGGGTTTTCCAGCTGCCACGATCCTCCTGCAGGGTCCATAAGCAGCTGCATCATCCCAGAAGCCAACAGGAACGTTCCGGAGTGGAGTGGCTTTTTTTTTTTTAAGGAGAGCATTAATGTAAGGGGGGAAAACCCCGTGGAACTTGGTGCCACCATCCAAGGGATGGCGAAAATGCTGCCCCCACCCCCATGGGCACGGAGCCCCCTGTGGTGCAGCTCCGTGCCTGATTGAGGACCCGGGAGCTCAAGCCACACTGGCTGCGGTCCTTGGGGTTGCCCAGGACTGTGGAAAAACCAGGACATCCGTGGTTGTAGTTATCCCATGGAAAGTCTCTGGTTGTCCCCAGTTGACCTTGGGATCACCTGTGCATCATTTGGAAGCACAGGGACGACCTAGAGATGTCCCTAGGATAACTGCATGGTATGGGCATGGCCCAGATCTCAAATGACAGACATGTCTATAAGGCAAAAAACATTCTTTCATCCAGCTATTCAGAAATATGTTTCACATCACACACACACACACACAACATAGCGTTGGTGGCCAATTCCATCTAAGGCAGAATTTTGGGATTCCTCCCCATAAGGCAAAATGTACAGCAGGCTCAGTTCCAGCTCAGTCCTATGCTAGACTTCGATAAAGGCTTCTCATTGACACCATGTGTCAATAACGTATTTGTGCCAGTAGCATAGAAACTTTTTTGTCAGCTGTAGCTTCTAGAGGAAAGGTTATCCTTTCAAAACATCAAGAGACTTTACGTAAGGTGACCATATGAAAAGGAGGACAGGGCTCCTGTATCTTTAACAGTTGTATTGAAAAGGGAATTTCAGAAGGTGTCATTTGTATGCATGCAGCACCTGGTGAACTTCCCTCCAACACACCACTTAAAGCTGCAGGGGCCCTGCCTAGCATGACCAGATACAAAAGAGGGCAGGGCTCCTGCAGCTTTAACTGTTGTGGTGAAGATGGAATTTCACCAGGTGCTGCATGCATACAAATTACACCTGTTGAAATTCGCTTTTCAGTACAACTGTTAAAGATACAGAAGTCCTGTCCTCCTTTCCATATGGTCACCCTAGACATGACCATTTGGGAACCTGAACTTCAGAGCATTGGATTGTTCCTCAGGTGGGCTGGATCTGCCCGCATGAGGTTGACCCCCCCACATACACACACCTTAAAGCTTGGTTGAGAATTTTACTTGAAGCTCTCTTGGCCTTCCGATACTACCAGCAGAATATTCTAATGGTTAATGTGGTTCTGTGAAAAGTTTTGCTTCATTCCTAAGACTGCTTCATTATAGAACTGATAATGTACATTATTCTATTTAAAAGAACACTTCTTGTAACTGGCATTATTATATGAGGGTCAAATAATTATACTCTTCACTGAAGTGATTCAGAGAAACTCTTGTGTGTGGCTGAATTTGTATATAAAAGAAACAACTTCCTCAGCCTCCTTTGCACTCAACAATGGAGTATTTGATAAAATCAAACTTGGCTGCGAGGTGATGGCAGAAAAACCAAGCAGAAAGCAAACAAAACAAAACAAATTAATGAGGTTGCCTTGACAGAAGCAAGAAAGCAGATTGGTTCCTAGAACGTCTGCTGTTATGGAGAAGCCCCTATTTTCAATCATCACAGAAAAAGAAAAAAGGGGGGGGGTCATTAACGTTTTGGAAGTACATTTGCTTTTAAAATTGGTTTGAGAGCAAGCCTTGGACCAAGAAGGCATCTTAGGCACAATCTTATGTTGATAGTTGGCACCCCCCTAAATTCGGAGGCTGCCAAGTATCCAATGCAGGGTGGGCGGAGGACGGAGGCAATCTTTGCTTCCATGCTCTGGCCGCTATGCATTCTCGCTAGACAACCGATTTTGCTCATCTAGCAGCAGTGCTTTGGAGGGGGAGGGGAGGAGGCTGAGGCAGTAATAGGATTCAGCATAAGGCAGCCACCCCAGTCTCCACCTCTTGCTGCCCCCGGGAAAGCTGCTTTTCCCCATCTCTGTGCTCCATTTACCGAGTGCAGAGAGGTAGGTCTTGCGATCCTCTCTGTGCCAAATACAAGGGGGGGAAGGGGGAGAGGAGGAGGAGGAGGTAAGGGATGCGGTTGCCAGGGCTCTGACCTCATAGCTGGGAAACTAACCAATCCTATGCCCCCTCCCCTGATGCTGTCTTGGGGCTATGGATGGGGGCCATAGGATCACTGTACCTATGTCCTCTACCTGTGTAAGTTGGAACTTCAGTTTACAATAGTCTTTTCTGAACAGGAGAATAAATAAATAAACAAACCATCTCATGCAACACCTCCTTATGTAGAAGACATATGGAATGTGAATAGTAATGAGTGATATTTTATTTGGCCATTGTTTTGGAAGTGGAAGTTTCCCCATCAGAGTGCAATTCAGCTGACTATAGATATCATTTATCTTTGCTCTGTGTGTAGTTCAATAGAAATCCAATCACATGGGGGGCACCTGAGTTAGCCATCTTTCCCACAGTTGGATGACAGGGAAAAGAATCTCATTAGGTTATCCTCCCCCTTAAATAACAACGCAAATTCACCTTAAAGGGAGAAATGTTTAATTTGCAATGAGATTTTTTTCGTCACATATTTGGGCTCCCTCTACAACACCACTTCTTGCCCTTGCTGGTGCTCCATAAGTGGTTTGGCTTGCGCAAGGATTTAAGGGCAGATTCACCGCCCCACTGACCTTGGAGCACGCAACTTCCACTGACCCACATGACTTTCTGTCCAAACATTACTGGAGCAACACTGAAAGAAGCCATAGATACACCACTATCAGTAATGTATCAACAATCTCATCCCCCCCCACCCCATTTTGAAGCAGAGAGTTATATTTCTGTTCTGTAAAAAGAGAGCAGGCATGCCCTTAGGCTCAGAGCATTAACATTCAGAGCTGCACTGTGTAAATTCTCGTATTTGTGAAAGAAACACAGATAATAAAACCTTTGTATACGCAGCATCCGTGGAGTACAAGATCTATGATGGTACGTAACTGCGATCAAAGTGTCTGTGCACCAAAATATTGGAAGCTTGATGAGTATTAACTATAGGAAGGAGAGTAGCAAAAAGACAATCAACCAGAATCTGTAGATTAGAGACAGAATTCAGTATGGGATTAGTGTTGTTGTTTAATGTGACATAATCCAGGCATTTGGCTTTTATGTCTTCTTTGCAACTCCTCTCGCCCTGCCCCCATAAAACACAGAGTCCATTCAACCACTGAATTTTGCTGCTTCATGTTCCTGAACTCCCTGTTGATATCTGACAGCATCCAAGATGATTGATGTGGATGCCTCCAGTATCAGAGGCAGTAAGCATAGATACATCAACTGCTGGGGAGCATGGGGGGGGGGGTGCTGTTGCATCTGTGTCCTGCTTGTGGATTCCTGATCCATTATGTGAACAGAGTGCTGGACTAGATGGACCCTTGGTCTGATAAAGCATGGCTCTTCTTATGTTCTTACGCATCTTCCCTACCTTTGATATGTGCACAAGCTAACCTGTATTAACACTTGCTTCATTACTTCCCCCTACTTAGCTATCCATAGGCGCAAGCTCTTTTGCATGCCCTCACCCATGCACACAGCAGTCCACATTGCTGACATGATTTCATCTGGTTACAAAAGAGGTCAACAACCAGTGACATGCTGGAGGACACAAAAAGCACATTTGCCAAAACTAGTCTTTCACCTTCAGCTAGAACACATCTAATGAACACCACTGCAGTGGCAGCATCCTCCCACACTGACATCTGACATATAGAGGACAATGCCATTAATCTGTCAAGGCCCATATTAAAGTAAAAAACTGAAGCAGTGCAAGGAAACAGTTTCAATGAACATTGCGCACACAATGTGCACACTGCAGAACAATTTGTTCCACAACCACGTTTAGCTGGACTACCTGATTTTAACATGTTTGATCCTATGGGATTCAAAGGAATAAATAACATATTGATATCATACACAGATTTCCAGAGTGTCTTTTTTAAATAACTTCCTACTTAAATGTTTCAACATTTCATATAACTTTATCCATGTTGCATTCTACTCAGTTGAAAACAAACCTAAAGTAAAAAATATATTAGCACAGAAAAGAATCAGTTTGTTAAGGGCGTAATAAAGGCTTATGGTGCTGATGCTCTCCCCACCCCCATAACTCTATAAATGTAAAGGCATCTCTCCTAGCTAAAGGCAGGAGAACCAGAACACTCTTGCCTGTTCCTAAGAACCAAGGAACTCATCCCTACTACTTCAGTGTGTTGATACCTTCAGGCACAGGTAGCTCACCTGTAGAAGAATGCATGTCCCAAGAAAGTTGCATCAGGATATTCTGTAAATGCAGTAATTATAGCTTCACCACTCATAGAAGGCCCCCATAGTACTGGCAGAGATTCTCTCTGTTGGAGCAATGCCATAATTCACACCCCCCCCCACAACCTGTAGATTACAGGATTACAGGATTACAAGTCCCATCATCCCCAGACATCATGACCATTGTCTGCAGGGTGATGGGAATTGTGATCCAATACATCTAGAGGGCAACAGGTTGGGGGTGGCTGCCATATTTCATGGCATGGCGCTGATATCCAGAACCCATCTTCAAATCAGTGTAGCAGCTGCCAGTGCTGTTGCTGTATCCCCGTAGAGTCTAAGGATTAGACCAGGGATGAGGAACCTCAAGCCCAGAGGTCAAATCTGGCCCTTCTGGGGGGGCCTTCCAGCTCTCTGGGGTTCTCTAGATGGACCCACCCATTTCCACAACCACCGATCTTTTGGTGGTTTCCTGGCTTTTGCGCAGCCCCCCCCCCCCCGCTCCATTCTAGAAGTTTGAAATGCCTCTCCTGAGGCTTAGTTACTGGCAGTAAGAGCTTTAAGCTAAAATATGCTGACATTCTGGAATTTCTGGCCCTACTCCCTTTGCCTTCAGACCCGTTCCCTTTGCCTTTAGCCCTGCCACCACTGGAATGCAGCCCCTAAAACCTCCGAAATTGAATATGACCCTCAGGCTGAAAGAGGTTATTCACTCCTGCCCAGACACAGAAAGCTTTTCTACACAAGGCTGTTAATCTCTGTATCTTCTTTTGGTTTGGTAGGAGAATTGAGATCCAACCTCTACACAAAGAGTTTTTTTCTTTTCTGCTACATAACCTCTAGGTGGCACTGTGCTATAGCAGAATATTGCAATTACATACGTAGGAAAATACCATTGATCCCCAATCTAAAAGAAAAGTACCAAGAAAGTACTCTTTAGACACAGAAGCAAAACTGGAAGATCACAACACTGCCTAAGAACCTATAAATATCCATGAGTAAGGAATCACAATAAGTTCACTGTATAACAGGTCGGAGTACCAGCATCATATAAGGACTCTTGGACTGCAATGTCAGGAATGGCTCCATTGTCAACAATGTTTGGATCCATGAGGGCTACAGAGGCATCCCTTATGAACATAGAACCCTGGTACTATATTGGCTTGATCCAGGATGGCTATTCTCATGCCCACATTAATGTTTCTTCCTTTGAAAATGGGTCATAGAATTCTGTAAAGTTCACAAAATGAAAACGGACATGAATGAAATAAAGCTCCAATTATGTTTATATTGTAACTGAAATGGAGGCTAAACTTTTGGTAGCATGGAACAAATGATATACATGGAAAATGTAAGGGAGCTCTTCCGCTCACACTTTTCCAGCTTATCATTCATGCTCTGAGGAAGAGGAGAAGAGTAGCTGGGAAACCACAAATTGGTCTCAGCTTGGCGCAGAACATAAGGACTGAGAGACCAGAGAAAGGTTTCTCAGAAAAGAGTCCTAATCCGAGTTTGATTGTTCAAGCACCTGATCGATACTAGGCAGAATTAATTAGTGGAAGATTTGGACGATGGAGAGATACATGGGTCTATCTCCTCTCCCACTCCTGTCTTCACTAGTTTCCTTTACCTTGAAGGGAATCCCTCCTACTTTCTACACCTCTCCCCTCCCCATCATCTGAAACTCTGAGCCCCTCCTATGATTTGCATTTGGACTTCCTGTATATCTAGTTTAATAACCTTAACTCTGTTCCTTGTTTGTTGTAGTACTTTCAATAGTTCCCGCCCCTACCATCCTGTCCTATTTTGTTAAGTGATGACATGGCCTATGCATTTTGACAAGCAAAGAGCCACCACTTGAAGCAGTCATTCACATAATTATAGCCCAGAGCATCTAATTTGAAAGTACAGAAACCAGCAAGTCACATTCCGATGTGATTTATTTATCCTTGTTTGCCAGCAATTAATGAGTATTTAAAGTTAAGGAAGGTCCACAGGGAACACAGATGAAAATATGTATTTAGTTTTTGTGGCATGAAAGATGAGGAGTCATTAAGACTGAAAGCCTATACACACTTACCTGGGAGTAAGTTTCATTGACCTTAATGGGAATTCTGAGTAGACATGAATAACATTGCACTGTAAACAGGACAAAACCAGTTCTATGCTTTGTCTCTATTGAAAAAATGTAAGAATTTACATTATGATAAAAAAAATGCTTACACAAGGCTGAGTTAGTTTGGATGTTGATGTATGACTGGCAAACTATCAGCAAAGGAGCATTTAAAAATAAAAACAGAGTCTCAGCAGCGTTTATAGATATTGCTGGGACAAAATACCTGCCATTGTCTCAATTTTATCCCTTGTTGTTTTTGACCTTCCACATACAAATCTAGCATTCAGTGAGAGCTGGTGTAATATAGTGGCTAACAGAGCTGCAGTCCAGGAAGTCCCAGTTTCAAATCTCACCTCTGCCATGAATTCATGAGGTAGCCTTAGGCAAGCTGCTGTCTCTCAGCCTCAGCCTCCCCATCTGCACTATGGGGATAATAGTACTAACTTTACCTTATAGGGTTGTTGTAATCCAACTCGATAATGCATGTGAAGCACTTTGAACACTTACCATCACTATGGAAATGGTAATACTTGAGTATACTTACAAAACTAATTTTGGCCAGTGGAAACAAAGTATATAACTATTTTTGTCATATTTACAGTGCAATGTTATTCACGTCCATTCAGAGGTCCCATTCAGTTCAATGACTTACTCCCAGGTAAGTGTGTATGCAGCCATATTGTGTCTTTCGTGTCACAAAAACTAAATACATACTTTAATCTATGTTCCCTGTGGACCTTCCTTAACTTTAAATACTCATTAATTGCTGGCAAACAAGGATAAATAAATCACATTGGAATGTGACTTGCTGGTTCCTGTACTTTCAAATTAGATGCTCTGGGCTATAATTTGTTTCCCTCAATTAAAAAAAAAGTGCACTATCAGACAATGTGTTTACCTAGTCTATCTTGAAAAAGACCACAAGAAGTAGTAATTCCTCTATGAACATGTCTGCAAAAGTGTTTTGACCGACACAGGGCGAAAGTGTGTCAGCCTAACAAATCCTGTAGGATCAGTATTATAGAATAGAATTGAGCCAGGAGTGTATACAACATCCCACCACCACCTCTGGTATTATCCCATAATAGTTCTACCGATACCTTTTTCGAGGCTGGCTTACTTGCTCGCCCACTCCATCTTCACTGAGGGGTGAATTAGCTAATAACTAGATTTCTCCTTCTCATTTATGCATCATTGAAGCAGAAGTGTGTGTTCTTCAGTTCATTTTGAGACATGCCTGCATGTGAAGAAAAACATTAGATAGCTTAAATCATGGAGGGTTGAAATCACAGTGTCATCTCTATGTTCTGCAGCTCCCTAGCATCCTGACTGGGCCAGCCCATGACATTTTGCTGTTTGAAGCAAGAGACAAGATGGCACTCCCCATTTCACCTCCATACGCCGACTGGACAGGAAGTTGACTCTTATTTCAACACTGGCTATGGGACATTCTACCATACCTGAGGGAAGAAGACTACCTTAGCCAACAGAGAAAACAGCTGGGGATCTCAGGAGGAATTGTTGGGGGAGCTGCTGCCATTGCCCCCATACATACTCCAGCATCTGCTGCCTGAAGCAGGTGTCTTACTGTGCCTAACAGTAGTGCTGGCCTTGCCTTCTGAACAACGTGTGACCAATGATTCATTTTAGAGCATTTGCCTCTTTTGCCCCTGTTAAGTTCTTGTATGGTGAGTTCATAGTATGGATGACAAACGTTGGACACCGAATTTTACATAGTGTCACTCTAGTGGAATTCATCTATCTTCAGATATAGCTGACGAAATAGTAGGCTATTAGCTAGCAATGTAGATTATCTGTATCTCAGGTCATAAAACAGTGGGATCCATGTGCTATATTTCTTTCTCATATAATTGGTGCTGGGTTTGAAAAAGTACTGCAGGCATGATGGAAACATCCAGGGTTATTGAAATATAATGTCACACTGTATTAATACGACACATATATTGTACTCATTGAATAAGCCATTCCAGGAAGTTAGTATTCTCATGGGATAAAACAGTTGTATATTCAGTAGGTTGGCAACAAATGGAATCCATAACCCAGGGGACTTAAGACTGAATGTTTTGAAGAATCTTTTCTACAGGATGTATGATAGGCAGATTTCATCTCTCACGAGTGCATTGGGAATTTATAAAAGCTACTTTCATTAATGTGTGAAATATGTGTTCAGACAGGCTCTTCCTGTTTACAAAGTGATCTCGCCTGTGTAGGGCTAATGCATAACAATATATAATAGTATAATATACATAATGATCAGCCCTAGAATGCATAAACTCCAGTTTCAAACATAGATGTTTCTACAGACATCCCCAAAAATTGAGAATAAATTTTAACAAGCCATTCTAAAGGAGATGTTCAGAGACAATCCTCCATAAAATATTTAAGGCTCAACATGGCTAATTAATAATAATAAAATCTTTCAGACAGACGCTCTGAATCTAGGTCATATAACAAATTAGAAACTAAATTCTATAATGACTTCCATGCTACTTGCCTTTATAATGACTATTAAATGCTTACATCTACAGATTGAAGAGGGTACAATTTTGGTTTCTGAATTATGCAGCAAATGTAGTGTGTTGGTTTCATTTAGGACATTTTATACACAAAAGGTACCACCAATTCAGCATTCAATTGAATTCCATTTTATCAGTTTATAAAGTGCCTTTTGGTGGCCGGACTCTTGGAGTGGCATACTTTTAAAAATCAAGCAACATAAATGAGCAGTTAAATTAAACGTACCCTAACCATACAATGAAACCACAAATTCATGTTTATTAAATATGTCCTGAAGTACCTGTGGTTATGTATATTCTAAGCTAGGGTTACCCCAAGGTATTTTGCTGTCTGAGGGAAAGAATAAGATGGAGCCCCCTTCTATTCATATAGAAAAACCAAGTGAACTGGCATTTCAGTCTTTCTTCAACATTGCCCATGGGACAGCAGCCCACCAGGCCTGAAGGCAGAAGGCTAACTTGGGGGGTGGAGGACGGTTGTGTCACATAGCTCTTTCCTCTAATTCATTGCTGCTAGCATCTGCTACCTAATGATAGGGCCAGCCCTGTCTAAGAGCACATGGACTGGAACTACATATTAGAAGGCCAATGACTTTTCGAACCCAGCCACTCCTTCTCTGCTGAAACATAATGTCAGGCAGATGCAATCTGCAGCAGATAAATGACCGGCAGGAAAGTGCTTAATCCTCACCACAACTGTTTTCCTCCTCTAGAGTTCCAGAGACATTTTCCCATGGCCTATGGTGTGACGCAGTGGCCAATACAATTCCCCTTGAAAATGCTGTAGGCCAGATCCAGGAATTCTATAAATGTGCACAGCCAACTGCCAAAAGGTGTGCATCTTTCCATTATAAAGTTACCATTTCTTTTATGAAAGGCTTCTAAAAGTACACAGTGACGATGATTCTTAAAGAATGGTATTTGTCAAGTATTCCTCTTATTCCCATTGTTCTCTGTCAATTGCTCTCTAGACTCGATGAAACTGCAGTTCTTTAATGGGTGGATTGATTTCTGGGTTAATAAAGCATACTGGAATCAATTGTTCTGAAATATATTACACAAATATAAGGGGAGAAAATCTGAGTCCACTGAAACATATGGCAAAGGTCCAATAATAATTTCAAGTGTCTATTTGCTATTTTTGACACAGTCTAGTGGAGTGAAACAACCACCACCTAGTTGCTCAGTTTCACTCAACCATCTGTAGATGCCTCTAAAAGTGAGCTTCTTTATCTCTTGATTTTATATCAGTTTGCAAGGAAGTAGCATAAGAATAAAAGGGTTTTCAGACAGGAGGGAAGTCATGCTTCTCTACCATTGCTTTGCCTCCTGCTTCTCTCCCACAATAGGAATGAGCAGCTTCCTCTTGCTTCACACAGGAAAGAGGAAGCAAGTAGCAACCACATGGCCCTTTCAGTGGGCGTTTTTGTAGCACAGCTTCTCTTGCACACAGCAGAAAACAACGCCAATTATAATCAGAGCCAAGAAGAAACAGATTTTCTGAGTCTTATTTTGTAGCGTGAATAAAGACATAAGAAGTGGGAGAAGGATCGCTGCATCGTCGAAATGACCCGTGAAGATCCGTAAGTGGCCAGTTACGAGCGTGTAATACAACGCTCATCTAAAGATGCTCTAAGCATTTGCTGGATCAGGCGATACAGGCATACATTTGATTAGGGTGACCAGATAAAATCCAGGTCAGGGCTCATGTAACTTTAACAGTTGTAGAGAAAAGGGAATTTCAGCCAGTGTCATTTGTATGAAATTAGTTCCTGGTGAAATTCCCTCTTCATCACAACAGTTAAAGTTGCAGGGGCCTTACTTTCTTTTGTATATGGTCACTCTAGTATAGTGCCTGCAACTTTAACTGTTGTGATGAAGAGGGAATTTCACCAGGAACTAATTGCATACAAGTGACACTGGCTGAAGTTCCCTTTTCTCTACAACTGTTAAAGTTACATGAGCCCTGACCTGGATTTTATCTGGTCACCCTACATTTGATGCCTTCATTGAAATGCGCTTCAGAACATGCATTCAATAGAAAATTGAAAAATACTTGTACCCACTTGATTTTGGCTTGGAAAGTAATGGCATTGCTTCTCACAAACTATCAAAGGTCCTGGGTTTTATGGGGTGCTCAAGTGACAAAATGACCCATGCCCACTAGGTGGAGTTCACAGCAAAATGTTTCTTCACAGTGGTTGGCATGAGAGCTACCCATCCATCTGAGTGAGCTCAATCTAAGCCAGCAGTGTACAATAGTCTTTCACAAACATCTCATCCAATTAGGGATGTCTGAGAATTTTGTTTATGTTCTCAATTCATCAGAACTTGCCCAGTTAGCAAGCCCAAATGCAAATGCATACCCCCCGAAAAAGCTCACATACTACTACTACTACTAATAAATTTATTTCTTACCCGCTTCTCCCACATTAGTACACTACAATATAGATCAAACACATACAATTAATTAAAAGAGCATATAAAACTATCAACATGTTTAAAAATTATTGGTTTAAAGTTCATCTGGGTAGGCCTGCAGGAAGAGGCTCGTCTTTATAGCTGCCTTAAACTCGGAGTGTTAAATTGACAAATCTCCTCTGGCAGGCCATTCCAGAGTCTGGGGGCGACAGAAGAAAAGGTCCTCTGGGTAACAGTTGTCAGCCTAGTTTTGGCTGACTGAAGTAAGTTCTCCCCAAACTTGTGATGACATTAAAAAAATGCAGGTTTTTTTAAAATTGTGCTCTTTAAAATGCACATTTTTTTAAAATGAATTTTCTAGAGGTCACAATTTGCCCACCATAACATAGTTCATGGGCATATGTGATGTTAATTTACATAGTATAACTTACTGTGAAATAAAGTCAGACCAAACCTGCCACAAAACCTGCTAAACCTATCTCATGTAAGATACTCATTCAACCTTCCTCACCCCCCCCCCCCCACTATATATTTTTATTTAGGGATTTTCTTTTGTTTTAACAGTTACAATATAGTCACAGTTATTTGTGTAATATGACCATTGCACACATATTTGATTTAATATAAGTGCAAACAAAATATGTTCTGGAAAGCCATGATTAACACAAACTGGAGTGAAATGGCTTAAAAAAAATTAAGCAGTTGCAGACCATTCTACAAATCTTGTACTAAGCAAGCAAAGTTTAATCTCCATCAAGAGCATTTCATTAAGCATAAAAACACACAGTCAAATCTAATTAGAGCATAACCAATTATTCCGTTTTTATCTGGCTTTACTGGCCCTGACTGCACACTGAACATCTGTAGCATACAACAGCAAAACTAGCACACATGGATTACATTGTTTAAAGTGACAACTCTGTGGAAAATAGAAAGGAATAAAATCTTAAGCGGGGGAAGGAGCTGGTGAGTGACAGGTTAGCTTTCATTTATTTTGAAACCTTTTCACTTTTTTGAAATAGCTCATGAAGAGCATGCTTGGTGGCCTTCTTTGTTTTCATTTTAATTTCGCAGAACCAGGAGACAATATTTAACATGCCACCTCTGCCAAGTTTCCATATGTGTAGTCATTTGATATGCTAATACCATGTCCGTTATCATGGGTCTGTGCAATTCTGTTGCTGCCTGTTGAAACGCAGAGGAGGACAAAGAAGCAGAGGGGAAAGCCAAGGAGAATTGGCAGCAGTGGCAAAGAGTGCATTTGCCCAATTACGCTTGGTGCGCCAGCTGCGATCTTTCCTGAATCAGTCTGACTTGGCAACAGTTATCCATGCTCTGGGTACATCATGTTTAAACTACTGCAATGCGCTCTACATGGAGCTACCCCTGAAGGGTGTCTGGAAGCTTCAAGTAGGGCTTAATGCGATGGCTAGGCTGTTAACCAGTGCACGGTATTGGGACCATATTATACCTGTCCTGAAAGACCTGCACTGGTTGCCATTTGCTTTCCAGAAGCAATTAATGATGTTGGCTTTAAGCTTTAAAGCCCTAGAGGGCTTAGGACCTGGCAGTGTAACAGACCACCTGTCTTGCTATGAACCTGCCTGGGTATTAAGATCTTGAGGAGAGACCCTTTTGAGAACACCATTTGTTTGTCCTGTTTCATGCATATCCAACAAAGGGTTTACTCCTGTGTTACCCCCAAACTACAGAACACGCTCCCTTCAGAAATATAACTGCTTCCTACTCCCTTGGCCTTTAATAAGAGTGTGAAGACACATTTGGCCTTTGACAATGTGTAGTTGTAATATTTAAATGTTTGTATAGTTCTTTTTATTGTTTAAAGGTTTTATTGTCTTAAATTGTTCTACATCACCTTGATGGTTTTATAGCAGATAAGGTGGCATGTAAATGTTAATATTCGATAAATAAACTGTGGCTAAACAGTACCTGTATTGCATTTTTACTAGGGCTGAACCAAAAGTACTCACCATTGCTCATCAATATTTTCAGCATAATCAAAAAGCAGAATCTACCTTTGGATTATCTTCTGATAATATTTAAACTATTAGAAAGCATTTAAGTGCATCTCCATCCCACTGGGATTAATTGGGCTTACTCCAAAGTAAGTGGATTGACCTCACTCTGGATTGACTACGTTTTCCATCAGTGATGTCATCATGTAGCTAAATCTGGCTACACAGAGTTGTGACACACTCCATATACAGTTTTCAAAACGTTTTCAAAGTGTCATATCCTGCTTGGTGTAGATCTGGCCATAGTTGCTAGACACACATTTGAAGCAATATCTGTTTCAGACCTAAGTCACTCAGGCACACTCTGTGGCCTCTTCCTCATAACTATGTTATACGGCGTGACCTGGGGGGGGGGCTAGCCTCAACTATGGTGGGAATGGTGTCCGGTTTCTAGTTTCCAAGGGCAAAACCTGCATTGTGAGTCATGTTCGGATGCCACGATAATCAACGGTGGGTTAATAGTCAACTCACAGTTTGTTATTATGTGGGGACTCCCCACATGATCAGAGAAATAACTGGCCGTGAGTTGGTTATAAGCAAGTGTGAATGGATTATTAATCCATGGTGTATTGAATAACTCATCTCCCTCCCTCCCTCCTCCTACCAGTCCTCCCATTTGTATCCCATCATCCCTTGCTAGCAAAAATAAAGTTCTGCTGGCTTGAGTAGGGTGGCAGCCACCACTTTGACAGCTGTTGCCAAGTGATTCTGTGGCCAATGAAAATAACCAACGGTGCCCTCCAAACAACACAATAACCAAAAGTGGCTTCAATAAGCCACTCTGCACATCGTTGGCTATTTGCGTGAGTTATTTCTGAAAAATAACCCACTGTGGGTAAAAAAAATTCCCACCACATGACCTGATAACCCACGGTAGTTTAACCTACTGTGGATTATTTAACCCATCATATGTTATTGTGTCATCTGAACCCAGTCAATAACTACTTTTATTGTCCTAAGCATCCAGATTGTATGCTGGTTGGGACTGGTTTTGACACTTCCCCTTTAATACTTTCATTTTGGTCCTATTGAAAATGAAGAAAACGATAAATCACTTCTTCTCAAGTGCAGCACACATTGCTATAGAAATGTTGACTATGATTAAAATATAATTCATTAAACAAAATGAATTGGGCCCAAATCGGGCTGGATTCGGGATCTGGATCCGTGCACAGCCCTAGTCACCAGTATACTGATAACACCCAGCTCTATTTCTCTGTCACATCTGAATCAGGAGAGTCCGTGCACATTCTGAACCAGTGCCTGGATGCTGTGATGACTTGGATGAGGGCCAATAAACTGAACAGGTCTGGGAATTGGCGTGTTTGCCTGTTCTGGATAGTGTTGCACGCCCTCTGATGAAGCAGGTCCATAGTTTGGGGATGCTCCTGGATCCATCTTTGTTACTGCAAGCCCAAGTAGCCCGGAGCACCCATTACCAACTTCAGTTGGTATGCCAACTATGCCCATTCCAATGGTGTGGGTTAGTACTAATACCAATTAACTGTTGGGCTTCTGATGAATGTAAGTACTTGTAAAATTTGCTGCAACCTGAAGCAACAGATGTAATCCAAAATTCATTGTCAATTGCAGAAGGAATAAAAAATAACAAACAAATTCAAGTTAGAAAAATAATGTCTCAGCAACCTACAAATGCATTATCTGAAAAAGCAGCCACATTACAGAAGGATTAGCCATTTATATAAAAAAACCCCAAATACAATTAGGATTAACTTGGATCATTCTCCAACACTGAGTTCCCTTGGAGTGTCCCATAAATACTTGTTGAAATCTGAATGTCTGAGATGTATTCATTTTGTTTTGTCTACCTAGATTATTTCAATTGCTAGTTGCTTCGCAGTTTAATTCCATTTATGTTGTTTCATCTCTGTCAACAAATGGATATTTTATTTGATTGATTTGTATGCACTGAAAATTTGTCCTTTAAGCTAAGCCCTAGCAAAACTTGTATGCTATAGGAGTATTTGTCAGGGGCTTCTGACATGGAAGTGATAGCAAAAGAATAAAGGGGATCATTTAGCTCTTGGGGATTTATTTGTTAAGAAAAAAAATATAACTCTAGTTGAAAACATACTAACAGGATTTCTAGATTTCTTTTTCTTAGTTAGTTGTAAGAATCATAGAATCCCAGAAGTATAATATGCCATACACCCATTTATTTATTTCTGCATTAATATTCCACATGCCCTCCTAAATAGGGTCTACTGCTTCCTAATATCACAAGGCAGTTAATAATCTAATTTGGGCCAGATCTACAGCAAGCAGGATATAACACTATGAAAGCGGTTTGAAAATGGTATATGGAATGTGTCATGGGCCCTAACAGTTGTCAGTGCACTTCAATGCTGTTATGAAGCAGTAGTGTAGATCCTGCCTAGGTCTGCAGCTCTCAACTTTTCTGCAGGTTTTTCCACATTTTGTTTGAAATTTACACATATAATAATGTTTGCTGATTTAAAATATCTTTTGACTGCAATCCTCAGCACACGTACCTAGGTATATAGGTCCCACTGAATACACTGGGGCTACGTCCTAAGTAAACATGCACAGGACTGCACTTCTATACCCACGTAGTTGTCCCTTAATCCCATATTCCTGATTACTCTTGGAGTTTTCTTTTTAAGTAGAAAAGGATAAAGGAATTCATGGTATTTTACTATAAAGACAATCTACCCTTTCTTCTCTTTAAAAGAGAATAATTCAACATACCCCTGAATTGTACAATGCTCAAGAGGATTTGGGGTAGATTTGGAGTTGTAGTAGTGGTGCTGACTACATAACTAGTTTTTTCCCCCAACTTTTTCTCTCAAATCTAAAAAGAATTTAAAGTCTGAGGCATCTAGCCTTGATATTAACTAATTAAGCAGTGAGATACTGAGTGGTATCTATGCAAGTGTGTATTATTCGTAATACATCAAATGCAAATGCAACTTTAACAGAGGCTAAATATCCATACAGAATTACTCTTAGCATCCTTTCAGAGTAGCCAGAATGACTTATGTTTAATGACTAAGAGCTTACTACTTCTTCAGTCTTCCCCTCACCCCAAGATCCTTGTAATAAGAATTATCTATTTAAATTGTTAACAAAGCAATCCGATACTCATATTATACAGAGGTGAAGTGTAGGAGAAGATATGCTGCTGCTATACCAGAGAAATGGCTGATGTATTGGCCCAGGCAGGACCAGTGTATGTTGAGGGTGTTGGGAGGAGAAAATTGCTCCCTGTGTGCAGAGTAAGTGTTAAAGTCCAGAAAAGTGTCTTAGCAGTTGAAGGAATACTCAGCAAATAGTGTATAATACAGTCCTTTATTTGTGTTCCAATAATATAAGAATATATACAAGGCAACTGGTTCCTCCAGATAATATAGGCTTTTCCATATAGCTATAGCATAGTCCTCTGTCAATCTCTCATACACCAGCCACCGTTCCAGATAACTCCAGCCTGATCCACCACACAGCCGTTACTATTAAGCTGTCTTTTATACATATTTCTGAACCCTGGCTCAGCACAGTCAATTACCTTATCCTAGCAGAATGATTCCCACTATCTGCATGACCTTTCCTGCAGCATAGAAAAACTTGCTCTATCTGCTTATTAACTACAGCTGGCAGTTCAGACCTTCTAGACACTCAAAACTTTTGTCCAATTAAAACAACTTAAAGAACAGATTGCTTACCTTTAACTGAAGTTCTTCGAGTGGTCATCTGTGCAGTCACACATATGGGCTCTGTGCCTGTGCTGAGCTCGTCATCGGGAAAAAATTCTCTAGTTGAGGCTCTAATTAATTTTGGCGGGAACCCCTCCCCCACCGTCTCATGCGCATGTCCCAGCACGTTCCCGCCTTCCCTTCAGTTCCCTGAGACCGCCTAGCAGCCCAGGACATCCAGGAAAAATACACCTCCTGGTATCAGAAAAATATTGACACCAAGAGGGGACGGTGGGAGGGTTGTGTGACTGCACAGATGACCACTCGAAGAACTTCAGTTACAGGTAAGCAACCTGTTCTTCTTCTTCGTGGTCTCTGTGCATCACACATATGGGCGATTAATAAACAAGACACTTACTGGTGGTGGGAGGTGTCAATGCAGCAGAGAAGAGAGGACGGCCCGTCCGAAGGAGCAGTCCTTACGCGACCGGACATCGAGATTGTAGTGAGTCGCAAAGGTCAATGGTGTGGACCAGGTTGCTGCCTTGCATACGTCCTCCAGGGAGACACTTCGCTGGAAAGCCGTCGATGCCACAACACCTCTTGTGGAGTGTGCTCTGACGTAAGGGGGCACGCCCAACTTTGACAGGTGGTAGGCAAGTAGGATGGTCTGAACAATCCAAGCCGATAAGCGCTGGCTGGAGACTGGTTGGCCCTTCTTACGGCTACCGTAACAAATGAAGAGGCGCGTGGCCAGGCAGAAAGCCTGTGTTCTGTCTTTATAGAACGCCAGTGCCCTGCGAACATCTAGGGAATGCTATCTTTTCTCGACGCCCGAAGAGGGCGACGGGAAAAAAGCGGGGAGAACAATTGGTTCATTAACATGAAAACGTGACCTTTGAAAGGAAGGTGTTGTCGGGGCGGAGAATGACCTTGTCCTTGTAAAAAATGGTGAAAGGCGAGTCTAGCCGTAATGCACAAAACTCTCCTGCCCTTCTGGCAGAGGTGATGGCCACCAGGAAGACTACTTTCCAAGTGAGTAGGCGGAGGTCTGTGGTAGTTAGCGGTTCAAACAACTTGGTAGAAAGGGCATTGAGGACGACCGAGAGACTCCACTCAGGTGCACGTGGGTGAAACGGTGGGACTAAGTTCTTATATCCACACAGAAAACGTTTCACCAGCGGGTGCGAAAACAGAGGGTGTCCTTCCATGGGGCCTCTCTGGGCAGATAGAGCCACTATGTAGACACGGACGGAACTGTACTGGAGGCCCTTCAGGTAGAGGTGGTGGAGGAATAATAGGATATGAGAAATGGAGGCAGTTAGTGGTTGAAAAGAGTGTGCTGTTGCAAAGGCAGTAAACGCTGCCCATTTACGGGCGTATGACACTAAAGTAGATGACTTGCGGGAGGCAAGGAGAATAGTCTGAACTCCTTCCGGCAATTCCTCCGCGCACGAGGGCTGAGGGGTGAGGTGTTGTGTCTCGGCCCCGTCTAACGGATGCTTCTGGGTATTCTCTAGGCTGTGAGATTCAGAGTTTGGAGGTCTGGATGATTGATTTGTCCTTGATGCAACGTAATCAATGATGGGAACATCGGCAGACGGCAATGACGACCTCGGGCAAGTCTGGCCAGATGTGGGAACCATGGTTGGCGAGGCCAGGCCAGTGCAATGAGGATACAGTCTGTGTTGTCTTAGCCACTACCCTGGTGAGGAGTGGGAACGGTGGAAAAAGGTAATAAAAGGCACTCATCCACTGAATCGCGAGTGTGTCCCCCAGTGAGAGTGTGCCAATTCCCACTCTGGAACAGTACCTTTTGCAGATGGTGTTACTGGCTGTAGCAAACAGATCAACTGTCGGTTGTCCCCAAATCCAGAAAAGACGGCTCGTCACCTGTTTGGACAGTTGCCACTCATGGGACGATTGAAATTGTCGACTCAGGGAGTCTGCGAGGGCATTGTCTACGCCTGCAATGTGAACTGCTGTAATGCAGATATTTCTCACGATTGCCCAACGTAGGAGGCGAAGGGTTAGTGCCAAGAGAGGCAGCGAGTGAGTCCCGCCCTGCTTGTTGATATGCCATAACACTGCTGTGTTGTCTGTGAGGAGTTGAACATGGCAGTTGCAGAGGTGTGCCTCGAACGAGAGGAAAGCCTTGCGAACCGTTTCTAGTTCCAAGTAGTTGATGTGGTGGAGAGACTCTGACGGGGACCAGCGGCCCTGAATGCGGGGGCTTCCGCAATGAGCTCCCCAACCCGCCTTTGACGCATCAGTCGTAAGTATTCAAGACGGAGGTTGCTGTAGGAATGGGATGCCACCGAGAAGGTGCGAGGTCAGAATCCACCACCTGAGAGAATGAAGGACATCCTGTGGTAGGGTGAGGCGGGTGTGCCTGGCATCTTGGTTGGGTTTGAAACTTTGGATGAACCAAAACTGGAGGGATTGCATGTGTAGGCGGGCCCATTCGACGACCGCTACTGTACAGGATCCAACACACGTTGGATCCTGAGTGCTGATGGGCGCCATAGTGTCAGAAGGCATCGTGCAGCATTTGCAATTTTCCGTGCTTTGAGGGGAGGGGAAAGGCCAGTGAGGCATTGGCATCTAGCCAGGCACCAATGAACTCGATGTGCTTTGTCGGGGTCAGCGAGGACTTCTCGACATTGATGCAAAGGCCTAAATGGTACAGTAGATCGAGTACCCGAACGATGGATTGTTCGAGGTCCTGTTTTGAGTCCGCAACAAAGAGCCAATCGTCTAGGTATGGATATACTTCGACGTCTTGAGTCCTGAGGTAAGCACACACGACCGTCATACACTTGGTGAAAACCCTGGGGGCGGTGGCAAGGCCGAATGGAAGCACCTGGAATTCGTAAACGGTGTGTCCGACGGCGAAAGAAAGGAAGTGACGGTGATCCTGATGGATAGCGACATGAAAGTACACGTCCTTTAGGTCGATCGAGGCGAACCAGGCGGATTTCTGCAGGAGAGGTAGGATGGATTGGAGAGTGGACATGTGAAATTTTCATGTTCGGATGAATTTGTTCAAATCTCGCAGGTCCATGATAGGTCGGAGACCTCCGTCCCGCTTCGGCACTGTGAAATACCGGGAAAAGAAGCGTAGTGGAGCCGACTGGGATGGTACTCAGCGGATGGCGCCTTGTTGTAGCAAGGAGAGGATTTCCTGGAGTAAAGTAACCGAGGGGACGGTAATCTTCACAGTACCCATGGGAGGAACAGTCTCGAACTCTATAAGGTATCCGTCCTTTATGATGGATAGAACCTATGAGTCCGTGGTGATGGCTGTCCAGGAGTCAAGAAACATAATGAGATGGTCTTGGAAAACAGGATGGCTGAAGGTGCATGAAGCAGTTATGGCATCAAAGGTGATGGTTTGAGAAAGAGTCTGGTCTTCCAGTGTGCTTGAACTTTTGTGTGCTAGTTGGTTTTCGCTGTTGGTTCTGTGGCGTGTGGTACCTAGGGAATCTATCGAAACACGGTCGCTGATAGAAAGATTGCTGAGGTCGCTGCCAGTGACGGTTTTTATATGGCTGCTGGGTTTGTTGACCAATGCCCATTTTCTTAGCCATGGTCTTGGCCTTTTGAACATTATCCATTTGCTCATCAGTAGTGACATTAAACAGACCTTCGTCATCGAAAGGCAAGTCCTCGATGCGAGATTGAGTATCTTGTGTGAGGCCTGCCGAGCGAAGCCAGGCCAGCCACTGGAGAGCAAAACCTCCCAACATAAGCTTAGCATCACAGTCTGTTTGGTGCTTAGTAGTGTTGATCTGCAGCTTTGCCAAGCGTATGCCTTCTGCCTGAAAGACTCTAGCCAACTCTCTCTCATCGTCTGACAGGTGGTCACATAAGGACCCCATCTTTTCCCACAAAAATAACTGGTAGTGCGCCATGAGTGCCTGGTAGTTAGCAACACGGAGGCCCAGTGCAGTGGAAGAGTAGAATCGACGTCCAAGAATGTCAAGACGACGGCCTTCTTTGTCAACGGGCGAATTGTGTGATTTGTGCATCTTGGATTGTGCGGATTCCATAATAATAGAGTTCGGCCGTGGGTGGGAGAAGAGAAATTCAACATCTTTGCTCTGTACGCGATACATAGCCTCTAGGCATTTTGATGGAGGAACTGTAGAGGCTGGAGCGTTCCAGGTATGCTTGACTGCTTGTAATAAAGTTGGTAGATACGGTATGGCGACTGGTGCCGAAGATTCCGTGTGAACCACGTCAAAGACGGGATCTTGGAGACGTTCCGTGGGTTGTTGGGTTTCGACGCCTAAAGCCTTTGCCATGCGCAGGATTTGTTCCGAGAAGGATCCCATTTCTTCCGTAGGCGACGCCCAGTCCTGGCGACCTGCCACATCATCCGGCGATGGTATTGAGGATCGTTGTGATGGAACAAACGAGGAATCAGACTCGTAGTCCTCATCGGAGGTTGCTGACGAGGGCGCGTGAGATGTCTCAGTCGTGACTGGATGCAGAGGGTTCACTGGTTGCTGTTGCTGCGCGAGGTCCCTCGGCTACGATGGTGGATTTGGAGATCGGTGTCGAAGTGGCACCTGACTTGGGCGCAATGTGCTGTGATGTCGAGGCATTGGAGCTCGGTGTGGCGATAGCGGTGAGAGTCGTTGGGGGGATCTGGAGGAACGGTGTCGAGGAGATTGCGACGCTCGACATCGAGGAGATCTCGACATCGACGGGCGGTATCGAGGAATCTGAGGGGACCTCGATGGAGACCGACGATGTTGATGGTGTTGTGGTGATCTCGATGTCGAAGTGTGGTATCGAGGTCTGGGGGCATAAAGCTCCCTATCATAATAGTAGTAATAGTTGCTTCGGTATTGGGAGCGGCTAGGCTCGTATCCATAGCGTTCGGAGTGTGGGTAGGACTATTCAGGGGTGCGTTCTCCATCCCTGTGAGGTGAGCGGGACTGGTCGTGGTAGGTGCGTGACGCCGGTCTCTGGAACTCGTCTCTGGATGGAGAGCGGTGTCGAGGCGATGAGTACGGTGTCGAGGCGGAAGCGTCTCCAAGGGAGAGTGTGCAGTGCGATGCTCAGCCCGATGCCATAGTTCCGGTTCCGGTGGGCGCCATGGGTCGGAATCGCCTGGCTGATCAACATCGAGGGATTGTCGAGAGTGAGCCATATGGTGAGCCGTAGGATTGAGGAGTTGCTCGGCATGGAGCGGTGATCAAAGTCGGAGCGATTGAGGCCGGGTTGTTGGCTCAGCGACCCGAGGAGATGGGCGCTCACGAATTTCCCCTTCAGAGGTCGTGGAGTGCAGATCAACCACCAGTACCGCGGTTAAGGCAAATGTCTCCAACATGGGGCATGGAGGAGGAGGTGCCAACGCTGTTAGCACAGCAGATCCAACTGACTGAGACTTCTTTTTCTTTTTGATCCCAGATTTCTCAGTGGGTTGTTTCACTTTCTTAGTTTTGGGGGGAAGTTTCCTCGATGTCGAAGGCGGTAGAGAGCTCGTCGGTGTCGATGGCTCAATCAGTACCGCGTCCGGGGTTGGAGTCAGAGAAGACGTAGTCATAGTAGCGGCCACCATTTTCTTTTGCCCAGAAGAGGGCTTAGAAGGGGGCAAGATGACTGTTTTCAAAGTTTTTTGCCAAAGTTCTGTGCGGAGGCGATCTAGGCGATGGCGCCTGGTTTGTTTGGAGAAAGCTTGGCAATGGTGACATGATTCAACTACATGAGAGTCGCCCAAACAAAATAAGCATAAAGAGTGTCCGTCCGCGGCAGGTAGTTTACTTCCGCAGCGAACACATTTGCGAAAAGGGGCCTTAAGGGCCATGCAAAAACTAACCTAACAACTATAGATGAAAAGACTTATATATTATTATAATATTTTTTTTTAAAAAAAACACTATCTAGAGAAGTAACAAAAAACTAAGAAAAAAGAGTAAGAAAAGGAACCTCAGCGCACGCCAAACACTCGCAGGGGAGTCGGCGAGCAGGAGAATCTTCCCTTCGATGCACCAGCTGCGGCGGTCGAAGAAGAACTGAAGGGAAGGTGGGAACGTGCTGGGACATGCGCGTGAGATGGTGGGGGAGGGGTTCCCGCCAAAATTAATTAGAGCCTCAGCTAGATAATTTTTTCACGACGACAAGCTCAGCGCAGGCGCAGAGCCCATATGTGTGATGCACAGAGACCACGAAGAAGAACTTAGATTTTCCCTGACAGAGGGCAGGCATGGTTGGGCACATGCCAAGGGCCCACCACACTCCAACAGGGCCCACTAACAAAAGCCCCCTGGACTTGCTTCTCCTCTTCTCTACTGCAATCTGCTTGTCTACTAGCCTTCTGCTCTGGTCCAGACAACAGTGGTGGTGAGAAGTGGGAGCAGTAATTGCCACAGCCAACTTGCTCACTGGCTCACTGCCTGACAAGCAAACAAGTGATAGTAATTATGAGAAAGAGGATAGCTGGTGACAATGGTGGCGAGAAGGTAGACTCATTGAAGGAGGAGGCCCACTGAGACTGCCTCGCCCAAGGTCCTTCAAAAACCTGGAGCCAGCACTGAACCCAGAAGGGGAAAGGAAAAATACATACACACACCCAAATGGTGTAAATTTGGCAGACATGCCCACCAGTGGAAACTCTACCAGTACCCACCAATCAGGGACTTTGCCACCGAGGATGTCCACATGCAGCCCATACATGGAAGGAGCTAATGAAGTCACGATAACAGGAAAACACCATCAGCACAGACTCTTGCGTTGCCACACACACGATGCCACAGCACTGGCACTCCACAAGCTCCAATGGCACAGCCAGCAACAACCCTGCTACTGCTGGTCCTAGGTCCCTATGGGCAGGGCATGAATCTCCTTGTGGTAGTGACAAGCACTGATTTGTAGTACAATACACAAAAGAGAGGAAGGAAAGGGCCAGACAATATCCCACCCTCATAGCTAGGAACATAGGAATCTGCCTTACACTGAGACAGACCATTTCTCCATATTGTCAACACTGAATGGCAGTGTTCTCCAGGGTTTCAGGCAGGCTTCTTTCCCTACCTTGAGATGCCGGGGATTGAACCTAGGACCTTCTGCATGTAAAGCAGGTGCTCTACCATTAAGCGTTGGCCTCTCTCTGGACAGGACATCTGTAAATTATGCACTGATTTCCCTGGGTCAAGGATTCAAGACTCTTCCAAGGAGGAAAAGACTCTGGACAAGCAACAAAGGGAAGTGCTTCCATCTTGCCAGGATACAGACTCAGTTTATAGGCCCTTACCCAGCCCACCATAGCATCCAAGCACTGGTCCAGAGCCTGCACAGCCACACCTAAATCCAAGGTTATGGAAAAACAGAGCTGGGTGTCATCTGCATGCTGATGACATCTCACTCTAAATCCCTGGATGACTGCTCCCAGCAGCTTCATGTTGAGTAGCATTGGGGATAAATTGTGCTCTGTGCACCCCATAGCATAAGTGGCAGGGCCCTGAGATACATTACCCCAACACCACTCTCTGAGATTGATCCCATAGGTAGGAACAGAACTGTTAATGCCCCGATACCCATCCCACCAAGCCAGTCTAAAAGGATACCATGACTGATGGTATCAAAAGCTGTGGAAATCGAGTAAGAGGAGCAAGGTTGCACTCCTCTATCTCTCCCCTGATAAAGGTCATCCAATAGAGCAACCAAGGCCAATTTGGTCCCAAAACCAGACCTGAACCCAGATAGGAAAAGGTCTAGAATATCAGTTCCATTCAAGAACGCCTGCGGTTTCATTGTCATGACCCTCTCATTCGCTTTACCCCAAAATGGTATGTTTGCGACTGGCCAATAGTTGTCACAAATCCTCGGGTCCAGAGTATGCCTCTTTAGGAGTGGTGGCATGGACACCTTCTTCTAGGCATCAGGCACCACTCCTTCACACGATGCATTAACCAC
Organism: Anniella stebbinsi; assembly: GCA_029215795.1. NCBI lineage: Eukaryota > Metazoa > Chordata > Lepidosauria > Squamata > Anniellidae > Anniella > Anniella stebbinsi. The sequence goes on along the minus strand of JARDYH010000003.1, from coordinate 50,760,450 downwards.
ACCCTGGACCCACTCAGCTGAGCCATGCTGGCTAACCTTAATTAGCTATGGAGGACAGAGACTGAGAGGGAATGTGGTTGGCCCATGACTGCAAGCACCTTGTCCACATCAGCAGGGCGCATGAATCCCACAAAACATGGCTAGGCAGGAAGCCTCTCTTGGATCTCCCATAAGATGACTTTATCCTCAAAGTACGGTGACAAAGCATCACAGTGGGGCTTTGAAGGAGCTATCTCTGGTGTTAGCAACTTCTGAACCACTCTGAATAGCTCTGGTGGGTGTCTACTTGAGAATGTGATGGAGGCTGCAAAATAAGCCTTTTTCACAGCCTGTTCATGGTTGGCACAATTATGTGCTCTAAGCAGTGTTTGATCGGCTTCAGAGCAACCTGCACTCTTGCCTTCTCTGTGTTCTACTAGGCCTTATTCTAGGTAAGTGTTCTCAGATTTGAAGTTATTATTGCAAAGGATACTGGCTAGTGAATTGTTTGGCAAAACTGATATTAGTAATTATAGACTTCTGAATTTGTGCACTCTCACCTATTCAGTGGATAAGTTTCTAGAAGCAGAACACATTTTAATTACCTTCATTTAAACCTGAACCTGATTGTGTTCTTTACTTCGTAACATTATGACAAAGAATAATGAGAATTTTTGCAGTTTATGACGTTCCTGCTTCCTGCAGCTAATTTTAAACTAGATGTCAAACCTATTTAGAATATATTTGCTGCTCTCATGGCAAGATAGTGAGGTTCATTAACTTTTTTTAAAAAAGTAATTTTGTACATTCTTTTCTAATTAGATTTTTTCCATCATCATTTGAAATTAGAGTTTATTGGCATATATCTTTACGTGTGTGTGTGTGTGTGTGTGTGTGATTTCAGAGCGTTATTTATGTAAGTTAGCCTTTCAGAAAGGGGCACATTTAAAAAGCCTTTATAGAAGATCAGGATTGTAAAACCAAGACTCTGTATTTTGGCCAACTTTATTTTGATGACATTTTTAGTTCAGTGGCATTTGGTATGCATTATCAGATCCAGTAAAAGAAATTAGGAAAACTGTTCAGCTTCAAGGAAATATGAGTTTATTTCATGAGAAGAGCAAAAAAAATCTACTCATTTCTATTCATATAAATAAACAAATGGTCATTTGGAGCATTCTTATATTTTCCTTCACCATAAGCCTTTTATTTCTTTAATGAACAGAAAAATCCAATGGTCCCTGGAAGAGTTTCCCAGAGACCATAGTATGGTGTTAATTTCCCTGCCCAGAGGCTGTAGACACAGCAATTACCCTGTGGCAGGTCTGAGGTTGCAACAGTGACCTCTGAAGAGAGTTGGGGAGGAAGAAGAGGAGGGGAAGGAGATACACAGATCTATAAAATCCAACAACTTCTTTGTTGCCCATCTTGCCCATTGAGAGGTAAGGAAGTTATATAGGTTGAGAGGCTCATCAGCTTAAATTGTGTTTCAGTGTGGAATGGGAGTTGTTTTGCCTTCAACATTCCACCCACCTGTCTGCAGGGATTTGGTTTTGTGGAGGGCTCTGTCTTAAGAGCGCCAGTTTAGTAGGACTGTGCTGCAAACAATGTAAACCAATATGAATACAATGCAATCATATCCCCAGCTTCAGTTTCTGTGCTGGAACCACAGGTTTGTATCATACGAACAGCTCTGTACAACTTGCTTTTAAAATGTTTTGTAAAGGAACTGTCCATGAAATATTAATATCCATACTTGCACCAATTAAGTAGGTTCTGTTATTAATATGGATTAAATAGGTTCTGGTTTTACGTTTGGGTTGAATTGAGGAGGGGAGTGGATTGTGAGTTGAAGAGAGAGAGAGAGAGAGAGAGAGAGAGAGAGAGAGAGAGAGAGAGAAGCTAGTGAGGTGTTTTGATTGATTAATATACTGAAAGAAAAGTTTAGCTTAAGAAACATTTTGAAAGATAGAGCATTATACTTGAAACCAATAAGCTTACTGTGCACGCAATTTACTTAATGTTAATAAATCTTGTTAATTTGAACAAACTGGTGTGGTCATTGAAAGTGTACCTGAGGAAGGTACTGGTGGCAGCAGGAACCCAGATGCTTGTCTGAGGCCAGGTTGTAGAGCTGTGGGGCCTAATAGTAAAGGCGGGACAGGGGCAGCAGCAGCAAGGGGTTAGGATAAGGCATCACATACTCTTTGAAAAGAGTAGGAAATATGAAGGAAAGCAGATGCACTACGTCTTTGCTGCCCCACACAGATCAAAACTGTGCCTTTTTCAAAAGCCTCCATTCATATATTCTTGCCTCCCACTGAGCTCAAGATAGACATCTTTTCCATTAGCACCCCACATGCTTGCATCTTAATTACAACTTAGTAGGAAAGTAAATTTGAAAAGCCAATCCTTGATTGGATGATTCCAACTTCTATGCGATTAATTATATTCTGGATTAGCTTAATGTGCTGTAATATAGCCACCATTGCCCCTAGAGAACAAGGCCATTTTTAAAATGAGCCAAAATGGGACAATGTTGGCTTTTAGGTAGTAGAGTTTGGCTGTCCAATATGCTGATATACCGTCAGTTAAGTGGGTGGCATAGATTCCAAGGCCGAAATGGCTGAACTGATGAAGGTCTGGTTCATAATCAAATCCAAGGAAGTTCTTTCAGTCTATGAGTAATTGTTCCTGAAAATGAATTTTAAAGTGCACCAGTTACGTTTTACAGCCTGTCATATTAGTTTTGAGGTAAGTAATTTATTCTGAATCACAAAATTTCTTCGGAGAACAAGATACTCCAAATCCATGCCAATTTTAGTCTGAATTTTTTAGATTCTCACAAGTTTGAGGTAAATTTGGAGTATTTATGGTCCACATATTTAACTGAAGATTTCAAGGTGGCTTCCAATACATTTCAACATATAGCAATATAGACAAGAGTTATTAGGGAGGGTCAAAAGTATATACAAGTTTCAACCCAGACCTCAGATATTCTAGGTGCTACTCTGCTTCTGAATCCCTGGTCCATGGCAGATCAAGAATGCCCTAACTTTGGGTTGTGTGCCCAGGTCCCTGCCTCTGGCTGTCAAACTTGGTAATAAAGCTGTGTCCTTGTTGCACCTCAGCTTTGTAGTCAGGTTAATGGGTTCTCCAACACTGTGCACAAGTATTCAGTACAGCACTCCTGGGGGTATAGCACTTCAAAATGCAAGTAGAACTTCATATCAGTTGTACACTCCACCATATTACAAGGTCTCTGTCCATAGAGACAGAAGAGGAGTCTATCTGTGACCCTGATTTTCTATGGCCAGGGATTTTTTAAAACAAAAATATCACAGAGAATGTATTTATTCTATTCTAAGTATTTGTTCCCTATCTTTCAGTTCTTTATAATTTCCAATGAAGTTACATGTCCCAGAAAAGCACCCTATCTTAAAGTGGTTGTACTGCATAGTTTTTCCTGAGCATGGATATCAATTGGTAGTTTCTCTGTCAGAAGTTAAAACCAATTTTGTTAGTTTGTTGCAACAAAAACAAGAAAGAGCCTTGTGGCACATTAAAGGCTAACAAATTTATTATGGCAGAAGCTTTCTTGGACACCATATTAACCTCACATTGACAAATTTATATACACGTGCTTGAGGGAGGTGGAGAGACTGTATATAGTGAGGTCATAAAGAACTGAAATGCAGAAAGTACAGACAGTATGTATAAAAGTTAAACCAATTTCCTCAAGTTGTTCCTCTTTTACCCTTTGTGGACTTTTCATTGCTGCTGCTTCTGTTCCCTAAAGAGGATTCCATCTTTCCTGGCAGCTTAGAATCTTAGAATAGTAGAGTTGGAAGGGGCCTATAAGGCCATTGAGTCCAACCTCCTGTTCAATGCAGGAATCCACCTTAACACATACCTGACAGATGGCTGTCCAGCTGCCTCTTGAATGCCTCTAATATGGGAGAGCCTGTGACCTCCTTAGGTAATTGGTTCCATTGTCATACTGCTCTAACAATTAGGAAGTTTTTCTTGATGTCCAGCCGGAATCTGGCTTCCAGTAACTTGAGCCCATTACTCCGTGTCCTGCACTCTGGGATGATCGAGAAGCGATCCTGGTCTTCCTCTGTGTGACAACCTTTCACGTACTTGAAGAGTGCTATCATGTCTGCCCTCAGTCTTCACTTCTCAAGGCTAAACATGCCCAGTTCTTTCAGTCTCTCCTATAGGGTTTTGTCTCCAGACCCCTGATGTCCTTTCTGGGATATTACTTTTCCAGAAGATCATATGTGCACAGGAAAATTAAGATTTATTTGAGGAATGATGTAAATATGTTCTCCATCATAAGCGATAAATACAACATGTGCAATTGCAATTGGGAAAAAATAATTAATACATGCCACTTTGCAAACAAGGCAATATACACATGTTGCCTCCGCCCTAAAGATTGTATCTCTAAGTAGGAAATAGTAGATGGCCCCATGCCCACTTATTTGTCATTGCTACATTGCTACCTCACTCCCACCCCTAAATGCTCCAGCGCCGCCCCAGGAAGTAACATGTAGAATGGGCAGAGCTAGCAAAGGGAAATGTAATTAGCCCTATTTTCAACTTGGAACCATTAATCACATTAAAACCATCTGGGCTAAGAAAAAAAAACTTAAATCAAATATATTTTGATTTAATGAGGAAGCACTGAGGAATGAAGGGCACTGAAGAAAAGAAAATGCCTGCTCTACTTTAAAAGTGCTGATATCAATGGCTTCTTGAGCCAGCCCACACAATCTGTCACCTGGCTAAGGGCCAAAGCAGACATTACTTTAAATGTGCCTAGCAGCTATGCCTTTTTCATTTTTTACTCTAGAGTGGGTAAAGGTCTCCCAATCTGGATCAGGCCCCTAGGTGGGGTGGGGTTGGGGGAGTAGGGCAGTTTTTAAGATCTGGATTGGTGCCCCTGCACCAACTCTATAGCAAAAATGAAAAGAAGACACAGCTGCTAGATGCACATTTAAAGTACTGTCTATTTCGGCCCCAAATCATAGGAGTAACAGCTCATAATCACAGCTCATAATCACAGCAGCAAGGTAACAGTAGAAGACAAGACTTACACAAGATGATCATACTTCTCATGTGAGCACTTACTTGCACAAGTAGGCCAACAGCTAATTCCTCTGAAACAGCTCCCAGGATTTTTTTTTCTTCCAAGACTAACAAATTTATTCCACCATAAGCTTTCATGGACTCCAGTCAACTTCATCTGATGCACTGAGCATTAGCCTCAGTTGACAGGCATATAAACACATGGGTGTAAAGCGGGGAGGAAATGTAACAGTGAGGTCAAGTGGTAAAGAAATAGAAAACCTATGATCTGTGACAATCCAGTTAGGTAACCACAGCCGTAATAGGTGAAAACACTCTCATCTTAGCATTGCTAAGCAAATTAACACCTACAGTGTGACAGGAAGCAATTATCTTTATTCATACCAAGACGGAGGCATCAAATCTATACACTGCAATTCAATGGTTTCACTTGGAAGTCTCTTCATTTTGTAACTGTTCTATAGTCTTTTCTGTGAAGAGTTTCAGTAGTCAAAATGAAGGATACCTCCTCCACAGCTCTGGTTTTAAAAGCTGTGGCTTCAACTTGTGACAATTGGTAATTAATTCCTCCACCCGTTCCACTTAACTGTTGTTTTATTGATGCTTTGGCTGTAGTTTTATTTACAGTTTTTACTGCTGTTTTATTGGCTTATTTTACATTGTTGTTACGCTGGAATTATTATTATTTCACCTCTTTCTTGCTCTTGGCGGTTTTTCTAGACAGACATGACGGACTTTGCTAAGTCATGCTGTCTTTTACAGATTCAGGAATTTCCTGACAATTGAGCATGTTTTAAGTATGACTGCTTTCTGGATGTTGGTGTGGATGTATTTTGATAGGCTCAGTTTCTGTAGGTTTTCTGTATAATTTTTTTATGTGATGCCGGTGACTGAGGTGACTAACGGATTAATTGTGACCTTTTCCTGTTGCCATAGTTCTTTGACTTCCATGGCCAGTGGTGTATATTTGTTTCTCTTTTCTTCTTCCTTTTCAACAACATTTTTGTCATTCGGTATTGCTATGTCAATGAGGTATATATTTTTTTTCTTTTTTGTCTATGATTGTTGCGTCTGGTCGGTTGCAGGGTATTGTCTTGTCCGTATGAATTGTTCTGTCCCAGTATATTTTATGATCTGCATTTTCCAAGATTGTTTCGGGTGAGTATGTATAGTATGGTGTAGATTGTTTGAAAAGGTTGAATTTGATGGCAAGTTGTTGGTGAATTAGTTTTGCAGCTGTATTGTGTCTGTCTGTATAATCCATTCCTGCCAGAATTTTACATCCCCGTTATGTGGTCTATTATTTCTTGGAACTGATGGCATTTCCTACATAGGTCTGTTGTTATACTGTTATCTTTTAATGATGTATTTTTGGTAGCTCTTGGTGGCTATAACTTGATCCTGTACAGCTATTAAGAATCCTTCTGTTTCTGGAAATAGCTCACCTTTCCTGAGCCATTTGTACGATTGTTCTTTGTTTATTCATGGGTTTTGTATTATTCGTAGGTTCTGTATTATGTTGTAGTGTTTCCTATGGAGTGCTTTTTGTGTCCATTTTTCTTTTTTCTCTGTGAGTGTGAGTGGCCATGTTTGGTCTTCATTTTGTAGTGCTAGGCTGAGTGGGGTGTAGTTTTTATCTGCTGTTATTATGGCGTTATGAATGGGGGTGTTTTTAGTGTGGAAGAATTCTCTGAGTTAATGTCCAGCAGACCTCTCCCTCCTTCTTTCCTGCTGATTGTTATTCTTTCAATGGGATGGAGCATGCGGTGTTTTGTGAGTTTGGTGCGATTGAGTCTGTTTATTTCTTCGAGTTCAGTGTGCGACTAGTGTATGATTCCGAATGAGCATGTGAGAATGGGTATTGCGTAGGTGTTGATGGCTTTGAAAATGATTTTAGAGTTGAGTTTAGATTTTAGGATTTGTGATAGGTGAGTTTTATGTTGCATTCTTAGTTGTTGTTTTTTTACTGTGGAGTGATTGATTTTTGTGTTTTGTTGGAATCCTAAGTATTTGTATGATTCATTTTCTTCCATGTTATCGAATATTTTGTTATTTAGTGTTTCTGCTGTTCCTTCTTCTTTCCATTTTCCTCTTTCTATGTGTAGCATCTTGCATTTTCCTATCCCAAATTCCATTTTCATGTCTGTTGTCAGTTCCTCAGTGATTCGCAGGGGGCCTTTTATCTGTGTCAAGGTTGAAGCATAGATTTTTATGTCAACCAGGTACAGGAGGTGATTGACTCTGTGCTTTGCTTGTTTTTGGTGTTTTATGTCGATGCCATATGTGGTGTTGCTAAGGGTGTTGGATAGTGGATTGAGACACAGGCAAAACCACAGAGCGCTGAATGTGTCACCTTGGAATATGCCACGTTTGTTATTATTATCATTATTATTACTATTTATTACATTTCTATACTGCCACATAGCTGAAGCTGTCTGGGTGGTTTACATAAGATGAAAATGATTAAAAACAATATACAAAATTTAAAACCACAAAAACATGTAACATACAGAAACAAACCTCTAAAAACAACTATAAACAACTATAAAAACAGATTTGTAGATATGCGTGAATGGAAATGTGATGAACAAAAATTTTCAGTACCTTCCCCCAATGCTTGTTGCACATATCCCATTGAGGTGAATAGGAGCTGTGCAAGATCATTTTTTTCAGGGACTGTACCCTAGCAAACTGACTTAACCAAGGGTGTTTCCAGATGAGGCTTTCAGTGTACTAAGTCTATCATCCTGTTTTATTTGTAGAATTTAATGGATAGGGGTTCCACATGATATCATCTTCCATTTGTAACCCTCCCTTGTTTCCCCACTGCTTCTTCTCTTTTTTCTTACCACAGGAAAATCTGTTAAAGAGGGAATGATGGAATAGCTTCACAACATCTTTTGATTGGTATCACTGGGGGCCCTCCATCTAGTAGCACCCACAGACTCAAGCTGCAATTGTACACATGCTTACCCGAGATTAAGTTCCATTGAAATCAATGGGTTTCACTTTTGAGTAGACATGCATAGGATTGCACTTCCCAGGGGGATAGCCATGTTAGTCTGTTGCCGTAAAACATCAGTGTCTTGGGCAATTTAATGGCCAGCGTATTTATTATGGCATACGCTTTCTTGGACACAGTCCATGTCAGTGTAAGTTATTTAAACATGTTGCTTTAGTAGGGGGATGGAAAATGTATGGGTGTACTCTTTATGGAATTTCACATAACACAACATACGAACATAAGAAGAGCCATTCTGGATCAGACCAAGGTTCTATCTAGTCCAGCATTCTGTCCATACAGTGGCCAACCAGTGTGCACTAGGAACCAGTGCAACAGCACCCTTCCACCCATGTCCCCCAGCAACTGGTGTACTGAAGATAGCACACAGCTATCAGGACTAGTACCCATTGATAGCCTTCGCCTCCAGAAATTTATCTAACCCCCTTTTAAAGTCGTCTAAATTGGTGGCCATCACTACATCTTGTGGTAGCAAATTCCATAGTTTAACTATGCACTATATGAAGAAGTCCTTTCTTTTATCTGTCCTGAAACTTCCACCAATCATGGGATGACCCCAGGTTCTAGTATTTTGAGAGAGGAAGAAAAATGTCTCCCTATCCACATTCTCTACACCATTCATAATATTGTACACCTCTATCATGTTTCCCCCTAGTCTTTTTTTCCAAGCTAAAGAATCCCAACAAGATCACTAAAGAAATTCCCCAATTATAAACCTTAGTAAATTGTGGATATACAACAACCTAAGGACAAGCTCATATCCAATGAAAGATTGGATATCAAACACAAGAAGAGCCATGCTGGATCAGACCAAGGGTCCATCTCATCCAGCATTCGGTTCACACAGGGGCCAAACAGCTGCCCATGGGAAACCCATAAGCAGGACATGACTACTATAGCACCCCCCCCCCCCAACCATGGTGCCTAGCAAAAGATGTACATAGTGATACTGCTTTTGTTACCGGAAGTACACATAACTGTATACATTTTATAGCATACATAATGTGCACACCTTCCATTGTTGTAGCTCAGTAGTAGAGATCCTGCTTTGCATGCAGATGGTTCCAGGTTCAATTCTCAGCATTCCAAGGTAGGGCTAGGGAAAAATCTTTCCTCAAACCCTGGAAAGCTGTTGCAAGTCTGTGTTGACAACACTAGGTTAGATGGACTGGTCTGACTCAGTAAGGCAGCTTCCTCCTGTACGTTCCTAATTAGGGTGACCATAGGTCAGGAAAAACCAGGACATGTCACAATTTTTGGTAACAAATCCAGGAAGGGGGGAAATTATGAAATTTGAAGAATAATCCGGATTTTACCCATTCCCCCCAGAGGGCAGCTCTACTTTATAGTTAATGGGAATTAACAGAAATGCTTGCAGCTTCGTCATTTTTAAAGATAAAGAGATGAAACTTGGCAAGATGATAGCCTTTGGGTAGGGCTTTAGCCGTGCCAAGTTTGAAGCAGATCTGTCCATCCATTGATTTTTAGGATTTTATTTTAGAAAATGTGATTTTAAAATTATTTTGTTTTTTTAAAAATCGTTTTAAAGATAAGATGAAACTTGGCATCATATAGCTCTTCAGTAGGGCTTTGGCCATGCCAAGTTTCAAGCAGATCTGTTCATCTGTTGATTTTTAGGTTTTTTTAAAAGTTTGAGGTTTTAAAATTATTTTTTTTTAAAAAAACATCATTTTTAAAGATAAAGAGATGAAACATGGCATTTTGATAACTCCTACATAGGACTTCAGCCATGCTAAGTTTGAAGCAGATCCGTTCATCCATTGATTTTTAGTATTTTTTTATTTTTAATTGTGGTTTGTTTTTTTTAATTTAAACTCATCATTTTCAAGATAAAGAGATGAAACTTGTTATCATGATAGATCTTAAGTAGGGCTGAAACTTGGCATCATGATAGATCTTAAGTAGGACTTTATCCATGCCAAGTTTCAAGCAGTTGTGTTCATCTGTTGAGTTTTAGTAAGTTTCAAAACAAGATTAAACTTAAAAACTTAGAAAAATTAAAAAGCCAGCCAGTCGGCCAGCTGGCAACAAGCCCTGTTAAGCAGCAGCTTGCAGCGGAGTGAGGATACAATCAGAAACGATATTTGAGGGAAGGGAAGACTATATCACACAGAGTATAGCAACAAAGTACCGCAAAAGCTACAAAAGTAGGAGCTAGTGAAGTTAATTTCAGATACATTGGATGTCTCATTTGTTATTTCAGTGATTCTAACACTAAGATGTTATGTAGAACAGATTTGTCTTAATTGCGTGCTGTAAAATCAGACATGTGACCAAAGCTATGTTCAGGTGGGCACCCCTCCCCCCTTGGTGCTGGACATGCCCCCTGGGGGCGGACATGTTGGTGGGGACACCCCCTTTGGGGCCGACCATGTTGTCCTCCTTTTTGGTTTCCAAAATATGGTCACCCTACCTAAGATATACAACATAAATATATAGAGGAAATGTATGTGTTAAGTGATATGTGAAAGCAGCAGCAGAGGAAAATACTTCCTTATGATTTGTCAAGCATCTGAAAGCTTCCTTCAGAAAATGTGCTGCTGCTTAACAGATACTTTTGGCTGAAGTGGCAGCTCATCTAAAAAAAGGAAAAGATAAAGAAAGGGAGCTTCAGAATGGAAATCACTGGTTTGATCAGACGTGCAAATATTTCCTGTCCTGATAAAAAAAACAAAGAAGTCTTCAGGCCACCATAAAAATTAACACTTCCAAAAACTGACACATTTGTCAACATTCAGCCCCCGTACCAAGTGTATCAATTGGTTAAAAATGATCACCATAGCAAATTGGTTATTTGACTTCTGAATAACCGGTTCACACAGCCTAACCCATGTTCTGATACCACGCCTGTTCCATTTTACTAAATATCTCACAGCCAGAGCTCAAAAACAAATTATAGCAACACTGAAAAACACTAGAAACATGAAAGCTCACAGCCACCAACTCTTTTGCTCAGCATGCTGGTATTAACTCTAAAATTCAATTGTTTGGGTGGGTGGAAAGAATATTAACTATGGGGAAGTGTCAAACGTCAATCTCACTTCTGTTGGAACTTTTCAATGTTCCTGGCATTGAACACAAGATGCTACTGACTAGTTTAAGTGACCTGGCAGGGGTGAGCAGAACCACAATGAATTGGCCTCATTCAGTCTTCTCTGACAGACCCCAGAGAATTCTTCCTGAGAGAATTAGCTTTTGTTTTTGTCAGTCACCTTCACACATTGCTAAAGTAAACACCAATTTACCTGTCCCCATCCCTTGAATGAGCACTGCAACAAGAATATTTTAACATTGTTTTTAATTATTTATTATTTTATATTGTTTTACATTGTATTATATGTACATTTTTTTTAAAAAAGAAACAATTAAATTTATTTACAGCATTTGTATACTGCTCCATATCTAAACAGAATCTAGAGCGTTGAGGGGAAAAAAGTCAACAGCAATGTGATCTCCTTAGGGATTTATTTATTTTTTAGTAGTAACTGGTATAGAAATATCATAAATAACAAATAATAGATAACACTTTAAAAGAATAAAGGCCAAATGTAATTGTGAAGTTGATAGTCTGACTTTCTCAAGATTTCCCCCCCCCCATTTTTTGTTTCATTTGCGGATACTTTGTTTTTGTTTTTCATTTTATAAGCATCCTTTGTCTACAAGAGGAACACGAATTATTACTCTTCGTAATATTAGTAAGTGGGATATGCTTTTCATCTCAAAAGTTCATACGTTTATTGCATAAACCAAAAACCATGACAAAAGGAATGTTTTTTTCATTTAAAGAAAAAAAATGCACTTTGGACATTGTTTCTGAGCAACCAAAACATTTAATGTATATTGTCTGAATCATTAGCTATTAACTAGTACAATGCCTGCATGGTGGATGGAAACATGTATGGAAATAGAGCCATAAAGATGGATTGTAGCTGAGGGCTCATCAATACCTAAGGGCCTAGCAGGAGGGGGAGGATCACGAGCTTACCTGCTTCCGCGATCCCCCCCCCCAGCTTCTATACATCCATGTGACGTCCCAGAAGGGAAGAGGAACATTGCAGGAGCACTTTTTAATTTTTTTTAGAAGAGGAGCCGCAGCCCCAATCCAGCAAAAAAGTAAGTAAGCCCCCACCAAACTCTGCACCCAACACCCCCCCCCCATCATCCCAGGGATGCCGAAATTGCTGCTCCCCATGGGCACGGAGCCACCCTGTTGTAATGTTTCCCAACACCCCTTGCTTTATTGGGAGACAATAAAGAGGTCTGCCATGTAATCCACAAAGCTTTATTCAGGCAATAAACATCTCTTCCCACCTGAAGGGACTCTAATTTTCTAGGTTCTTTCCTCTAGGCATGATTGTGCAAACTAAGCAAGACAATTGTCCTTTCAAGAAAAAGGGAAAGTCCTTTCCCAGTATGCTTTAACTTCAGGGAGGCTCACCTTTGGAGAGAAGCTAGCTGGGCTGACCTTCCGTCCCCTTCCTTTCGCTCCGCCAGCTTTAGTCTCCGACAGATTCTCAGATCAGCTAGGCTTGCAGTGCCCTCCCCCTTGGAAAACACTGATTCGCAGATTGTGGGTTGTTTACACCCTTAGAGATAAGGGCTGGCGAAAGTTCATTCCCAGCTGGTGAAGAAACCATGAGAGTCACCTCTCCCACTCCCCGTACAGGCTGGTATGTTTCTGGCACCGTTTCTTCTGCATCAGAATCTGACTCTGATTGCCTGAAAATCCTTTTCCCAGCCCAAGGGGAACAGGCTTAGTCACAACATCCATGCAGCTTCATGCCCATTTGAGGACCCGGGAGCTCGCGCCACACTGGCCACAGTCCTCAGGGTTCTCCTGAGGCCATGGAAAAACCGGGACATCCATGCTTTCAGTTATCTCAGGGAGTCTCTGGTCATCCCCAGTTGACCCTGGGATCCCCTGTGCGTCATTTGGATACACAGGGACGACCTAGAGACGACCCCAGGATAACTGCATGGTGTAGACATGGCCTGCCTGAGTTATTTGTTGCTTCCCTCTGCATGCCCATGTTCTCTTAACAATCCTGAAATAAACATTTCCATCTTTCCCCATACATGGATACATTTGACTCCCAAAACTGTGATTTTGATTTTTTTCCTTAGCAAATTCCATGTTCCCCATCCTTTGCTGGTCCATCCCCACTGCACCATCCTGCTGATTCTCAAGGTTCAAATCAGTACAGTGGACCACCTCTTGCCTTCTATCTTAAATGATAGTGGAGCTGATCAAAGAGGTCTGAAGGGATGGAAAGATGCAGGACTTTACAGGTGGGGGGAGAGCATAAGAAGCTTGCCCTGAAAAGTCCCTGTCTGGCTCAATTTAGCATTAGTATGCCAGAAACACATACACAGGGGTAGCGCACCGCTGTGCTAATGCTTCTCATTTGTCAGCCCAGTGTATGTGTTGCTGGATTTATACAGCTTAGCACATGGTTAAAGCATTTAAATGAGACAAGATCTGTGTAGAATGCTTACATGGGTAAGTGTTTTCCCCATGGCTCATACATCACGTCTACACTGTATTCCCTTCTATACTCAAAGTTACAAAGATGCAGGATATCTGGCAACTTCCCTAATAAAGCAAAGCGTTTAAAGAAAACCAGCTATTCCATGCACTAAATGAGAAATATCCTTCCAAGAAAATGTATATAGATGGCAGATGCCAAAATAAAACTGTCTAGCATTGTAGTTTTGAAATATTGCAGTGACACAAGCCCAAAAATAACCCTTCAAGTCAGCAAAAATAAGTAACTAACTAAATAAATAAACTGTATTTTTCTGCCAATGTCCAATTAATTCAGAATTGCTAAGTAGCATGAAAGTAGATTCTGAGCAAAATCTGCATTTTATGGGTGATTCTACATGCCAAGAACCATCATGCAATATATTAACTCAGGTAAACGATGAACTCTGCAGAAAGAGAATGGAAAGAAAAAGTGCTGACAAGCTATTAAGAACAGCAGTGGAACCAGGTGCTCATAAATGGCCTCACAATAATACATAGTACATCTCAAACAGGGTAAATGGTGACAATACTGTCTTAAGATGTATCCAGCACTCTCCAAATATTTAAATATCATTTGTGTTGTCTTTTAACTATCCTGAAATAGTTTTTACTGTTCTGCTGTACATGGATACATTTACCTCCCAAAACTGTGACCTTGTTTTTTCACCCTGAACAAATGTCATGTGGTGAGAGTAGGGATGTCCGGATTTTGTGAAACCCATCCTGCATGTGTTTTGTGGATTGTGCAGTGTTGTTTATTCCGGCATCTGTTCACAGACGGATTAGATTTGTTTCCCCATTATGCTGAAAAATATGTATATAATTCTGTAAGAAAGTTCCCAGCAATTTACATAATTTATGTTAGTATTTAGCATACTATCCCAACATTCCATTCAAAATTTCCCCTTGTATATTTTCCAGCATGGCATAGGTCTCAGCAGGAACTTGCATATTTTCCTGTGTATAACTGTGCATAAATTTCATAAAAGTAAAAAAAAAAAAAAAAGTCTGGAAATCCATGGACTCCATACAGCCTGGGGAGGCCAATCTGCAGAAGATTCTGTAGGTTGGGTTCTTAAAAATCCAAATACATTTTAGTCTGTTTCGAATTTCTCCAGCATCCCTACAGAGAGACAACCTACGATATGTTTCTCCATCCTTTGCTGATCCATCCCTGCTGCATCACTCAGTGCAGTTACCAATGTAGTGGGAGATGCTTGGTTACCACCTGGCTGCTTCTCAAGGATTCACTGGCTCAGACCAGTAATATGGATCATCCACTGCCTTCCATCTTAAATAATGGTGGAGTTGATCAAAGAGGCTTGAAGGGGTGAAGAGATGCAAGACTTTATGGGTGTTGAGAGAGAGAGCATGAGAAACATGTCCTGAAAAGTCCCAGGAGTTCTCTTCCACAGTTAGGATGAATCACTGAAAGTAGATGGGAAGACCCTGAGGTCGATGACTGCCTCCCTACTAGAGGAAGACTAAGCAAGGAGGAGATCATCGCTCAGTGATATGGAACATGCTTTTAATGTAGAATGTTCCAAGTCCAACTCCTGGCAGTTAAAAGGATTAGGTAGCAGGTGATGGGAAAGATGCCTGCCTGAGACTCCTAAGAGCTGTTGGCAGCCAGAGTAAACTATGCTGGGCCGGATGGACCGATCATTTGACCTGATCTAAGAAAGCTTCCTTTTTTCTTAAGGCAGCAGTGGGCCACCTTCAGCATTCCAGATGTTACTGGATTGCAACTCCCTTTAGCTCTAGCCAAACATTTCTGGAGATCCACAAATTGGCCATCCCTGTTTTAAGGGGATGATGGCCTGGAGAAGACGGGAGAGACACAAAATAGGAGACTGAGTTAAGCAATTTAAGGCCTGTCTCTCCTTTTTATTTTAGTTCCTCTCTATTTCCCCCTTTTCCTTAGCAGAAGCCTCACTTCCTGCACTCCAGCCTAGAAGGCAGGGCGCTAAAAATTCCAAACATTAGCTTCTGAATTCATGTTGTGTTTCTTTGCTTCCATTACCCATCAGCCTGAAGGAAAACAGACTCATACAGACCCATATGTGAAATGTGTAGCCCATTGCATGACATGTTTGCTAATGCTCCAAACATTCAGTTAGAGCCCCATTACAGATACAGTCCTAAGCATGTTTACTAGAGAGAAAGCCTCACTGATTTCAGTGAAACTTACTTCTGAGTGAATATGCAAAAAAATAGGAAGATTGCATTTTTCAGGAGCTGCTGGATCTGTGTGGGACTTCCCCATGTGGTAAACCACTATATTGCAGGTGGCATCCTTCTCAGTGAAGAACCTTCTCGTGCTGGACTAACTCAGTCCACCCAGATTAACCCCCTTTCTACACCATAGGGGTGTAGAGAAAAGGAGGGAGGGCGATCCCGGAAGTACCTAATATACACCATTGGTGCACAAGGACCAGCCGGGGTCCATCCCAGGCAAACAGCCTGGTGTAGAAACGGCCTAAACATTGGATCATACAGGGTAAGACGGTGTGCTGCTTACAGTGGCCTGAGGACAGAGTTCCACAATATTTGCCAGGGTCAGTTCCAAAGGCAAGTACACAAGAAGTTCTAGAGAAGAGCCCAGACAGCACTACACATTACAGGATCCTCCTTTGTCTCCAGGTCCAAGAAACGCTAGGCAAACTCATACAGTTTTTTTAGTAGCGAAGGGGGGCACATAGGCTTTTCTGCTTGCTAGGGCAAGGGTGGAAAGATAAAAAGTGTTGATTTGCAATGTTGGTTCTTTGCAAGCAATATTGGTGAAATGCGTAATAATCAGTAACTTGGAAATATGCTTAGATTAGCAAACCACACTAAGAGAAAGTAATCCTAGGGGCCCTAGACAGCACCGGGGGTGGGGGGTTATAGGATAGTTCAGATTCCTGGATCCAAGGTCAGAGATAGAACTCTAACCTCAGAGCCAGGAGTCTGAGTTCACCACCTTCTCGCAGCCAGTGAGGAGAGGACCACATCAGCTGCCTCCCCACATTCACAAAGGCAATCTCAGAGAAGAGCAAATTGGGGCAGTTCTGTGGGGAAGGACTGGGGAGGCCTGCTTATGAAGAATCCCCTTGTCTCCCCAGCCTCCTTCCCTCTCACTCTGCAGAGCCTCAGCTAGATGGACAAAAATGCCCGTCTAGCAAAAATGTACAGTGGGAGGAGCATGGAGACAAAGATCACCTCCACGCTCCTCCCAGTCTGCATAGGATGCCCGTCAGCCTCTGTTCAGAGACTGACAGGCATCCCAATACAATTGTACTGTAATGGGCGAAGAATTGGAACAGATGCACTAGTGTAAAAGACTCCAAAAGTAGTCTGTGTTTGAACTCTGCATCCTGACGATCTAAAGCAAGATTGTTCTATGCATATCTTCCCCAAACACTTGATATTGGGGGACTGTCTGAATACCTATTTTGCCTAGTGATGGATAGGGAATTAGCTACTATGTTTAATCTGCTAATTCAGTTCCAACTGCTTTTGGCTAATATCTGATAGAGGTCCTATCTCACTAAGTTGCAATGTTGAGTCATGGGCAAACAACCACCAGGCCTTTTGATGTAACAATGAACAAAACAGGAAAACAGAACAGATGGCCTAGATGCTTGTGAATATGTAGTGAAAACTACATTGAATGTTTTACTCAAGCATTTCATCCCAACACAAGCCATACCAAACATTCATCCCCATTAAGGAAGCAAGAGTTTGGGTCCAGAAACCAGTGGTGCTCAGAAATGCCTGAGGTTTCTGGAAATAGAACTTCTTTGATTGGCTCCCACGACAGTTTCTGGATTTATACATCACACAGCTACAGGAATTTCCCCCTTCCAGTATTGTCTACAGTTTGGGAGGACAGGCTGTTCCATGGCATTAAGCAAGGTAAGTGATATTATTTGTAAGATGCCAGCATATTTAGCAAGTGTTTGTGTTTGTTACCTTGCTTTTTCCATAAGTATAAGGAAGCTTCCAAATGCAATTATTGCCATAAAAACAATTCAAAATATAAGAATCAACAAATGCAACAAAGTAGAATCTCAAGAATAATGTTCACAAAGAATCAATATCAATAATAATGATAACGATGATAATGATGATAATCAACAACTAGTGGGTGTTCTACACTGGTGGACAGTAGGGACAGGCCACGTCTTCTCAGTAGTGGCCCCGTCCTTATGGAACTCCTTCCCAAGGGATGTGCGGTCAGGCCTGTTTCAAATGGCTTTCAATTTATGTATTTTATTGATTGTGCTTCTGTTTTATTGATATTATACTGCTGCAGCTCTAGAAATGTTTCTATACTGGCTGAATTGTATTTTAACATATTGGTGGTGGGAGGGTATTTTATTTGTAATTTAACGTTTTATTGTAGTATTTTTACTGCCACCTGTGGATTTGGTCCAGAAGCACAGCTTATAAATAAATTTCCAGTTTTTAAAAGAGTTGCAGATTTCTGGGTATATGGTGGGAGTGTGGGATGATATCAGCCTTTCACATTTATCTTGGAGTGCTATACAGTATATCTTTAGCAGTAAGAAAGGATCATATAATTCTAGTACAGAACCAAGTATTACACACATTTTAAATATGAAAAAAAAAATCAGAGGCTTATTTTTCCGGATTTGCCTTTCTAAGATATAACACTTACATATCTTCCCAGCAGCATCATATATAAAGTATTATTCCTGTGCATGAGACCACAGCCCTATTCCCGACTCAGGCGGGAGAAGGCATTTGTGGACAGGGAGGAGGAAGTAAGGACACTGCATGTGTTTTGGGCACATGGACAACATCAAGTGTGGGTCAGGCAAGCCTATAAAAGCATGCTCCCCACGCTCCCTGGCCTCTTTTGCTGAGGCTTGGTGTCCTCCAATGGTGGGTTGTGTGGGAATCTTAGGACATCAGAAGAGGTTTGGTGACCACTCGTTGGCATCTTATGGTGATTGGCAAGTTCTGAGGCCTGATCCTCAAGGGCTAAGCGGCTCACAACTTAGGATATATGTCTTGGCTTTGGGGACCACTCTGTCTCACCTACTCAGAGTTGGGCGGCATTGGGCAGGGGTGACATGGGGTGATTACCCCCAAGTACACAAGTGTAGCTCAAGAAAGGAGACGGTTTTTACCCGACTCCTGGCTTGGCTGAGTGGCTCGCCCATAATACAGGCTAGTTGCCTGGAGAAAGGATTAATTAGATTCCCACACTCTCACATGCAGATCCAGGGAGAGGTGAATTACCCAATTAAATAAAGAGGCCCGAGTTTTCCCAAGCTCTGGTGTCTGTGTCATTATTTCTGAACTTCCTTCTCTGTCCACAAGTGAATTTTGCATAGGTGAACCATCTGTAGTCTCGTCCTAGTCACTATCTCTCAAGCTCCAATCCTGTACTGTGCAGTAGAAGAGAAAATGCCAGTGTGACTATTCCGGTGCAATGTAATCAACTAACAGTCCTTCATCATTATGGCATCCTGGGACAATTGTGACACCAGAATAAAAGTACAGGGCATAACATTATGCCAGTAGAACTGTCATTGACACATGATCCTGAAAATGTATTTGCTGGTGTAGTAACTAAGAAGACTGGGTCATTGAAATAAAAGGGGTGTGGAAATTCTTTATTGGTGTGAAACCCAATTCTGTATCATAAATTTGTTCATGGGCTTTCATCTCATGGAAGCTGAAGGAGCTAATATTTAGGTCATTTGTGGATGGCAGCTTAATATCTCTTGCTTCAGTAAAAGTAACACTCCATATGATAAATTACTGTAATAATTCCAGATTACTTGAAAGCAAGCAGCTGCTAACTTGTGAAAGCTCACTTTAATAATGCTTTTTAAACACTAAAATATATATTGTCTGGTGTATGAAAAACTGGTCCTATTTACAGAAGGGGGAGAGGGGAAAGATAAATGCTAACAAGTTAGAACAGGATAAACAATGAAGCATAATAATTAGCATGAAATCAGACAAAGTGCAAGTACACTGTAAAATCATTACCAATAAATTGGAAAAAAATGATCTACTCAGTGTTTTATGGGTTTTGATCAAGTTGAACTTGTGGGTAGATGAGAGTATAACTATCAAATGGCACAGCACACTTCAAAGGATCGGATGCCTTGAAAATATCTCAGAATCCAGTGAAGAAAATGGTGGTTAGAAGTATCCAAAACCTATTAATGAAATATTCAAGACATCAAACTCTACAAGGGAAGATATCACCATTCTGTAACATTAACCTTGTTCCAGTGCGCCCTTGTCATTCCCTTAAGAACGACACTTTATGCCTAATTTCAGGATGGCTGGATGAACGGGTATCATGATTATCTCTCTCAATGTACAAAGTGCTCTACATTTCTAGTCTCATTTATCCTACAACCTGTAAAGTACATGAGGCTGAGCAATGGCTATTTGCCTGCAGTTACCCACTGAGCTTCAAGACCGTTCCTCATACATATAAAAAAAGTATATGACTCTAAGCAGCTAACTACATGTCCAGGCATACCTGTTCTCTCTAATGTCCCCGTTCTGTCTGGTCTGAGTAGCAGTACCTCTCTCAAGTTTTGTCTTTCTGTGCTTTGTTACCAAAGATCCTACAGAGTGATCAGCAATTGAGCCTGGGACTTTTTGCATAGAGCTAACAATATTAACAAGGATAGTTCAATAGAGAAAAGTCATTGTTTTGACATCCACAACCATTTTTTTTAATTCTCTGAATGCCCACAGCTTAAAGGATGTATATATTAATCTTAAGAAAAATCTGTTTAGTGTGTTTTCATGGCTGATTTGACTGACACCATCCAGCCACCCTAAAACTATGCATAGAATATGTTTTTAAGGGAATGGAATGCTTGGTCACTAAATTGACTGAATCGTACCAGGTCAAAAAATGGAGCACCTTTCTCTCTGTACATTCTGTCATCTCCTTGCCAAAAAACAAGAGCCTATCTTCAACAAATAGGATTGGGGATGAGTAACTGAATTCCTTTTCATTTATTCTGCTCACTCTTTCAGAAATTATATTCATTGACATGAAAAGCTATATTCAAGATCATATTTTGGTAAAATAAAAAACAACTTTCTCGAAGAATGACAAATTCCTATCAGGGGATACACTGAAATGTGCAGTTGATAAAAACTGGATTTCATTTTTCACCCCAGCCTTTTACAGAATAACATCAAAGTGCCTTCTTAAGGACTCTTTTCTAGTAGACTATTACAGTTGATGCCAGGTCAACAAATCATTGTCAATTGTCTTTTAAACTTCTTACAGATCACCCAGTGCAATAATATTGAGATTTATTAGGGAACCCAGGGGAATTTAAACATACACACACACATTAACCAGACCATAAAGATCAGTTTGTTTTAATATTTTACCACCATCACCCAAAGCCCATCCATTTGAAACTATTATGTAATATTTATGTGATCTTGGAAAAAAATAAGATAAAACAGGCTCAACTATTAAGGCCACTCTTCTCTAGCTCATCTGCTATGCTTGGTGCATGTTACAGATGGGGGGGGGGGTGAGAGGAGCAGATCTTCATGTACTGTAGTTATGTCTTGCCCCCAACCTGAAGTCATGGATCCTCATCAAAATGCATTTGGGAGAGTTGCTATCACTACACAGGCCACAAGCAGACCCCTAAACCTTATCTGGAACCCCACAGCATCTGTCACCGCTGAAAAAAGTGGAGAACGTGGGGGGAGGAAAAAAACACTCTAGGAATAAGCTCTTTGGTTCCTGCCACAGACCCTCATTGCTAGAGTGCCCCTGAAGCAAGCTAGGAAGCAGTATGTGAAGATTCCTTCCAGCTTCCTAGGATGCTCAGGGGATACTCTATGAGTGAGGTTTCTATGGCAAGAACCATAGAACTCATTCCTAGAGTGTTTTTTCCTCTCTCATTTTTGGTGATTAGGTTGAGGTGGCTAGGAAAGGGTTTCAACACCTTTATGCTGTGACATGGAACAGATGCCATTGCTTCGAGACCAAGGTTATGTACCCCTGATTTAGAACATATTTCAAGGACAAAGTGGTGAAAGCATATATAATAGAAGTGGACTAATTATTTGAGAACCAATCCTTATGTGGGCAATATGGTATCATCCATATACAAAAGAGAGGCATCAGCAGGCTTTGGTGGAGCCACGTGGTTTGCAGAAGTCCAAAAAAATCTTTACGAGAAAAGCCCTCAGAGGGGGAGCCCCCAACACAGAATAGTGAGTGTCTGTTTTCGCAGAATACTGAGTGGCTGAAAGAAGGCATGGCTGGCTGGAACAGGAACATCCCACATGAGAACACTTTGCTGAGAGTCCCACTTGTAACTACTACCATGTTCCCACGTAAATGCAGGAAAATAGAAAACTTTGTGCCCTTTAGAATCCCCAAACTGTTCTTTAAATTCCTCTTGGTTTGGCACAAAAAGGTGTTGCCAATGTGCAGATGCTATTTTCCTTTGAATTTGTCTTTGAAAAGCTCTTGTGCCAAATCCTTGTTGGGGGAAAATTCCAGAGACCAAGTGGATTGGTGGAAAGTTTTGAGAGGAGTCTGAAGGACACAGCCAGCTGCAAGCAATGATGGTTGAGGGAGTATGTACAGTACTGGAAAGGTCAGCCTAATTATTGCTAAGTACCAGCATAGATAAGATAGATTGAGCAGGGATGTATGATATGAGAAACATATATAAGTAAGTCTTATTTGTATGGTTGTGACAGGTCGGACTAGATGTATTTGGACGTGTGGAGAATTGTGTAAAGGACTGTGTACATATCTGATGGAAAACCGTTGTGCTGTATATATATTGGACCACGAGTAAACAACTCTGTATTATACACGAAGTTGGTGTGTGAGTATTCCTTCTGCTTCTGGGATTACTATTGAACCAAGTGCTAACACAAACGCTCGCAGCATTTGGCCCTTTGCTTCCATCCTCAACAATCCTCAGGCTGTTTTTCGAATGGGGCAGAGAGTGGGTGGAAGGGAAAAGGTGAGGCACCATTCTGAGGTTCTGCAGAGTATCTTCTGGAAGGGGAACTCTGGGAAACATTTGCATGCATTCATGAATCACTTGAAAAAGATTAGAGTTATTGATGGAAATTCAGGTACCAATGATGATATGAGTATACAGCCATTTAGCACATTGTTCTTTAAAGTTCCAATGAAATCAGTGGTATTTCCTAATATAAGAATATTTCACCAAGCAGAAGCAATTTCATCAAATGGATAGCCATAGCTGTTACCCTGTAAATGGGTTTGGGACCAGAGAGTCAACCAATATCAATTTTAAATACAGTCTCTTTGGATATTCCAGATACTTCTGTTATGTGGCACTGACAACACAAATGGCACAATCTTCACCCTGTTTGCTCCAGATAACTCAATTGAATCTAACGGGGCTACATTCTTGTACACACTTACTTGGGAGTAAGTCCCATTAGTCTTAATGGGGCTTACTTCTGTATAGTCATATATAGATAGCATTCCACAAAAAGTGTGTGTGGCTGAGCACCAGGCACCAACGATCATTGTCCAAATGCTGGCACCAATACTATGCGGGCATCATTGAAATAATGGGGATTAAAATGAGTTGAGAACTTTGCGATCAGGATAAATAACTTTGAAAATAACTGATCCTTCTTTTCTCTTATTATTTCAAACCTAGCTATCTAATAATCAAACAGTGGAAAGCAGAGGCAGAGAGAGAGAGAGAGAGAGAGAGAGGAATATAAAATGGAGACCACAGTAAGGGTAATTATATCTAATCTTTTACCCTGGAGCAACTATTGAAACATACTTCCAGTGTTAAGATAAATCAGCAGGAAGAGTGGGGTGGTTTTTTTTTCTTTTTCTTTTTTAAATGCTGCTTCAGGCCACTAACTTTCATCCCAGCAATTTAAGTACAGCTTTATGTGTTACTATCATCTTTGTGTTCAATGAAAAATGAAGACGGGATTAAGTCACTTGGCAATTATTTGAGCATGCGTTAAGCACAGGTTTCCTCTTCCTCTAACCAGCTTGGGCCCTGGGTGTAGGAGGGACCATTTGAAATATAGGCCAACAAGGAGGTTCAAAATGCAAAAACAAACAGTATTTCATCCAACAAGAAAATGGTTTTCACAATCCTGTGAAAGGGACCTTGTTATTGGAATGCCGTAAACAAATGACTTTCTTTTTAGTTACACTCCAAAAGGATACACTACAAAGATCTGTTATCTTCATCATCACTGCATTTTGGAATATGTTTAAATTATCTTGGGTTTGGAGCCCACAAAGGAAGAGGCAGGCGTAGCCCAACAGATCCAACTAAAGTAAGTTAGGTCCAGTCAAATACATCAAGTTAAAGTTAATCATGTAACAGTAAGTCAGGGCAAGTCAAGACAAGCCAGTTTACTACTGGCTTGCTTTGACAGACTCAAATGATCAGGACCATGGCTAGCTCCCAGTTAGCTGAACTGGATAAATATGTTGTCTCAGCAAATGACCAGAGTCAACTGAAGCCTAAAAAAGTTACCAGGTCTTTTAGTGGCTCCACCACTGCTGGATGCTAACTGTAATTCTGTAATTGGTTGTTGTTGTTGTTGTTGTTTTTTGCAGTCTCATGGTCCTGCATGGCTGAGGGATAAGAGAAGCTGTAAGGGAGTCATCCTCAAAGTGTTGTGATTCCAAATCCTCCCGCTGAGATGTGAGATTATAAAAAGACCTGCCAGGCTGTCCACAAAGCTTTATTCAGTAAATAGACATCTCTTCACAACTGAAGGAAGTGTAAATGCTAGGAGCTCTCCTCTAAGCTTAATTAGCCTAACAAACCAAGGTAGTTGCTTATCAACTAAATGGACAGTTCCCTGCAGTGCTTGAAAGATTTTAACTGAACCCCCTCCCTCAGAGTGGGTCTTCAAGTAACCACTGGTGAGTGGCTAACCTAGTGGACCACCTCCCACCTCCTCTCCAGTCTACCCGTTTGACCCTGTGGCAGACTCGGATCTGACAATTCTGATGTTCCCTCCCCCTCCGACAAAGACTGAGTCCCCATAGGTGGAAAGGATGATCTCTGAGCTTTGGTCTCCTCTCTGATAAGTTCCTGGGAAGATTCCTCCTTATCTCCTGGAGAGTCTTGAAGATTTTCCTACCCTGCTTCCCATCTTGGCTGGTCTTTTTCTTCAGCCTCTGAGTCCAATTTGGGATACATATCAGGAAGACCATGCTTGAGCCTGACACAAAGTCAGAGGTTGATGGGACAGCTACATCCTCAGGCCAGGAAGGTTTAGAAAGGGGACAACTGGGGCTCCCCACTCCCACCTAAGTGGGGCAACCTGTGACCTGTCTGAATCTGAATCCTTGTTGGGGTTATGCTGGGCTTCAGAAACAGAGGAAATGACAAACATATCCTATAAACTATGTATTAATGGAGGAACAGCCGTGCCTCCATTGTTAAGGGCCGTCAGTAAAAAACACATTCCGCCATGTTAAAGTGATAATTGGGGGGGGGGAAGGTCATTCTAACAGCCATAAAATCGAAAATGTTTCACCAACCTTTCTGAAATGTACAGGTGCCAGAAAGAAATGTTTGTTTTACATTACCTGAAAATTTCAAGAAGATTGGTAAAAGACTGAGGGAAGGAGAGCAGTTTAAGGTAGAAAAGGAATACAAACCTGTCTCCCTGCTTTTGTAAAATTACTTCCGGGTTGCGAGTTTTGTGCTCACAATTTGCATAATTTCTAGAGCCTTATTAATTCAGTGGTGGGGTCTTCTTCCTCCTTGACTGTAGTTGGTGGAAAACTTTTCGTTTTTTTAAAATTCCCTTTGATTGACTTTTAAGGACTATTTTAACCTCTCATTCAAGTCAATGAGGCGGCCATCTTCCCTCACAGCGCGACACATGCTCAGTAGCGTCGCTCTCCCCCCTCCCTCCTGCCTTAGAATGTGGGGTGGGTGAGTGAAATGGCTGCTGCCTCTAGCACAGACCTTTTGAGTGAAGAAGAAGAGTTTCTCTTTTCTCTTCTGGAACATGCATTCCTTTGGCTCTGAGAGTATTTGGGGCTATCTTTATAAGGCCAGTTTGCTCTTTTGCTCCCTGGTGAAGCAGGGTGTGGTTCCTCTGGATCCATGCTAACGTGATCTTCAGATCTCTCCTGGGAATAGGTGACTATACCTTTCTTTCTATCCCCCCCCCCCCATACACACACAGTGCTCCTTCGCTCTTTTCTAAGAGTTTGGTCCATACTGCTATAAAGCTGAAAGCTTCAAACACTTCATTTAATTAGTTTGGGCCGGTGTTAAGTTTTAAGTACAATGTTGAAACTTTTCAAAGTGCTTCTGGGCCTACAACGTTGGTTTCGGCCTAGTCACCCTGTTTTTCTAATAAGGTTTAGAAACAGTTGAGCTGTCGTTTATTTTGCATAGTGTACACACGTGGATTTTCTTTCTAATCCTTGCAGTCTACACTGGCTCCCTCCTTAATGTGTTTTTGGATGCAGACAAACCCTTTTTTGTTCCAGCAGGCCTTTGGCAAATCATCTGGACTTCTGTCTATACCTTTGACTTTTAAATTGTTATGTATTTAAAATGTTTAAAATGCTTTAATATTGAAAAGTATTTAATTATATTTTTAACTTTTGTATATTTAGGCTGACCATATGAAAAGGAGGACAGGGCTCATGTAACTTTAACAG
Source organism: Anniella stebbinsi (assembly GCA_029215795.1). Lineage (NCBI taxonomy): Eukaryota > Metazoa > Chordata > Lepidosauria > Squamata > Anniellidae > Anniella > Anniella stebbinsi. Next base: position 50,734,125 of record JARDYH010000003.1, on the reverse strand, counting down.
CTGTAGAGAAAAGGGAATTTCAGCCAGTGTCATTTGTATGTAATTAGTCCCTGGTGAAATTCCCTCTTCATCACAACCGTTAAAGTTGCACGCACTATACTAGGGTGACCATATACAAAAGAAGGCAGGGCCCCTGCAATTTAACTAAACAAAAAAAGAGAAGTAGGTGGCCCTAAGTTGTTCGTGATCAGTTTTCCACAACCCCACAGTCACCTCTGCATATCATATTCTCCACCCTGTCCTCATGGTTTATCTGCTTTGGGAGAATGAGAATTTCACTTACACTTTCTGCCTCCTTAGGGAGGATGTGGCGTTAAGGCTTGTGAGCCTTAACTCCCAATTTCCCTGATTTTGGGTGCTTGGTTGGAATCTGTAGAGCCTTAACATTGTTTTTGTAAACCGTAGGTTTTTTGTTTAATGAATATGTATATGTCCACTGATATAGAAGCAGATGTTTTTACATTTACTATGGCATGGTGACTGTCTCATGCAAGGCAATCTATAAGCGATGAATTGTTCTGGAGAAGCTGACAATGGTGCAATCCTTACAATGTAATCCTATCCAGGACTACTCAGCAGTATGCCCGATTGAGTTCAATGGGACTAACGTCCAGGTAAGAGTTATAGTATTGCTGCCTAAGGCATTGCACTGTAACATTAAGGGGTTCATATGACAGTGGGGAAAAGGGAATGTTTCTGCACATCTTGTTAAATATAGGTCATCACAAATTATTGTTTCTACTATGGCAGCTAGGGAAAATTCATAGGATCTGGCTTTTAGTAACTATGTAACAGTGATATATTTTGCTCTATATATTTCTCCCTTCATTGTCAGAGTCATAGGCAGTACAGTTGGCCCCTTGAAGATAACTTGCAAAAAAAAGTAAGGACTTTTATACCAAAATGCTTTTACATGTATTTTGAGCAATCCATGATTGATTGATTGATTGATTGATTGCATTTTTATACCGCCCCATAGCCGAAGCTCTCTGGGCGGTTTTGCTCTGGGCAAAAAGCAATTAAGCAATAATGACAAAGCCCAAAAAATGAATCAAAACTTTCCGCAGCTGGAATTATATTTCTAAATTCCTAAGAAGCCTTTGTGAACCAGCATTTCCAATGTGGGGAAGTGAGTCATGCTCATTTAAGGCAGATTGCCCCAAAGGACACATAAAAGCAGCCATAGTTTGCTGTTCAAGGTTTTGCTGCCACTAAACATGATGGTTCATGCCACTCTACATTCCCACACAGACATTCACAACTCTGGATGGTACTAAAAAAACGACTTGCTTTTTGGATGTTGAATACTAGCATTTTTAGCTTGGCTTATAGCAGTTAAGAACACAATTTTTAATGTAATTCTCAAATACTGCATCTAAAGGGGAAACAAGAAATCACAGAAGACCTGGGGGGAAATATTGCCACATTTTATATTCTGAATGGAATTTCGTTATGGGAGGACCTATTTATGGTGTTAAAAGATGACAAAAGGCCAATAGACTATTCTGATTTAATAACAATCTAAGGGCTATGACCTAAAAAGGATTGGTCCTGTGAGGAGTCCTACCACAGCATCTTTCAAAGGCAAAAATGACACTTTCTATGGTTTATTACATTTTTAATGGTCAGGAATGTTTCACTGTACTCATACACAGTCTCTACCTAAAATTAGGCAGGAGTATAGATTCTGAATAATATAGAAACCTTTACCTGTTTTATGTACTCATGTACTTTGCATGCAAAACGTTGTGCTGTAAATTGCAGAACAGCATGGGTTTTAAAATGACTTCATTACAATGTTCAAAGGCAGTGTTCTTTCTGTTTAGTCCTGGATTCTATTTGTGTGAGCTGCCAAGGATAAAATGTATGTTTGGCAGAGGCACTGGAGTGGAGAATAGTTTCAATGCCATAGCTTTTGATTACTTTAAGGTTGGGGGATGTTTACTAACCACATGTTGACTTAGGATATTGTAGATACATGATAATTTAAAATAATATTATTATAATAACTAGGGGAGGGGGGAGTTGGTCTTTCCAGAGAAGCTAAAGTGTGCCAAGGGGGAATGTGCTTAATATGTGCTAATAATTAGGCTAGAAGATTAGGAAATGTGACCTCCAGTTTCTATTCTTGGTGCTCTTGCTGATCTCTTCCCTGAACCCTTGGATTAGGCTCTTTTATTTATAAATTCAGAATTATCACAGTTAGTCCTATTCATGAACCCAAAATTATGCAGGAGCAATTTTCAGGGTAGAACTTCATGTCATATTTACAGACTTTTTTATTTTGTTTGATAAAATTCAGATGCTGAGGCAATTTGAAGGATGGGGTGCTTATTAACTTTCCCCTCTTTTGAGCTCTTTTCCTGCAAAAATAAAAATAAAAATCTTACTTTCCCAGGCCTTTTTTTAAATGTCTGCAATGGAATACATAGGGTACCCATATCTCTTTCGAGAAGAGTAAAAGCATCTGGCAGCTTATTTTCACGGGAAGCATGGCACAAGAGGAAAGGGTTAGGAAGCATCTGTCTCCCTACAGTGATCTAGCAACTTCTGTACACAACGTTTCTAAAACAAACAAAGCATTTGAGCCAGATCTGCCTTCCTTGAGAGGAAGGACTCTGCTTGTGGAAGGTCCTCTGCCCAATTTGTGGGGATACCCTCCCCACTACACACACCAAAGCTCACCTCATTCAACAGGGTCTCCTGAATCTAGCATTTTTGGGGGGCTGGAGGGACTGCCATGAGAAGGATGGTGCTGGGAAGTCCACTTCCACCAGTGCAGTTGATCCAGATTAAATCTGAATCCAATCCAAGAAGTCTAGTATCATGGAACTACATGCAATATGTAGTTCTGCCCAAAGTGCAGCTGAAAATGTACTGATATAAGGTAACTGCAGCCCTCCTAATGTGCATCCATGTTTTCTGCTTACAGAAGTAACATTCTATATGTGATGAGTTCACATATTTATGAATGTCAAGTCATTGCAAGTGATACAACTACTGGAATTCCGGGGGGGATCGCAACCCTGTGTTTATGGACCAATATACATCCAGAGCCATGAGATAGCATGGTGAGAAGCTCAGTTTTGAAATGTAAGTATCTATGGATTCCTTTCTGCATACACAGACACACACACTAATACACAACTTGCATATTCATAAACAGATTATTCCAAGGTTGCAATAAGTCTCCAATTCTTTCTGCTCAAACAGAAAATCTGCCCTATAGAGGGTGCCTAGATATTTCAATAAAGGCAAATGTAAATGCAGAAGAATATATGTTAATATATTTAAACACAAACATAATGGAACTGATATAACATTTTGAGAGCCAGTGCGTTACATGTTTTGAGAGCCAGTAGTGGTTAGAGACTGGGACTTGGGAAACCTGAGTTCTAGTACCCCACTCGGCCATGAAGCTCACTGTGTAACTTTGGACAGGTCACTGACTCTCAGCCTAACCTACCTCACAGGGTTGTTGTGAGGGTCAGATGGAGAGGAGGAGGATTGCGTATGCAGACTTAGGTTCCTTGGAGGAAAGGCAGTATATAAATATATAAATGTATGTAACGTATTCACATGGAAAATCTTCCTGAATAATACAAGCATAGAAGGTAAATACATAAGCATACTATTGTTTTGAATAATATATTAAAATGAGTTATTGCAGCAGAGAAGAACAGGAGAAGTCACGTCAAGATTCCAATCAGCAGAGAGAAAAGCTGTCTGGCAAAATCAGTAGGCCAGCTATTACAGCATCTCTGTTCTATTTATAGAAAGCCTTTCAAAGCAAGCTCTGCTGCTGCCTATATCAAGTAGCAAAATTACAACTGCAGGACAAGCATTTTGTAGTATCTCTGGCACTTGGCAGGAAGTGAGAATTGGTTCCAAGCCAAGGAGACAAAATAAGTGATATAGCTGATGATGATTGAGGGGGTGAGTGGAATTATGCAAAGGTATCAGTTGCAGCAGCACCAGGATGGGTGTTAGGTAATGGTTAATTATGACACCCCCCCAGACACACTGAATGTGCTAGGGGCTGTGATGAGCAGGAATTTATGATGATATTATGGAAAAACTACGAACTATATAATGAGGCCTATGCTATTTGTGACCCATTGAACTGCATGCTGCCCCTTCAGCATATTCTGTGGCTTGTTGGAAGATTAACAGCCCAAAGTGGGCAGCAAAAGCAGAGAGATTTATCAAACATCTGCTGGTCAACCCTTCTTGGTTAGCGGGATTCAAACTGCAGGTCTGATCTTCCTAGCATGGTGGTCCAACTGTGCCAATTCCTGACCAGGTTAGATCTCACCACAGTGACCCTGTTCAGATGGCATGCTAAGCCACGGTGGTTAAACATTTTGAGCTAAACATTATGGCTTAACATGTAGTGTGAACCATTCCTAACCATGGTGGTGACATAACCACAGTTTAAACACACTCACTAACCATTTGCTGGAAAAGGGTTAGTGGCCTAACCATGGCTTAGTGTGTTGTCTGAACAGGCTCAGTGACATATATCTTAGTTACATCACAACTGGATTAGTCCAATGCATGCTATCTTTGAAGAATCTTTAGAAAATATTCCCAGGCATTTGATGGGCTTCTTAATTTAGTTGTTTTATCAGATTGTTAATTGTTTTTAGTTATTTTAAAGTGTTTTAAAGTCTTTTCTGAGAAAGGCGTGTAAGAAATGCAAGAAATAAATAGTAACAAAATTGGGCCAGAACACAGCAGCAGGGATGCCGGTGTGAGCTTGCTTACAGGAACATATTACCCCTGTCCTGCAAGGGCAGCACTGGTTACCAATTTGTTTCCGGGCATCATTCAAAGTGAGAGTGATGACCTTCAAAGCTCTAAATGGCTTAGATGCCTCTGTTTTATCTATTGCGCCTGTCTGTTTGTGTTATATTGCATATTGTTATTATTATCAGTAGTAGTAGTAGTAATAGTATCTTATGGTTGATTTTAATCCCTTTTAGCTGATCCAAGTGGTATGTAAGCTGCCAGAAAGGCAGTATGCAGGTATGTATGTATAAATAAAGAAATAAAAGGTTCTAAGCAGGAAAAATTCTCACAGAGCAGTTGCATCAGGCAAGGAATTTATGTTATTTTAAAATTAATGGGGATGCAACTCTCTTGCAGTTAATTTGACATGTAGCCTTCCAGAAAAGCAGAGAGGACTGGCACGTTGCCAGTATTAGTTCTTTTGGGTGGGGGGAAGAGAGAGATTGAGAGGGTGGGGGGGGGGAGAGAGAGAGAGAGAGAGAGGGACATCATGCTCAGTCCCATCACTACAGTTTGCTGCAGCTGCACCTCACACCTCTAAAGTGAACAGCATTGAATACCCCTTTTCTGTACTGGATATCTTAACAATTCATTATTTTTTTTAAAAAATGCCAGTTTTCTCATTAGCTAAATTGAGCAACAAAGACCGAGCTTTTTGTCTTAGCTCTTCAAACATGCTAGTCGATAACAGCAAAGAGGGTGAAAGTTAAAAGATGGTTATCATTGATCAAAAGGGTAAATGTATGAGCTGAAAACATCAAGAATGAGGCCTTTGGATATAGGTAGGGGATCAGTTACAGGGGGGGGGGAAGGATTTCCAACGGAGAATGCACTGAACAATTTTCAAGCAAGGCAACTTCAATGTATATAGAAGGGGGGGCGCAAATAATTTGCAGTTGTGGGGGAAAGGGGAGTGGAGGGGTTTACATTTTGGAAAAATTAATAAATAATCCTTTCACGATCGGGGATTTGTCCCAGACATTTTAATGCTTGCTTGTGAGCAACATGTTGAAGGTTTCCATCCAAGTTCAGGATGATTTTTAAAACAAGTTATTCTAGCACAATGCCAAATTTTTGAATCTATTTAGTTTTGACCATTTGTTGGGGGCTGGGCTGCACCCAAAAATGTGGGAAAAGGTGAAAATTTCAGCGATATCTCTCTGGGTGCAGGGCTTCAGTGCTTACCTTACTGTAAGGAGGTGGCAGAGGGACGCGTTTATCATTTCTGTCCTTGCAACCTGTCCGGCTGTTTGTGCTTCCTGGAAAGCCCCCTAGAGGACTCAGCTAGGACTTCCTCCCTTGGGGCTTTCCTGGGGGGCTGCCTGGTGAGTGCCTGAAAGCTGAGGGAGGCATTTTTGCTTTGTTGTTATTAAAAGTCTAGAAGAAGAAGAAGAAGAAGAAGAAGAAGAAGAAGAAGAAGAAGAAGAAGAAGAAGAAGAAGAAGAAGAAGACGACGACTCTCAGCTTTCAGGTACTCAGCAGGTAGCAGTATAGGGAATTCAACCCTGGAGGCAGAAAGAAATTCAGCACACCTGCATTAGGAAATGTGAACAAAATGCCCACACATATAACTGTATGCACAGGAGCCTCTCTATAAATATATATAAACCCTGTTGTTGTTTTTCAGGGTTCCTGATCACTCACATGCAGCTGTAGGCATAGGTGCTCTCTTCACTGATCGGTGAGTGTAGGGTAGAAAAAAAAGAGCCTGTCATGCCACCAAAAGAACATTACCCTGAACTTGTGTTCATTTGGACAGCTTTGGTGACTGGGCCATATAGAAAGAAAGAAAGACATTTAACCCCACATTCACATCTGAAAGGAGACCATGTGCATTGGTGTCAGGCTACAGGATTTGATCATCCAAACTTAGGTCCCCTCTACAAGGATTCGCTTTTGCGCCCGGTTAGGTGATTATGCCATAATCACTGAAGCGCATTTACACCTAATACCTCTGCACGAGAGGTGGCAAGAGGCTGCGAAGCGCATTAACGGATGACCAAAATGCGCTTTACAAGTAGTTAATGCGGATAAGCGCTTGTTCACATAGTCAAAATGCGCTTTAACGGCCGGAGCAAAATAAAACTCGCGATTTAACGCGCATTCGATAATGCGCATAATCGGAGAGATAACGCGCCTCTACGCCTGATTTGCACTCCGTTCTTGTAGAGGTAAAAAATTTTAAGCGCCTTGAAAGAGCTTTAAACCTCTCTTGTAGAGGCAGCCTGTAATAGGTTGACTTCAGCGCAACTGAAAGAAAGATTTAACCGCTAGTTTCGGGCTTTTTAAATGCCTGGCCCCCACCCCTAATTTGGCTAAAGCTAAGACCATGTTGAATTGGCTGATGAAACAGTATGATGTGATAGAAGTAATTAGGAACATTGGAAAAATCCGCAGTGGATTTGAATGAATTTGAATTTCCATGTATCCGACCTGCAGATTCTGCAGTGGACCGGCTTTTGCTGAGTGACGTGAATTCCGTGGATGTGTGGACTAGTTTTTATAAAGTTTTTTCTTAGGGACATATAAGAATTTTGTTCCACTTGTGCCATGTGCATTTGCATTAATAAACACTTGTGTAAGTGGAACGAAATCCCACACGTTCCCCCCCCGCAAAAAAAAATCCATGAATGAGCGGATGATGGAATGACAGACACCTGACAATCTACAAAACATAGATGAATCTAACAAATTCCATACATCCCTAGAAATAATAGAGAGCAAGTTATGCAAATCCATGTGGACATAACGAACAATGTCATAGAGCCTTACTACTGCTTTAAAACGGTTTAAAACAGTTTATAACAAACAGTTTTGAGAACTGTTGGGGCCCAGGACACACTCCATGTACAGTTTTCAAAATGTTTTCAAAGTGTTTTATCCTGCATGTGTAGATAGGCTCATAATAATTGTGTAATATGGACAGGTCTATAGGCAATGAACATAATTTGATAGCTATGTTTTACACAGGTGGAAAGGAGTAGTGTATGTCAAAGATTCATGAGAAATATCTTTATATACATTGTACTGGGTGTAACAATGTCAATATCTGCAGTGTAGATCAGTGTTGCCATGGCAACAGTTACAAGAGAACACACAAAAACAGGTGAATAAAATGTAAAGTATGAAAGTAGCCAAATAGCTAATTACATGCAGAATCTTATGCTCCAGTTTAATAGATTTATAAAATATGTAATTTTAGGAATAAGATATAAGCCACGTTGCTAAATTTATTTGCTTTGATTGAGGGATTTCTATATATATATATATATATATATATATATTACTTCAGTGTGATTCGTTAAGAATAGATGGTATGAGGATTGGTCGACACGGAAAGATATCTACAGGGTTACAATTTTCTCTCTTCCATGTCATTAACCCCAATAGACTTGAGAGATGTTTAGCCTTAGTATAGTTTCTCCTGACTTCAGTACATAAATCAGTCATACTTATGACTTCCACACCCTTTAGGCCTGGTAGGATATCCATCATTTTTCTTTGAAGGATTTCAGAGTTGCTTATGTT